>HG992182.1:9808725-11054337 GCA_905220545.2 Melitaea athalia | reverse complement strand
GCTCACCGAAAGCTGGGACGTTCCGCCCTCGATCAGATCAGTATTATTGTGACATATATTAGCAATCACTAGCCATTTTCGCGATCATTAGGTTAGGTTTTACAAATGACACTCGTATCTCGGGTCGGGGGAGCGTGCACTATAGTTGGGTGTGTCGCAGAAGGAGCTGTCGGCGGAGCTGGCGCTGCGCACGCGCGCGGAGCGCAGCAAGCAGGAGGAGGTGCGCGGCAAGAAGCGCGCGGCCGCCGGCGCGCCCGACCGCCGCGGACACAAGAAGCCCGCCAAGAAGGAGAAGCTCCTCTGCATCTGCCGCACGCCCTACGACAACACCAAGTGAGTGCTACTTGCAAGGCCATATTTACTCTTAGCCCAAAATGGCCATCGCCCGGTACGCCATTCTGCAAGGGGTGTCGCAAGCCGATCACGATAATTATTTGTTATAATCGAATTTTAATAATAAACTCACTTGGGTAAACAAGGTACATAAAAAAGACGAGTGTGCTTTAGACCACGTGAAGTAAAAATTCTTTAACAATAGGCCTGCACTGTGTCTTAAATATACGAAACGTAACTTGCTAGGAGAGAAAGAAAATGTGTGCTCGTACCTCTCTCTCTTGCTTCATTCGCCTCGCCCGGTCACACTTTTCATAACGCTCTCGTCACGCATTTACCAGCTTTCTCCCCAAGTCGCGTGCGTAAAGAAGTTTTACTTCAAAAATTACTCGATTATTTTATGAAATAAAATTGCGTCCTAAAAGTCAGCCGTAAGATTTCTAAATAAATCGATAATTTTATTATACCCCGTCCAGCGAGTAATTAGCTTTTTGACAGCTCACGCCTATAAATTACAGTTTTTTTTTTCGGAATAACGTACTAAAAATTTTACAGTAATGTCATACTTTATTGACGATTTGATTGATTGAGTGAAGTACCCTGTGCATAACAAACAACCACAGACTATGAAACAGTTCTTGAAATAATAAATCGATAATAAATCGATGTTATGATAAAAATAATTTTACGTCATGTGATTATTGTTTCTATAAATTTAATACAAAAAAGGAAATAAAAATAGTATCTATGACCCCAAGATTGATTACTTGCAAGGAATTAAGTCGAAATCTTGAAATTTAATTGCAAACCAAGAATAAAGAGCAATAACTCTGTTAATTCATTTATTTATTATTTATATATTTCATTTATAATTAAAAAAACTAATAAACGCATAAATAAATAATATTTTTAAACTAAATGTATTTAATTAAATCGATTGAAAGTTCTTCTTAAATAAAATCGATTATTATTTCGAATCGAATAAATAACGTGTGAGGCTGTCACTAATGTCAAAATTTCTTGAAGTGTTAAAAAGATCATTAGTCGCCGGACGGGGTATAATCGGTTGTTATATTTAAAATAAATTGATTCCTTATTAATTGATTTTTTCCGAAATGTCATATCCCTAATACGCTGCTTTTGCCCTTTTTCCTTAATTTAAGGGCGGCAAGCTTTATTGGACCGGTGAGCTGAATCTTAAAATACTGCACTGGCTGCCTAAGTTCACCGCCCCCCGGCTCTTTGTATCCAATAAATCTCAAATTGTGCATTTTATGTCGTTCGACACAGGTTCTATGTCGGTTGCGAGCATTGCAGTAATTGGTTCCACGGTGACTGCGTTGGCGTTACGGAGGAGATGAGTAAGACGATGGAAGAGTACGTCTGCTCGGAGTGCCGGCGAGCCGAAGAGACGCAGGAGCTTTACTGTTTGTGCCGGCAACCCTATGACAACTCGCAGTATGTATTCGATGATCGACATCGGCTCCTAATACGTAAAATATACGATTGTAATTTATATCAAACTAGATGGCCCAGTGAACATCGTATCACCTACGTATATTTGTGAAAAATATACACAAAACACTTTCTGAACGCACCTATTATTATACCACCAAATATTTATTTAACAATTTTTGACAAAAGACATTAAATTTTCCCGCTAGGAACATTTTGTATTGGAAAATTAAATTGTCGTTTTTAGTATTTTCCGTTCCATATTATTTATGTTTCTCACCGTTTAAACCTTCCCTGAACTTCGACAAACATTTCAAGATGAAAATTAGCCAAATCGGCACAGCCATTCTCGAGTTTTAGCGAGACTAACGAACAGCAATTGATTTATATATATATATATATATATATATATACAGGGTGAACGGTAATAGGTGTAAAAGCTCTGGAGGGGTTAAAGTATAGCTCGTATCCTATCTTTCTATGTATGGAATAGCCCATCCAAAAACAATGGTTCTGGAATTATTAATTTTGTAATATTTTTCAAAAAATTCCCGATTTTCTAGGAAAAAATTCGACGATTTTATTTCTTACTTTTTTCTACACAAATTTTAATGTAATAATTATTCTATAATCATTGTTTTATTGAATTAAATTAATAATCATCACTTAGAGGCTAAAACTTTTAAATTAGGGTCTTTGAAAGTCGTGACAGGAAAAAATAAGGCGTCATACTTTCATTTTTATTTAATCGTAGAATAAAATATTGTTAAAAAAATACGTACAATACACATAAATAACTACCTGAATTCATTACCTATCCGACAAGGTATAAGAAAGTACATAAAGTTTCTAAAATTTAGAAAAAAACACTCAGTAATAAAACCAAGTACCATGAAATATCAAGCTGTAGAGACTCATAAATAACACATTTAAATTGTGTTTTACTAGGAAAGCTTTGGGTAGTTCTGATTTTTTTCATTCTGTATGTATTTTGGGGTGCTGAATCCGAATCTGAGGTTTGCGGAAAAAATTTCGCGACGCAACATTGAAAAAATCGCAAAAAAGCAAAAAAAAATCTGCTTTTCTTCGGTTTTTTGCCTAAAACTCGAAAACTGATAAATTTTAGTAAACAGTTTGTTTTTAAAAATTAAAGTACTTTGCTCAATGTGCGTTGAGCCGTACATCCTGCCGACTCAAAGAAATGTGCGTTAACCCGTACACATCGAATTTTTTCCTAGAAAATCGGGAATTTTTTGAAAAATATTAAAAAAATTAATAACTCCAGAACCATTTTTTTTTGGATGGGCCATTCCATACATAGAAAGATAGGATACGAACTATAGTTTAACCCTTCCAGAGCTTTTACACCTATTACCGTTCACCCTGTATATATAGATTATATAGATAATTTGATATAAACCTTCTCTTATGTATTATTATAGTATTCTGTCGTTACAGGTTTTATATTTGCTGCGACCGTTGTCAAGACTGGTTCCACGGCAGATGTGTCGGAATTTTGCAATCTGAGGCTGATAACATCGACGAATACATTTGCCCTAATTGTCAGAAAAATAACTCTGTAAATTATGCTAACATGAAGGAACTCACACCTAAAGATTACGAAAATCTGAAAAGGCTAGTAAAACAAATACAACTACATAAAAATGCGTGGCCTTTTATGGAGCCTGTCGATCCCAGAGAAGCTCCAACTTATTACAAAGTTATAAAAGAACCGATGGGTTTGTACTTTTTATTAATTTTAGTTTAGCATAGTTTAGCTTACAACAATATATTAGTGGTTTATGTTGTGATTAACATTGTTATTAACTAACTAAAGGCATGTTAAATAATAAACTAGAACTTACATTTTATTGGCTTCATTATATTTTCATTATGCTGACCGTGTCTACCCACTTCGTTAGGCGTCATTTTATTTTCGTTTAACAATACCGTAAGTCCGTAACTCACGTTATTGTTATGTTCCCGTATCTCTAAAACTATGCTTCCAAAAAACATACAATTTTTGGGTAAAGTTTATTATCGTATTATGTATTGATGATGAAGTAACTTTTATTCGTTAGAAGTAATATGCCAAGCTTGCGTAATAATGCTCATAAATTTTAATAAATATTTGAAACAAATGCCATATTGCTTGTTGTTGAAACATAATGCCATAATGTTTGTTGTTGATATAAACTGCTATGTAGTTTATTTTGAGATCTATTGAAGATGAAAAATAATTGTTGTAGCACATTGTATTAACGTAACAATAACGTAAGCGAAATAGTAAAGCACGAAGTATAAGAGTGATCTTTCATCTCTTGTTATAAAACTTGTCGATATACAGCATTTAAAAAAAAAGAATTTTCAAAATTGGTTCAGTAGTTTCAGAAATTAGTCCCTATAAACGTACAATTTTACCAGAACTTTTGACTGGGTGGACCGATTTCGATCAATTTTGTTTTAATTGAAAGGTGTTGCGTGTGATGTGGTCCCATTTTAATTTAATTGAGATCTGACAAGTACTTTTAGAGTTATATCCAATAATGCATATTTACGTGACTACTTTCCGTCGACCTACGTTATATGATACCGCATAACTTTTTCCTCGGTGTACCGATTTCGATGATTCTTACTTTAATCGAAAGCTAATACTTGTCTTGTAGTCTTGTTTAAATTAGATCGAAAACTGATTACAACTTTTTGAGTAATATTTAATAGCGCGTATTTACTTGACTATTTTTTCGTCTTATTACGTTGTATTACTTGTCAATGTAATTGAAGTCGGTTTTTTTTCGTTTGCGAGCAAACACAATTATTTATATTAGTATTATTAGATTTACCAATATTCATGAAATATTATTATATCGTTTTAAATCCATTATATTAAAACGTTTTATGCAGGTAATAATTAATTCTTGTTTTTATCTTTACAGATTTGCAGACAGTGGAAAGAAAGGTTAATGAACAGACTTACAGTACATTGAGTGAATTTATTGGTGATATGACGAAAATATTTGACAATTGTCGTTATTTTAATCCAAAGGATTCTGAATTTTATCGATGTGCCGATGGTTTAGAAGCTTTTTTTGCCCAAAAAATAAAATACTTTCGTGAAAAGTTGTTCGAATCTACACAATGATAATAAGTGCAGTGCATTATGAAATAGAGACAGTGTATCGCCTCAAAAGGCAAACATTTAGTTTCGTTAGCGTTTGCTACATTTGTTATCTGTAACACTTGTATATTTAAAAGAACATGTGATGAAATTCAAAGATAAAGTAATTTGTAAAAAAATATCGCTGGAGATCAGTTGAGTCAGTCAGTTCAATTTTCATCTTAAGTATTTATTGTATTTATTAATGCTATACATTTAAAATAATCTACATTAAAGCTGACACTCATTTGAAATGAAGCTCTATTATAGAGGATATGATTATATATAGTTTGTGAAAAATTGTATTAGCTGATATGACTATAGCGACCTTAATTCTAATTTACTTTAGTTTAAGTATTAAGTAAACATTGTATGTAAGAAATAAATTTTATAATATAAACATTACGAAAAAATTTTGCCTACTTCCTAACAATTAGTCTCGATCAGAAGTTATCGATTAAATGAATGAATTTATTAAACAGAAATAGCAATGGACAAGTATATACATACATTTACAATTAAAAAGCGCATTAACCAATCAATCAGTTAGTTTTTATCGTGCTTCTGTTGTACACGTCGGAGGTGCGGTAACGCGGGGCAATGCGATAAATACGTTATACGATCCACCCCACTACCCCTACCCTACCCCAGCCTGTAAATTTGAGAAAAAAAAATACCAATCGACGTATTTTAAATAGAACTTTCCAAAATTATTTATGATTAAAAGAGCATCCTCTTAGTTTAAGAGTAAAAAACAAATAAAGATACTACAGTCATGGTCTACACGCTACACCGTCGATATTACTTGAAATACTTCGAATTTCGTACTTTTTGCACAGTGGAAAACTGCAGCTGACTCGAAACTATCATTAGAATTTCATAACATGCAATACATATTGCAATAAACAAATAAAACTTCGCACGTTTACGGATGCAGAGACTTTTTAGCTATCTAAACAAATTGTTTTCAAACCAGAAAAGAAAACACAGATAAGGTTAGGGGTGGGAACTTGCTTCGAACCTTCGAAAATAAAAACCCTATAGATGTATTACCTGCGCATGTGCAAACATACCACGCGTCTTCGGCAATTGACTGATTAAGTTTCTATTGTGGTTGAACTGGTTGATGGTGCATCCCCTCCTAGCATGGCTTACCGTGATTATTCCCAGTATGGTCCGGGAGCCAGTGACAAATTTTTATGACCAATTTCCTCCTCGAAACTTCGTAAAATGCATTAGGGATTCATATTATGAATATTCGCGACCGTCAGTTGCGACTCCGTGGGCAGGTCTGGTAGTGGCTTCCACACATGGAGAAAAATAAATTTTTTTTTTAGTCATTTCCACCCACTTTCAAATTTGTCGCTCTTCCTGCTTTTCTTGCTTCTGTGCATAGTATTAAGGGTCTATGTTCTGACATTTTAAAATCAAATTCAGTCGAAATTACAGATGCTACAGATGCAATAGAAAATTGGAAGTTAAGGTGTCCTAATGGCGATATCCCGAAGGATGTTACAAAACAAAAACTTTGGGATATGCCAATAGTTCACAATACTCATATAAATTTGACGCTAAATCTTACAAGTGACAAAAACCGTGCCAGGCTTCTAGCTTTATCAAATAAAGAGTCAGGTCACTGGTTACACGCAATGCCGTCAAAAAATCTTGGGACACTTTTAGACAATGAAAGTTTTAAGAGTTGCTGTCGGTCTCCGGTTGGGAACTCCACTGTGCTTTGAACATAGATGTCCGTGCGGAAAGGAGGTAGATTCTTTCGGTCTACACGGCCTTTCCTGCAACAAGAGTTCGGGTAGGTTTTTCCGCCACCGTTCCCTAAATGATACCATAAAAAGAGCTCTTGCCACCATCGACGTTCCTGCTCTTATCGAGCCTACTGGAATTAGTCGCGATGATGGCAAGAGACCTGATGGACTGACGTTGGTTCCCTGGGAAAGGGGACGGGCGCTTTTGTGGGACGCAACCTGCGTTGACACACTTGCTCCGTCTCATGTCATGGAAACAGCCTTAAAAGCGGGTGCCGCTGCGGAAAAAGCTGAAACGACGAAACGGCACAAATATTCGTCACTAATTCCAAATTACATCTTTGTGCCGTTTGCAGTCGAAACACTTGGACCTTGGAGTAGCAGTGCAAAAAAATTCTTAAATGAGATAACTCCTCGCCTTATTGCCTCTACTCGTGACAAGAGGGCTGGTGCATTTTTTGCCCAGAGAATCGGCATAGCGATTCAACGGGGAAATGCTGCCAGCATTCTTGGCACAATTCCACGCGGACATGATTTGTATCAAAACTATCTGTAAATATTACAAGCTTTTATTTAACTTGCAATGTATGTATGTATGTATGTATGTAAATTTAATGAATGTTTGTTCGGGTGAAATCTTGCAACTCAATTTTGAAGCAGATATCTTCAACCGATTGAGCTGAAATTTTGTATACAGGTTCAATTTAGATGACAATGGATGATTTGTATGTATTTATGTATGTATGTATGTTTGTTCGGGTAAAATCTTGCAACTCAATTTTGAAGCAAATATCTTCAAGCAATGGAGCTGAAACTTTGTATACAGGTTCAATTTGGATGACAATGCATGGTTTGTATGTATGTAGGTATGTTTGTTCGGGTGAAATCTTGCAGCTCAATTTTGAAGCAAATATCTTCAAGCAATTGAGCTGAAACTTTGTATACAGGTTCAATTCGGATGACAATGCATAGTTTGTATGTATGTATGTTTGTTCAGGTGAAATCTTGCAACTCAATTTTGAAGCAGATATCTTCAACCAATTGAGCTGAAATTTCGTATATAGGTTCAATTTAGATGCCAATTCATGGTTACCTTTGTGACGTCATTCTAAATCTAATATGGCGGCATATCTTAGAGTGCGGACTGGTTATTTTTAGTGCACTTCTACAATATGGGTATCAAATGCAAGGGCTTGCTAAGAATAATTCGAATAAAGTGACGTGATAACCGACTAAAAAGTCAAAAATAAATTAAAAGTAAAAAACCTTTTTAAAAAACAAGCTTTTATTTGAATGCACTAAAACGAAAAAAATAAATTTTTACTTTAAAACTTTTACTATCTACTTATAAAGTCATTACACATAATATATATGATATAAAAGCTTGTCGCAAGATTTGCTTGTAAACAAGTAAATTAAATAAATTGATGTGATTGATTTTAACTACCAAAATTTTCAAACTAAGGAAATACGAGTACTATCTCGCGACAAGCTTTTCTATCATATAGATTATGTGTAATGACTTTATAAGTAGATAGTAAAAGTTTTAAAGTAAAAATTTATTTTTTTCGTTTTAGTGCATTCAAATAAAAGCTTGTTTTTTAAAAAGGTTTTTTACTTTTAATTTATTTAGTTCTTAAGTTGTGACTTGTAAATATGTATGTTTAATAAACTATTGTAATAAAATATGCTATTCTACGAATGAATATTAAACGTCAGCTAGCTGTATCTCGGTGGAAAGTTCGCCAGCTGGTACTTGCCTGGTACCTTGAAAGATGTAACAAAAGTATTTTTAGAGCGAGGTCTTTAAATAGGTCCCAAGACAGGTAAAAACTTTTTTGAGAGAAGCAAAGCTTAAAGCCATTCCCCGTCCTTGTCACAGCTGGTTTTTTAATTAGCTCCCCCCACACCTAAGGTGATGTCACGTAGACACGTATTTTGCAATTTAACACTTAGAAATTATTATTTATCAAATTAAAACATCAGTTTCGACTTTACTTTTATTACCATTATAATTATTTTTCAATGAAATAAACATAAATCATACAGTATTGTTTATTAAAAATAAACTAGTACAGTAACGAACTAATTTACTAATAGTCGCTCTGGTGTGTGTGGGCGCGCACAAACCGGTCATTGCGGGTTCTACTTCGATTCCCTTTAGGGATCGATATTTGTATTTGTGCAAATATTTCTTACCGGTCTCGTTGTCTGTCCTTGTGGGCCTCCCCAACTACCTGTATATTCAATGTACTCTGTGTCCCCAGTTCCCCACCGTTCCTCGAAGCACATTAAGCAGTTTGTACTGGTAGTTATCATAGACACCTGATTAGGGAATGCAATCCGGAAAAACGGATTCTGTAATCCGGCGGATCCGGCATTATATTGAAAGATAACGTAGTTATTAAGTGTACGAGTCCTTTGACGATGAGACTAGACTTGATTGTAAGTTTTCAGACATTTCAATTAGCTATAGATGCCTTACGGTGAAGATATTTACAACTGAAACAACACTGAAGTTGCTCGACTTATTGTGCGAGAATTAAAAAACTTTGCAATCTTTGCATTGTATTTAGTTGTAGTCTGTAGAATGTTAAGATTAAATAAGAAGAAATAAAAAACTGAGAAATGTTAAGATTTAACCTAGGGATCTTATCATAAAGTCATCAGTCAATTTTGCAACTTAATCATTGTCGGATTCAGCGCTAATATCCATAGAATTAGCTCATCGAGAGAAGTTGGGTTTTATATCGACTAGGAATTTGTATAATATATAAAATATTTGCTACAAGCGTAAGTAAAAAGTCGTAAAATACGTGCAAAAAATGCACGTGTGCACTTAGTTTATTATTTACAAACTGCCAGGTTTTTCTAATTCAAATTTAAAATAAAACTCCTCGACTTAAATTCATAATTTATTCAATTGCTAATCTTTGTATATTTTAAAATATGTGTAATAAAAGAATAATATAAAATTAATTAGCTACAATAATGGCACCATTACTACAGTTTTATTTTCAAAAACAATTACATGAATCATTTAGCAACAAAGCCAATCGAACATTTTTGTGTATTACGATTACAATTAAAATAAAGTCAGAATATTAAAATTGGTGCACACTATACCTATCTTTGAATGGAATGACACCTATATTAAATGTAAATACTTATTGCTATTTTTGTAAAGTATTTCATTGCAAATAAAAATAGATCACAGATTTTTTAAAGAATTGTGCCAGATGAGCATACCGGAAATACATGCATCATACGATAATAGTATTATCTCCATTTACACCAATCAATAGTAGAATATTCTAAAACTATCAGTCAGTCGTAAGTTCTTATACATATAGACAAAAAATTACAATTATTAAATTTTAATAATTAATATTGCTTTTATACTTCAAACAATATCACTATACTTTAAAAACGTGATTATCAGCCTATTAAGAAATTACATAACAAGAATTCCTTATAATTATCTCGTATGTACTAAGTACAATCAAAAGTTCGTCAACTTCAACACATGCGTATATTAGTGTTAAATTACGATCAACAAGAATAAGATTTAGCACTTTTTATAATTGGTAGTTCGACATTATGATTATGTAATTTGCTTTTAAGTTGCTACGAAACAATATTTGAAATCAATATTTTAATAAAATAGATGTTTATGTCATGTAGTTTAGATAAAATTAATACACATTGTTATCACCTCATTCTATATTCATATATTTATAAAATTGGTGCATCACATTCCGTGCACGGTTAAAAAAAATTACTGCTTCAATTCTAAAACTACTACAAAATTCTTCAAAAACTAATATGTTATTCAAAAAGTGAGAAATGTGTAATTTTGTAATATCATTACAATAATTTGGACTTAATTAAAAGTGGAATGATCTTTTTAAAGACACACGTGACGAATATAGTTGTATAAGCAAGCTATGTTTAATATTTCATCAAACATCAATACAAATCAAATGTACTTAATAACTAAGTTTACTAATGCGTTTCAATCATTCAATAAATTAAAATTTAATTATTACATTAAATATTCGAAAATGAATAAAAATGCATTCAAATAATGATCTAGCGAGATCTTCTATGAACAATTTATAGTATAGTCAAGAAGTCAAACTGTGTCCTTATAATTAAATATTATATTTCTATATTATACAGCTACTAACTGAAGTTAGTTAATAATAATACTTAACAGTTATCGATATGTACAAGCGTATGTTTTCTAAAACAAATTCATTAGGGCTTCTACCCGTGTCCGACTTAGCTGGTGTGACATGTATCGAAATTCTGTCCGATTCAACGCAAAGGTCTTCCGTTTGCTGTCATCTCCTTATCACAATAAAATAAACGTTACGAATTAAAGAAATAAGTGAATTTTTTTTTTTTTATGGTACTAAGTCGACAAACAAGCGTACGGCTCACCTGATGGTAAGTGACTACCGTAGCCTATAGACGCCTGCAACACCAGAAGCGTCGCAAGCGCGTTGCCGACCCTATCCCCAATCCCCCCCAGGAGCTCTGGTCACCTTACTCACCAACAGGAACACAATACTGCTTAAAAACAGTATTATTTAGCTGTGGTCTTCTGTAAGGTCGAGGTACTACCCCAGTCGGGCTGCTCCATATTTTGAGCAGGAAATTTCCTGCTGTGCCCTACCTCAGTTCGGAATTTACAAAAGTAGTCGAATTTACAAAAGGAATTTAATATACAGATGAATGTGAAAACGTGCTAGGTTGTTTCTTGTAAATGTTCTACTATGTATCGATCGATTAATGGATGGGAAGCTCCGTGCGTTTCAGCATATAAACGCATAACAAATATCGATGATTGACAGTCAGACGCGGGAGGAGGCTCATAGGATTGGAGCGGCAGTGCGCACTAAATGTGGAGGGTGGGCGCGACGGGCGCGCCGGCGGGCTGCTGTCATACGAAGGACGAGATGCCGGGCAGCGGCGCCCGCGAGCGCGCCATGTTGTTCATGACGATCTGGCCGCCGTTGAGGCTCACCACGGCGCTGCCCTCGGGCTCGGAGTCCGTGTAGCTGGAGTAGTTGCGCACTAAATGTGGAGGGTGGGCGCGACGGGCGCGCCGGCGGGCTGCTGTCATACGAAGGACGAGAAGCCGGGCAGCGGCGCCCGCGAGCGCGCCATGTTGTTCATGACGATCTGGCCGCCGTTGAGGCTCACCACGGCGCTGCCCTCGGGCTCGGAGTCCGTGTAGCTGGAGTAGTTGCGCACTAAATGTGGAGGGTGGGCGCGACGGGCGCGCCGGCGGGCTGCTGTCATACGAAGGACGAGAAGCCGGGCAGCGGCGCCCGCGAGCGCGCCATGTTGTTCATGACGATCTGGCCGCCGTTGAGGCTCACCACGGCGCTGCCCTCGGGCTCGGAGTCCGTGTAGCTGGAGTAGTTGCGCACTAAATGTGGAGGGTGGGCGCGACGGGCGCGCCGGCGGGCTGCTGTCATACGAAGGACGAGAAGCCGGGCAGCGGCGCCCGCGAGCGCGCCATGTTGTTCATGACGATCTGGCCGCCGTTGAGGCTCACCACGGCGCTGCCCTCGGGCTCGGAGTCCGTGTAGCTGGAGTAGTTGCGCACTAAATGTGGAGGGTGGGCGCGACGGGCGCGCAGGCGGGCTGCTGTCATACGAAGGACGAGAAGCCGGGCAGCGGCGCCCGCGAGCGCGCCATGTTGTTCATGACGATCTGGCCGCCGTTGAGGCTCACCACGGCGCTGCCCTCGGGCTCGGAGTCCGTGTAGCTGGAGTAGTTGCGCACTAAATGTGGAGGGTGGGCGCGACGGGCGCGCCGGCGGGCTGCTGTCATACGAAGGACGAGAAGCCGGGCAGCGGCGCCCGCGAGCGCGCCATGTTGTTCATGACGATCTGGCCGCCGTTGAGGCTCACCACGGCGCTGCCCTCGGGCTCGGAGTCCGTGTAGCTGGAGTAGTTGCGCACTAAATGTGGAGGGTGGGCGCGACGGGCGCGCCGGCGGGCTGCTGTCATACGAAGGACGAGAAGCCGGGCAGCGGCGCCCGCGAGCGCGCCATGTTGTTCATGACGATCTGGCCGCCGTTGAGGCTCACCACGGCGCTGCCCTCGGGCTCGGAGTCCGTGTAGCTGGAGTAGTTGCGCACGGGCCGCTGGCGCTTCCACGACTCGCGCAGCGTGTCATTCACGTTCGCGTAGTGGTTCACGAACGAGTGCGGCTCCGATCTAACGCTCTCGTTTTCGCTCTCCGAATTCTGAATGCATAAATGTTACGTTAGTATTCGTCGCTCATTTTGTATACTAAGAACTATTCGATTTATGTAAATCTAATGGCAGTTTCAAATTTATTTATGAAGCGATAAACTAAAAAGAATAATCAAAATTGACAGATATAGATTTAAGTAAAAGATAAGATGAAATAATTGAAAGTAGCGCTTGTTAAGGTCGATTTACATCAGACGAGCGAATGCTCATTCTATCCCCACTATATCAAATTCTTTTAGTGTAAACAGGCGTAGAGCATTCTTTCGTTGTTATATGTATGAATACGAGTGTTCGTTTACACATAAAAACCAAGAGAGAATACTCTTGTTCTAGCTCTAGCTCTTTGTTCGTTTGGTCTAAATCCACCCTTAGAGAAATACCTACTATTTACATAAAACTGAGGATCAAAGTGTAGATACATAAAGTGTAGTCAGTAAATATAATAATATAAAACTGCAGTATTTTAATCCGCAATCTATGTACAATTTTATACTCATTCACATATATTTATTGACCAACTATTTCTACACTTGTGCGTTTGAGAATCGCCGCAGCACCCTAGACTGGTCGCGAAGATGAGAAATTGCAATATTTTTTAAAATTAAATCGCACTTGTATAATTACTCTCATCAAAGTACACCGGGAGTAGCGACGAGACAACGCAACCAAGTACCTACATCTCAAAAGTGCTAGCCGGATGGGAAGCGTGACAAAAATAAACGAATGCGATAGTTAGATTACATCGAAATAGTTACCGTGGGAGCTCCGTTCGACCGTAATGAGGAAAAGAAATAAGACTAGTTTAGTGAGACTCGGAGAAGTCAGACGACGCTGATTTTGATCGTGATCACCTGTGAGTCCGACGAGCTCATCTCGGAGGGCTTCTCGGTGAGCGACGAGTCGTCGGGGTTCTCGTCGTAGCCGCGCAGGCTCTCCTCGTCGCTGTGGTACTTGACGGAGGCGGGCAGCGGGCGCGGCGGCGACTTGGCCAGGGCGGGCGGCTTGCGGCGCAGCGTGCCGCCCGCCCCCGCGCCGCCCGCCGCGCCGCCGCTGCCCGAGTTCTGCCGCGAGCGGTACAGGTCCAGCGCCAGCGAGCCGCGCTCGTCCGTCTCGCCGCCCAGCGACTCCTCCAGCGTCCTCTGCGCCTCCTCTGCGGCCGAGTGAAACATGTCTTGTTCTATTACAAGCAACTCGACTTGAGCTGACTAATGCATGTACATAATACTATTTTACTATCCATTCGTACATATACATATATTCGTACATATCAATTTAAATTTTTAGTTAACAATTAAAATGTAAAGAAAGAGAAGACAAATAAGGCTTAAATAACGACATTTCTTACTTTTGTACTTGTAACTTTTGCTTTTGACGCAAAGTATTGCGATGACCATAATTATGATGATGATGGAAGCCGCAGCGAGTGCGACCATAAACCAGGTCCTTCGATAAAACGGCCGATATTGTAGATACCCATATTCCAAGTATAGTTTTGAGGGTGTGACAATGACTTTGTCACTGTATGCCGGGTTGCTGATGCCGTACATGTTGTATGCTATTACTCGGAATGAGTAAGCTGTTGAGGGCAGCAGGCTTTGGTAAGAAATAGTGAACTCTTCCAATATTCCATTGCTCGTTCGAGTTATTGTCTCCCATCGTGTGTCGTCTAGAAATTGTAATAAAAGAATGTTAAAACTAATTGTAATTAAGCAACGAAATTCCCATATATTCCCATATCAACACATGAAAATATACTAACAGTGGCAATAAAGAAATAGTTTTAAAAAATTAAAAAAATATGAAGAACGGTAGCGTAGCTTAACAAGTTAACAACCATTTTCAATAATGTACCTATCTCTGCAGGGCTAGCATGCGCGCCACGACAAAAGTTTGTCTACCCCTTTTCTCGTATTATCTCTTTATGTCTACAGTTGCTAACATGCGTGCACGTTTTTTGCACGACAATTGAAGAGATAACAAGAAATTTTAGTTATCTCTACGGGAGCTAACATGACATCGTAGTTTTGTCGAATTTTGACGTGATTTTGACGTTTTAAGAAGATAAACTACTCGTTGTCAATATTATCGACGAGAAAGACTACGATAAACGAAATATATTAAAATTATAAATATTATTATAATATCTTTTGTATACCATGGCGTTTCCGTTCCGTTTAGTCTTCGGAAGAGAATTATGTCTCTCGTATTGCGCATGTTAGGGTAATCGAGAAAATACTCGATTGTAGTGTGTAGTAGTGTGTGTGTTAGAATAAGTAAATATATAAAATGTATTATGTTTAAGATGGGAGGCAGTAATAAACCAGATACGAATGGATTAAGTCGTTTCCATATCTCATATTCCCAACCTTACTCGATGTAGACATTATCTATCTCTCTCGTCAAGAGATATCTCGTTGTACGCATGCTAGCCCTGCTGGTTTTGCCTACTAGCGATAGATTTTTGACACAATTTGTATGGAGCTTTTGTCATAATTCTATCTCTAGCAAGCAAATTCAGAGATAAGTAGAATATTGAAACAGGCCGTAAGAAGCTAATCAAAATAGTTTATTTAGTTTAGTAGTATTTCTATGTTTTTACTAAACACATTTTATTCTTTTTTTAAAAAGCAAATTAAATAATACAAATTATACCCCGTCCGGCGACTAATTAGCTTTTTGACAGCTCACGCCTATAAATTACAGGTTTTTTTTCCGGAGTAACGTACTAAAAATTTTACAGTAATGTCATACTTTATTGACGATTTGATTGATTGAGTGAAGTACCCTGTGCATAACAAACAACCACAGACTATGAAACAGTTCTTGAAATAATAAATCGATAATAAATCGATCATATGATAAAAATAATTTTACGTCATGTGATTATTGTTTCTATAAATTTAATACAAAAAAGGAAATAAAAATAGTATCTATGACCCCAAGATTGATTACTTGCAAGGAATTAAGTCGAAATCTTGAAATTTAATTGCAAACCAAGAATAAAGAGCAATAACTCTGTTAATTCATTTATTTATTATTTATATATTTCATTTATAATTAAAAAAAAACTAATAAACGCATAAGTAAATAATATTTTTAAACTAAATGTATTTAATTAAATCGATTGAAAGTTCTTCTTAAATAAAATTGATTATTATTTCGAATCGAATAAATAACGTGTGAGGCAGTCACTAATGTCAAAATTTCTTGAAGTGTCAAAAAGATGATTAGTCGCCGGACGGGGTATAGATTATGTATAATAATAGTTTAAGAAAGAAGTAGTGTTTCGCATACGTATCTGTGTCACATCTGTATAATAGTCTATTTGGGTTAAGAGAATAGTATAAGTAATCGCTGACCGCTGTCACTTAGATTAGCTACGCCTCTTGACCGATTAAATTGTATTAGAATACTTCGGACAAGCGTTCTAATTTATTACGATTTAATTTGTTAAGGGGCCCGGTTAAGCTAAGGAACGGCGTGAATCTCAATTTTCTTAATGCGAATAGACTAGTTGCTTAAAAATATTAAGAAAAAGGATATAAGGAAAAATACAGAGGTAATACTGAAAACATACGACACTTACAGGCTTGCCATGTTTCCTTTGCTGCATGAAAGATAAAATATGTCTTGCATTTTTGTGGTCCAAAATACATAAACAATATAAAAGAGCATCATTTATGAGGTATTATTGATTAAGACTGAACGTACAAATTCAAGATTCACATTGAGAAATTTTCTTCCCAGGCTATCCAAAATCACGCTATAATAGTGACTGCGTGAAGCGTTACGCGCACACGTCGACGAGTGAACGAAGCGCGCACGTGGTGAGACAGGTGAGAGAGACAGTACCTTTCTTCCTTGCCTCGAAGTAGTAGCCGAGCAGCGGGCCCTTGCCGGAGGCGGCGTTGGTCCAGCGCAGGTGCAGCGCGGCGGGGTCGGCGCGCAGGCGCAGCGCGGCGGGCGGCGCGGGCGAGCCGGGCTGCGGGCCGGTGCGCGCGCACGTGGTGAGACAGGTGAGAGAGACAGTACCTTTCTTCCTTGCCTCGAAGTAGTAGCCGAGCAGCGGGCCCTTGCCGGAGGCGGCGTTGGTCCAGCGCAGGTGCAGCGCGGCCGGGTCGGCGCGCAGGCGCAGCGCGGCGGGCGGCGCGGGCGAGCCGGGCTGCGGGCCGGTGCGCGCGCACGTGGTGAGACAGGTGAGAGAGACAGTACCTTTCTTCCTTGCCTCGAAGTAGTAGCCGAGCAGCGGGCCCTTGCCGGAGGCGGCGTTGGTCCAGCGCAGGTGCAGCGCGGCCGGGTCGGCGCGCAGGCGCAGCGCGGCGGGCGGCGCGGGCGAGCCGGGCTGCGGGCTCGTGCGCGCGCGCGCCTCGGCCGCCGCGCACGTGGTGAGACAGGTGAGAGAGACAGTACCTTTCTTCCTTGCCTCGAAGTAGTAGCTGAGCAGCGGGCCCTTGCCGGAGGCGGCGTTGGTCCAGCGCAGGTGCAGCGCGGCCGGGTCGGCGCGCAGGCGCAGCGCGGCGGGCGGCGCGGGCGAGCCGGGCTGCGGGCCGGTGCGCGCTCACGTGGTGAGACAGGTGAGAGAGACAGTACCTTTCTTCCTTGCCTCGAAGTAGTAGCCGAGCAGCGGGCCCTTGCCGGAGGCGGCGTTGGTCCAGCGCAGGTGCAGCGCGGCCGGGTCGGCGCGCAGGCGCAGCGCGGCGGGCGGCGCGGGCGAGCCGGGCTGCGGGCCGGTGCGCGCACACGTGGTGAGACAGGTGAGAGAGACAGTACCTTTCTTCCTTGCCTCCAAGTAGTAGCCGAGCAGCGGGCCCTTGCCGGAGGCGGCGTTGGTCCAGCGCAGGTGCAGCGCGGCCGGGTCGGCGCGCAGGCGCAGCGCGGCGGGCGGCGCGGGCGAGCCGGGCTGCGGGCCCGTGCGCGCGCGCGCCTCGGCCGCCGCGCACGTGGTGAGACAGGTGAGAGAGACAGTACCTTTCTTCCTTGCCTCGAAGTAGTAGCCGAGCAGCGGGCCCTTGCCGGAGGCGGCGTTGGTGCAGCGCAGGCGCAGCGCGGCGGGCGGCGCGGGCGAGCCGGGCTGCGGGCCGGTGCGCGCGCACGTGGTGAGACAGGTGAGAGAGACAGTACCTTTCTTCCTTGCCTCCAAGTAGTAGCCGAGCAGCGGGCCCTTGCCGGAGGCGGCGTTGGTCCAGCGCAGGTGCAGCGCGGCCGGGTCGGCGCGCAGGCGCAGCGCGGCGGGCGGCGCGGGCGAGCCGGGCTGCGGGCCGGTGCGCGCGCACGTGGTGAGACAGGTGAGAGAGACAGTACCTTTCTTCCTTGCCTCGAAGTAGTAGCCGAGCAGCGGGCCCTTGCCGGAGGCGGCGTTGGTCCAGCGCAGGTGCAGCGCGGCCGGGTCGGCGCGCAGGCGCAGCGCGGCGGGCGGCGCGGGCGAGCCGGGCTGCGGGCCGGTGCGCGCGCACGTGGTGAGACAGGTGAGAGAGACAGTACCTTTCTTCCTTGCCTCGAAGTAGTAGCCGAGCAGCGGGCCCTTGCCGGAGGCGGCGTTGGTCCAGCGCAGGTGCAGCGCGGCCGGGTCGGCGCGCAGGCGCAGCGCGGCGGGCGGCGCGGGCGAGCCGGGCTGCGGGCCGGTGCGCGCGCACGTGGTGAGACAGGTGAGAGAGACAGTACCTTTCTTCCTTGCCTCGAAGTAGTAGCCGAGCAGCGGGCCCTTGCCGGAGGCGGCGTTGGTCCAGCGCAGGTGCAGCGCGGCCGGGTCGGCGCGCAGGCGCAGCGCGGCGGGCGGCGCGGGCGAGCCGGGCTGCGGGCCGGTGCGCGCGCACGTGGTGAGACAGGTGAGAGAGACAGTACCTTTCTTCCTTGCCTCGAAGTAGTAGCCGAGCAGCGGGCCCTTGCCGGAGGCGGCGTTGGTCCAGCGCAGGTGCAGCGCGGCCGGGTCGGCGCGCAGGCGCAGCGCGGCGGGCGGCGCGGGCGAGCCGGGCTGCGGGCCGGTGCGCGCGCACGTGGTGAGACAGGTGAGAGAGACAGTACCTTTCTTCCTTGCCTCGAAGTAGTAGCCGAGCAGCGGGCCCTTGCCGGAGGCGGCGTTGGTCCAGCGCAGGTGCAGCGCGGCCGGGTCGGCGCGCAGGCGCAGCGCGGCGGGCGGCGCGGGCGAGCCGGGCTGCGGGCCGGTGCGCGCGCACGTGGTGAGACAGGTGAGAGAGACAGTACCTTTCTTCCTTGCCTCGAAGTAGTAGCCGAGCAGCGGGCCCTTGCCGGAGGCGGCGTTGGTCCAGCGCAGGTGCAGCGCGGCCGGGTCGGCGCGCAGGCGCAGCGCGGCGGGCGGCGCGGGCGAGCCGGGCTGCGGGCCGGTGCGCGCGCACGTGGTGAGACAGGTGAGAGAGACAGTACCTTTCTTCCTTGCCTCGAAGTAGTAGCCGAGCAGCGGGCCCTTGCCGGAGGCGGCGTTGGTCCAGCGCAGGTGCAGCGCGGCGGGGTCGGCGCGCAGGCGCAGCGCGGCGGGCGGCGCGGGCGAGCCGGGCTGCGGGCCGGTGCGCGCGCACGTGGTGAGACAGGTGAGAGAGACAGTACCTTTCTTCCTTGCCTCGAAGTAGTAGCCGAGCAGCGGGCCCTTGCCGGAGGCGGCGTTGGTCCAGCGCAGGTGCAGCGCGGCGGGGTCGGCGCGCAGGCGCAGCGCGGCGGGCGGCGCGGGCGAGCCGGGCTGCGGGCCGGTGCGCGCGCACGTGGTGAGACAGGTGAGAGAGACAGTACCTTTCTTCCTTGCCTCGAAGTAGTAGCCGAGCAGCGGGCCCTTGCCGGAGGCGGCGTTGGTCCAGCGCAGGTGCAGCGCGGCCGGGTCGGCGCGCAGGCGCAGCGCGGCGGGCGGCGCGGGCGAGCCGGGCTGCGGGCCGGTGCGCGCGCACGTGGTGAGACAGGTGAGAGAGACAGTACCTTTCTTCCTTGCCTCGAAGTAGTAGCCGAGCAGCGGGCCCTTGCCGGAGGCGGCGTTGGTCCAGCGCAGGTGCAGCGCGGCCGGGTCGGCGCGCAGGCGCAGCGCGGCGGGCGGCGCGGGCGAGCCGGGCTGCGGGCCGGTGCGCGCGCACGTGGTGAGACAGGTGAGAGAGACAGTACCTTTCTTCCTTGCCTCGAAGTAGTAGCCGAGCAGCGGGCCCTTGCCGGAGGCGGCGTTGGTCCAGCGCAGGTGCAGCGCGGCCGGGTCGGCGCGCAGGCGCAGCGCGGCGGGCGGCGCGGGCGAGCCGGGCTGCGGGCCGGTGCGCGCGCACGTGGTGAGACAGGTGAGAGAGACAGTACCTTTCTTCCTTGCCTCGAAGTAGTAGCCGAGCAGCGGGCCCTTGCCGGAGGCGGCGTTGGTCCAGCGCAGGTGCAGCGCGGCCGGGTCGGCGCGCAGGCGCAGCGCGGCGGGCGGCGCGGGCGAGCCGGGCTGCGGGCCGGTGCGCGCGCACGTGGTGAGACAGGTGAGAGAGACAGTACCTTTCTTCCTTGCCTCGAAGTAGTAGCCGAGCAGCGGGCCCTTGCCGGAGGCGGCGTTGGTCCAGCGCAGGTGCAGCGCGGCCGGGTCGGCGCGCAGGCGCAGCGCGGCGGGCGTGGCGGGCGAGCCGGGCTGCGGGCCGGTGCGCGCGCGCGCCTCGGCCGCCGCGCCCGCGCCCACCGTGAGCGCGCGCACGCTGAAGCGGTACTGCACCTCCTCCTCCAGCGCGCCCACCGCCAGCCGCCGCTCCGACACCTTCTGCTTCACCTGCTTGCTGAACCCTGAGCGCCACGTCGCCGACTATTATATTACTACCCATTTTGTTATTGCGTATTCTAAGCGTTGTATATTCTCAGCGCCACATTTTAAACGCTGACAAATGTACATTAGAGTAGTGCTCTTGACGTAATATATACCGTAATTTACGGTCCGTAACATTACTAGACCAAATTTAATAATTCACATTTCTTTTCCTTATTTATTTCTTAAAACTGAACCGAATGAAATATAACGCGTGCCGTTTGATGTTCGTATTATATTTGGAATTCGTAATTTTATAGAAATCAATAAATACCACGAATAGTTCGATGACAAGCATATCGAATTGTTTACTATTACTCACGTTCGTCTTGTTCAATAGTCTCGTACGTGACGAGGTAGGAATGTATGAGACCGTTCCGACGGTGAGGAGGCTCCCACGCCACGACGAGACTGTTCATAGTGATCTCAGAAAACGTAATATTCCGAGGCGCCGAAGGCAGTCCCTGGTGCGTCCGCACGAGGATCGCTTCAGACCTCGGTCCGTCTCCGGCGGGATTAAACGCTAACACCTATTAAATGATAAAGAAATGTTAGGTTGTGATTAAAATAAAATATATAACGTTTCCGATTATAATACTACAAACCTGAATTCGGTACTGTGTGAACTTGTCAAGAAACACGAGCGAGTGCGAGGTGGAAGTGGCCGGCACCACTTCAATCTCTTCCTCTGCCTTTCGTCCCGGTTCCGGCTCCTCCGGAGACTCCGTCATTAAGTAGAAAATCTAGTAAAAAAATAAGCGAAAAATACACACTTCATAGTTACCCAGTAATTTCTTACAATAAGAAGAAAAATTTACGGTGTTCGACTAATATAAAACTGTCGAATAGTCCTCAAAACGTACACCTATTTCCACATCGCGTCATATTGCATATGAGGTTTTTTTTTAAATGGCTAATGCAGCATCTAGAAATGTAGGGTGTCGTGTCGGCGTAGAATTTTAACAGACAACCATTTCTTAATTTTTGAGTTTCATCTAGTAATGGCTGGTTTACACGGTGCGAGCTAGCGTGCGAGTTAGCCTTCCGAGTAGCTGCACTGCAGTAACTCGCACCGTGTGAACTGAACTTACGAGTAACTCGCACGTGCGAGTTGGTCAGTAGCTCGCATCGGCTGGTTTACACGGTGCGAGCTAGCGTACGAGTTATGGCTGGTTTACACGGTGCGAGCTAGCGTGCGAGTTAGCCTTCCGAGTAGCTGCACTGCAGTAACTCGCACCGTGTGAACAGAACTTACGAGTAACTCGCACGTGCGAGTTGGTCAGTAGCTCTCATCGGCTGGTTTACACGGTGCGAGCTAGCGTACGAGTTAGCCTTCCGAGTAGCTGCACTGCAGTAACTCGCACCGTGTGAACGGGAATTACGAGTAACTCGCACGTGCGAGTTGGTCAGTAGCTCGCAACCGAGTTACTTCAAATTTTTTTGTTTTCAATCACTCGCCTGCTCGCTCGGCAGCATCTCGCACATGACGGCGGCTCGGCCGTCGCTCGCATCGTTTGGACGCGTTCGGCACAGTGATGGACATTGAAAAAAAATGTTTGTGTGCGATTCACACACGATAGAAGTGTAACTTCTTTGCCAAACTAATTTAAAATTAGCGGCGTGCAGCGCGGCCCGGCCGCAGCGCGGCGCGTCCTTCCCTGTCGTTGCATCCGGTTTGAAATCACAACGATTCTAAAGAAGTTTCACTTCAAAAACACATTGATGTTTTTTTTTTTTATTCAATGCATCGGATAGTGGCATCGATGTAATATCGATATATCAAAAAATACATCGATGTTTTCCATACATCGAGTGTTTTTCTATAAGTTAGATAATTATGTAGTTTAGATATAAAAAACTTACACGTGTATATAGGTCTGTCGACTATACTTTATAATAATGTATCCTACTTTATTTTTGGTAAATATACTTTATACTTTTGCATACAAATAAAGCATGTGAAAATACTTTATTTTCAATCTTTACTGTGATGCGTAAAACAAAATACTCATTAAGGGTACTTAACTATTTAACGGTACAAATAAGTTAAAACGGATGATGGAAACGATTTATAATTACTGAATAAACCAAATGTATATAAATATAAAAAAATATATTTCTTATTTAATCTCCGTTCCCACCACTTAAGCTTTCGATGAAAGAGTTTTTTCAGTAATGAATCTAAATTGGCGAGAAGAGAGAAATAGAGCGCCATCAAATTTAATTAATAAAAAATAAATTAAAAATTAAAAAAAAAAACCAACACAATAACCTGAGATAAACCCGACATAATAAAATTAGCCAAAACCGAAACTGCCGCCGGAACTTGATTTTTGGCCGAAACTCGGCCGAAACCGAACTTTCGGTCGGACACTAATAAAATGAGTTCGATTTTAGTTGAAAAATTCATATATACATTTTTTATAATTATCATATTATTTGTGGAGAATTTTTAAGTGTTTAATTTATATCAAACAAAGTTATATAATACCTTTTTTTCTATTACGTTTAAACTTCTTTTAAGATAAGTAATAAATGATAAAATTATAAATTCAATCGACACCGCGACTCGGCTCGGACTGGGCAGTAGCTGGTATCGTGTAGACAGCAAAGGCGAGCCGAGCTACTCGCTGCGAGTTGCAAACCGAGTAGCTGTCTAACTCGCCAGGCAGCAGCTCGCACCGTGTAAACCAGCCATAAAGAATTAAATTTCCATCGTCTAGTAATGTGAAACAGGCTAGACAGCGAGAGGCCAGTCGGGTCAGTCTTACCTTGTAGCCCAGCAGGTCGCCGTTCTGCTGCGCCAGGTGCGGCGGGCCCCAGGAGAGCGCCACCTCGGTGGGCGACAGCGCGCGCGCCCGCACGGCCTGCGGCGGCGCGGTGGGCACGGCCTCGCCCACCCACACCACGGCCGGCGCGCCGCCCGGGCCCGCGCCCTGCGAGTTCACGGCGCACACGCTGATCTCGTAGTTGCGGTCCAGCGCCAGCTCCGTCAGCACGACCTCCGAGCTCTGCGAGACAATCGCGACCCTGAATACATTCTGTTCCGGACCCACACCGAATTACATATAATATGTATGTATTTTACAAGCTTTTATTTAACTTGCAATGTATGTATGTATGTAAATTTAATGTAAGTTCGGGTGAAATCATGCAACTCAATTTTGAAGCAGATATCTTCAACCAATTGAGCTGAAATTTTGTATACAGGTTCAATTTGGATGTCAATGCATGGTTAACTTTGTGACGTTATTCTAAATCCAATAAGGCGGCATATCCAAGAGTGCCGACTAGTTATTTTACTACAATATGTGTATCAAATGAAAGAGCTTGCTAAGAATAATTCGAATAAAGTGACGTGATAATCGACTAAAAAGTTAAAAATAAATTAAAAGTAAAAAACCTTTTTAAAAAACAAACTTTTATTTGAATGCGCTGAAACGAAAAAAATAAATTTTCACTTTAAAACTTTTACTGTTGCTGTCCTGGGACGTCCAGGCAACTTCTTTTTCAATGCTGATCCCGTCTGTCGAAAATTTGACACCCACACTTTAATCGTAGCGTGATGTGGAACAGGATCATGACGCCCGAGTCCGAAATGAATTCGAAACGCACGTTGTGTAGCAATTATCGAACCGCCGTTTTCGATAAACCGCTTAATAACAAAAGCGCGATGTTCACCAGACCAAGGCATGTTGACTACTGACAAATGGCATAAAACCGGCCTTCTAACGGTTTTTACCCCACTACTCTACCTGTTCCCTCTTCTGAGAAAAAGGGATTTGAAATCGGATAGGTTTTTCTGCCCCACCTTGTATCTACTTATAAAGTCATTACACATAATCTATATGATATAAAAGCTTGTCGCAAGATTTGCTTGTAAACAAGTGAATTAAATAAATTGATGTGATTGATTTTAACTATTAAAATTTTCAAACTAAGGAAATACGAGTACTTATATCTCGCGACAAGCTTTTCTATCATATAGATTATGTGTAATGACTTTATAAGTAGATAGTAAAAGTTTTAAAGTAAAAATTTTTTTTTTTTTCGTTTTAGCGCATTCAAATAAAAGCTTGTTTTTTAAAAAGGTTTTTTACGTTTAATTTATTTTCTATATTAACTAATTATAAACATTTTTAATATCATACCAAAAATACCGACAAATACAAAAATACGACGACCTATGGAACGATTTACTTGACCGGTCGAAATTTTTGATATGATGAATTTTTATTCGGTCTTAAGGGACCGCGGCGCCACCTATAGTGAGTCTTTGGAACGGTCAGTGTTTTTGATAGGATATTAGAAATGTTTATAATTTCCTTACGTGTGGGTATTACACAAAAAATAATACAAACAAATTGAACTATGTAATTATATCATCAGTCGGCTGTATCTATACTAATATTATAAAGAGGTAAAGTTTATAACTTTGTTTGTATATAGGGGGTAATCTTCGCAAATACTGATCCGATCATGAAAATTCTTTCGCTAACAGAAAGCTACACTATTCAGGAGTGACAAGATAAAAGGAAAAAGATAAAAATATATAAAGATTTTAAATCAGCAGGATTTGAACCTGCGCCCTCTGACGTGCCGTGTCAACAATTCAATCTAATCAAGCATTATTATTTGCCTTAGAAATTAATTGGTGATTTAAAAACATTTATATTTATCTGATTTGCTGAAAATAGTGAGAGTTTATTGGAACATATCAAATTTCACCGTACCCTTCTTAATATGTGAAATGGATTATAACGCCCAACGACGTGGGCACGGGTCGGCTAGTATATAATATAAGCATTGAGTTGCTTAACTTATCAACGGATGACTGTTTGTTTATGTTAATAAAAATATTTTTATATATACGTCTTCTATGCGAATTTGAAGTTGTCTTGGGAATAACACGGATCACTAAAACATTTTTAACCAACCCGTATTTTGGATTTCTTATATTCATTTATATCGGCGCTACAATTCTCTTTCCGTCTATATAATGTCGCGAGCACAAGCTTGTCTCTCTTTATTTTTGTAAGCCAATTGGGTTTCTTTAAAAACTCAATTATGTTAGCTAATATGGTGTGATAATGTAGAGAGTGAAGAAAGTGAGTCACCGCCAACCATGGCGCCTGCCATTGGGCCGAAATATTGGAACTTTCAAAGTATTAATCGCGGTAAGTTAGTTCGTAGAGTTCGTAGTGGAAACCGACGCTAAGCCTACGCTAATGGCTGATTTACACGGAGGCAATGACTGCCGGCAGTGCTCACGAGTGCTGGCGCCGAAAACTGACTTCAACAATTTACACGATGGCAGTGGTAACGTCTGTAGTCTTATGGTGTACACACGTCTGTAAAGTCAGTGCGGATAAATGAATTCTCGAAAACAGCAAAAAGTCAGAGATATAGAATAATAGAGGTATAAAATTAATATTAATGCACAAAAAGTATTATGAGATGTAGAATAAAACTTTTTTTTTGGTTATTTTCATTTGTAGATATAAATTAATTTTAATTAAAAGATTTTGTTTTTTGTTGAATTGGAATGCATAGCTATTACAACTTATTATTTTCCATCTTTTAGTTATTTTTTTTAAATTTGATTTACACACCATATTGACTGTTTTCAATAGTATAACAAGTTTTAAGCATACTGTAAAAAAAAAATCATTTGAATATACCGAGTAAGATCTACGCAAAAATAAAACAATGGTAAATAGTTTGATGGATTGTGCCATGATACTAAAACTTTTCTATCTTTTTAAAATGATATAAATAATTTTATATTCGGGTCATTGCAGATGTAGAACATTTTTTAAATTTTTATTTGACTATTTACTTTTTAAAAAAATATTAATTTTTATTTTATATAATTTTGTTATGATGCAGCGTGGTCCCACTACACTGACGCGGCAGCGACTGACTTCGGCATTTACACGGTGACAGTTGCGCTAGCGTGGGTGGTGGGGGTAGCGGACTGACGCCGAAAAATATGGAGCGGGAATTTAGAAGTCAGTACTGACGCGACAGTGCTGTACTGTCGTCAAAACAATTTACACGATGGCAGTGACAGGTCAGCACTGACTCCGTAGGAAACTGCCGGCAGTCACTGACGCCGTGTAAATCAGCCATAAGAGTAAGAAACGCACCTTGATGCCCGGCACCTCCTGCTTCATGGTGGTCTGCAGCGAGGCGGGGAAGTCGGTGAGCGGCTGGTAGGAGACCGCGTAGCCGCCCGTGCGCGCGTCGCCGCTCCAGTGCGCGTCGCCCAGCGGCGCCCACTGCACGCGCACGCTGCTGGGCGTGATGGGCACCACGCGCAGGCCCTCCACCGCCTTGCTGGGCGCTGCGGGGTAGCTTTCGTCAGTCATGGACTTCGATGGTTGAAACAGATCGTTTGAGTTTCACTGAGTTATCGATTGTGACTTCCTGATTCAAATAACGGTTATGTTACTGGGCATTATATACAATTGTCAATACTACGAGTGTTGAACATAATGCATTGTAACAAAAGTTAATACGCAATAATATCCAGTTTATATTAATACTAAGCACAAAATAATGGAAGAAACCGAATGATGTCTGCCCGTTTCACCTGAAATATAATCTTAATCATACAACTTAATACTAAGGGTCACACATACCTGCCGGTAAAGTGCGGACGGTCTCGGTAGCGTTACTGTAACGACTGGGTCCGATGTCGTTGGTGGCGCGGATTCGAAACTGGTACGCCGTGTAAGGCTTCAGGCCCTCCACAGTGTAGGAAGTCGCGAAAGGGTCGACGCGTTCGGGGAGCGTCTGCCACGTCCCTCCCTCTTCCTTCTGCTGGATCGTGTAGTACCTGGGGGGCAGATGTTACTGTAGCATTGTGACGGAGGCGAGGGATTTAGAGGTGGGCACTGTCAGAGTTACGTAGGTTCTAGGACAACCCACTGGAGGACAAGAACTGCCTTCTCACAGCAGTAACAACTAGTTTGTTTATATCGATAGTAAGTAGCGTTACAACTAACTCAGATCAAAAGTAGGCTTCAAAAGCCCTTTCGAATTATTATTTTATAAATTAAAATTATATTTGTTAGGATTATTTAATTATAATTAAAAGAAGACGATTCGAAACGTAGAGTCTGTAGAGAAGAAGTGATGAAATTCCGTAGTTACTCTTTTAAAAAATACCGTGTTTTATTATAGAGTATGTATGGCACGTAAGCGGCGCACTAGAGCGGGCTCGGATCGCGGGGCGGGTACCTGAGCGGCGCGTAGCCGTCGTCGCCGGGCGCCCAGGAGAAGGTGATCTGGTGCGGCTGCAGCAGCGAGCGCGCCACGTTGGGGCGCGCGGGCGGCGCGGGCGCGGCGCGGTTGGCCGTGGTGAGCACGAGCGCGCGGAGGGGGGGGCAGGAGACGGACGGGGCGGGTACCTGAGCGGCGCGTAGCCGTCGTCGCCGGGCGCCCAGGAGAAGGTGATCTGGTGCGGCTGCAGCAGCGAGCGCGCCACGTTGGGGCGCGCGGGCGGCGCGGGCGCGGCGCGGTTGGCCGTGGTGAGCACCAGCGCGCGGAGGGGGGGCAGGAGACGGACGGGGCGGGTACCTGAGCGGCGCGTAGCCGTCGTCGCCGGGCGCCCAGGAGAAGGTGATCTGGTGCGGCTGCAGCAGCGAGCGCGCCACGTTGGGGCGCGCGGGCGGCGCGGGCGCGGCGCGGTTGGCCGTGGTGAGCACGAGCGCGCGCAGCGTGGCGCCCCAGCCCAGCCGCGTCTGCGCCGTCACCGCGAACGCGTAGTACTGCTCCGCCTGCAGCTCCGTGGCCCTGCGCGAACACTCTCGTCTATGAACTACGGGTAGTGTTACCGAAACAAATGCAATTTAACGGGACTACTTTATTAATATTGTACATTATTTGTTTTGCGATTTGTATTTCGTCCCCTTAGTAACACAAAAACGTATCTCGATATTGGTTCTGTTTCTGTTTAACGGATATTGTTAGTTACACACAGGCATATCTTCAGATAAGTTTCTGTGTTAGTTTCTGTTTTACGCATAATATAGATAGGTACGTTAACCTCCATTTTAGAAATAACTAGCCGACCCGTGCCCACTTCGTTGGGCGTTATAATCCATTTCACATAAGAAGGGTACGGTGAAATTTGATATGTTCCAATACACTCTCACTATTTTCAGCAAATCAGATAAATATAAATGTTTTAAAATCACCAATTAATTTCTAAGGCAAATAATAATGCTTGATTAGATTGAATTGTTGACACGGCACGTCAGAGGGCGCAGGTTCAAATCCTGCTGATTTAAAATCTTTATATATTTTTATCTTTTTCCTTTTATCTTGTCACTCCTGAATAGTGTAGCTTTCTGTTAGCGAAAGAATTTTCATGATCGGATCAGTATTTGCGAAGATTACCCCCTATATACAAACAAAGTTATAAACTTTACCTCTTTATAATATTAGTATAGATATAGATAATGACAGATACGATACATAGAGATACGTGTCTTTGTGACCAAATAGAACTTGGTATTTTGAGATTAGTGGTATACTTAACTCAAAATTGATATAAATCGAGATACGTTTTTGTGTTACTAAGGGGACGATTTGTAAGTGCACTTTCAAATTTACAATCTGATACAATGTGGAAGCGGGATGGAGCGATGAGACGATTACGCTAGCAGTTATGCCGAGTACTGACCTAAATGTTCTATCGGAAGGTAGAAACTCCTTCGAGAACATATGTTGCGTCGAACTGTTGAGATGATAGGTTACTTTGTATGCTAAGATCTCGCCATTGGGGTCTTCGGGGACATCCCAAATGATACGCGCTGTAGTAAAACTAACGTCGGGGAAAGATACGTTTGAGGGTGGGCCGGGTGCTGTAAAACGAAAATAATAATAATCATTGTGTATAATAACGAGTATTTAAATTTTAAAATTATTGTCAAAAATCAAGACACTTACTGTCCTCAAAAGTTCTAACGGTGACAGGAGGATCGCTAAGAGCCCCATCGCCCAGTCGCGTGTAGCCCAATACTTGAATTTGGTAAACGACGTACTTCCGTAGTTCTATCAACGTAACCGTGTGAGTTTGGTTCGACGATATGGGATGACACTCTACTTTCTTCTGCTCTGGCCGAGGTGGAGGTACCACTGCAGCGTAGCACACCTTGTACCCCTCAATAAGACCATTTTGATCCTGGGATAAAATATCGCCCCATACGACAACTACTGTTGTAGATGATGTTGCCTTGGCTGATACACCGACTGGGCCACTTGATGGAACTGTAAAAGTTTATTAATAAGTAAGTTAATAACAGAATACCAGAAACACATAAAAAATCTATAAAATATGAAGTAATGCTAATTAACCTGCTTCTCTGGTTCTCTCCGTGGCAGTTGGGCTGGCAGCGGAAGTGCCGACTTCGTTAATAGCGGTCATCGTAATTTCATATATAGACCATTCTTCTAAGTTTGATAGAACATGCGAGTTAGCCGTGTGATCCTCGATTATACTGTAGAGGGTGTCGTTACTGCCGCTGCGTTTATACGTTATGTTGTAACCTTTCGGATTACCATACCATTCGCTTTGTTGCAAGGGCTGAAATAATTACAAAATATGGTTATCAGTTTGAAATCGTACGGTATCTCCAGATAAAATGTTTTTGTTTTTCTGGTACAGTGACTTACAATCCATCTAACGCGAAGGTTGTTGGCGCTAACGGCGCGCACGGTCACGTTCCTGGGCGGATGTTGCGGAGGAGCTTGGATCGTTTGAAATTCTTTGCAGGGCTCTGAAGGTGGGGACGAACCGACGACGTTAGTAGCGATTAATCTTAAGCGGTACGTAGTGAACGGCACCAGGCCGGTGACGAGGATAGACTGCGCGTCAGGGGCGCTTACTTCGTAAATTGTCACCCACGATGAGTTACGGGCAGTTTGAGCCTGAGAAAACACCAATTATATTGATGGATACTATGTATGTATTTTGTTCTATATGTGTTATGACGAGCATGTTATATCTTATTTTTTAACTCTGCATTTCTAAAATTAATGTTCTCAAACAAATAGACAATTTAACTTAAACATAAAGCAGACTCATTTGTGTAAAATGTTGAAACTTGTAATAATATCATTTATGGTCACCGCTACACTTTTGTAAACTGCACCGCAATGACATATATCTTACACATATACTTCTATTAAAATACCGTGATGAAAAGGCTGTAAGTTTAATTCGCACAGTATATCTATTGTATATCTTTTAAAGAGGAAGCTTTCCGTTTGAGCTCGTTTATCGCAGTGGCTAGAGGTCGAGGAGTACCTGCACGGTCCAGAGCGAGACGGAGGAGTTCCCGTCGAAGCCGGGCGTGAACTGCAGCAGCACGGAGTGCGCGGCGATGTTGGAGAGCGCCAGAGCGGTCGGCGCGGCGGGCAGCACGGGCTCCACGCCCGACTGGATGGCGGCCGAGCGCGCCGCGCCCTCGCCCACCGCCGTCAGCGCGCTCACCCAGAACTGGTACTGCGTGCTGGCCTGCGGTCGCACCACACCACACGTTTTAATACTAATATGGGCGTATCATTGTTTCACATGATGTCCATTTTGGTAATATTACTAATTATAAAAATAAAAAAAATATCAAAATAAACAATTACTTTGTTCAAGTAAGGCAGTTTTGAATTGTCTTTTTACAATTTAAAGTTAATTATGTATTAGTACCTGGGTGACCGAGCTTAGCTCGGTATTTTTAGTAAATAAATATAAACTCGTTATTTAAATAAAAAATCAGGAGTGTAAATGAAAAAAAAAAAACGGTCTGGAGGAGTGAGGATTTGAACCCGGGTCTACTCGATGCGACACCGGCCGTCTTCCTACCTGAGCTATTACAACTGTATAAACAATGGCGAAATTTACCTTCGTATTCTTAGTTATTTTTTCATTGCCTAAAAACAGGGATAAAAGGACATTTTCTAAAAATGAATCCTAGCTAGATCAATTTTTCGCCCCCGAAGTCCCATGCATACTAAATATATATATATATATATATATATATATATATATATATATATATATATATATATATATATATATATATACACAAGAATTGCTCATTTAATAGTATAAGATTAATCTAAAGCTAGTACTAATTCGGAATGGTAATTCCACAGAGAAGAATATGCAAGAAAAAACTGTCTAGCATGAAATTCAGTCACTAAATCTTTATTATCAACGTAATCTTGTACCGAAAAATATGCTTTCACTATTCATTAAAAAAAAAATGTTACTACAAATTTATAATGGGCATGACGACAGTATCAAAAAATCGTCAATTTAATGATTTCAGGGGAACACTCATATTAAAAAAATTCAAAATACTGGTTAATTTTATGTAAAATAATAAGATTATTGTGATTTTCAATAAAATAAAACATTAAAATTCTGCAATCGGCCATTTTGAATGAAACACAAATTACAGACGTCACAGCATAACATAATACGTCAGGCGCGCTCCAAAGACTAAAGTAAAAAGTAAGGCCCAGACAGATTATTTTGTGACGTCAGAGCCGACGCCATGACACCTGCAGCCGTTTTGCCGCTCTCATTGAAAACATATTAGAAAAATAGTTTTAATCTTCCTTAAACTTAAGTTTATTACCGAAATATAGGTATTTTCGTAAATAGTAAATGTGTAGCCACATTACGGAAGAGGTTTTGAAAATCTTTCGTCATGCCCATTACTTCTTTTAAATTTTAACGTCACCTGCAAGTGCTCCACTCGTATGCTGGTGTCGTTGGGTGGTAATATTTCTTCTTTTAACGTTTCGGGGTTGTCCTTTATTTGGTATTTAAGCTTGTAACCGATGAGTACGCCGTTCGACTTCTTCGGCGGTGACCAGGAGACTCTGACCGCCCGATCCGAGACATCATCGAATTGAAGGTTTACTACTTCATCAGGTGCTAAAATAACAAATATATTGTCAATTAAAATAATAATTAAACAATAGGACTAAAATTCCTATGATTTTATAATTTGGTCTTTAAAAATACTAACTTCTATGGCATAAAAATGTCACTATAATATATTTTTACATTAAACTTACTATCTTCTTTTGTCCTTATTAAGACGAAATCACTTCGTGGACCGTCGCCCGGCTCCGTAAAACATAAAACAGATATATTATATTCTGTAAATTTTTCCAGGCCGCTAATAGCGGCGGTCTGTTCCGTGAGCGGATCCAGCAGATTCGGTGGCACGCTGACTAGTTTTTGTTCCACACTATCGTTTGTGGCTTCGTCCCATCGCCACGCTTGAATTTTGTATCCCTGCAACAATTACCGTCTTGTAGTGACTGCAGTCGATTTTTGTAGAGATAGAGGTGAGAAGGGAAAGAGTTTTTGAAGGATGATTAACTACTGATAAGGGTTCAAAAAGTTTATAAAAAAAGTAAATACCTGATTGATGCCGTTTATTTTTTGAGGATTCGGTGGCGTCCACCACACTTGTATGGCAGTGGAGTTAAAAGCCTCGCAGCGGACACTGTCCGGCGCCGCTTCGGGCACTCCTTCTTTCGTCTTGATCGTGTAACTGTCCGAGAACACGCCGACACCCTTATCATTGTAAGCGGCAATTTGCACGTTGTAATCTTTCCATGTTATCAAGTCTTGAATGAGATAGTTCCGTTGCGCTTCATTGGTAATGTTCTGATACGTCCACGGGCTGTTGTCGTAGCCTTTCAAGCGATACCTGATCACGTAACCCAAAATGTGACCATTTCTATGTTCCTCTAACGGCGGCTGCCATTGAGTTATTATTTCCGAAGAGGATCGCGCCGACCCCATAAAACCTACAGGAGCTCCAGATGGCGCTGAAATGAAATATTATTATATATTTTCAAAAAAATTGCACAATTATCAACTAAAACTCTAAAGATCTCAATTGCATATTATAAATTCATGCATTATTTATGAAACGTTAAAATATCATTCGACCTGAATAAATAAAATATAATTTCATTTGGGTACTTTAAAAATAAAATCATTGGCGATGAACATTGAGGCAGGCATAAAACATGCAAACAAAACAATTACGACGAATAACAAGGAAAAGTATTGACAACACTTTGTTGACGGACAAACGAAAAGCGTAAACAAAATGTAATCATACAATTATTAATACTTTTAGGTACCATAGGGCTTTACTTTTTCTGCATACCTTGGCAGCATATTATGTCGCTGGCTGCTTGATCATAAAAAGAATAAAATGTATTGTTGTTGACAGATGATATAGAAATGTGAAATATGCTATAGACCCAGTTTACAAGAGACGATTAGTGCAGTACGAAGAATGACCATTTAAATATACACATTTATAGCACATAATTTAGTTTCGAAATTATTATATGTTACAACTTACACGGAAGAAAAGTAAATATATTTTTACTGTTACCTTCTTGAGGTAATGTCAGGACTTCCGTCGGTTCGGAAGGCGGCCCTTCTCCTACTGTATTTACTGCAGAAACTCGAAATTGGTAGGAAGTTGCCGCCTTCAAACTTGTCAGGAGAACCCATCGCTGATTAGCAGATACATTCATCGGTTCTGTTACCCAATTCAACAATGGGTCTGGGGTGGGTCCTAAGATAAAATAGATTAAAATTAAATCACACGTTTAAATCTTTAAGTAGCGGAGTATGTTTAACACGGCAAAAAAAGGGAAGATCATGTGAAAACTTGCAAACTCGGAAGGAAACATATGTATATCCGTCAGTTTACAGTGGAGCAGTGTGGCGGGTCACGTTCCAAAACATGTCTGAATGTGAAAAATGTACTTATTTATACAGCTAAAGTAGTCTTGATTGAATAAGGAATTACCAAATTCGGGCACGACGCGACGCTGCACTATGTACTTCTGTATGGGCGAGTTGCCGTCGAAGCCGGGCGTCCAGGACACGTTGACGGCGCGCTGCGGCGTGGCGTCCAGGCGCTCGGCGCGCACGTTGGTGGGCGAGAAGGGCAGCTCGATGACGGACAGCAGCGCGCGCCGCGTGTGGTTGCCGCCCGGCGACGTCACCACGCACGCGTACTCGCCCGCGTCGCCCGCGCGCACCGCCTGCACCTGCAGCGCGCCCTCGCCCGACACCCACACGCGCGACCCCGCCGTCATGGGCCTGCGACCACCGCGCCTCTTAGGAGTCGACCACTTATCACGTGAGGCGAGAAAGGAGGGGAAGGGGGGGGGGGGGGTCAGAGTAACACAACGAACAAACACCTAATCTTGATGCCTGTCTAGAAATTTGTATAACGAGCCTTAATTTTTAAAAATTTAATGAGGTTATACCTGTATTTAAAAATAATATTATGAAAATTTCAATTTACTTTGAACAAAAACAATCACGTGATTTTTGAGTGGGGGGGGGGTGTGTCTAAAACTAGACAACTCCTTATTTTCATCATCGAATTCGAGAACAAATTTCACTTTTTTGCGGTGCCCGTCTGAATTCGAAAGCGAAAGTAATAGTAGCCATGCATGAAAATTAATAGCGTGAAGATGGAACTCGATCTCGTGGCGGTTAAATATAGGTCTTACTGTTTGTTATGAAACCAGTCGATGTTGTATTTGACGTTCGGGTCGCTGGAGACTTTGCACTGCAGCGTCGCCGTGTGACCTAGTAGAACCTTGGTGTCGACGGGAGGGGCGATTATTTGAGTCCTTACTAAAATATCAAACGTTCAGTTAGTATTAAAAACTTGCCTAAAACATTATAATTTATAATTTTATTCATTATATAAATGCTAACCGAGTACTGTGAGATACGCTTCGCCCGAAACATTGCCCGCGTCGTTTGCACGTATGCAAGTGTATTTTCCGTTATCTGCAGTTGTTGTGCTGGTAATTAACAAGTCTCCTTCCTCTAAAGCTTGCAATCTTCCGGACAGGTTTATTATAAGAGAATCTGAAAAATATTATTAAAAATCTACTTTAACAACTCGAATCTACTGTTTAGTGTTTGCTATTGGTTGTTGCTAGTTTATGTACATTATTATTATTCTAAATCTACATAATAAACGTAACCAGCACGTAATAATTACAATAAATATACATACATCGATGATAACTTATACAAATGATAAATAATTACCGGTCAATTTAATATTAATTTACACCAATGAAAACTGTGTATCTATGAGCTAGCCTACAGATCGGTGCTCGTATCTTACCGTTGAAGTACCACGTGACGTTGGGCGTGGGCGCGCCGACTGCCCGGCAGGCGATGGTGGCGTCCTTCCCGTCAAGCACGGTGAGGTTGGCCGGTGCAGTCTGCATTATGGGCGGAGACGCTACAAGCCACACACGCCACTTAGTACGAGCACTACATTTTTACACTAGGCTAGAGAACTCTAGGCTAATAATATACAGTGTTATCAATTCGTTGTTACAAGATTCATTATTTTTACCCTTTAATATTTAATTTGTAAAGTTGACCACATATCATGATGGTATTAGTATTATCTATGAAAACGTAACCGTGTTATTGTGAACATCATAATTTAGAATCTTGAGAGATCATAAACTATCGAAGTTGTTAACAACAACAACCCAATTGCCTATATAGGTGGTTATTATTAGTCGCATTTAAAAAAAAAAATGTTGAAATTATAATTTTTTCTTTTCTTATTATAATATCCTGTATCCAAATAATCTTATCCAATCTACTTTTTTCTATTACTTTTTTTATATATAGGTATTTTTGAATTTATAATCTCTCGGAATAAAGTGAAAAACTATGTTCACAACAATACAGTTTCATTTATAAATAACATATTATGTATTTCTACAAACTTCAATATAACTATGAATCAAGTAACATCGAATAGGTCATTATTAGTACTCACACAAAAAAAAATTATTAAAACTATCAAACTGCGTCGAATTATAATTTAAAAAAATATTAGAAATAAACAATATAGATAAATTCGCATGCAGTGGATTCTACACGTGTTTCTACATTGAAATGTTACATATAAATCATAAATCCAATTTGTACCTAATGTTCTACAATCCGGCCGTACGAACGTGTTCCTGATGTCATGTCGAGACTAGTGATGCGTAATGACTAATGAGTATTTAATAAGCACTACTATTATTTTTATTTATATCTTTTAAGCTCAACGATTTATTTCTTTGACGACATACTTATACTTAGTACTGTACATTTATAGAGTAGCACAACTAGCACAGTAGAGCAGATGCTATTAGTTAGGTAACTAATTAAAATTATATATTAAGCTAGCTGTGTGTGCTAGCCTCTTTGGAGATCACAGCTTTTTTATTTATGAACCGATTGACATAAAACAAACACTAAATGTTAAGTGAAGCTTACCACAATATATTAGTGAAATCAACATCTAAATTGGATAAGCCGTTTCTGAAATTAGCGTGCACAACACACACAGACAAACAGACAAAAATTCTAACAATCATTGTTTTGGGTGCTATTTGCGTTGATAAAGGTCCCAATAATATTTTTTCTCATATATCTTCCATGTACAGACAGCGATCTGTTACATTTTTATTATACGTATTGATTGATCATTTAATACTATGCAAATACATATAAATTACTTTGAAAATTTGAAATACCTACTATGTGACATTCGTGTAATGTATGTGACATTTTGAAGCTTCATTATAAACAATACATAATTATCATCCACACATTACACATTTATAATATTAGAAGAATTTAAATGTGATTAAATGTAGTCATCATTTTTACATATTGTACAACTCATTTGTATGCGTGCGTGTACCAATACACTCAACTTTTGTATGTATGGTTGTGTAGCTCGGCAAAATAACTTGCGTGAAGTCAGTAACTCTGGCGCAGCTTAGGGCTCATTAACAGCTCAGAAAAAGGTGTTATTTTATTTAGTACTTTTTATTATACAAAAAAGTATTATTTATACTAAAAGAACAATATATCTCTGGCCCCCACACTAGGATTCCCTGTGTCGTGGGGAACTAATATATACGATATTAATACTAATATATACGAGTATTATACTAAAATTATAAACGGGTATCTAGGAGGGCTAAAGTTTATTTGTAGGTGCCACTAGTAAAATGTAAGAAGTTATTTCTGAGTGCCATAGGCGACATTTTATTTCCATAACAATAATTCTATTGGCGAAAAATTATTTGTAACAACATAATATTTTTACTTTTTTTTCAAATGTTTAATGTATAATAGACGAGTCATTTTGAGTACGTTTTGTCCTGTTATATAAGTATTTCATTTATTTCGTAGAATACCGAACTTTTTACGTTTCCATTTCCTACAAGGTACCTATTACCCAACTATTACCTTTCACGTTACATCTTAAAATGACAACGGAAAAGACAGTTGCGGGAACTTTAAAACAAAGTCGCAAGAATATTGCGATACTGCTGGTTTTACACTTTAGATATAAGTTATATTATTTATTTTAATTTAGTTTTAATGTCATCACACGAGAACATAAATAGTGCTTTATTAGTTCATATTGTGCGAATAAAATAATTTAATTAGTATCAAGAACACATTCTTACAGCGGTCGAATTAATGAAAAATATAAAGTAAATAAATATGTTAAGAAAAAATCGCATAAAATTAAGAGACAAGTTTACGAAAATATTCTGATTTTTTTTTTACATAAGTACACATAATAAATAAATAATAAATAAACAATGGCTTAAAATATAAATAGTTATAAAGTATGTAAACAAACTAATTAAATAGAAGAACGAATGGCAAAATTGCAAAATTTTATTTTCAAATGCAAGCTACTTGATACGGTATTGAAATATAATATCTTTGTCAACTTAATACTTTAATGCGCTGCATATCCTGCATACTAGGAGCTGACAAGTAACAACAATCGACTTTTCTACAATTGGTTGTTATAATTTATTATGAAGTTTTGTAATTGTGGTATCAGTCTAAAATGTATTTTCATATTATTAAAACAATAATTGAAAATATATGACACGTAAAGACATTAGATTTATAAAACAGTAATAATATTACTTAGAAAGAAATTTATTATCCATATTACTTTATTATAATATACATATAATATCATATTCGAATACTACTATAGTTATATGATATAAATAATATAATCTGTGAAATCAATCGCTAACCGAAACCGAAATATGAAAGCTAGTAAAAAAGGATATAGTCACATACGAATAATTACCTACGCTTGTACATACTTCATAATTATATGATATTTGATTTACATATATGAAGTTATTTCACTGATAACTTTCAAATTAATTTCCAAATTAAAATGATGGATTTAGGTGTGTTTAAAAATTAAAGCAAACAACACTCTGTGGTGTAAAACAAAAAAAAAAAAATGTTCAAAAACGAACAGTGCGAAATACACCAACAAAATTGCTTACTGCCGGTATCAAATTTGAACGTTTTTGCCTTTTTATCTGCAGTCCTCATTCTTATTAACTTCATGTGACTGCGTGGAACGCGAATATTTTCCTTGGCTGTTTAAGTATTAATGATTAATTAATTTATTTTTATACAATGGAACATAATAAAAGGGTAGTACGTACTTTTTATCTTTAACCAAGTGTAGATCGAAGACTCCCCAGCGTCGTTACTAGCTATGCACTGATATATTCCCATATCTTCCATCTTGAGATTGCTGATAACGAGCGATCTGTCGACTTCCACCCTGTATCTACCTCCTCCATCGTCGACGTCCGCATTATCGGACTCCTCGGTATCAGCTCCGACACTTGCAATTTTTTTCGCGTCCTTGTACCACGTGATACCGGGCATAGGTATACCTTGTACGTTGCACTCTAAGACAATAGTACTGCCGAACTCGCCAAAGGTTTCCGATTTTAAACTGGTCACCATCACCGGTTTTTCGAAAACCGTAACGGACGCAGAGGCAGTAACTGTTGCGAATCCGCCTGACTTTAATCTCGCTTGACACGTATACCGGCCGGTGTGGTTTATATTGGCCGATATGAGACTCAGCGTGCGGTTCCATTGATCATTTAGGTCGTAAGTAATTCCCGCTAAATCGATCAATATCCCGTCTTTAAACCATAAAGTTTCGAGCTCGTGCAGCGGTCTCGCGTTCGCGATGCAGTAAATATTTGTGTATTCTTGGCCTTTTATTATCTTCGTATCTCGCGGCTTAATAATAATTTCGGGTGCTATTTCTTTGTCATCGTCTCCGTTCACTTTTAACCTAATGTACGGACTGTTTTCTACCTTGCCTAACTGGGTGTTTATTGCTCGCGCTCTGGAAAATAGCAAGTATTAAGTCTAAAGATAGAAACGTAAATATTTATAGAGGGAATGAATATTCACTAACCTATAGGCTCGCTGATCGTCTTTAGACGCGCATAATATTACTAGTTGATGTTTATCGGTGATAGCATACTTTTGATCGTATCTCAGGACACCATTTGCACCATTTTCGTCCTGCCAAATAACGGATGGCGGCGGTTCAGACTCTATGTGTGGAAAATCGAGAATCGCCGCGTTACCGGATTCAACAGTTATAACTTCTTCTAAAGCGTTTTCAAAAACTCCCATGACTGAAAATAAAGTAAAAAAATACATATAGTGTTTTTTGTTTGTTCAAAGTTTGTTGTATCGTTCCCATACAAATAGTATTAAATAAATGTAAATAAGTTACTTACAGGCAACGACTATGTTATTCTTTTCACTAAAAATTGCTCCTACATCATTCCTTGCGATACACTGGTATGCGCCCGCGTCTTGCCGTTGTGTATTGTGAATTTTATAAAATAATTCTGAAGAATAATCCCCTAACGGTTCACCGTTTTTTAACCATCTATACATGGGTTGCGGTATTCCTATAAATAAAAATAAATAAATACATATGTACATTTTCCTTTTAACTTCACTTTATAATTTTATAATTAAATTTTTATCACTATTTACCTATCGCGGAGCATTGTAAAATCTTTGTTGTTCCTTCCCTAACTATGCTATTTGACGAAGAGGGTTGCATTGTAAACCGAGGCGGTTGCATTAGACCTGGAACAATAAAATGAATTAGCTTTTAATAATATATAAAAACGAATGTGCTAAAACAAAAAAAAAATAAACAATAAAATATAAACATTTCTCACTATTACTTTTTATTTAGATTAACATTAACAATATAATAATTTATATTTATTTAATTTTATAAAAATATAAGTAACTTAAAAATACAGTGTTACACAAAAGGTTTAATTTAACAGTCATAGTAAACATTATTTGTGTAAATTATCACCACATACATTCCAATGGTTCAGTTTGTTTTATGATGCTAAATGCATCTTCTCATACACAACGAGCATGATTCATCGAGGTTCGTAAGCGAAAGAGTAAAAAATGCAATTAGGAATCCTCCCACTCAATTTAGACGATTTGACCATCCAGCGACATTAATAAAACGATTCGCTCGTTGACCGAATTAATCTCCATGAACGAAATATGCGAGACTTAGTTGATAAATTATACAAGTTAATAAATTACCTATATATACATATATTATTCTTAAGTACCTGGGTGACCGAGCCTAGCTCGGTATTTTCATTATATTTTTTGTTTTTTTTTTCTCGGTATTTTTATATTTTACTTTTATTTAAATAATAAATCACGAGTGAAATTAAAAAAAAAGAAAAAAAATAATAATCTGGAGACTGAGATTCGAACCCGGGTCAACACGACTTGACACCCGAAGATTTCCTATTTACGCCATTACAGCTCCGTTAACAGTAGTGAAATTAAGCTTCGTATTCTAATGATATTTTTTCATTTCCTAAAAACAGGGATAAAATGACATTTTTTTTAAATGAATCCTAGCAAGATCAATTTTTCGCCCCCGAAATCCCCTGCATACTAAATTTCACGAAAATCGTTGGAGCCGATTCCGAGATTCAGAAAATATATATATATACAAGAATTGCTCGTTTAATAGTATAAGATAAAGTAAAATAATGAAAACCTAACTGACTCGGGAAGCTTTGCACCGCTATTCTTTTAGGGCATGTATCAATTTTTCTTAATTTTCCTTTATACAAACCGTCTCATGACAACAATGTACTCAATAAAATACAATTATTCAATTTGGTGCAGTCTTGTCAGAAGCTCAACACTCACATAACCTTTTTTTAAATATTGTATCTTTTTATAATGTCAGGTATAATAATTTATAGTACAAGCTGTGCCCGCGACGTCACGCGTCGTAAGCGTGGAATGTTAAAAAGAAATATTGTTAAGAAATATTGTAAAGTAACCTAAGTTACTCCTTATTACATCGGCTATCTGCCAGTGAAAGTCCCGTCAAAATCGGTCCAGCCGTTTGAGAGATTAGCCGGAACAAACAGACAGACAGACAAAACTTGTAAAAATGTTGTTTTGGTATATGTTCCGTGTATATACATGCTTAAGAATTTAGTAAAAAGCGGTTATTTTAACATTGCAAACAGACATTCCAATTTTTTTTTTTTTTTATAGATTTCATTAAAGTCCATCTGTTTGTCATGTATTTCATAGTCAAATGACGTACCAGAATATGTATGCTTGAAAAAATTCTATAATAGCAATATTCACAACAGTGAATATTTAAAATTACGAGTAGACATGACCTTGTTATGTAATACTAAGTAATAAGTTTATGTTAGTATGGAAGCGTATCAATGTTCATGACATGATGTCATAGGTTTCTTAGTAAGTAACTGTTTCACATGTTGCTGATACAGTTTGTCTGACATATAAGTTTATGATGGGCTATCAGAGATTTCCTATTTCACTTTAACTAACAACTATACGGTGCTATGTGGTTACGGCACTAAAGAATATAACCACCCCCTCTCTTCCCGTGGGTGTCGTAAGAGGCGACTAAGGGATAACACAGTTCCACTACCACCTTTGAACTTAATAAATTTACTTAGCACAAAGTAATTCTTATTTTGATTTAGTTAATCAGAAATTATAAAATAAATATTTTATAACTTTGAAGTCGGTGCCTTCAGTACTATATCCACCACAGATATTCACCGAATTTGTGAACTTTATGCCGTGCGCGGTCTCCGAATACTATTAAAAGAAGATAATTTATTACTACAGGATAGATATTCCGTAATAATTACCTGCCAATATTAGCTTGAGGGGTGAGAAAAATTGATAATTGGTACCTATACCTAGTTATTGTTTTACTTGGCACCGACTTCAAAATTATAAAATATTTATTTTATAATTTCTGATTAACTAAATCAAAATAAGAATTACTTTGTGCTAAGTAAATTTATTTGTTACTTTTTAGTTTCCTGTTTGAAGTCGGTTTTTTTTTGTTAAAAATTATTTTATTTTACAATTTTTAGTGATGTGTAGACCTAATTAGGATGCTTCTCGGCAGTATTAAGTAAGCCCAACAAAATAAAACGCTTCAGCCTGTAATATCCTACTCCTGGGCATAGGCCTCTTTCTTCATGTAAGAGAAGGATCAGAGCTTAATCCACCACGCTGCTCTACTGTGGTTTGGCGGATATATTCCTTACTATAATAAACAATGAATAAACGCTTCACACTCAACGGCCCTCAGTAGGGTTTTCTCCTGTGTCGGGAGTCCGGAAACATACACAACACACAAACACAAACGCCCAGACCACGAAAAACATCTATATGGCCAATACAAATGTCCGTCGTGAGCGGGGATCGAACCCGCGACCGCCAGCGCAACAGCCAGTGCTGTGACCGCTGCGCTAACGCGTCGTCATAAGTACCTACTATATATGAGTAAAGATCGCTATTAGGTGTTCGTGATATACAACCGGGACTGACAGCCTAGCATGTTCTCCGGGACCGAACCGAAACCTACAGACCGAAAATAAATATTTGTATAAACATAAATATACACTCCGAGCGGGAATCAAACCCGCGACCGTCGGTGTTTAGGCGCCGCCGACACGGCACATGCACCATTATATCAAAGCGGTCGTCAAACAACAAAAAGTAACTGCTGTAAATTATTGAGGAATTCCCTCGACTATTTATGGGCTCCATCATCAGACCTGTAATGGCACTTTTAACTCATATGGGTGCAAAGTTCTCATCAATAGAAATGAATGAAGCTCAAACAGCAGGTGATTGCTGTAAATAGTTGAAGATTTCCCTCGACTATTTATGGGCTCCATCATCAGACCTGTAATGGCACTTTTAACTCATATGGGTGCAAAGTTCTCATCAATAGAAATGAATGAAGCTCAAACAGCAGGTGATTGCTGTAAATAGTTGAAGATTTCCCTCGACTATTTATGGGCTCCATCATCAGACCTGTAATGGCACTTTTAACTCATATGGGTGCAAAGTTCTCATCAATAGAAATGAATGAAGCTCAAACAGCAGGTGATTGCTGTAAATAGTTGAAGCTTTCCCTCGACTATTTATGGGCTCCATCATCAGACCTGTAATGGCACTTTTAACTCATATGGGTGCAAAGTTCTCATCAATAGAAATGAATGAAGCTCAAACAGCAGGTGATTGCTGTAAATAGTTGAAGATTTCCCTCAACTGTCTTTCGACTCCATCATCAGATCGACTCCAGACCTTCATTAAATAGTAGTGCTTTATAGTAGTTAAGGAAAAAGTGATAAAACGCACTAGTCGTCACTACAATTTTCGAGGGTTCCCCTCGATTTCTCTGGGATCCCATCATCAGATCCTGGTTTCCTTATCATGGTACCTAAGTTGGGATATCTCCTTTCCAACAAAAAAAGAATTATCAAAATCGGTTCATAAACGACGAAGTTATGCCCGAACATACATAAAAAAAAAAAAAAAATATACGGTCGAATTGAGAAACCTCCTCCTTTTTTGAAGTCGGTTAAAAAGCCGACCAATGGCGGGATAACGATCCAACTGCTGGCTTTGAAATACACAGGCCGAAGACGGGCAGCAGCGTCTTCGGTGCGACAAAGTCAGCTCTGCGGTCACCAACCCGCTTGCCCAGCGTGGTGACTATGAGCAAAACAGATGAGTACACGCCATTTTTGGCGCGAACTTGTGGAGGCCTATGTCCAGCAGTGGACTGCGATAGGCTAATGTGAGTGTGTGTGTGTGTGTGTGTGTGTGTAACAACTATAGCTTTTGGTTTTACAAGTTGCAGAAAAAAATCAAAGAGAAATCAGTTACTTTATCTTTAGGATACTGTAGACGTCGGATATCTATCAGAGACTTATCATGAATCGATGAAACAGGCCCTTGGAATAGTAATTCTTTAATCGGGTTATAATGGAATAACTTTGCTAGCCACTTTATAATATAAACTATATTGAAGTTAGTTAATCAGCTCGATTAAAGTAACCACTCAGCTAGTCTAGTGAATTGTTTTCAACAGCAATCAACAAATAGCTTCTATTAAATTATCATTATGCTTTACGTTGTTGTAGGTACTACTACTGCTTCATAAGGAGATTATACAACTCGCCCTGGAGTGTTTTTTTAAATTTATTTTACCCCTACGCGCAATTCCTCTGTATTGATTTAAGTTTTTTAGTATGTAGTTCTATTAATGTGTTTGTTAAATACAGTAAAAAACTATTTGTTTTTCTTTGAAATAAAAACAAATATTATTTTTCATTAGTCAATGAGCTTGTTGCTTGAACGGAATCCCAAAACTAGGCAATTTTTTATACTTTGATCGGTAATCCGGCAGTAAAACACAATCTGGAAGGGTTAATAAAAATAAAAAGGCAAGGATTTCGACTACCTTTTCTGTTACATAAAGAAATATGTAGTTACAAAAAAAAATTATTCCCTATAATGGTTTTATAACTATGTATTGCTTCAAACAAGTGTAAGTAAGTAGTGACGTGTAGTTAACAACAGTAAGCTTTTTTGTAAATTCAGTTACCACATGTTACGTTTTAACATTACATGAACGGAAACGATTATTTTGCTATTTTTTATATACTAGATGATGTCGACGTTGACGTAAGTATCGTAAACTAGTCTTTCCATGCGGTTTTATTCGTATTCATTATTGACATTTATGATATCGGATCACACTGATAGCTCCCGTGATTAGCGCGATTAAACAAACAAACTCGACGTAATTATTACATTAGTAAGTATAGATAAACAGACTTTATAACAACATATCAGCGTAATTTAATCTTAAAGTTTCCCATGGTTTTGTTAGAATCGGAACTTAAGAGGAAAGGATACTGAATAGACTTTTGAAAAATAGGTATTTGAATAAAATATTCCTGTTTCACTGACTATTGCTGTTAGCCGCTACCGCGCCTCCCGCAAGCCCCGCACTGCTTTGTCTATGTGTGAGTGGCGTGGTGTTAGTGTGCGTGTGCATTTCACCCGCGCTTCGCGTCATGCTATTTTTCTGTATTTTACTTGTTTCATTTGATTAGCCCGTTGGCGCAGTTTGTGGTGGCCCTGCTTTCTGTTCCGCGGGTTGCGGGTTCGTTTCCTGCCCGAGTCTGGGTGTAATATTTGTATTTATATACACATTTATGTGTATTATTTCTATGTATATTTATAAAAATATACATATATACATATAGTTATAACAGTCGGCTATTACCTGTAACACAAGCATTAAGTTGCTTACCATAGGAACAGACGACCGCATTTTTACATATCTATTTATTTTTATTTATTTAATTTTTTCTGCTTCGTTCTTCTGTTACTCGGCTTACTTTTATTGGATTTCGTAAACTACTTAGTACTTATTATTTTGAATTATTGTTTGTTAATTCATTGGATTGTTATCTACATAACTGTATTTTGGTAAGTAATTATTGAAATACTTAGGTATTTTATTTATGAATTAGGTATGTAATTACATGGTTGAGGTGTATGTAAGAATGGGTGTTGAGATACATACATATAGTGTACATGATAAATGTATTGTAGCCATACATACATAGTAATTAATATGTTTGTCTTAGTATAATAATAATAATATACTTTGTTGTACATTTAGATAAAGAACAAAATTTACATTACAAGCAATTATAGTCACAAATTGTACAACCAGGCGATCTTATTGCTAAAAAGCAATCTCTTCCAGACAACCTGATAATGAAAGGGACATCGCTTTTCAGATGGGCAGGTGTAGGGGTCGCAATACCGAATCACTTAAGCAAAACCGGTTTTTTCGGTATTGGCTCCAGACCAATACCGATAATCCGGTATTTTCGATATTTCCGGGATTAAGCTAAAATTAGCAAATGTTGTGTAATAAAGTTAGTTTGCGGAGGAATAGTAAGTAGGTACCTAACCTAAATGAATTTATCTTCTAAATAAAACAAAATATTCATTGACACAAGGTTTATAATTTGATAATTATGTTGGTAATCAATTAGTTAGTTAGCAATAATTTACTAATACTAAATGCCCGTTTATTCCTTTATTAAAATAACTTAGATTACCTAGTTCAAATCACATCATCATCACATCACATCAGCCTATCGCAGTCCACTGCTGGACATAGGCCTCCCCATTCCCCAAGTTCGCGCCTCTATTCTAATTCTATCTTTGAGAGAAACCCCAAGCATAGCCCGTTCCAATGCACGTTGAGCGACTTTAACCTTGTGGACCAGTCTCTTCGTCAGTGTCCACGTCTCGGCTCCGTATATTAACACAGGCAGGACGCATAGTTTGAAGACTTTTGTTTTCAAGGATTGTGGAATCTTCGAAGTGAAGACTCGGCGAAGCCTGCCAAATGCTGCCCAGCCCAACTGGATCCTCCTATCGGCCTCCTTCTCGAACTTGTTGCGGCCTAGTTGGATTGTATGGCCTAGGTAAACATAATCCTGAACAACTTCGAGAAGGTTACCATCGACCGATATCAGTCTCGGTATGACTTGGTTGTTAAACATAACTTTGGTTTTTTCCAAGTTCATACCGAGACTCGTTTAGGACGGACAGCATCCGTCCTAGCTCATCCAACGTCTCCGCAAAGATGACGTTATCGTCGGCAAAACGAAGGTGAGAGATGTACTCGCCGTTGACGTTGATGCCTCGTTCCCCCTAATCAAGGTCTTAAAGACATCCTCCAGCGCAGTGGTAAACAGTTTCACTGATATTACATCTCTCTTTCTTACCCCACGCCGGAGGAAAATGGGTCTTGTTCTCTGGTCTTGAATATGAACGGTCATCGTCGCCGCGTCGTACATAGGTACATCTCACTACCTCGATATATCGCCAGTCGATATGACATCTCTGCAGAGAGTCCAGGACAGCCCAGGTTTCGACAGAGTCGAAGGCTTTCTCTTAGTCCACAAATGCCATACACAGCGGCTGATTATATTCTTCTGTCTTTTGTATAATCTGCCGAACAGTATGGATGTGGTCTATGGTGCTGTAGCCATTTCGAAACCCAGCCTGCTCCGGCGGTTGGAAATTTCGTTAACGTTAATTCGTATTGACCCTTGAAAACAGCTTATAGACGTGGCTCAGAAGTGAGATCGGTCTGTAATTCTTTAACAGAGACTTGTCGCCTCTCTTAAAGAACAGTACCACCACACTTGTGGACCACGCCTCCGGCGTGGTACCTCGGTGGATCACGGCGTTAAAGAGCCTCGCCAAGGGTTTTAGGGCAGATCGCCCTACGACTTTAAGTACCTCAGTTGTAACTCCGTCATCCCCCGGGGCCCTCCCGCTTTAAAGCTGCCCGAGCGCCGCACTAGTCTCGTCTACTTCAAAGTCTGGGATACACTCCGAATAATGGTGCGACAATGGTGCACTAATTGGTTTACTAATCATCAAATAATATTCTAATTAACTCGCGCGCGCGTAATTTGAATGAAATGGCGCGTAGCTTTTTCTATTTGTATTTGTTTTTTATTTATTTTACTAAAACCGAAAATACCGAATATCCCGGTTTTTGTGAAATGAATACCGGTATTAATTAGACCTAAATTTGGCCCGGTATTCCGGTATTTTCGAAATTCGGTATCCCGGTTTGCGACCCCTAGGCAGGTGGTATATAAATATAAATACATAAGCAAAAAAGAATATATAACAATCATACATAGGTACATACACACATACGTACGCAACAAAATAAGTATAATAATAATAATAGTATACATATAAGTTGTAATGTCTCATGTTTGTCGCGGTTATACGTAACACATGCATTGGGACGATATAAAAATGTTTAAAAATAGTAATAAAAAAAACAAATGAGATGCTGGTGACATATACATATTATAAATTACTAGCTTCTGCGCACGACTTCGTCGGCGTGGACTCCGCTTCTATTGGTCTAAGCATGATGATACATAGCCTATAGCCTTCCTCGATAAATGGGCTATCTAACACTGAAAGAATTTTTCAAATCGGACCAGTAGATCCTGAGATTAGCGCGTTCAAACAAACAAACAAACAAACTCTTCCACTTTATTATATTAGTATAGATTATTTTATTGATGTCTTTTTAGTTAGGCAAATTACGTAATAATACCTAAAAATAAGCGCTTTATTTGCGAAACACACTGAAATACAAATGATGAACATAAGATAAAAATTAGTATACTTATTACAAAAAAAAACATCAAACTAAATGTGGAAGAACAAACTATAAATAAAAAGAAATAATAATAATAATAAAAAAAATTGAAACAACTGAACTCAGAACTAACAATAAAGACATTAAAAATAATAGTCACTAATAAAGGTGGCAGTGTGTCTCACAAAAAGATAAGTCCTTGGCTTCAGTTAGGGATAAACCCTAACACAGATTTTCAGGACCACCTATTCATTTTTTATTTAATTATTTTGTGGTTGATAAAGAATTTTTAACCGATGAAGAAAAACAGAGGAGGTTCTAAAGTCGCCACGTATATTTTTTTATATGTTTGACCATGCATAACTCATTACAGAGTAGTCCGAATTTAATTTAAAAAAATATTGGAAAGGCTATAACGAAGTTACTGCTATTTTATTTTGTGGAGCCCTAAAGGAATCATTTACCAAAAAATTGGTAATTGTGTTTGCTCGCAAACGTAACAAAACCGACTTCTATTACATCGACAAGTAATAGAACGTAATAAGACGAAACAATAGTCAAGTAAATACGCGCTATTAAAGATTACTCAAAAAGTTGTAATCAGATCTCGATCTAATTTAAACAAGACTAAATGACAAGTATTAGCTTTCGATTAAAATAAGAATCATCAAAATCGGTACACCGAGTAAAAAGTTATGCGGTATAATACAACGTAGGTCGACGAAAAAGTAGTCAAGTAAATACGCATTATTAGATACTAGCTGCTGCTCGCGACGTTGTCTGCGTGCGTTCACTGCTCGTTCCCCGTAGGTGATAGCGTGATAATATGTAGCCTATGTTCTGACCCGACTTCTTAATAATATTCGTGCCAAATTTGAAGTAAATCCATGCAGTACTTTTTGAGTTTATCCCGGACATACATACAGACAAACAGACAAACAGACAAAAATTCTAAAAACTATATTTTTGGCTTCGGTATCGATTGTAGATCACACTCCAAGTATTCTTTTAAAAAAATATTCAATGTACAGTTTTGACTTTCCTACCATTTTATTATATGTATAGATAACTCTAAAAGTACTGGTGAGATCTCAATTAAATTAAAATGGGACCATATGACACGCAACACCTTTCAATTAAAACAAAATTGATTGAAATCGGTCCACCCAGTCAAAAGTTCTGAGAACATACATTAAAAAAAATACAGTCAAATTGAGAACCTCCTCCTTTTTTAAAAGTCGGTTAAAATGAAAGATGCTTTCTGGAATTTAATAGAACCAATATTAGAAAAATTTTACTATGATTGCCTTAAGGGAAAGGAAAGGAAATAATTAAATAACTCTTATACTATATTTTAATAACTCTTATATACTATAATTTAATAACTCTTATTATACCTACTTGAACTGAATAAAATAATGCTTCTTATTTTGAAATTTTGTAGCTTTATTTAGTTAACCTACTCTTCCTAGTGTCTGTCCGTCAGTCGTTCTACAGTATCCTTCCTTTGCCTCAGTAATAAGACTACCGTTAGCCAAAATTATAGTCAAAGCAAAAACATAAACAACATAATTATTTAAACTATTTACCATAATTATCATTTTTATTTGTTAGAGAAACCCTAGCCCTACCCTATCCCTACCCTTAGCCCAGGTTTGCACAATGTTACAATGAAAACCGCATCCAAATAAGGTTTTATTGTAGTTTATGAAAAGAGAGATTATTTAATTTTGTTAATACGAATTTTTGAAAATATCGACAAAATAATACATCACTAGTGTATCTATATAATTATCGACTATGAGGCATCACTTCGCTGGCGTGTATACGTACTGCTTTGACCCTTCCCTCCCCCAGACCTATCCCACAAACAGCAAGAAAGGGACAACTGCAGCTCAGACCGTTTTAGGTAGATAATTATTGACCAAAACATCATTTCGTAGTCGCCTGTTTTCTCCTCGAAACATGCCAACTTTTTTTTTATTTTTTTTTAGGTAAATAAACAAAGCCTTCAGCTATGCCGCTCCGTTTTCTTTTTTTTGTAAATATGAATTATTATTTTTTTATGAGTGTCTGAAAATGTACAAAAAATTAGGCAATATTTCTAGTTTTTGAAGACTCCTACTACCTAATATAATAAGAATATGAAAAAAAACAAAACGTAGGGGCATGGTCATGGCAGGTAAAAGTTTTATTTTACAAAAATATTTGATCTAGTGTCATTATCCAGGGAGAAAACAGTCGAATACGTTTGTATGGAGAAAGAGCTGGTATCCTTTCCTCTTAAGCGTTTTATATCCTGTAGTTGAAACAATAATGGGAAACTCGTTCGTGTAACCACAAAATGTTATTTCGACGGACGTAGACATCATACATTTTTTGTAACAATATACAATGATGCCATAGTACGGTTTAACGAGTAAGTAATCAAGGTTGTGATAAACACGATAAGATATCAAGTGTACATCACCAAAATAAAATGTGATTAAACATAACCTACTTACCAATACAATATAACACCCAACATAGGTTTTGACGAGTATTACTGGTACTTTATTGTCTTTTTACATAAAAAAACTATACCTACTATAGAAAAATAAAAATACATAGATAATTGATTAGTGTACATGTCATTACTATTGTTAACGTGGGTTAGGTCAGTGTGTTGCTGACTTTTTAGAAAAATTCTGTTAATTTTGTCAGAAATATTTAAACAAAATACTAAACTACTACTTATCTATATAGCTAACATGCAGTAAAAATATACTTATAAGAAATTCCTCAGCGACAAAATATAACCCTTTTTGAAGTATTATTCCCATCTTGAGACGACGCTAGCAGTTACGATTTCTATCAGTCATTTGTGCAATTTATCATCTTCAAGTTCTTATCTTATTTATTAAAACCGATTAACTACCACGATAGAGCCGCACTCAGTCCTAATTCATAGGATTAAAAAATAGAATTTAAATGCAATCGTTAATGTTCAAGAATGTAATAATTAATTTTCTTTTGTTTTATTTTAATTTCCGTTTATTATCTACCTTATTCACTCACGCTATAGCGCGTGAGGCATAAATATTATCGTCATCATACAAAAATACTTCATTCGGCTAAAGTAAATGTTCAATAGTAATGAAAATGTTAAGCTTAATGATAGTTTGAAGATGATGTTTTAATATTTTGTTGATTATAATAAGCTCATCCTGCAATTCGATTGGACTTATATTTTTTATATTCGAAGGGAGTCATTGGCCTATCACAGCCTGTCAAGATTAGATAAGGACTGGCCTATATATCTGTTGCATATATTAACCGTCACTTATTCAAATAACGAGTTCGATAAAAATGAGCTCTCGTTGTATCATTTACTATGCAGAAAAAAAAACAATGACTTCTAGATCGATAATATATAAAGATTACGATGTGTAATAACGTTTTTAGTGAGTGTGCAAATTCATAAGTATATTTTTAAAAGATAAAAATATCTATTCCCCTGTACGATGATTAATATTATTTATTAGAAACTTCGAATAGTGTTCTACAAATATTTTTTAAAGATTTTACTGACATCATTGTATGGTAAATGATCTTCGACTAATTTAGTCATATAAGTATTTTTAAACTAAAGTAACATAATATATTAATATTTTAAATTATATAGACAATATTTGTTGATAACTAGCTGCTTTGCCCGCGACTTCGTCCGCGTGGAATTAAAAAAAAAAGTTATTGTTCAGTTCGCAGTTATAAAAAAAATCAAAATTAAAAGTAGCCTAAGTTACTCTTTATTACATAAGCTATCTGCCAGTGAAAGTCGCGTCAAAATCGGTCCAGCCGTTTCAGAGATTAGACGAAAATCGGAACAAACAGACAGACAGACAGACAAAAATTGTAAAAAATTTTATTTTGGTATATGTTCCGTGTATAGAGATCCATATGCATTTAGTAAAAAGTGGTTAAGTATTTTATATTAAAAACAGACACTCCAATTTTATTTATTAGTATAGATATAGATTAAGTGAACTAAATTCGAAGAACTCAAACCAGTCAAGTAAAAAGTTAATGTTTTATTTATATAAGTTGCAAATTTTTATGAACAAATACTCTAAATTATAATTGTCGGTAGCGACTAGCAATCCACCTGAACGTGCTTCGCCCTTATAACGAAAGAGGCTCTGGCGGCATGCCAATGTCCAAGTCCACTCTCGACAAACTGTTAAAGTATTTAAGTTCCAGGTCCATTGTCTAAGTTTCAATCAAAGACGCACTATCAAAAAGCTTCTCGCTTTGAAGAATCATGAAATAGTGATAAGTTTTCCGAAGCAAGAAAATTTTATGTTTAAGGCCGAATTCTCTTTAAACAAAAAGGTTCTTTGCGTTTTAATGACAATTGTTAACTCCTAAATACAGAGATTACAAGAATCAGATAAAGAAGAAACCCTATGATTACAGTTTAAATTAAAGGAAATACAATTTGCATTTTCTTATTATAAGATGTCACTTTATTAGAGTTTTTTTTAAAGAGAAACAGTCGTTCGAGCGAGTTTAATTTAAACAACGAGCTGGTACCCAGATGTTTGCTGATAAATGGTATAATTCATGAGAATCATTAAATTTACGCTTCGCTCGGTTAAAGATACTGCTAATTTTAGGAATTATATACGAAGCTTTAAAGAATAAGCATCTTTGGAACGAAAATAATAATCAATCAAATATAAATGATTGAAGTTACGTAAGATTTAAAATGTATCCGATACAGACGTGAATTTCGAAGTCGAGTGCGTTTCCGTTACGTGACTCACACCCATGGCACGTTCGACCGATGCTAGACCACTAACATACTAATCGAGAGGCTTGAAAGGCCATTTTTATTTCCAAGAAACCTGAAGTTCGACGATGGAATTGGAATTTGTAAATGCAAGTACTAAGTGTGCATAAATTTATTTAATCTTCCATCGTGAATTGTCATTGACCTGTTTATAATAAAAAGGTTCATAGACAAAAGTTCAGTATTGTCTACGTTTGGTATTGACTATTGAGTCGTCGCGCTTCGTCAGTTAGGCAGCTGGTCGTGTAATTTGAGTCCGACCACACCCGCCGCGTATTCTTACTTCACACACTAGCCAGGGAAACCTTTCGTTCTCGCATGCCTTATTTCAATTTTACAAAGAAGCCTTATAAGTCGTTCCGCTATACAGAAATCTCCGTTCGTTTATAAATAGTATATGAAAATAAATGTTTTCATTCAATACGCATTAAAAACAACGTACCTACACTAGGTTATAGAAACGAGAGATGATATTTTAAAAGTTTTTAACTGACTATTAAAATTTTAATCGTAGCTATCCAAACTTTTAACTGGGGTATAAAAATGTAAATATGTATACAATCATAAAATCACAACAGAAGCTTATGGCCTCGCTGCAGCTGGGTTAAATTTTTATTAAGTAAATTCAGTTCGTTTTGCTCAGCGAATAATTGAAATGCTGAACAGTTGTTTGCTAATTTAAATGTAACAGAAAATCGACTTTACATTAATAGGTACATTTTTAATAACAAATTATGTATTTCTATCGTACATGCTTATGTACGTTTATTATAAAAAATCGCCAAGATTCCATACAGTACTCAAAGTCTTGAAAAATTTGTAGTCGTTGGCTTAAAAACTAAACTGTTAATTTAGGTTATGATTTGTACCTTTAATTGTATTTCTTTCGTCATTATTATTTATAAACGAAGCAAATTAATAATGTTTTGTTATAGATGCGTTTTAAGAAATATAGTTTTTAAGGAACTCCATCAAAAAAATAGATCTTTAAAGAAATTTAATATAGGTAAGGTTTATAATATTATAATAGTAAAGTTGATTAAAATGAGGTAGGGCACAGCAGGAAATTTCCTGCTCAAAAAATGGAGCAGCCCGACTGGGGTAGTACCTCGACCTTACAGAAGATCACAGCTAAATAATATACTGCTTTCAAGCAGTGTTGTGTTCCTGTTGGTGAGTAAGGTGACCAGAGCTCCTGGTTAGGGGGGATTGGGGGTAGGGTCGGCAACGCGCTTGCGATACTCTGGTGTTGCAGGCGACTATTCGCTACGGTAATTGCTTGCCATCTCAGGTGAGCCGTACGCTTATTTGCCAACTTAGTGATTTCAAAAAAAAAAAAAAGAATTATATATTATGCTACACTTTACAAGTTTAGTTCTGAAGTCTAGGACTTAGATCGAGTTTACTGACAGCGTGGCTTGGATGCAAAACTGGTTTCATATACACATTTAAAATACATTGTCACAGAGCTGCGTATTAATTAAAATAGTTTTGTTTTCTTTCGAGAATTTACAATTGTTTTTAAATCAGTTCTTTAACTAATGTATTTAATGTTTAATTACAATTAATCTTAACATGATATTACTGAAATAAAATGAACCTAATACTAATTCAACATCGCCAAGAAATAGTTTACGTTGAATAGTAATAATAATAGAATAGAAGTCTATTGATTTACTACGTTTACGGTTTACTACCTTTTGTTCAACAAGCAGGCGCCTATGTGGTATGTGCACCAGAACCGCATGCGACAACCGGTCTTTATATTTCGACGGTGCCGTGGAATAACGTACTATCTGCAAAATAGTCGTTTTACAGTAGAGCCGTTCAAAGGTTTCAATTGTTATATTTCGGAAACGAAAAAACCTGGCGCTTTTATACTTTGGAAAAATTAACATTAAGCCTGTGATTATCTATCAGTATTATTAATTATTTTGAAACAGTTTTATTTAAAAAGATAGTAGGGTCGATGTTTATATATAACGTTTTATAATGGACTTGTTGCTGTCACATTTACACATGTTACGTTATTCACCGGAAGCTCTAAGGATCCAGATGCAAATGGAACGTTTTTTTATGAAACTTAGGCTAGTTATTTCGTCCTATATGCATATTCCAGATTTATTTTGAGCAGTCATTTTCATAAATAGCGTGTCATAAATAGTATTTATTATTTATCGTATGAAATCGATTAAAAATAAAACATTTTATAAATAAAATCAGTCATTTATTATAAAAGTACCAAAATTATAAGTCCAAATTTCAAAAAAATAATTGAACATAAAAAAATATCTTCACTTCTTTAAATCAATCAACGTTTCTTAAGTTCACATAAAATACTAAAATTATCAGTCTCCAACATCACACTTTGTTCTTTCTTTGTATTAATTATAATTAGTACCGATTAACACCAGCAGCGACCACCGGTTATTACGGAGCTACTGAATACCCGCTGCTCCAAATACTATGTGGCTCCAAGCAGTTCCAACTGGAACTCCAAAACCGATTCGATTCGCTGTCGACGTGGACGAGATGACCGACAACTTGGTGAAGATGGTGTGTACATTGGGTCGCAAACACTTTCCGCCGAGGTAGTCAAAGAAGCAGTCTAAACTTTCTCCCGAAACCTTGGATCTGATGCGGCGCAGGTGCGAGTTGCTCGCTGCCCAAGCAGCTTCGCCAGAACAGAAGGCTTTGTCTAAGAGGATACGGAAACTTGTACGCCGAGACCGCTGCTTAAATACGAGAGAGATTGCTACTCTGATTGAGCAGAATAGAAATATAAACTTTTTAACGCCGTCATCCACCGAGGTACTACGCCGGAGGCGTGGTCTAGGAGTGTGGTGGTGCTTCTTTAAGAGAGGCGACAAGTCTTTGTTGAAGAATCACAGACCAATCTCACTTTTGAGCCACGTCTATAAGCTGTTTTCAAAGGTTGTTACGAATCGTCTCGCCAGAAGACTCGACGAATTCCATCCACCGGAGTAGGCTGTGCATTTTCCTCTGGCGCGGCGTGGGGTAAGACAAGGATATGTAATATCACCGAAACTGTTTATCACTGCGCTGGAGGATGTCTTTAAGACCTTGGATTGAGAGGAACGAGGCATCAACGTCAACGGCGAATTCATCTCGCACCTTCGTTTTACCGACGATTTCTTAATTTTTGTGGAGACGTCGGATGAGCTAGGCTGAATGCTGGCCGGCCTAAACGAGTCCTCCCGACGAGTCGGTCTCGGTATGAACTTAGATAAAACGAAAGTTATGTTTAACAACCAAGTGATACCGAGACCGGTATCGGTTGACGGTATTCTTTTCGATGTTGTTCAGGATTATGTCTACCTTGGCTACACCATTCAACCAGGTCGAAACAACTCGAGAAGGAGGCTGATAGGATGGTTTGGTTGGGCTGGGCGGCGTTTGGCAGGCTTCGTCGAGTCTTGCCTTCGAAGATTCCACAATGCTTGAAGACAAAAGTCTTCGAGCAATGCGTCTTGGTTATGTTGACATACGGAGCCGAGACATGAACACTGACGGACTGGTCCACTAGTTTAAAGTCGCTCAACGTGCAATGGAAGGGGCTATGCTTGGGGTTTCTTTCAAAGATAGGATTAGAAATGAGACTATCCACGAGCGAAAGTAATCGACATAGCCCACAAAATTAGCAAGTTAAGTGGCATTGGGCTGGTCATCTGTGTCGCAGGACCGATGGCTGTTGGAGCAGACGGGTCCTGGAGTGGAGACCACGTCTTGGCAAACGCAGTGTGGGACGTCCTCTGGCCCATTGGACCGACGATCTACGTAAGATTGCCGGTGTAGTCTTCATGGAGGATTGCGGAAAACCGGGATGTCTGGCGCGAACTTGGGGAGGGTATGTCCAGCAGTGAACTACAAAAGGCTGAACTGACTGACTAATACGTCTTTTAGCTCTAAAGCAATGTTTTCTGAACCCGGATGTAATGGTGATGATGATGGGCTTACAGGTGTCTTTGAAACTGAAAAAATAATATAAAATATAAAAATTACAAAAATAAAAGAAAACAATTTTATTTAAATACGAATAAATTTATAATTTAATTAAGAAAAAAGCAAATTAAACCAAATTACAGTATTTTTCTGGAAGAAAAAACGTACCAATGTTACATATTACATCAGTTTTCCGCAAAATAACGTTCTATCTTTACATATTACATCAGGATTTCCGCAAAAGAACGTTCTGTCTTCACATATGTCATCAAGATTTCCGCAAAAGAGCGTTCTGTCTTCATGTATAACTCAAAAACGTCAGAATATGTCCGTGGTAAAACGACATATCACTACTTGTAACTCATACTTTAATATCAACTAATTAAGTTTTCCATTAGTAGTCAAATATGTCTTTTAAAATTTAATTTAATTTGCAAGAGCATTTTGGTAAGAAACAATGTAAAGACTAATCTCCATTAAATAACGTCACATATGAATATGAAACGCGAAGTTTGACGTTAGTTATGTAAATTAAAATAAACCACCATAGAATATTAAACAATCTTTAAAATGCAATTTTGTTATACATATCAATAAGGAATAAGATTAACTTACCGGGATAATTCGATATTTCCTTGTTATAACCAGATATCTTTCCACTATCAAATTCTTCTTTCGAATTTTTACAGTTGTTTTTCACCAAATCAAGGATTTTATTAGATCTGTTATTATATTTGGACATGTTTTAGTACTAATTATTAATAATATTTAAGAAAAATAACTTTATCATCGGCGAATGCGGTAACTCGTGCGCACAAGCTCGTTTTCCACTTAACAACGTAACAAGTGATTTTGGCGCGGCCAACGCGCGCTACTCCCGTCCGCGAGCGCCGCGACGTATGCATATAGTTCGTTATAATACGGAGACACAAACACATGGGACGTTGTTCGCCTCAGAATCTCAGAAACTATTGGTCGTAAAATTATTTTTTTTGCATGTATAGATAGATCTTCGATTCCTGAAGTCAATTATTAAATAAAATTGATTTCGTACTATATTCACATGTGACGTTATTCTACGGCACCGTCGATTTAATAGCGGATAAAATGACTAATTTAATAATTATAAAGCTTGTGTCGACGTGGAACGAAAAATAAGATTTAATTATAAAAAAGAACAATTTGGTGTCTAATTAAGTGATACATTTTAATTTTCATTTAGGTATTTTATTAAATCATTTTGTCATAACTCAGTTTTATTAAAAACTTTATTGAAATATTTAGTGCTACTTTTTCTCTTAGTTACTTGGTTATATTAAATAAATGACCATTCTATAAAGAGCTACATTATTTGGAAGTAACATAGGATATAAAATTACAACTTATCGTAGTAATATAAAAGTGAACAGGAGAGAAACGCGCCGGAAGTGTAGTACATATTTTACATATAAAAATAGATAGTTCTTAAGTAGATAGGTATAAATAATTTTTTAAATTAATAGACGAAATCATAGACTGATATTTCCGGCTTAATTGACGTTTTAAATGGCGATTAATAAATACATTATTATATAGTTGCAGTAAAATTTGTCACAATTTTAAACTCAAATAAAGCGTGTATACGTATAACGACGCTTTAACGCAACGGTCACAGCTCTGGTTGATAACTGTTGCGCTGGCGGTCCCGAGTTCGATCCCCGCACATGACATACATTTTTGTTTTCCATGCAGAAGTTTGCCGTGGTCTGAACGTTTGTGCTTGTGTATGTTTCCGGGCCCCCGAAACAGGAGTAAATCCTATTACTCCTATTAGTGAACCTTGAGTGTGGGGCACTTCTCCTTATCCTTCTCCTACATAGAGAAGAGGCCTATGCCCAACAGTGGGATATTACAGGCTGAATCGTGAGTGTAGGGCGTTAATTTTTTATTTTATTATAGTCTTCCTAGTTTATGAAATTGATATTCTACGAGAACAAGTCTTATTTTAATGTGCAAGGTGTCAGAAGAGAAGAGGTAGGTACCGTTAATGGTAGAGTAACTTGTTCTCATATATTTACCCGTTATCCTAAGCCGTCTGTCCCTTGACGAGAATCCTATTAAGGACCTATCGATCGCATTGAGAAGACGATCAGAAAACTAGTTTTATGGACTTTAAAATTCAAGATCATATAATTATATGCAGCCTTAACCTGAATAAACCAAGTATAAGATTAATAGAATATGTGAAAATAACTTATATTGTTTTAAATTACTTATATTTATCAATTATCATATAAATTACTTACATAAGAAGAAATATTTCCGTTTAGCGACATTGTTACCGGACATCATTCTGCAGTGACAAAGGTTGTCTTTTTATGGGATAAAAACAATATAGGTACCCACGATATTACATTTTTTATGGTTTACAAGAGCAACTTGTAATCTAATCATGCCTGTCTGAGTTTATTTCATAATTTTTGCGAGAAAGGTTACAAACGCAGTTTTACATTATTTAAATATCCTTTTTTTACTTTCCAACACAAAGATTACGTAAAGTAGAAAGCTCGAAAACTTTTTGGTATATTTTGTTAGCATATTTATAATAATCTTATAATCACATCAACGTGTTTTTGTTCCTATTAATTTTACATATCAGCAGTTGCTTGACCTGTTTTCCATTTTAAAATTCAATAAAATAAAGCAAATTACATGTTTGCATGTTATGTGTAACATATTATGTAGCTTTATTTAGCTTTACTTAACTAATTTAATTAATGTCCTTATGAGAACATAATACCATAAGATAAATGAATTATATCATATCATTACGACAATTGCTGCAATATGTAGGGCCGTTAAAACAAAAAAAGGCTTTCAGGGTCCAGCGTTTATGATGTCCTTTGTTTATCAGAGTTTCAGCTCAGCGGGCGACGAGCTGCACGTCACGAGAATGAGTAAAAATAGAAATTAATCGATTCCTTTATTCGTGTCACTTGTTCGCTACCTCAGTAGGAGTTGCTCGCCAGAAGATTCAAACAATGATTAATTACTAATACATTTTAATTTTTATATTACCTTTAGCATAAACTCGAATCATATAAACTTCAAGCAAGGAGGCTACAAGACTGAACAGCGTTTTGGTAAGTAGTAGTAGCGCAACATTATCACGGAAAATCGGCGTGAAATGGCTGCAAAAGCTATCTTGGTCATAGAATTCCAAGCATGCCTAGGTATTGGCTTTTGTTTTATTAAGGAGCAGACCAATACAGCTGTTCAATGACACCACAAGACCTGGATGGAGGCAAGTCCCATCCACTTGAAAAAGGATGACAAAGATGTGACTCTTCTCTGGTCACCCATATGACTTTTGCACAAAACTAGTAAGATCTTCAAACGGAATCATGGTATTATAACATTATTTGCCGAAAACAAGTAAAATATGGCACGTTCACCGAGGCTGCAAAGATAAACAGATATAATAAGATAGCAGATGCCTGCAGACTGTAAATCTTGCAGATGTTTTGGCTTCGCATTTGCCTGTGAATGGTAGATTCAGCCCCGAGTTCCTGTATATTCAATGTAGGTACTCTGTGGCCCCGAGATATCAAGTAAGATTTTTACAACCTCGTAGCGGTCGCAACGGCGATGCTCCGTAGATAATCAGCATAAGACTGTATTCTCATGTGAAACCAGAGTAAGAGAAGACAGATGAGATCATGAAGATGCGTCGCCTTTCATTCTCATGTGGTCTAAAGGTAGACAGCAAGCAGGATGGCTTCGCTCTACCGCATGACAAGACCTGTGGGGAGGGTTGGTGGTTCAGCTGTTGCCATCGTTCGACCTAGGCCACCTGTATGAATCTTTAGCTTCTTCATCATTGGTAATTAAAAACTAGCAACTTCCAGTGATGATAAAAAATTAGGACCATTTGATAAATGGTTTGGAACATGTGCGCTTCCCGGTTTTTCGAACTATTTGCCCAGTTGATTACTTATTTAGCTACCGGTTACTCTTGTTCTTTCTCTTTATCTTCTAGTTATCTGCTGTTTGAACAGATGTCCGTTATAATAAGAAACAGGTAAAAAATATTTGAATATTTCTTTTGCACGAACTTTAAACCACTTTCACTTATTACACTTTTACTAGGCTATACTGAACCTTACAACTCTGCTTATTTTTAGACAAATACAAAGCGAAGTCTTTGATATACATATATCAATAAACAAAATACAAACTCTAAGGGAGCTTTTGTAATTATAAAGGTACTTAAAAACAAACTTCAATAAATAATTAACAAAGTTTCTCTTTATTTTCAAAACGTTAAAGTCTCAGCATTAATATTGAACTCAGTAAATATTAATTGCTAACCAATGAATCCTTGAAGTTTGTTTATAACTATATAGAAAATTTTGCGTTGTTGTTGATACGTTTGAATACATTATACTTGTTTGATTGCCCTCGCACCCCAAGCATTTGCACGAACTGCCATAAATATATAAAGTATTAATATCCTAAAAAGGCGCAACGCGTCTCGACTGCATTAACATTTTCAGACAGTATAACTTTGAATAACATAAAAAGTTAACCTTTAGACCAATTGTACAAATTTTTCTGATTAGACAAGTTACGAACCAACTGGTTATAAATTTATAATTACGAATTAGGCCAGTATAACTCGGACGCGATAACTTGAGACCTGGGCCAATGACGTCATATTCAATGTACGGTGTGCAAAACAACGCGTCGTAATTTTTATTTGAATTTTTTGTTTTGTGTTTTAGGAACGATTATAATAATTGATATATACTGTTGCCGTTTCAAATTAATAAAATAATTGAATGTAATTTAAACTAAGTAGCGGTTTTGTTTACTTTGGATAACAATTGCTAATGACATTATTTTTTGTAAAATTTTAAAAAATCGAAAAAGGTACCTCACAAAAACAAAAACAATAAACAATTAAGTAAACGCACGCAATTAAAAAGAATAAACAAACAATTTTCAAAAATATCGAACGAGAGTCGAAGCGCGTATCGTAACCAAGATGCTATCGGTAGTGAGCGCGCAAGGCGAGTGCGGGACGCGGCGCGGGGACTCGGGACGGGGGTCGCATTCCAGCGGAGTCTCAAGTTATCGCGTCCGAGTAGTAAAAGTAGAATTAAACAAGAGGTTGACCAAAAAAAATAACGATTATTTTATACATGCCTAAATAACGCGCATTTATTTGAAAAGTTGTTATTTTTTTGCTCTTTTGTATAATGCTTTCATTTGTATCTAAACGCAAATTAATGCAAAATTGAAATTATTAATTGTATTTTTGTTTGCTCTTATATAGTAACTTTTATAAATCTATACGAATGCAATAATGTGTAATTAATAAAACGGAAGATTTTTTTGTTTGGACGATTAATCGCAGTATCTGCCGGTCCAATATTCAAATTACGTTTGCGTAAAAGCCCTGTTTTTTTACGGAGGTTCTAAGTTATAAAACATCACGCTTCAACTAATGTGAGCAAAGAATTAATAAGTGAAACCTTGCAGGACGTCTAGTAAAAATATATAACTTAAGAAAGTTTTAATGAAAAAGTTTTCTTTACAGACTTTCGAAATATATACATATATTCTTAGTTTTATCCAATCACGTCGGAAAGAGAGCAGAGAACTACGCTATTACTACGGCTAGGGTACATGAATTATAAAGTAGGGATTCTCGAGTTACTGTTCCACTGAACCCAAAATTATCCCTAAAATGTCACCTGACCTTTCGTATCCGACAATGGGACAGAATTTTTATACGTTTTTTTATACTAAAACTTATATCAAGAAACAATTGTTACCTCATTAGAGTAATACAATTTTTAATGAAAAATAATGTGACAGTGAGTAAAATGATAACTTTTATAAAATAAATATCTGAATACTAAACAACGTTCATGTCCATGATCACTTTTGAGACGATTGAATAGAATTCTCAATTGCGATTAAAGTGAAACTGACAGTTTCTACCTCTCGAGTAGTGACAATCCGCCAATGAGTCCCGGTAAAATATAATCACGTAGTCATATTCGTTACATTTATTTCAATACTGCATTTAAAGAAAAAATAATATTTTTCTTTATGTTGACTATCTGATATATAGAAATAGAAACGTATGCTTACAGCCAAACTCTCTCTTCTTGTTGTTGCAACCTCTAGCACAGGTAGAATTCTAGAATATAAATTTTACACAGAAGCTTATCAAGATCAGAGGAATTATAAAAGGAGAAGTAGCAGCTTCCATACAAAATTAACCCAGATCCAACAGATATGGAAAATATCTCAAAAAATAGATAAAAATGATTACTTCCGAACTTTCCACCTCAGATTGTCATCCTTACTGGCTAACATACTTAAAAATTGCTCCAAAGATATATTCAGGCGCAGATTACTAATACTCTAAAATATTACTTTTAACGATGTAATAGGTAGGTACTTAAAGACCAAAAATAAGGGGAAAAGAGATGTCATGAAGATTTAATAAAATCGGCCAAGTGCGAGTCGGACTCGCGCACAAAGGGTGCCGTACCATTGACTAGGTAAACAACAGTATTGTTATTTTTATAGTTGATATATTTATAGTTGATTTTAATATCGGGCAAAAAGCGCCAAAAAAGTCACTATTGCTGTATGAGCCCCATAAATATTTTTTTATTTTTATTTTATTATTTACTAGCTGACCCGACAGACGTTGTCCTGTCTTAACTTTTGTATGGAAATATAGAAAAGTGTTGTTTTTAGGCATTTTTAGGCGATTTTTAAAATTTTTCTCTCCATAAGAACCATCCTCGTACTTCACGTAATGTTATAAAAAAAGAATTAGCGAAATCGGTTAAGCTGATCCCGAGATCTTCGCTTAGCAACACATTCAGCGATTCATTTTTATATACAGGTGTGTCGTAAATCGTGGATAATCCGTTAACTGGGGGTAGCCCTGATGTTGACCTCCAAGAAAATGTACTTTTTATTTCAGGGTTGCCAACACTGTGAAAATTGTGAATATTTTTGTGTTTTTTCAAAAAATTCCTACCGCGACTAGTAATTTGGTCATAATTTTTACAAATTAAGGCATTTTAATGTAATTTTTATTTTATTTTACTCGGGAATACTTGTACTATCTAACGATATTACTATTTCAGGCATAATTTATTGTAAACTTATGAAAATTAGCGTTAGAAGTTTTTTTTATTTTTATTCGTTACTTTTTGTCAAGATTTAACCATTGATTGTGAAAAAAAAATGTATGGCACTAGAATTGCCCAGTATTTAAAAAAAATGCTTAGTTTGTGTAGTTTCTAAAAAGGTATAACAATTAGTGCTTGACAAGCAAAATTATTTTGTAGGAGCGAAAGAACTTATCACGGTAGGTAAGTTCGTTTTGTATCATTAGCATTTGTGTCACTTAAATGTTAGGATAAAGAAAAAGAACAAAGATTTTTTTAGTAGAAATGCATTTATTACATCAAACTAAATGTTCAAAATGTCCTCCATTGGCAGCAATGCAGGTTCGGCATCGCCTTATAAAAGATCTCTTGATACGGCGTGCATAGCCTGATACTTCAATTTCACGAGTGGCTAATTGCACACATGTGCGCAATTCTTCGATTGTCGACACTGCTTTAGTATAAACTTTTTCTTTAATGCATCCCCCAATAAAAAAAGTCCAGGGGGTTCAGGTCAGGCGATCGCGGTGGCCATAAAATTAGACCCAAGCGCCCAATCCTAGGTGGATTGGGCTCTGGGTATGTGTCGTTTAAATATTCCCGCACCCGAACAGCAAAATGCGTGGGACACCCGTCATTTTGCAGCCTCATTCCTTCTCTTGTCTCCAGTGATAAATTTTGCAGCAGTTTGGTGAGAAAATAATAGGCCCATATGAGTTGCCAGCAACATTAAATGCTGATATCTATTTAAATTTTTTACAAAATAATTTAACTGAGCTGCTGCAAAATTTATCACTGGAGACAAGAGAAGGAATGAGGCTGCAAAATGACGGGTGTCCCACGCATTTTGCTGTTCGGGTGCGGGAATATTTAAACGACACATACCCAGAGCCCAATCCACCTAGGATTGGGTGCTTGGGTCTAATTTTATGGCCACCGCGATCGCCTGACCTGAACCCCCTGGACTTTTTTTATTGGGGGATGCATTAAAGAAAAAGTTTATACTAAAGCAGTGTCGACAATCGAAGAATTGCGCACATGTGTGCAATTAGCCACTCGTGAAATTGAAGTTTCAGGCTATGCACGCCGTATCAAGAGATCTTTTATAAGGCGATGCCGAACCTGCATTGCTGCCAATGGAGGACATTTTGAACATTTAGTTTGATGTAATAAATGCATTTCTACTAAAAAAATCTTTGTTCTTTTTCTTTATCCTAACATTTAAGTGACACAAATGCTAATGATACAAAACGAACTTACCTACCGTGATAAGTTCTTTCGCTCCTACAAAATAATTTTGCTTGTCAAGCACTAATTGTTATACCTTTTTAGAAACTACACAAACTAAGCATTTTTTTTAAATACTGGGCAATTCTAGTGCCATACATTTTTTTTTCACAATCAATGGTTAAATCTTGACAAAAAGTAACGAATAAAAATAAAAAAAACTTCTAACGCTAATTTTCATAAGTTTACAATAAATTATGCCTGAAATAGTAATATCGTTAGATAGTACAAGTATTCCCGAGTAAAATAAAATAAAAATTACATTAAAATGCCTTAATTTGTAAAAATTATGACCAAATTACTAGTCGCGGTAGGAATTTTTTAAAAAAACACAAAAATATTCACAATTTTCACAGTGTTGGCATCCTGAAATAAAAAGTACATTTTCTTGGAGGTCAACATCAGGGCTACCCCCAGTTAACGGATTATCCACGATTTACGACACACCCTGTATATAGAGATTATTAAAGTAAATGTACAATTAAGTAGGTATTTTGTGAATATTTCAAGTACCTGCCTGTTACCATTTATTGATATCGAGCAAAAATAGGCAAAAAAACGGGTTTGTTATATGGAAGCCCCCCCCCCCCTTAAATATTTATTTTATTTTGTTTTTCTTCCAATATATTATCCAATATATTATTTCCAATATATTTTGTTTTTCTTCCAAATCACAATGTATAATCAGGTCCGGTAATCATAAGCTTGTCGTTGTAAAAATGTCCAATTAAAACAAAAATCGTTAGGCAATATCAAGTCCGGTAAGAGTAAGCTTTGTCACATTAAAATAATCAATAATCACACGTGTATACACAGTACCGACGAATACGAACGCAAGCGCAGGACTGCGACCGGAGTTGTTTACCGTAGGGTCCGTAGGAGTGCACGCGTAGGCACAACTCTTTTGTTCGGTCAATCGATAAAAACCAATTTTACAAAATAAATCAAGATTATATGGTAAGTATTTTAAATAACACTTGTTAAATAAGTTATTATAACAGTAGTATAACTATACTTCCTATCATTAAAAAACTATAGTAATCAAAAGTAATTAATTATACTTAAATATTTTACCCCTGAACTAATTCAAAGCAATTTTTCAACGTTCTAGCCAGTAAGGATGACCACCAAAAGTATGTCATTATTTTTTACGCATTTTTAGCTATTTTTTGAGATACTTAACATTGTTGTTGGAAGTGGGTTTTTTTGCTACTTCTCCTTTATACTGACAGCGGAATTGTACTCGATACTTGAAAATAAATTTTGAATAGGTACTATTCTCATTGACATAGTAAATTATGCAATGGTTATTGGACATTTATTGATTATCTTTGTATGTATCAAATTATTATTATTTTACGTCATTTTACAAATTTAAATTTTAAAGCTACTATATTTTAATATTTTTTTTAAAGTGAAGCTACCACCGATTCTGCAGAGAAGAATCGGCAAGAAACTCCGCAGTTACTCTTTTGAAAATGATATATAATTTGTGTTTTAGTACAAAATTAATAATATTTTGCATGAGATAGCCATGCATGCAATTTTTACAGTCATGAATGAAACATTTCGTTGATAGGTTATCAGTAAAAGGAAAAGATCACCATCTTTTCATACATTAAAAAAAAAAAAAAAATTGATAAATTCCAACCGCCGAAGCGCTGATTAAAAAAACTATTGTTTTTTCTAAGAAAACTGCTTATTGCTTATTGTGATATTTATAGATAAAAAACTCAATATTAGAGGAACTAATGTTATTAATATACATATAGGTAAATTTTTTAAAGAATTTGTATTGCCTTAAAATTTTATAAAAACTATAACGTGTCAATGCTTAGTTGATTCAAAAGCATGGCGTTTTAGAGTTGGTAGTTCACGGTGGTCCGTATTTACTCGGCCCGCAACACGATTTAATATTAATAACCCTATACAAGTGAGCTCCTGCAGCTGCTTCTTATACGTTCAAAGCTTGTGAGACTCGAGCTTTTATGACTATGTTTACCGCTAGCACCACCTTCCGTTGCCGTTGGCTTTTGTCCTCAAAATGCACTTGCATTCTTCCTAAATTATGTTAATGGTCAATAAGCTTTTAAGTATGACCGAGCACAATAGTTAATTATTCACTCGAAACATAACTGTATATATGCGTTGTTTATACAAATAATTAACCGACGGAAGTACCTCGACCTTACAGAAGACCACAGCTAAATAATACTGTTTTCAAGCAGTATTGTGTTCCTGTTGGTGAGTAAGGTGACCAGAGCTCCTGGGGGGGATTGGGGATAGGGTCGTCAACGCGCTTGCGATGCTTCTGGTGTTGCAGGCGTCTATAGGCTACGGTCTTACCATCAGGTGAGCCGTACGCTTGTTTGACAACCTAGTTACATAAAAAAAAAAGTCATTCAATTTTCATGGGTTAAATCGATTTTGAATTTAGTCTTCTCTTATATCAATACTATTGTAGTAATTTAGAAACCTAGATCTAAGCGCTTAGAAGGTATAATTGACTGTCCTGTTGGCACATGTGGCAGTGACCCTACTTTCTGGAACAGAGTTATCTGTATATCTACATCATTTCCACAATGAATTTCTTAACCAAATTATTGATATTCAAATATTTTAATATTAATCCACTGAGAGTAATGTATTTTATTGACATTGTAAATTGTAATTATTGTATTTTGACAAGATTGTGTATATTTCTATTTCTACATTTATCATTATTTTCTTATTGACTTGTGTCTGGAGCAAAGCTCTGTAAACTAGTATGTATGGAGAAATAAATAAATAAATCAGGCGGCTGTTTGTTAAAGCATAGGCAATAGGCATTATGTTGTCTATCTTAGAAACAACCGCGAATTTGTTACTTTCTTAGTTCCTAATGGTAACTATTAGAGAAATTAAAAAATGGAATAAATGATTACAAAAAAGGGATTTTTATAAATTATTATTTTGAAAATATGATATCTTATACTTACTGCATTTATTTTAATTAGTAATAAGTATTAGGCCTCTAATTGTGACGATTATAAGTTGACGACGCGTTGGCGCAACGGTTACAGCACTGGTTTGTGGCTGTTGTCCTTGTGAGTCTCCCCACCGTGCCTCGGAGAGCACGTTAAGCTGTCGGTCCCGGTTGTTATCGTATACACCTGATAGCGATCGTTACTCATAGTAGGAAGAAATATATCCGCCAACCCGCATTGGAGCTGGAGCATCTCCTACATGGACAAAGAAGTCTATGCCCAGCAGTGGGAAGTTACAGGCTGAATCGTGCATTGTGTGTCCATACAAACTCTCAACCCCTATTTCACCCTCTGAAATGTATAATTTTTAAATCTGTTCTTAGCGGACGTCTACAGACTATAAAATGGTAGTTATTAATGACTTTAGTAAAAATTGCGAGAGCCCTCGGGCCTCATTAATGCGGCTGTGTGGCTAAATAAATTCTTAGTAGATATCTACGAACGATTAACTGTCTCCATGGTAAATTTCAACCTCGTAGCACAAAAATTATAGTATTTTATAAAAATGTTCGAGAGCTCTTAGTCTTATTCTTTTAGTAAAGTTTTTTAATATAAAATAATGGTGCTTTGTCGAATATTAGGTGACTTACCTTATAATATATTACGAGAGTTTAGTTTTAAATACTAGTTTCTTTGGCACTTAACTTACTTTTTAAGGTATTTGTTATAAATAATTTGAAGTTTATTTTACACTCGCTTAAAACTATGAATTTTCGTGACATTATGTAATAAATTGAAATAGCTAGTATAATCAAAATTTCTTAATCTTTAGTCACGTAAGTTTTACCCCATCAAATGTGTATAGATATGATTTTGTTTTTACGATATGCCTTTTATTTGTATACTATAAAAACATAGCAATTAATTTATGTTATCAAATACAAAATACCTCTGATTAGTCTATTGAAAACAACATTACCCATTTTACCTTAATTATTATATTCTAAAAATTATATCCTATAAATGGTATTACATAATTATAATGAAAATAAATTAGAGAAACTTTATTTCAGGTATAAATATATATTTTATTAGATATTCCAATTGCACTATGTAGTAAGAATTAATAAAGGCGACTGAAAAATATGTAGAAGACTATCCAATATAGGTTTGCTGCACTTTGCGTGCGTGCTTGTGAATGCATTTCAGTAAGACCGCTTGTATTCACGTCCTCGAAACCCCTGAAAGAGTTATTCAGTCACAAAGGAGTCTACCTACAGAAAAGGTTACTATCTTAAAAGTTGCGATCAATTTCGAATAAACTGTTAATTCTTTACAAGTGAATGAGACGTATTTTTTTTATAAATAAAAATAATACCTACATGTTTACTTTTTGCTGTTACGTCCTACCGTTATTAGTTCAGTCTTTTAAGCTTTATATACGACTGAGATATTTTATAAGAGCTAAGTAGATACAGTAATACGGTCCTCTGTTCCGCTACACCGCAATTCCCACCTCTGGGAATAAGCCTACTCTAACAGGCCATGCTCACTTATTTTGTTCCGTTATATTTAAACTTAATACAAAATATTTTTTTATCATTGTATCGTAACTTTTATGATGATATGATATTTTATGATGCATTTGCAGCTAAAACAATATAATGTAGAAGAAATATTTTTTTATAAAAACGACTTCTTCGCTGTTAGCTTATGTAATATTGTAATAATTGTTTTAATTTATTATTTTACACTACGTAAATTTAATAATGGCTTACTTAATTATTATTTTTTTCATCCAATCCAGGCGACAAACGTAATCATAATACATATTATATTATATAACATATCAATATAACATTATATACATCATATATGTTAAAGAATAAGAATATAGACAAAGAATGTTTTTGGTCGGTTCTTAGTGTTCAGATTACGTTTTAAAACAAACTATTTTGCCCTACAACAGAAAAGCTTTTTGTATTCTTGTCAGGACAAAGGTCTTTAACTTTCTAGACTAAACTAGCATATCCTTCATTAGTAATGTAATAACGCTGTTGCGGCTACAGAAGTATTGCAAGACACCATACTTTTAGAAAACGTAACACTAACGTTACACATATATCACCAGTTAAATACAATTCCAATAGTTGAATAAGTGGCGTATCTCACACATTTCTTATGATAAAAATGAGACCAATGATGCGAGTATAATGACTGGAAACTGTTAGTCAATATATGTATATTTATTGTTTATGGAATGAGATAAATGAGTAACTGTTATTTTATGGGTACACTACTTCATTCTTTAAATTTTCATCTTAATGGATAAAATTATGTTGTTATTTCCGTTTATTAAAAGTACCTATTTGATTATCAATAGTTAAAGGCTTAGCATGGTTGAACTATTCATACTTAACCATTTTAATGCATAATAAAATAAATTTCTTATTAACGATATATTATCATCGAAATCTATAATAAGGGGCCATCCATAAATTACGTCACACGAATTTCTCGACTTTTCGACCCCTCCCCCGTCCTTGTCACAGATAGTCACATTTATAAGACCCCCTCCCTACCTAGTGTGACGTCACATATTTTGCAATTTTGCATGAGCAAACTGATGACAGTTCCGACATAAATTTTATTTTAATTTTAATAAAAGTCAATTCGCCAACAAAACAAATAAAACTTTAATTTTTTAAGTTAGTTATTGATAGGTAGTTGAAATATCATGTTTTTGTACTTACGTTTTGATATTATTAATTTATTATATTTGGAAATGTGACGTCACAAAATTTTGGACCCCTCCCTACCCCTTGTCACACAATGTCACGCTTCGTCGACCCCCTACCCCCCTCTTAACGTGTGACGTAATTTATGGATGGCCCCTAATATCGAGTCAATTTTTTTGTTGATATTATAATTAAAAAAGAAATATTTTTCTATAAGTAGTATTTTATGCATAACTTTAACATTAATAAAATACAAATGACTCAGATTAAACCCATCCCAGGTGAATGTATGTCCGTTTGGGCTCCACTCCACTTTGCATATCACGCCCATTTTCCCTTTCTTGACCGCGTCACTCGAAAAACGCTAAGAATAAAATATGAACGCGTAAGTAACTAATTTTAAAAGTTCTTTTTAACTAGACCAGGGTCAATTCAGCGTACACGCGGCGCTGACGGTTTAGACAGCATCCTACAAGTAAGATCCGTAGTTTTAATCACAAGTTTCAGTACGTAACGGATTTATGTATCATTTTTATAGACTGATATAATATGTTATTATTAGGGCATCGAGCCCGGGTTTACCCGGACCGAAAAAACCCGGGTTTTCCCGGGTTTTGAGGATTACAAAAAACCCGGGTTTGATTTTTAAAACTCGGGTTTTTCGGGTTTTTTTATTATACTTTTGTTTTTGTTATTTATTAAGTTTAAGCCACCGAATGCAATAATAAGTAAATGGAATAAAAACACGCTTTGATAAATTATTGTTTATTACGTAAAAAGTAGCTTTGTTGCTACGTTCCTACCATTAAAACAAGCCATGCAAGTTAAATGGAACGCGCGCGTCCATCTCAGGACATGAATGGGTAAATTGTATGCAAAAGTGTTGATTGAAAGGGTTGTAAATGAAACAGACGAAAGAGTATGGGATGCACAATTGCACAAGCGGGATTTAGAATGGGATTTGGATGTACGGATTAGGTCTTTTCTTTGCGGTGCATAGCCGAAAAATGTTTGGCTAAAAATAAGAAGGTCTATTGCGCGTTCGTAGATCTAGAAAAAGCCTATGATAGTTAGTTAGTTCAGCCTATTGCAGTCCACTGCTGGACATAGGCCTCCCCAAGTTCGCGGCAGACATCCCGGTTTTCCGCAATCATCATCCAGCCTAAACCGTCAATCTTACGTAGATCGTCGGTCCAGCGGTAATAGAGTGGTGAGGAATGAATTGTGGTCAGCACTGTCCGAGTACGGTGTGAGCAGTACCCTCATACGAGCACTGAAATCTCTTTATAAAAATTCTAGTGCTTGTGTAAGGATAAACGGGGCGTACACTGAATGGTTTAATATTGAAAAAGGTGTTTGACAGGGATGTGTAGCGTCACCGTGGCTACTTAATCTATTAATAATTGTCCATTAATAGATTAAGTAGCCACGGTGACGCTTGACAGATTTAAAAGAGAATGAAAGTGGGTTGAGAATGAATGAGTTACTCGTCAAATATCTTGCTGATGACCAAGTATTAATTGCGTCTTCGGCCAAAGAGTTGCAGGAAATTATAGTAACTGCTGTGAGTGGAGCTATTGTTAAAAAGAGAATGAAGATGAATATCGTCATCTTTGCGGAGACGTTGGTTGAGCTAGGCCAAATGCTGACCGGCCTAAACGGGTCCTCCCGACGAGTCGGTCTCTGTATGAACTTGGACAAGACGAAAGTTATGTTTAACAACCAAGTCATACCGAGACCGGTATCGGTTGACGGTATCATTCTCGAGGTTGTTCAGGATTATGTCTACCTTGGCCACACCATTCAACTGGGCCTAAACAACTTCGAGAAGGAAGCTGATAGGAGGATTCGGTTGGGCTGGGCGGTGTTTGGCAGGCTTCGTCGAGTCTTCACTTCGAAGATTCCGCAATCCTTGAATACAAAAGTTTTCGAGCAATGCGTCCTGCCTGTGTTGACATACGGAGCCGAGACGTGGACACTGACGAAGGGACTTGTCCACAAGCTTAAAGTCGCTCAACGCGCAATGAAACGGGCTATGCTTGGGGTTTCTCTCAAAGATAGGACTAGAAATGAGACTATCCACGAGAGAACGAAAGTAACTGACATAGCCCACAGAATTAGAACGTTGAAGTGGCAGTGGGCTGGTCATCTGTGTCGCAGGACCGATGGCCGTTGGACCAGACGTGTCCTGAGAGTTTAGTGGAGACCGAGTCTTGGCAAACGCAGTGTGGGACGTCCTCCGGCCCGTTGGACCGACGATTTACGTAAGATTGCCGGTATAGGCTGGATGAGGATTGCGGAAAACCGGGATGTCTGGCGCGAACTTGGGGAGGCCTATGTCCAGCAGTGGACTGCAATAGGCTGAACTGACTGACTGACTGAAGATGAATGTAAAGAAGACGAAAGTAATGGTGTTTGAAAGACATGAGACAGTGACAGACTGCAATATCGTGATTGGAGATGAACAAATTGAACAGGTGAATGAGTTTGTGTATCTGGGTTCAAAGTTTACAAGAGATGGGAAGTGTGAGAGTGATATTGAAAGAAGAATGAATGCAGGAATCATGATGAATGGAGCTTTGCACTCCTTTATGAGCAGTCGGAAGGTGTCTGATAAGGCTCGTTTGGCTGTGCATATGGGGGTGTTGGTTCCGACACTCATGTATAGAAGTGAAATTTGGGTATGGCAGAAGAAATATGAAAGTAGAATAAATGCAGTTGAGATGAGCGCGTTAAGAAATATGATAGGAGTTAAACTGAGTGACAGGATAAGAAACAGTGAGATAATGAAATGTTGTGGTCTGAAAGAAGATGTAGTAACAAAAATTGAGAAAGTTATGCTGAGATGGTTTGGCCATGTCGAGAGAATGAATGAAGAACGATTGACGAAAAAAGTGTAAAGGCGAGACCTAGGCTGACGTTTCAAGACCTCAGAGACGTGTTCAAAAAAGGCCATGTCAAGAGTACCCTAAACCGAAGAGCATGTATGAAAGGAATAATAAAAATGGACGAAGCGAAACAAATATGTAAGGATCATAGCAAGTGGAAAGAAGTGGTCTCTGCCTACCCCTATGGGAAAGAGGTGTGATTGTATTTATGTATGTAAAACTGTTTTTGTAATTTGTAAAGTACTGTTTCATTTATTTAAATTATTCCTCATCCTTTATATTTTGCACTCATTGAAGGAAATCGATATATAAACGCAGATTAGTGTATTTAAAAAAAAATAGAATAAAAAGATCGAAATGCTCGAAAAAACCGGTCTACCCGGGTTTTGATTACTCTTAGACCCGAAAACCCGGGTTTTCAAAATTGAACCGAGTTTCGATGCCCTAGTTATTATATATCTACTTATTCGAATCGTACGGCACCGCATTCATTGAATAACCGCTAATGCTGAAGCAGTGCAATTTTACCGAAACGTGGCGATGGCGTAGGGGTCGTTCAAGTATTACGTAACGCAAATTTTGTAGATTTTTGACCCCCCCCTCCCCCCCCACGTAACGCGCCGTAACGTTTTCCTGTACCCCTCCCCCCCCCCCTCAGCCCATAAACGTTACGTAACACCCCAACTGACCATTTTTACCCAAATGTCACAACTTTGTTGCGAAAACTACCGAAAAGTCGCTTAAAAAAAATCGCGTTTGCGGTAAGTATAAATATATATATACAAAAAGGGATATAAACGAAAAGGGTTGCCAATTTGGGAGATTTTTAGTACACTAGTTTTTTTTATTTAAATAAAAACAACGTTACGTAACGCGTTGTTCGAGACCCCCCCTCCCCCCCCCTTGTAACGCATCGTAACGTTTTACAAGACCCCCCCTCCCCCCTAATAGCGTTACGTAATACTTGAACGGCCCCGTATTACAGACTGCTGAATGCTGATCAGTGGACGTAACCTTCGCATCCGCTTCGCCCTGTCGTGCTATGTTGAATGAGGCATCCACCTCATAAAAAATAAATATCATTCTATGGACGTTGAGGTTACTGAAGATGTTTTTTCTTAAAATTTACACGTAAGAAAGTACAAACACAAAGATCAGGTTCCTATAATAAAAGCTTTCGATTACTCACTCGGAACTCTCTCTCGCTCACGCGCATCTCGGTTTATATTTCTATCTACTAGGTATTCTTTAATTTTGCATCTTTCAATAAAAAGGAAGGATATAAGAGACATGTTTAGTTAATGTCTTTTGTGCATATTTTGATTATAAAACAAACTATAAAAGTAACATTCAAGAACGAACCTTAATGTTTTTATTGGAGTAGGTACTAAATTGTAAAAGTTAAGAGTCTCTCAAGTGTGTTTTAGTTCATAAGTAATTACAGTCATCGTCTATTTAATTGGACGTACGTCAAGACGCCAGTAATTTCCCTTTCCATACATAAGCAAATTGAGGAGGACAGGCGTTAATTTTATTGAATATTTTAGCACCACTTTCAAGTTGGTGAAGTTTGTTAAGTTGCATGATTAAGTTGTGTACGTTACGTTGGTAAGGTTTATACAATAATAAAACGATAAGGTAAAATAAGAAGTTCTGTGACACAGATAAGTAATTTAGCTTCTATCAAATTATTTCTCATCATTTATTACATACTAGCTGTACTCTGCGCGCGTTGCTAGGCTTTTTTTTCGTCGTATGCGTATCGTACCAACTCAGAAACCTTTGTGGGCTCATGCACAACACTTTGCTGAAGATTATGACATGATCAAATGCATAGTTTACGATTCTATAAAGGACATACAGACAAACATTCCTACAACGATTTATATTAAAAATAATTTATGTTCGAGTTGACATTTACAGGAATGTACAAATCAAACTACGACGGTTTCCCAACGGGACAATATTGATGAATTGTACCATTGTCGTGTACTAAATTTTTCTTTGAGAAGCCAATTTATTAATATTCATTCGATATTCTCGGAGACTTTTTAAAAAATGACAATACGTACGACGCTTTGCATGCTATCGAAATCGGAAAATATTATATTAAAAGTGACTTTAAAATATGTATAATATATTTTTTGCAATAGTCAAAGATATATCTAGATATAACCGTTTGCCGCGGGTCTACTTAAAAACATCTAGTATTAGAGATGTAATTTACCTAATCTTCTATTTAAAACTTACTGAATACTAGAAAATCATTGAATAAATTGAGATTAAAGATATAACTTAAAGTTTTGTTTACCTCGACTAAACTAATTTCTCCTTTTTGGCCTTTTTTGTGAGTTCGGTTTCGATCGCCGCGCCATAAGTAAAAAGTCTCGAATAAATATTTATTTAAGATTTTAAAATAAACGCCATTATCTTTCCTTTTAATTGATTATAGTCTTTCTGCTGGTACTGCTGAATTAATATCTTTTTCAGAACTAAATGGTAGGTATTTCATTTCGATGTCGATATCGAAATGTTTTAGCTGGCGTTTAACGCTTTTGTGATGAGTAGAGTAGTTACGGAAGACAATAAACATGGCCCAACATTACCTACATTTTATCATTTTTTCCATTTCAGTAATTTTTATGGATAAAGAAAATTAAATATAATAATGTAACAAGACATCAAGTACGAATACTGCATGTCAATATTTTATACAGTCAAACCTGGATAAGTGAGAATCACTACATAGTATAAAACAAAGTCGCTTTCTCTGTCCCTATGTCCCTATGTATGCTTAGATCTTTAAAACTACGCAACGGATTTTGATGCGGTTTTTTTTAATAGCTAGAGTGATTCTTGAGGAAGGTTTGTGTATATAATTTAGTATACTTTTATGTAAACTAGCAGAATTATGGCGATAAATGTTGAAGAAGTCGTAAAAAATCGCTCCAACTGGGAGCTTTCCACGCAAACGCCGCGTAAACTAGCAAAGATACAGTTTAGTAATGTACTAGCGAATTCAAAATCTATAAAAATTCTACAAAAAAGTCCGCGAGAGCATATCTCTATCTCTTACGGTTGACTTACAATAACCACGTTTATGTTCAAATTTTTAATTAAAAACCTTACGTTATTTTCATAGCTATTTTCTTTAGTTCAGTATTAATCCTTATCCATATAAATACTTATGTTAGTTAGCTTAGACATTTAATGCAGATTAAAATTGCCCTTCACACTATATCAATCAGAGGAATAGTTTTTGAGATATCGTCGTTAGAAGCAATTAGCAGCGAAACATTTAAAGTTCCTAAAGCGCCTACTATGCTATGCCTACTGCGCGGCGAGTCAATCCCCTCTGCCCCGCATGACGCAACGCTCGACCACCAGTACATCTTTATCTTTATACATAGTATAAAATTAAGTCACTTCCCGCTGTCTGTATGTTTAATTGTTTAGAATTTAGATCACTAAAACTACGCAACGAATTTTGATGCGTTTTTTTTTAATAGATAGAGTAATTCAAGAAGAAAGTTTATATGTATAATAATACATGCATAACATGGTAGAAAAACACTGATAATTTTAGACTAGAGGTTTCTAACGTATCTTTTATTGTTGATAGTATTTAGTATCATCATTGCACCCGTGCGAAGCCGGGGCGGGTCGCTAGTACTCTATAAGTGAGAGTAATAGCCAGGACCCGTCATTTTAAGCTCCCAAAACCTCTATTAGCGAGAAACAAAAAACCTCTGTAAGAGAGAGTCGTTTTTCCCTCATGGACCTCCGTAAGTGTGACTGCTACTTATCTATACCTCTATAAGCGACAGTCAAGCTTTCTTTATTTATATTATTTAGGAGGAACTATAGCTACAATAAAAATACAGCAACAAATTACAAATTTAACATCTGCTATTTTATGACTCATTGTAACAAATGACAGTGAAGACGAGGCACAGACTCCGAACACAGAAATGAAGATCATTCCAATGAAGCTAGCTTTAAATGCGTTGGAGACGGTCCATCAGTACTTTGAATACGCGGCGGTCGATCAAACAATATTCGACATGAGATAGAGAAAAACATTCAAAATACAAAAACAGAAACCCAAACGAAATTGACAGATTTTTTAAAGTGTAAATAAGTTCTAAATAAAATAAAATTACATATAGTGCATGAATTTTTGTTTTGTTTTCGTAAGCATTTAAAAATATATATGTACATAATATATGTCGTGCATATTATCATGCACATAATTTTATCATATTACATATTTACTACATTCGTACTTGCTGTGACTTGTTATTGCTGCGTACCCCTTTATGAGACAAACGCTACCCATGTACCTGCATTAGCGAGAAACTCGGGTTAGTGAGAAACCTCTATAAGTGAGTATGAGATTGTGCTCCCTTGAACTCTCGCTTAACCAGGTTTGACTGTAATTAATTATGAATGATACATTGTCTACTATTGTTAATAATTTACATAACAATTACAATTCAAATATTATGAGTATGTCGCAGATCAGAAGTAGGTAGGAGAAGAACGGACGGATGACCGAACTACTAAGTATTAAATGGACTCACCGAGCGAGTACCGTCTATCGCGTGGCAGAGAGACAACTCGACGCAGTGCCCGGGACTTGTGACCCGAGTGTTGGTTTACGGCGGCGCCGCCTAACAATGCGCATTGGCACTCACCACCACCGGTCGAGTTGCCCAATCAGTAACAATTAATTCGTGTACACAAACTAACTATTAGAAGAGTCGAGGTTAAGCTACTAGCAGGATACACAAGTGCACCGCGCCACGCCAGAGCCAAGACTGCCTGAGCCGCGGTTGCACCGTTCGTTTTATGCATGACAGAATGACTCGAATAATAGAATGATGTAGGGTAGGTGAATATCGCAGGTACCGACATTAATAACTATCTGTATTGATTCCCCGACACGGCCATTCTGACGTGCGTGCGTCCTCGCGCGCTATTTATTACAACCTTAGGTATTTTTAATAAAAAAAAACAAAATATCGCTCGACTATCCTGACAAAAATCTATTCAACATCTTAATATCTGGTCCGGTACACACTGACCCTTTGGACTAGAAACAATTGGTTTCAGTTAGTAAGTCACTCAGTCACACCAGTCACATTTAATATGGTTATCATCATAATCATTACAGTCATATCAATATGGTAAGTATCACTGATCAAGGTTTAAAATATGAAAACCCCTATAGTTCAAACAGGTGAGATTCCTGCAGCGCATCACTCATCATAACAACAGTCTGGTCTGAGTCGTCGCCCACTAAAAGCAGGCGAGACTCCTACAGCGTTACACTCATCATTACAAAAAGTCTGGTCTGAGTCGTCGCCCACTAAAAGCAGGCGAGACCCCTACAGTGAATCATGGATCGTCTCCCACAACAGCAGAAGAGACCATACTAATGTAAAACAGGCTGGTCGGAATCGTCGCCCACTAAAGCAGGCGAGACCCCTACAGCGTAACATGGATCGTCTCCCAGAACAGCAGGAGAGACCTTACTATATTTTTTCTTTCATCATCTCTTCAGTAATGGATCGTCTCCCACAACAGCAGGAGAGACCACACTGGCCCGCATTGTTTGTCTCTTTATCTTTTTTTTAAACTTCTCTCTTTTTTTCACTCCATTTACTATTCATCTAGTACTTTCGTTAGCTCTGAGCATTAGCTTGTATCATAATGTCAAAAGATATTGTACAAAGTCAGTATTAGAGTCGGCACACACACACAGTATCGCAGTAATTGGCAGTCATTGTATCAGTTGACAGTCATAGTATCAGAATCATTCTGGGATTACTTCCATTAAACCGAAAAATTAACTAATTATTATAAGAATAGGCCAGTATGGGTCAGTGTGGGCCTTGTTTCTCCTTAATTAATTAATAAACTACAAATCTCAGAGTCACATTTGCGAATAGTAATATCTTGTCCAATAATAATATGAGGATGTTTTTTCATGAACTAAAACTACTACATGAACTAAAATTACTAAAGGGCCTTGATATTTCGGATCAAGTTTCGTTTGATTACGCTCCTCGTTTTGTAACAAAACAAAATCACCGATAGGATATTAAAAAGCCTAGCTGTCTCTATGAAGGAATTATCGAAATCATATAGTTCTATTTACAACCCTTGCTCCCCAAAGTTACTCAATAATTTTTAGCACAGATGGAAACATAAGAATTTTAACAGTCACCTACAACGACTACCTTAAAATGTTACTACTCACGCGTTAGTGACATTTAAATTTAAAACGCTTTGTTAATAAAGTCTAAATCAACTTAGAAAATCACATACCCGTCTACTTATTTATTTAACAAACTAGCTACGTAATTACAGAGTACAGTAAGAATTTTTAATAGTTACCTACTCATAAACAAAATTATTAATCTGAGGTTACCTACCTACAACTATTGTTGTAATAGGTTTACGATTGTACCAATGTGTTATCAATTAACTCTCTGTAATTTAAACGTTCTTAAACAGAACAACTAAAACAACTTTTAAACAGTTTAAAGAAATCCATCAAAACCCTCAGTGAACACTCATTTCTCACTTCAAATCTACACGTTCATGATACACACTTTTAACTATATCGAATTAATTATTATCACAGTAATCACTTATACGGCACGTAATAATTAAAACTACGTAATTAAACAATAACTGCTTATTCATTTGCAAATTAAAACAATCCCGCCAATAGATGATAAAAATGGCGACTGAGTAATCAGAAAATTAGTATTAACTATTCGGAAGATTGCGTCTTTAATTTTACGCTCTTTCGGTACTTCGACAAATAATATTAGTTAAAGTATCGTGTAAGATAGTAGAAAAAAAACTTAAAAAATATCCGATACAGAGGGTAATCGGAAATACTCAAGCTAAAACGATACTAACCCGTGATACTAACACTTTATCACAAACAAGTGGGTAACCACAAAATCTTAACAAACAACCCAAGTACCACGACTTCGCTCGCAACATTGAATATTGTAACTTTGAACTTAGTTTATTCCTCAGTCATACCAAGTAAAAGTTTATGAAGAGACAGGTTACTACTACTATTAAATCGGTTTAAATGATGACGACTCGACTTGCGCTTCGATCGCACGATAATTCAACTACGGGACTACGCGAATGCGATTCTCGTGGCATCGTGAAATAGATTACTTTTACTCACTGTAGTAAGACTCTTAGTGGGCACGAGAACAGCATCCCACCCACAAAAACTTAAAATAAATATAACTATCCAGAGTCATGTACCAACGTCAATCAAAACTTTTAATAACCAAACTCATTTTCTACAACACGAACAACTATGTAAGCCACCCTTATCCAACCAGTAATTACAAGTGCTCCACAATCCACGTGTATCCCTCTTGGATCACGTCACAGTGTATCATCCTCTTGATGACTACACACTACAGTCTTTAGAGTGCTTACATCAGTTTTCTGTCACATCACTAAAATGTTCACCATTATGATCGTCATCTATAAACTCAATTGGTACATGACCTTCTGGCATCTTCCTTAAACAACTGTCACTGCGACTACCGTGAAGGCTCGCACTATGATTACGCTCACGGTCTGACATTGTGACTGAATCAAAACAAAAACTGAATCGCAAAATCTATTAGCAAAATTAATCACTACACAACTACCTACGTATCACAATAAAACTAAATTCAACAAATAACCGGTAAATCGAATTACGTAATCGAACACTGAACAAAAACCACTTGTACACCGATAAGAATAAAACAGAACGACCGAAAAGAACTAAAATATCGATGTACCCACTAATTACCACGAAATATTGCAACTTACTATCGGCGCACGACTTTCGCGATGTGGGTCGTTAAGGTTGCATCCCACTTCTGATGTCGCAGATCAGAAGTAGGTAGGAGAAGAACGGACGGATGACCGAACTACTAAGTATTAAATGGACTCACCGAGCGGGTACCGTCTATCGCGTGGCAGAGAGACAACTCGACGCAGTGCCCGGGACTTGTGACCCGAGTGTTGGTTTACGGCGGCGCCGCCTAACAATGCGCATTGGCACTCACCACCACCGGTCGAGTTGCCCAATCAGTAACAATTAATTCGTGTACACAAACTAACTATTAGAAGAGTCGAGGTTAAGCTACTAGCAGGATACACAAGTGCACCGCGCCACGCCAGAGCCAAGACTGCCTGAGCCGCGGTTGCACCGTTCGTTTTATGCATGACAGAATGACTCGAATAATAGAATGATGTAGGGTAGGTGAATATCGCAGGTACCGACATTAATAACTATCTGTATTGATTCCCCGACAAGTATATATGTATAACCAAATGACAAGTCATCAAAAATATTGACTAGTCGCTGTAACTTAGTTCAAATTGACCAGTTGAAGTAAGCCCTTCAGACAAGCATTCTAATTAATTACAATTCACTTACAATTATCTGAGGTAGGGCATAGCAGGACATATCCTGCTGAAAATCTAGAGCAGCCAGCTAAATAATACTGCTTTCAAGCAGTGTAGTGTTCCTGTGGTGAGTAATGTGACCAGAGCTCCTGAGGGGTCGGCTCCTCGGATGGTGAGCGCTAGAATTTTTTTTTACGTGGGGAAAATCCTCATGGATATCCCTCTAGCGCGGGCGCACCGGAGAGGTTATGTCAGACTTTTACTGACCAAAAACCACCACGTGTTAGCAATCATCAGCCTAGGTGGGGCGAGATAAGGTCGCGCTAGCAATCGCCACTTCAATGGTGAGCACTAGCCTACCCTAGCTTATAGACACCTGCAACAGCAGAAGCATCACAATCGCGTTATCGTCTCTACCCCGCTATTTTAAATTTATATTTCATTAAATTGAGTGATAATAATATAGTTAGACATAAGTTTACATTGGGAATAATAGTTAGAATTCACATTTTGCAGAGAATTTAAATAGAATAGTTTTAAAATAATCTAGAATAATTTTACAACTAAAATTTACTTAGTGAAATGACTTCTGTTTCTCACAATTAGGTGTTTATAGAATAACTAGCTGACCCCGCAAACGTCGTTTTGCCATTTATGTTATTAACCCCCGCAACCCCCTCTTGTGTGTGGAATTTTGTAAAATCCGTTCTTAGCTGACCTCTACTTGGCGAAAGGAATATTCCTACCAAATTTCAAGTCTCTAGGCCCTACGGTTCCAGAGATATCGTGATGAGTCAATGGGTGGAAATCTCTTTTATATATCTTAATATATATAAATCTCGTGTCACAATGTTTGTCCACAATGGAATCCTAAACCACTTAACCGATTTTAATCAAATTTGCACACCGTGTGCAGTTTGATCCAACTTGAAAGATAGGCTATATTTTATTTTGGTATATGTAATTATTATATTTAAGAAAAAAAAGGTGGTACGAAGTTCGCCAGGTCAGCTAGTATAGATTATAAGATTTTATTTATCATTTAATATTGCAGATCTCAGCAACTATACGCTTATCGCTTTGATACCAGCAATTCCAGACATTTTTGATTCATTGACCTCAAAATATAAAACTTTCTACACATTATTAGATCAAGATCACAATCAGTTTAGTTTCCAAAAAGACAAATCTACTCCTCTAGCAATATTTAAAGGGTATTACAAAATCTGGAAAAAGACAAATTACAATTATTCTTATTCTTTTCTATATTGAACTATTCTTGATATGTACACAGAAAATGGGGTTGGATTTAGAATCGTTTGGCACGAATTTGAGGGGGTGACGGGGTGGAGGGGGGAGGGGAGGTCCCCCCCAACCCCCCGTACCACTCGCGATACAAGGTAATGCGCCGTTCTTGATAAAATAGAAAAAAGAAATCTTACATACCTAACCTCCAAATTCGACAGTTTATCGTCATAATTTCTATCTGTGACATCTCCAGCACTGTGCAAGCCTTTTGCTAATGCGTTTAAACACTGGTTCAATGATTGTAGAGAGGCTGTGGTAATTTACCAAATAGATAAACAAATATACGATGGAAAGTTCGGGGAAGACGGTCCAAATAGATGAAAGCAAATTCGGGTATCGAAAATATAACAAAGGTATAATCTAATTATAACTACTCTTACTTTAGATTAAGACCCGCGTCAGTCTAATTTTGAATTTAGATAGGTTAGGGTTATTTTTTTTTTGTTTTAGTAACAAAATCATGCCGATAAGCAGTCTAATTTTGAATTTAGATAGGTTAGGGTTATTTTTTTTTTGTTTTTGTAACAAAATCATGCTGATAAACAGTCTAATTTTGAATTTAGATAGGTTAGGGTTATTTTTTTTTGTTTCTATGACAAAAATATGCCGGTAAACAGTCTAATATTGAAATTAGATAGGTTAGGGTTATTTTTTTTTTGTTTCTGTCACAAAAATATGCCGGTAAACAGTCTAATATTGAAATTAGATAGGTTAGGGTTATTTTTTTTTGTTTCTATGACAAAAATATGACGGTAAACAGTCTAATATTGAAATTAGATAGGTTAGGGTTATTTTTTTTGTTTCTGTGCCAAAAATATGCCGGTAAACAGTCTATGGGTCTTAATCTAAGACTTAACATAATTATTATTGACAAAACAATCAAAACATGATGTCTCCAATAAAAAAATTCATTATATTTAATTCCGTTTCAGGTCGGCAGGTAAGATTTCTTTTTTCTATTTTTTCAAGAACGGCGCATTACCTTGTATCGCGAGTGGTACTGGGGAGTTGGGGGGGACCCCCCCTCCCCTCTCCACCCCCTCCCCCCCTTAAATTCGTGCCAAACGATTCTAAATTTCAACCAGAAAATGTATTTAACAACAAATATCTCGTAATATAGCTTGAATGTGTAGGCTTAAGGTAAATATTCTTTAAAACTTGAATTAAAAGTCGTCATTTAGAAGTATACTAGGATTACCTCAGGGAATCATATTAGGCACCCTATTATACCTGGTCTATATAAGTGATGTACCAAAAATTACTAAAATCTTTGTTACATTTAACGGTGATGTAACAATTTAAATAGCAAAAGTTGTACATTAGCTAAGTTAATCGAAACTTGAAGAAAGTTTTATGAAAAACCTATAAAACAAAACACTACTCTATAAACAATATTAAAATCAGAAAACAATATTAAAATCAGAAAACAATATTAAAATCAAAGATGTAGACAAAATTAACTTTTTATACATTTGTAAAATAAATAGCGAAATATTAAGTTGTTGCTATCTGTTATCGGTTTTTTTCAAATATAAAAAATACACACAATCAAAAACACCTGCAACAGTTATGTTTATCCCGTGTTAAAATATTATATTATTTATTAAAATAATTCCAGTAAAAGTCAATCAACATGTGTTATTATACAGGGTGTCCCGTGATAAAGTGCAACCCCGAATGAGGGTGAAACTAGACCATAAATTATCGACAAAAAGCATAGAAAAAACTTTTTGAAAAAAATATTTTATTACTTATTGACGAATTAAGTTTTTTATATCTTACGTAGACTCTATGTACAAAAAATGATGATTTCGTCCAATGTAGTTGGTCGATTACTTTAAAATAAAATAAAATTTTACGCCACGTACTTGGCGGTAAGGATAAAATAAAAATTAGCTCGCAAAAAAGTGGCATTATGTCTTTAACTGTGCTTCTTGTGAAAAAAAATCCATTTTTTATGACTGTTTTTTCAATGATCTCTAATTTTCTCAGAATTATGCCCCCAATGCCAGGAAATTTTATGATTTATTATTATTTCTTACCATATTGCCATTCAAATAAAAAAAAATTGACGCCTGTATCCCAAAAAACACGTACAAAAATCATCATTTTTTGTACAAAGAGGCTACGTAAGCTATATAAAAACCTTAATTCGTCAATATAAATTTTTTTTTTTAAATTTTTTTCTGTTTTTTGTCGATAATTTATGGTCTAGTTTCACCCTCTTTCGGGGTTGCACTTTATCGCGGGACAAACTGTATATAAAGCATTGTCACCAATAGTGCCGTCTTAAGCATATTCCGCGCTGGGGTGTGGGTAATCAGCCTGCGCCCCTCTGTTGTAAAAAATGAGTTTACAGGACAATAAAATTTCCAATTTCTAGTATTCGGCGCCCCCTAGGACCCCGCGCCCGGGTGCGTTGCACCCCTTGAACCCCCGAGTAAAGACGGCCCTGGTAACCAAATTATTAATTGTTTTTTTGTTAAAGAATCGCATGAAATATTTTACCAAGTAAAATTGTCTATTTGATAAGGACATATAAATCAAAACATAAGATTGACTTGAAAATTTCCAAGATAAGCACCAGTGGTTTAAAAGTTCCAAAAAGTTGTAATATAGGAACCTTTACAAACATTTTTAAACGTTCATATACAACAGTTATTTGTTTATATTTGTATATGAAAAAGCCAAACAATATTCATTATTTAAATACATTACTTATATGTAATCATTTTATCTATTTTTATTGCTTTTATTAATTAAATATAATTTAAAATAAATAAACTATAAATGAAAAAAAAGTTTTGTTACAAGGAATATTATAAAATTGGTGAGTAGATATCGATTTATCTATAGTAGTGATAACTTTAAATAAAAGATATATTCAAGAATTTCCATATTAAACATATATTTTATTAATTAAAATAGCAAAAAAAAAATGATTTTACTTACTTCCTGGTTCAGCTGGAGTTGAAGTTGAAAAAAGGCATAAAATGACCACTAAGGTTGCATATATTTTATGTAAATACATCTTGACGAACCACTCTAGTTCATCCACTACACGTTAAAAAATACAAACACCATTTTAGAATGGTCGCACAGTATCTATTGCTGTTTCTAAATAATTAACTACGTATTCGTTTTTTGTATCACGAAAATAATATAATTTGATTGAATTCATTATCCTAGTTGTTGCTAGGATTTTTCTGTCACAACAAAACTTTTTACAAAAACACCTGTGGGATTCACTGGATTCTTAACAGACGAAGTACGAAAGTTCACTCAACTTTTGTGCCCTATAAAATTTTATAGCATATTGCTATTCTTCGCTTTATTAAATAAACAATTAAAAAGTTTTTAGTTTTACATGACAATTAAAACTTCGCACCGCTTCTTTTAATATAATATTAAACTTTGAAAGTTTTAAAAACTTATTTCACAATCACTTTATCCATTCGAAGGACGCGAGCGAAACGCGTGCGTGAGGAGCTGACGGGTACGATACAAACAAAAGAATTGCCAGGGATGTTAGACGGCCACTTAGAAATCATGGTACCGAACTAGCTAAAATAATGGTACTGGCCACAAAAACATGGTACGCCAACACTAATGTGTAAATTTTGTCGGAAATCGCAGCCTATAATTAGTGAAAAAAATTTATATATCAATTTCGTGTACCGTTTAACAACCTAGACCAATAGAAAACAAACCTTTTTTTTTGATATTCGAATTAATTGCTGTACGTACGTATGTATATCACGTACCATGTACCATGACTAATCGTCATGGTACATGGTACGTGACACTAAATATTGCTAGATAATGGTACGTGTACCATTATAATGGTACGTCTGACATCCCTGAGAATTGCTCATATCAGGGTTGCCATCACAAAATTTTAAGCTGCCGTGTTTTGGGTATCTGGATTGCCGTGTTTTGGTATAAAAACTACAAAATTGCCGTGTATTTACTTTACATTAACACGTCAGATTAAATGAAATAAATAATTGTGTTTGCTAGCAGCAAACGAAAAAACCGACTTCAAGTATATCGACAAGTAATACAACGTAAGTAGACGCGAAAAAATTAACAAACGCACTAGTCGTCACTACGATTTTCGAGGGTTCCCCTCGGTTTATCTGGGATTCCATTATCATATCCTGGTTTCCTTATCATGGTACCACCCTTAGGATATCTCCTTTCAAACAAAAAAGAATTATAAAAATCGGTTCATAAACGACGAAGTTATACCCGAACATACATAAAAAAATATATTTATAATTGTCGAATTGAATAACCGCCTCCTTTTTCGAAGTCGGTTAAATAACCTCTTTTTTGAAATCGGTTGAATAATACATTATTTTTCACAACCGTCATACAAATTTATCGTAACCAACATTTTTTCTTCGGCTTTATTCAATTTATATTTATTTTTTCCTTTTGTTTATCTTTTGTTGTATTTTTGTTTAATTGATTTGAAATTTACGCAATTTCCTTCGGATCGGATAAAGTGCTTACAGCCAGTAAAGCTCAATTTATTGAGGAAGTAATAATTTTATTTCTTGTTTTTTTTTTTTTGTAATAATTTTATTTCTTGTTCTTGTTTTTGTGTTGCACTATAATGACTTATCAACTATCGATGAAATTATTAGGAAAAACAAGTACACATTGGATTGCCGTGTTTTTGAACACGGCAATGAACATACTGCCGTGTACCGTGTTTTATCACCGAATATATCCAAATTGCCGTGTAACACGGCAATTGCCGTGTAAATGGCAACGCTGGCTCATAATGTCATTCAATATCAATCCAAACATTTCATTCGGTCTTAACCAATCTTTAATTTTTAGAACCAAATGATTTTACTCATTCTTACAAAAATATTTTAATTTTGAGATTGATAATGTCAATTAAAGCTTTGTATTAAGGTAAGTTACTAAGTACTAACTTTAAGTAGAAATGAGTACCTACATACTCATATAATACATAATCTTTTTTTTTTTGTAGTTTTGTTTCTCCACAATATTAATAATATTTATAAATTATAGTAATAAATATACTAAATAATATGGTATATAATTTATAAAGAAGTAAAATATCAGAAAATATTCTATTTTAAAAACAAAGTTATATATTAACTTTTAGAGCGGAATATTTTTTACGCTGCAATACATTTACATACGGTTCGTAATCGTAATATAATCTGTGCGTTGATTGCTGACAACCCTAGAAGTCACAAATAATATCTTTCTTTTTGGGTTAACCTGTCATTACGGATTGTTGAGGCGGGTTTTAAATCCTAGGTAATCATAATATTTCTTTGTTATAAATTAGAATTGATTCATTTTTGAGTGAAAGTGCTTACTGTGTTCCTTTTTTTAAATAATATTTCGTTAATAGCTGCGGGTATTAAGTAATTATATTCAATGTTGTAGTGTTTTGACATTTACTCATGTTGTACAGTTTCATACAATCTCAATATTTTTTAATTTATATTAAACTTGTGTTATTTCAGCCATGGTGCGTATGAATGTATTGAGTGATGCTCTAAAATCAATTCACAATGCTGAGAAAAGAGGAAAAAGACAAGTGCTTATCCGGCCTTGCTCTAAAGTTATCGTCAAGTTTTTAACAGTGATGATGAAGCACGGTTACATCGGAGAATTCGAAATCGTTGATGACCACAGAGCCGGCAAGATCGTAGTAAACCTTACGGGAAGGTTAAACAAATGTGGAGTTATCTCGCCCAGATTCGATGTACCTATTAATGATATTGAGAGGTGGACTAACCTGCTCCCATCCCGGCAGTTTGGGTAAGCTTTTTTTCAGTATTTTATGAAATTTTTATCATCATTTAAGTAGTTACTAATGTAAAATAAATATAATATACATTTATCAATATATGACATGGGTGGATTGACAAATTAGATCAGTAATCTCTCATCAATGACCATTAGTAGCGAATCCTGTGTTAAGGGTACAGAAACAACACGAAAGCACAAACATCTTGACCAAACGAAAAATCTGTGGTCTATCTAAAATAAATATCAGGTCATGGGATTAACACATTTAACACTCAATATATTGTTCAGTTTCTACGAGCACTGAGCCAATGGATTGTCAAACTGTCTTATTTATATTATATTTAAATTACATCAAAAAACAAAAAGAATAAATATCTTTTGAGGTAATATTAACATAATGGATTTACAGACAAACAAAGTATCTGCTAAGATATATATATTTTAGTGTTGTCACATGTTGTTTTCTAAAGAGACTTAAGAGTTTTGAATTGTCATCACATGTTTTCTAGAGAGATAGTTTTGAGTTGTTGTTTTTTAAAGAGACAGAGTTTTGAGTTGTCATCATATGTTTTCTAAAGAGACAGTTTTGAGTTATCATCACATGTTGTTTTCTAAAGAGACGTAAGAGTTTTGAATTGTCATCACATGTTTTCTAGAGAGATAGTTTTGAGTCATGTTGTTTTCTAAAGAGACAGAGTTTTGAGTTGTCATCATATGTTTTCTAAAGAGACAGTTTTGAGTTATCATCACATTTTGTTATCTAAATATATATACCGTCTCTGTTGTCATTACATGTTTTTAATGCAAAAGACTACGTGTATTTTAATACACTTTTAATTGGTTTGATAGAATAATGTAACTAATTTACTGAACTTTCAATGTTCACTTTTACCAGCAACTTAATATGCTTGGATATAATATAGAATATTCTTTGTTTTCTAAAGAGACATAGTTTTGTGTTGTCATCACATATTTTAATGCAAAAAACTAAGTGTATTAAACACTTTTAATTGATAGAATAATGTAACCAATTTAGTGAGTTTTTAATTTTCGCTTTTACCAGCAACTTTATATATTTGGCACTTTACATGCACAATGAGGCGGCCTTATCGCTCGGCCTTATAGCGATTTCTTCAAGGCAACCTTAGGGTTAGGATTAAGAGAAAGAAAAGAAATAAGTAGGTGGTGTATAATAAAAGTGGTTGTGACTTGGATCTTCTCGGGGCAGCATTCACATTCAGTCTGTAACATCCCACTGCTGGGCACAGGCCTCTTTCTCCATGTAGGAGAAGGTTTGGAGCTTACTCCACCACAGTGATCAACTGCGGCTTGGCGGATACATTCCCTACTATGAGTAACGATCGCTATCAGGTGTAGATGATAAAAACCAGGACCGACGGCTTAACGTACTCTCCATGGCACGGTGGGGAGACCCACTAGGATTGCACAAACACCCAGTACATGGCAAACATCTGTATGGCCTATACAAATGTTTGTCATGTGCGGGGATCGAACCCGTGACCGTCAGCGCAACAGCCACAAACCAGTGCTGTGACCGTTGCGCCAACGCGTCGCGTGTGGAAGTAAGAAGTAGCTTAGTGTATATAGGAAAAAAGCCTCTGACCAGCACTGGAACATTTACAGACTAATTAAATTCAGATGAAAATTTTTGTTAATACTATATAGCGTACCTATAAAACATACTAAGTTATAGTAAACTCCATATTAAAAACCGTCTCCATATGGTGTATGCGCATAGGGACTGACAAACAACAATTACTTGTAGTATAATAATTCCACTTAAATATAATTATACTTGTACCAAGAAAACCTAAACCCAATTTTTTTGATAGACTTACAGGATCACAACTGAAATTTGTATTAATTTTTAGCCTACAGTTTTTGTCTGATGTCAAAATAACAACAAAAATTCACAGCAAATCACATGCCAAACAATTCTTGCACAAATTATTAAAATAAATTCAAAACAATTGACTTTTTTATATATAACTAGGTCGGCAAACAAGCATACAGTTTCACCTTTTGGTAAGCGATTACCGTAGCTTATAGACTCCTGCAACACCAGAAGCATTGCAAGCGCGTTGCCGACCCTATCCATAATTCCCCCAGGAGCTCTGGTCACCTACTTACCAACAGGAACACAACGCTGCTTGAAAACAGTATTATTTTGCTGTGATCTTCTGTAAGGTCGAGGTACTTCGCCAGTCGGGCTGCTCCATATTTTTAGCAGGATATTTCCTGCTGTGCCATACCTCAGTTAAACTTTTATTGCTTGCAGAGTCCCATAATTCATATTTCTTAAATATCTTTTATATAAAAGTGTTGTGGATCTGTCTACATATATGTATAAAAAACAATGGGAACTGGCAGATGTTCTGCAACAATTATATAACATTTCTAATTTAAGCACAACTACCGCGGATCGCCAATAGTTCTTGTTGGTCGTCATTTGATATGTTGTGCTACATTAAATGTTAATGGTACATCTTGATGTTGCTTTGTAGCAAACATTGTTCATTCCATTGACAACATAAAAACAAAAACAACATGAAACGCCAAACTACATTTGAATATTTTGAAATGAATAATTTTTAAATTCTTATTTTCAGCTACCTTGTACTGACCACAAGTGGAGGTATCATGGACCACGAAGAAGCCAGAAGGAAACATCTCGGAGGGAAGATATTAGGTTTCTTTTTCTAAGTTTACTGAATACATATGAAAATGTATGTTTTCTTGTTTTATTTCTCAATAGCCTACGGACCTATACTAATTTATCTGTCTTTAAATTTTTTTAACTAGAGTAACTTTTTATTTAATGCTTGTAAAGGCCGGTATACACGGCAACGATAAAACTGCGCAATCGACTCGCACAGTTCATTTGCGCAGTTTATTGTACGTCGGTCGGTAGTGCGTCCACCTCATCTACGATATCTGCGTCGATCGTCAGTTCTCGGCAGAAACTCTGAAGAAAAACAAGCGCTTACGCTAGCCTGGCTTGTTTTGTGCAAAAAGAAATTCACATAATGTGCGGATTGGCTTCTTAAAAGAAAGTCATACTCTCACATAAATGATTCACATACATAATTCTTGTTGCGGTCGTGATTCTGTTTACTTCTCTTTAATACTCTGTCAAAGACTCTGTCTGTCTGTGTGTTTAATTCTCTGTCAAATAGGCCTACATCTATTGCTTTTTGGTATCCTAAGTTTTAAATAATATGCAGTAATCAACTTTTAGCTTTTTTTTAAAAAAAAATTTTTTTTGTGATACTTTCCTCTTAATATTTAGCCTATATTTGTAGTCTAAATAATTATACTATATTGTTAGGTTTCTAATATTTCACTTCTTATTCTATTGGGACATGTGAAAAAAGAATTCGTGCTAGTAAAAGTGACTTAAAAAAATATTTAGGCCCAAATTAAAGTTTGACGATGTAAGTTGAAAATGGAGCCACCATTGAATTCAACGAAAATCGAAACTTCTCTGCCAAACTCGTCTAAAATTAATATAGTTTAGTTACATTATATTTTAGTACATATAGTTTAGTTATATATAAATTAATATAGTAATAAAATTTAGTTTTTTTATAAATAATTTTTAAAATTTTGGAAAAAAAATTTCGTATTTTTAGCAGCTAAAAAACTATAGGGGACCTAACAAAAATTATTGTGGACCTACACGGACCTAACGTGGACCTATCGATTGAGGTCATTTTGATTTTAAAAATCCTTGGATGGGGTGCTAAAATTGCATCTTTTTAACCTAAATTTAAAAAATTATTTATTAAAAAACTATAGCGGACCTAACGAAAAATTTAGTGGCCCTAAACGGATCTAATGTAGACCTATCGATTAAGGTCATTTTCGACCCAAAATTCCATCGATGAGGTGCTAAGTTTGCACTGCTTGACGAGTGGCCTATATTAGTAATTTAGTATATTCCATACTATCACAACTAATTCCCCCCCTTGACCCGGTTACGTGGTTTATGGACGCTTCCAAAACAAATAAAATATTTTCGTTCAAAAAACATAATTATATTGAAAATTAATTGCATTTTGCATACCGAAAACTGTACTGTTTTGTCAATTCAAAACGTTTTTGAATATTTATGTCTGAACAACTATATAAAGGTGGTCACATCACATGGCAACATATACTTCGCACTAGTACAAAGTGGTCTAGAGTTAATAAGTTACTAGAGTCTAAATTTTAAGGAATTTATTGCTTATGTTTTAATAGTAAAGTTAACTCTAGCTTATATTGTTAACTTCTAAGTTACGCTCAAAATATTGTTACGCTTTAGTTTTAGAGAGTAGACCGCTAAAAGCTAACAGAAACTTAATTACCTACTTCCGTTAATCTGTTGGAGAATTAGTTATTGATTACAAACAAGCACCAAATACAATTTATTTAGCTAAATAGTCCAGTCAAATTACGAAATAAAAAAACATTAAATACCACAGTTTGGAGATTATGATGAATCGATAGGGGGGTGTATTCTGAGCTTAAATTCCAATTTGAGGGGTTCTCCGATGGTCAGCTCAAGGTCATTTCGATGAAAACGCGTTTAATTCGATATCTCGAGAACGGTTAGTGTTAGGCAAAAAATTGTAATTACCTTTTCTCTTCTCAATTAAATTTACTAACTCTTTTATCTGAAATTTTTTTTTTGTACCATCAATACTTTTCAAATTATTACTTTCGAAAGGCAAAAAATTTACATTTTTTTCTCCCTATTTAACAGTTTTCGCCATTTTCTCCCCAACCGTTCAATTTTATGAAAGTTTATCCATTATCAAAGTTGTAGATCTTTTAATTATGAACAACTTTTTCCTTACACTTTTTTTTCTAACACCAATATCTTCGGAGTTATACATTACTTTACCGCGCGAGATCCGCGCCAATGTCGCAATATCATCGACATCAGTGAGTATTCACATTCAGTACTTGAAATAAATATTAAACTATAGTATTCTATGATCATTTATTAACCAACTTACCTGTATAAAAAGGTGAATTGATTAAACTAATTAAAATTTTTACTTCATTTAAATATTAAATATTGTAATTATTCAAATATCATTTTAATATTGTACTTCTTCAATTTGGGTATTTTTATTATATTTAATGGGATAATAATCCGAATAAGAATTAGAAAAAGAAGTTAATGAATAATGAAAACTGTTTCACACATTTATTCATGGAAAATAAGTATATCCAACAATCGTAAAACGGTGCGTTCGTAAAACAGTGCGACGCCAGAATTCATTCGGTTCAGAATTTATTACATTATTATCAACAATTTTGAATAATAATATTGCCTAAAAGTTTCTATTAAATCGTATTAACAAGTAATTATTCAACAATGTATATAATCTTTTATAGAATATAATGTAATATCCCTATAATGTAACTTTAAATTACTCCAATTTTCCATGAATAAATGTGTGAAACAGTTTTCATTATTCATTAACTTCTTTTTCTAATTCTTATTCGGATTATTATCCCATTAAATATAATAAAAATACCCAAATTGAAGAAGTACAATATTAAAATGATATTTGAATAATTACAATATTTAATATTTAAATGAAGTAAAAATTTTAATTAGTTTAATCAATTCACCTTTTTATACAGGTAAGTTGGTTAATAAATGATCATAGAATACTATAGTTTAATATTTATTTCAAGTACTGAATACTCACTGATGTCGATGATATTGCGACATTGGCGCGGATCTCGCGCGGTAAAGTAATGTATAACTCCGAAGATATTGGTGTTAGAAAAAAAAGTGTAAGGAAAAAGTTGTTCATAATTAAAAGATATACAACTTTGATAATGGATAAACTTTCATAAAATTGAACGGTTGGGGAGAAAATGGCGAAAAATGTTAAATAGGGAGAAAAAAATGTAAATTTTTTGCCTTTCGAAAGTAATAATTTGAAAAGTATTGATGGTACAAAAAAAAGTTTCAGATAAAAGAGTTAGTAAATTTAATTGAAAAGAGAAAAGGTAATTACAATTTTTTTGCCTAACACTAACCGTTCTCGAGATATCGAATTAAACGCGTTTTCATCGAAATGACCTTGAGCTGACCATCGAAGAACCCCTCAAATTGGAATTTAAGCTCAGAATACACCCCCCTATCGATTCATCATAGTCTCCAAACTGTGGTATTTAATCTTTTTTTAACCCATTTTCAGCCGTAATTTGACTGGACTAAAAATTATTTGCCAAAAGGAAGCGATGTTAATTATTTTTTATACGTGTTATTACTTATGAAAAATAAAAAACTTGGTTTAAAGTTTTATTCAAGTCTGTACACTCACAGCACTACTCAATTACTGCAAGCAGGCTAAGTTTATATTACCGTCTAAAATAAAATATAGAAACGATTATTTTTTACTATACATTGTGATCTAAATAGGGAAAAGAATATAAAATTTACAATTTAGACAGATTATTTGCTCTAATTTTTATTAACTAAGCGACCACTAAGCGATTTATAATAAAATTCTATAGTATACCAAACTAGGTACGGGGTTTAAACAGGATGGGTGTGGTGGAAGGTGGAATTCTTGTTTTTAATTTTGATATTTGCACACAATTTATTTTAGCCTATCAATTATCTTTAGATGAATTCGCATGGTGGATCCGTGTAAAAATCGAACGGAATGTGAATGAAATTAAAATAATAATGTCTTTAGTTAGTCTTTTAGTCAATGATCATCATCACCATCCTGTAGGAAACAAAGACGACATTAACTATTAAAAATAACTTCCCTGTTAACATCCGCACTACTTTCATGTATTTATTTTTGTTCTCGGTTCAATAACCCTTTCTGGTACCAATGCCAGAAAATAGTAGTCCTTGTTTATTATGAAAATGAATGTAACGTTGTGTAAAAGAGTTACGTTAATTTTAATAAGTAAATAATGTCATACAAGACACGTTATTACTACCTGGGAATTTTATTGTTAGCCTTATACGAACGGGGTCGATCCTACACACGTGCAGATAATTATATTAACCCTGCGGAAAATTCCAAATAAAAACGATGGTTTGTATGGAAAGTTAACCCTATCTGGATCCAGATAGCCCAGATAAAAACAGACGAAAATTGTATGAAAATTTTGGAGTCGCTGTTTCAAACACAATAGTTTACAATAACTTCCCATACAAACCAATCGTTTTTATTTGGAATTTTCAGCAGGGAAGTTCCTATTGTCACTTACAGTTGAACAGAACCTTTTCTTAGGGTCTCTTGAGCTTGACTAGCTCCAACTTTGAGTGTACTCCGAGACGTAGGTACCTACTGTTACGTCATGGTACAACTTAAAGTAGGCTGTTATATTTTAAAGTTTGTAAAAGATCTGTTGTGTAACCGTTCTTTGTGTAACATTTGAGGAGTTACTTCAAAGTAGGCCGACCGTACGTTTAATAATCATGTTATGGCTATAAGAAGAGTTATGTTACTTTTCATATGCTACTTATATGCTGTTTATCAACGTATTGCGTTTCAACAAACTATCTGATCTTGGAATTTCTATCACCGACTTTGATTGATTTGAAAGCATTTGGCGCATGAGGTGGATTTTGTCAATGGCAAATGGGTTTGGTTTGAACCCGGTATGGCTATGTCATGTTGTATGGGTAATGTAAAAGTGGTGTGGTGTGATTTTTGCCGCCCCCTTTTTTTTCTCTGGGGTGTTCCTTCGACACGCCTGGGCGGAATCACAGGCACGCGGTTGCCCTAAGGGCTCGTCGCGATAAGTAGCTCCTGAGAGGCTCCCTTCTCAGGACCGTGCAATAAGGACGATACATCCCCCGATCTATCGCCCGCTGGTCCGGCGTTACGGCGGCAGGTTGGCCAGGTAGGTCCTGCGTCGCCGATCGCGTCTTCCGCGACGAATCGGGAGCGAGTTTGGGTCTTGTTCTCGCTCCCGTTCAGCCGCTTCCTTCTGCAGCATTATGGACTTGCAGAAGGAGGAAACTGCATCCCATGTTTTTGCCGCCCCTACCAATTCATTTTTTTTAGCAAATTAATACAACACAGCACTTATTGCAAGAACAATAATAGTTCTTGTAATAAGTGCTGTGTTGAATTAAAGTGAAGTTGAAGTGTTGAAGTTAAAATTAGTTTATTATGTTCATTAACCGATTTCAATAAAGAAGGAGGTTCTCAATTATACTGCACTTTAATGTGTGTTACATTGCGGACGCGATTTTTAATTATTTTCTTTTACAATTGAAAAAATTTTGCCGCCCGGGGCTATGGCCTCCCTGGCGCCCCTCACGCTACGCCACTGGTAACAAACACTAATGTTTTATAGTTATGAACTTCAAATATAATTTGAAATAATAAATAACCTACTTCGACATGTATAAAAGCTATTCCATAATATTTAGGTAGATTTAAGTATTTTTAAGTCAAATTTATAGTAAGTAAATTTTTCAAATAACATTCTACTATAGCGTAGAGCCGTGACGCCGCGTTGCGCAACGGTTAGAGGACTGGTTTGTGGCTGTTGCGCTGGCGGTTGCGGGTTCAATCCCCGCACATGACAAACATTTGTATTGGCCATACAGATGTTTGCCGTGGTCTGGATGTTTGTGCAGTCCTTGTGGGTCTCCCCACCGTGCCTCGGAGAGCACCTTAATCCGTCAGTCCTGGTTTTTATCATGTACACCTGATAGCGATCGTTACTCATAGTAGGTAATATATCCGCGAACCCGCATTGGAGCAGCGTGGTGGATTAGGCTCTGATCCTTCTCCTACATGGGGAAAGAGGTCTATACCCAATAGTGGGATATTACAGGCTGAAGCTTAGAGACAGCTAGCTTATTTTATAAGTATAAGTATATAAACGAAGTGGAAAATTAAATATTTAGAAACAATATTTTAGGTTTTTATTCAAGGAATTTTATAGGTAGGTGGCTAGATACTATTAAACTCGTTTGCACAGGTCCTATCTCTATATTAATAATTAAAATATAACACTATCAAGTATCGTCACTCTATTCACTATTGAATAACGCTTTGTCAGTTATGCTTTGCCTATGCTATAACTATAGGACATTATTTTGTTATTGCTATTCAGATAATTAATTGCACAATTTTATATTTGAAGGCAACAACGGGTACACCTCAGCCTTGATAGGTACCTAGATGAAAACAATTACATCGCAATTTTTTGAGCGTGACTTTTAGCACTGACGGTATTAATATACATACGTATAACTAACTGAGGTAGGGCACAGCAGGAAAATTCCTGCTCAAAATATGGAGCAGCCCGACTGGGGTAGTACCTCGACCTTACAGAAGACCACATCTAAATAATATTCTTTTCAAGCAGTATTGTGTTCCTGTTGGTAAGGTGACCAGAGCTCCTGTGGGGTCGGCAACGCGCTTGCGATGCTTCTGGTGTTGCAGGCGTCTATAGGCTACGGTCTTACCATCAGGTGGCTATATCATGGGCTATCTAAAACCGTGAGAGAATTTTTGAAATCGATACAATAGTTCCTGAGATTAATAGCGCGTTCAAACAAACAAACTCTTCAGCTTTATAATATTAGTATAGACAAGTAGGTCGACGAAAAAAATAGTCAAGCAAATACGTATTATTAGATATCGGTCCACCCAGCAAAAGGTTCTGAGGTAACATACATATTAAAAATACAGTCGAATGGAGAATTGGAGAACCTCCTCCTTTTTAGAAGTCGGTTAAAAATACCGTAGCTAATTCGTATTATTTTTATTTTTGTGTTTCCCACACATGAGGAAATTATAAAATGTTAGGTATTTATTATCAATATCATATCAAAAGTTCGATCCCGCGGAACACGAACTAGGTACTGTTGTTACTAGTTGGCTAGTGCACCGACAGGGCATGTCGGGGGTGCGCTATGGGGGTGCGGGTTCGTGTCCCGCTGGATCGAAGTTTTGATATGATAATATTAATAATATTTTATACCGTAGCTATTTCAAAATTCAGAAAACATTACACATATCTACTATTGTATATCTAGTGACTTATTTTACTTTGAAACAAACAAATAAATGGCACTTTTTCCATACAATTTGGCCTACAAAAGTTTTAATATATAGGTTTAATATAAGGTTAAATAGCGTTGAACCGCCGATATGTTTGTGTTTAACATTCCGTTACCGGGCGAATGGAACCGGGCAGCAGCTGCTGACGATGCCGCACATTGTAGCGCGACGAGCGACTCGAGGACAGTCGCCACCCATTCTTGTTCCCCGTCAGGCCGTCATTCTTTAGTTGCGCACCGTACGACCAGTACTACGCTCGCTGCCACCGGACGAAAATGTTTTACGCGTCTTAGTGTTCTGAGGTTTCAAGTGTTGTGCTAGTGATTTTATCTCCATACTTTTTACTCTAACTTCAATAAACGACAAGAATTATGATGGCACCCGAGACAGTGGTGACTGTTGATCTCAACAAACAAACACAGCAGCAGGCACCACCACCACAGCAGCAGCAAGGTGGTGCGCTTGACTGGATTAAAATCAATATAGATTATTTCAAATCACCACCCGGAATTTTGAAAGTTGTTCAGTTGGTAAGTAATTTTTAAAGATAGAAACCGCTAATTTTACTCACCTGCGACGACTAATTGTATTGAATTATCAAGTCGGTAAGTGTGTGATCATGTCACCACCTAAGGCGTTTAGCATTTCTATGAAGACTTGTGTTATTAATTTTTCCATGATGACGTGTGCAATTTAGTTGGTGTTATAATTAAGATCGATTTAATGCGATTAACGCTACCCAGAAGTCTTCTTGTTATTATTAAGGTCAGTTATGGGTTTGCACATGAAGTAAGATGTCCGAAAAATTTTATAGTTTTGTTTGGCTACTTTAAAATATAGAAAAGTTTGCGGAGGTGCTAGAACCCACTTCATCTGTACCTACTACCTACTACGCATAACATACCTTATAGGGTAATCTATGTTAACGATGGCGACATCTTAGTTATTTTGTATTAGTTATTGTACATGTATGTGTTTCTTTAGGTACGTCGTCCTTAACTCCTTATAAATCTTTGTTATATTGTTAAGCTATTAGGGTAGAAGTTCAGTTAACGGTCAACTTCAGGCAAGTTTATTATTCCAAAGAACCTTTTGCCCTATTTTAGTTTTACGGCATTTGATGATGATAATCATTTACACAGCCAAATGTAAAAAAAACACCTACTTTAGTGTGAGTTTTATTTAATATAGGCCAGCTTTTTATCTGTAACATTGCGTAATAAAAACGGGTGTTCTTATAGTGCTGCTAATTTTAAGATTTACACATGAATTTCAAAATAAACGACAATGTTATACAAGTCTATGGTAGTTTTATACCTTAGCCATCTTTTATATACTTAATGGTTATTTAATGCTTCGTAAGTGTATCACAATTTACAACTCCATCGCTCATCATTTGTTTTCAGACATGTCACGTCTTAATATCGTTTTTGTAACGCAATACTTACTGCAAGGTAATATAGACATGTAGGTATTGTTTAGACTTATAATATATCTACAGACGTATTTTCTAATTATTCAAAACAGTAATATTTTATACGCTGTTATTCCCTTACAGTACAATATAGATAATATTAAAGAGTAGTTTACTGCAAAAATAATAAAAACTTGTTTTCATTTCACAAATTAGGAACGTCTAAGCCTACGCAACAAAATATTCGCTGATATCATTCGCTGACTCTACTTATATCCTTGCAAGTATTACGTAGGCATTTGCGCTCATTCGACGTATCCTATACCTATATTAAATCATGTCTACATTTAGTTTGAGTCAATGAATTTTAACATACAGGGCGGCAATTCAAGTTATGAATCATATACGTGATAAAATACTTTAAGTTGACCTTGAATGGATTTAGTAAAGATATCTGCGAGATTATCGATTCGTAAACAGAAACATAATTTTTTTATTGGTCGTACCAACTCAGAAACCTTCGTGGGCTCATGCACAACACTGCTGAATAATGACATGATCAATTGTTCAAATGCATAGTTTACGATTCTATAAAGGATATAGACAAACATTCATTTTTATATAAGTATATAGATTAAAAAGACATTTATTTCAATTTTGTATAAATGTTCATATCTATGTATACGAATGTTCTTGAATAATATTGGTGAGCAATAACACATTAAAAGGAATTTATCTAATTCATTAGTATTTCGGTTAATCACCAAAATGATTACTGAGGTAGAGCGGAGTGTTGTGTTGGCATAAAAATAAGTAGAAACCGTTAAAAGACTATTTGGTAATTATCTTTCTTACGTCACTTTAAATATTGTATAATTATATATAGTTAAATAATGAATGTTATGTAATTGCATCGCTTTTATGAAATTATACTTTTATTTATGCTAATATTATTCTGTTGAAGATATTGTATGTTTGATTGCGCTAATCTCAGGGCTTGGTTAACAAGTTTTGAAAGGTTATTCGACAAAATTACGAGTGAAATCTACGAGTATTGTGGGTAACTCCGATTTTTTCGCCTCCCCAAGTTCGCGCCAAACTTCTCGGTTCTCCGCTTTTCTCATCTAGGCCCCACTGGTGATCTTACGGAGATTGTCAGTTCAGCGAGCCGGAGGGGGGGGGGGTCCCTTACCGCTTTTGTCAAGACGCGGTCTCTACTTCCAGGCGGCCAGCGATCTTGCGACACAGGTCACCAGCCCACTGCCACTTCTACTTGTTTATTCTACATGCTATGTCGGTCACTTTCGTTCTCTCGCAGAGAGTATCATTCCTGATACTAGCTTTGAGAGACACCTCAAGTATAGTTCGTTGAGTGACTTTAAACTTGTGGACTAGTCCCTTCATCAGTGTCAATGTCTCGGCACCGTATGTCAAAACAGGCAGGACGCATTGCTCGAAGACTTCTTATCATGCATTGCGGAATCTTCGAAGGGAACCACAGAACACTCGGTGTAGCCTGTCAAATGCCACCCAGCTCAACCGAATCATCCCTAACTTTGATTTAAAAATTTAAATTGTAAGTCATTTTATTGATGAGAACGATTAAGGAAACATATTATTTGTGGTTTGTATTGAAGCTTAAGTTAAATTGTATGTTACTACATACAATTTAACTTAATTGATGTTACAATAAAAGTATTCTATGTACGTTACGAAATATAGTAGTCACCTCCCACTTGGACAACGAGATTGGTTAATTAGCCTCATACCATCACATTGTAGGAAATCATTGACCCCTGTTGACATTACCTTATTCACTTATTCATATGACGTGGTCGCCTACATAGAACCTGCAACTTGATATAGTTACATGGGGATATGTAACGTAATTTTGATGATTTAAATTTTATTGTAATAATAATATAAACTTAACCTTACTTTATTTCTTAGATATTTTGACTGTTCTTAAGATAAGCTGAAAATGTATTGTATTTATATTATGCACATATTTATACATCACTAGATGACCCAGCAAACGCTGTTTTGCCATATATGTTATTAAACCTCCTCCCTTAAAACTTTGGGGTATGTAAAATAGATGTTTGCCGATTCTCAGACCTACCCGATATGCACATTTTTTTTATAAAAATCGGTCCAGCCGTTTCGGAGGAGTATTGTGTAAATAGGTAGTGATCCCTAGTCAGTGATCCCAAACGTACAATAATTATCGTACGCGATTTGTACGATAATTCTGAATTTCCTACCGAAATACTGAAACGCAACGATTTCTCCACAAATTATCAATTTAGAGCAACGACCTTTTAAAATTTTACGATAATGTGAAGCAACGACTTTTTCTTTTTGAACAACTGAGAAAACAGTTTTTCAAATAGTACTTTTGGGTGGACGACCTTTTTGTTTTTTAGCCGACTAACATTTGAAAACAGTTGTTCAATGAAATTTATACGTAAAATCGTAAAAAACAAGAATTAAAAATTTTTTGGGTGTACGATAATTTTTCCGAAAGTACGATAATTTCACGGCACTTTGTCGATCAGACGGGCCAAAATTTCTGGTGACAATGTCCCTAGTACATTTTTTTCATCTGATTAGTATCAAGCAAATTTTCCGGCAGTAGCTACATTTTGATGAGACAAACAAAAAATTCCTCTACGAAAACTCTCGATTGAGGTAGGTAATAGAGTTAGCAGGGGATAGAGCAGTAGTGGACAGTAGTAGGACAATATTACTATAAAATTATTAACTAACTAAAAGAAAAAAAATCAGAATTTTTTTCTGATTTTTTTTGACTGACTTTTATTTATGACCTCGTAAGGTCATCAAAAATTATTACTAACCAACTGATTTTTTTTTCTTTTAGTTCGTTAATATCTATATAATTTAATAGTAATATTGTCCAAAAATTGCGTGGTACGTTATCCCGGTCCTACGCTCACTGCTGCTCTACCTCCTACTATCTCTGTTAGCTACCACAATCGAGAGTTTTCGTAGAGGAATTTTTTGTTTGTCTCATCAAAATGTTGCTGCTCCCGGAAAATTAGCTTGATACTAATCAGGTGAAAAAAATGTACTAGAGATCCCTACCTATAACTAGCATTGTGATATGAGAATTTTATATATAAGATATCGTGAGGTTTTATGTCTTGTGTTTATAACCTTCTGTGATAAATATGTGTATTTTTATGTAAAAATTGTATTTTAAATTTAATCAGTCGGTTAGCGCATTAGAAGAAGTAGGTACGAGTAAACCACAGATTGATCTTTCCTGAATCTGTGGAGTAAATAAACAATTAAGCCCAATAAAATAAAGTAGGTAATACAAAATGCAGAATGAAATAGTACAACTAAATACTACAAACTCATAGTAAATTATTAAATCTTTTGTTACATAGCGATTTAAGTTCTATCGATTTAAAGTTATACCGAAGTCGTAGATATTGCAAAGGGCACCTTAGAATGATGACTAACATTGAGGTTCAAGGATTCTGATTACATCGGAGCTATAAAAGTAAAGTCCTTGAGCTGTCGCATGTACGTACGTTCAAGTAACATTATCGGTCGATGCTACGAGTAGGGAAAAAGAGCGATACCCTAACATAAGTTGCTATGGTGTATAAGTATAATGATTTACTTGATTAAGCAATGAGGATTACTCATTCAGCATTGTTTTTAGCTATGCAGCATTAAAATTTTAATTTTTATGTTTGTTCTGTGCAAAGGTTTAAGATTTTAAGAGTATTCTTAAGGTATACACATTTTACGTTTTATGTTTCTCAATCAGTGATGGTTTGTCCAAGGTTTTTGCAACAGACGGATTACAAATGAACACATTTTACATCAACACGAAGACCTATAATAATTAGGTAGGTATATATTTTTTGTACCTGTACGGGTAGGTACAAGTAACTGAACTTCTAAACTTTTCATTTGTAAAATGTTTTTTATTATCATATCAAAATTTCGATCCAGCGATTCCAGCGGGATTCGAACCCGCACCCCCAACATGCCATGTCGGTGCTCTAGCCATTAAGCTATGGAAAGATGTGCCCGCCAAATCGAAATTTTTGATATTGCCGTTTTATTTGTGGTTAAAGGGGTCCTTGGATATTTAAAGTCACTAATATTGAACTCGTTTAGCACCACAATCTGTTTCTACGACTTTTTTTCAGGCCGTAAACTGATTTTCTGGTACGCTAATTCCTAAAATTTATTGTCTTGAAGTCAATTTTCATCAACAAATTCTGAACTATGTTACTGTACTGTTCTAAATTAGGCAAATTAAAAAAATATATTTATTTGTCACGGTTGATTGGAGTACATTTAAAATATTTTGATAAATAGTTATAGTTCATCAAGAATAACAAAATGTTACTTGCGTCATTTTCTTAAAATAGTTTTTTCGTGAGTCTACACAGATTTATTAAATTAACCTTTACGTTTTATGTTAATAACATGTTTGATATAAGACACGCAGATTTTAATACTTTATATCTAAAACTAAACCGGTAACAAAGCATGCTGTTGTAATATTGATATTTTACCTCAATTAGAGATTAGTAGGTAGGTATGTTTATTCTCTTATTATTAGTCTTAAATACGTTCTCATGCCTTGCAAAAGGCTACGATTGTGTCAGTTCAAGCTTATCAAAAATACTTTGATAAAATCTACACGAATCCTTGAATACAGGTTTTAATTGTGCCATTAAAATTCGTCTTAAATTGGTATTAAAAAAATTGTGTTCCTAAATAATTAAAGTTTGGTTTTTACTATTCAAATATTATTTTATTTTTTAAGTCTTAAAAGTTACCGTAATATTGAAATTTGCACTTGTAGCATTTATATGAGAAAAGCATTGGGTGAAAGCTGATGTAGAAATGAAAGTAGTTCTGGCGTTATCGCATAGTTCTGTCGACGGGCGATGTTGCTTCGCCCATGTCTGTGGCATAGCCGGCGAGACAACCTGTTGTTTTCTCATCATTTCATTTATGTGATTGATCAGTACACAAATGTACACTGACAAGTTTACAGATTATAACCGTATCAAGAAGTAATCGATACAGAGAGATCAAAACATATTCTAAACTAATAATACCTACGTTTTTATATCAAGTCCCACAACTGCGTTTAAAAAAGGTATTTCGATATGGGTTAAACGTATCCAGAATGAAGTTGGATGTGAAATAGTATTGTTTTCACAAATTACAAAACTTAACTTGTGTTGTAACTTAAGAAACCGCAGTACATAGGTACACCTATTGTGTTGCGTATTTGCGAAACTGTTAAAGACGAGAATATAATTACGTATCTAACGATTAAACAAAGAGGACATATTATTTTAAATTAGAATGAAAAGAGAAACTAATTTTTTTTAAAGTTTAAAGAAAAAGACACTATCTTTCTCAAATACATCTATCTATAATTCTATACTATGTATTATCTTATATCTTAATATATATAAATCTCGTGTCACAATGTTTGTCCTCAATGGACTCCTAAACCACTAACCCGATTTTATTAAAATTTGCACACCGTGTGCAGTTTGATCCAACTTGAAAGATAGGCTATATTTTATTTTGGTATATGTAATTATTATATTTAAGAAAAAAAAAGGCGGTACGAAGTTCGCCAGGTCAGCTAGTATTATATAAAATTCTCGTGTCACAATGTTAGTTATAATATTTCTCCGAAACTGATGGACTGATTTTTATGAAATTTTGTGTGCATATCGGGTAGGTCTGAGAATCGGTCAACATCTATTTTTCATACCCCTAAGTTATAAGGAGGGGGGGGGGGTAAGGGGGGTAATATTCATAGAGGTAAGGAAGACATAACGACGCGCTTGCGCAACGGTCACAGCACTGGTTTGTGGCTGTTGCGCTGACGGTTGCGGAGTCGATCTCCGCACATAGCAAATATTTGTATTGGCCCTATAGATGTTTGTCGTGGTCTGGGTCTTTGTGCAGTCCTTGTTGGTCTCCCCACCGTGCCTCGGAGAGCACCTTATCCGTCAGTCCTGGTTTTTATCATGTACACCTGATAGCGATCGTTACTCATAGTAGGTAATATATCCGCCAACCCGCATTGGAGCAGCGTGGTGGATTAAGCTTCGATCCTTCTCCTGCATGGGGAAGAGGCCTATGCCCAACAGTGGTATATTACAGGCTGAATCGTGATAGTGAAGTAGTTATTTTCCCATCTTTCAAGTTCCTGATGGACTAAAGTTACTAAGTGAGGATCATCTCTGGTGTTTATTTTTTTTTAAATTAAGCAAGTAAGTATGTAAAATATCCATTTGTAACGTTTATGCTTATCGTAGTTTAGTTTTACTTTTGAAATCTTGAATTCCTTATACCCATGAGATATTTTAGCTATAAGCTCAGTTGACTCTCTCTGTACTTTAAGTAAGTAAGTACTTAAAGTACGTAAAATAATTATATGTATATATCGCTCATGATCGTAAGTTTTTGATATCTATCGAGTGATCTTATTTAATTTCATTGCGATTAGTATCGTGTCGATAACACGGATGACCTTGTCATATGTCTAACAATCGATACTATGTCTCGAGTCGTATATTTGTTTCAAACGAATTCAGTATAAAATACACGACTATTTTTATCTTACTATTCATACGGATTACCTACCGCTGATTCATTATTACCTACTTGTTTTAATTATTAATATCTCTTTAGGGAAGGACATCGATGAACTAATACCTATAATTTTAGTCACGGCCGTCTTAAGCATATTACGCGCCGGGGTGCGGGTAGCCGGGTAATCAGCCCGCGCCCCTGCTGTTGTAAAAAATAAATTTAGAGGTTAATAAAATTTCCAATTTCTAGCATTCGGCGCCCCCTAGGACCCTGCGCCCGGGGGCGTTGCACCTCTTGAACCCCCGGATAAAGACGGCCCTGATTTTAGTTATTTTTAATGCTGATTGCTGACTAATCGATTGCTATAAGCAATGAAAAATAATTTTGCGAAAAAGTGTTTCATATAATAATGTACTTGTAATGAAAATATAATACAAAGTATTACCAACTTTTAAATTTTATCTCGTTTGTACACAATATTACGTAGGTACTTACTTATTATGCGAATATCTAAATTGTGAATAGTTCGGGCAAATGAAACAGATCGCGGATTCTAAAAACAAAACATAATGATTCGTGGTGGAAAATCATCGGTGTATGCCTATTGCCAACATTATGTCATGCCTTTTTATTAGCGTTTACTCCCGATGCCGTTTATATTTATTCGCTGCTACAGTAACAGTGTGTTATTTTTGGAGGACGCACTCTTCTTATTCTCTTGTTATAGACGCACATTAGAAATCGGGTCATGGGAATTATAGGCAGAAAAGTGTTATTTATCTTTATGAAAATCGTGCAAAATAAATTAAATAAAGCTGATAATTGTGTTTGCTCGCAAACGAAAAAAAACCGACTTCGATTACATCGACAAGTAGGTACTTAATACAACGTAATAAGACGAAAAAATAGTCAAGTAAATACGCATTATCAAAGATTACTCAAAAAGTAGTTATCAGATCTCAATCAAATTAAAACAAGACTACACTATTGACACTACACGACTGACAAGTATTAGCTTTCAATTAAAGTCGTAGTCAAGTAAATAAGCATTATCCATACTAATATTATAAATGCAAAAGTAACTCTGTCTGTCTGTCTGTCTGTCTGTCTGTCGTGCAATCACGCCAAAACGGCTGAACAGATTTAAATGAAATTTGGTATACAGTAGAGTCAAAACAAGACTACAAGACAAGTATTAGCTTTCAATTAAAGTCGTAGTCAAGTAAATATGCATTATCCATACTAATATTATAAATGCGAAAGTAACTCTGTTTGTCTGTCTGTCGTGCAATCACGCCAAAACGACTGAACAGATTTAAATGAAATTTGGTATACAGTAGAGTCTGAGAAAGGACATAGGCTACTTTTTAATGCGGAAAAAAGGGTGTATGGGGTTGAAAGGTGGGAATGAAAATTTGGACCACATGACACGCAACACCTTTCAATTAAAACAAAATTCATTGAAATCGGTCCACCCAGTCAAAAGTTCTGAAGTAACATACATTTAAAAAAATACAATCGAATTGAGAACCTCCTCCTTTTTTGGAAGTCGGATAAAAAGAATAAAAAATAGTACACCCACACGTACGAAATAAAAATGATTTTTCTATTTTGTATTATGATGTCGAATTTAAATTTCACATAACATGTGACAGTTGTAGATAGCTACTAAAATGAATTATGCTATAGAGACCGTAACAGCAACGATTTACCACGTCGCCTTTGACCTCTTAACTCCCATCTCATTTGCTTTATTAAGGTACTTCCTTCGCATACTTGTCCAATTAGAGGATAGGCAAAGGATTTTGTAAGTTTAATTCGCTTTAAAATACATACCTTGGTCTGTTAGAGATTCTACAAAATAAAACATTATATTTCAATTTAGTATTTATTCCTGATTGAGTAGGTACGAAGTGCACGTACAAAAAATGCAATTTTGAAAGTATCGTTAACATTTGCAATTTAAATCTTTAGTTATAACATAATTTACAGTTTTTCATAAATCGACTTTTAACTGAGGTAGGGCACAGCAGGAAATTTCCTGCTCAAAATAAGGAGCAGCCCTTCTGGGGTAGTACCTCGACCTTATAGAAGATCACAGCTAAATAATACTGTTTTCAAGCAGTATTGTGTTCCTGTTGGTGAGTAAGGTGACGGGGATTGGGAATAGGGTCGGCAACGCGCTTTCGATGCTTCTGGTGTTGTAGGCGTCTATAGGCTACGGTCTTACCATCAGGTGAGCCGTACGCTTGTTTGCCGACCTAGTTATATATATAAAAAAATCGAGCATGCAATTACTGTACTCTGTACTAGCATGTAGTAGTTTGTAGCTCTTATACCATACCTACCATTGTACGAGTACATCTTGTATAATGTGTATGCAAAATAACGAAGTCTTATAAAATTACAATTTGAATAGGTAAAATGACATGACTTGGAGCGGATATCTACGAGTAGTGACAAATGTTTTCATTTTTATCTTTCATAATGATAACACAAAGTAAGCATAGTAAGCTTTCCAAACATATCGCGTCGAACCTATCTTTTAAAAAATATCATGCAATAAAAAACATAGAAAGGAAGTACACGTAGGCAGATAAGATATTTATAAATACTTGGATTTGGTGTGAGCAAGTATAACTAGAATCTTATTAGTAATATAAAAAATTGCAGTTTCAAGATTGCATTGCGCAATTCCGGCATGCGTGTAACCCGAACAGCTATAAATTGCCACTTTAATGCCAATTCTCAGTTATATTGCTAATAATTGTGTTATTTCTTCACGCCAATTCAGTTAACGTTTGGAAAACTAGTTCTACTTTCCTAGAGCTAGTGCACTGAATGGGAAGGTGTGTGGAAGAAGTAAGGTGTGTGGTAACGGGAAGTGCATAGTGATGGCCCGCTGCGGTCGTTGACATGAAATCCCTATTTGTTAACGGTAGAGAAATCGTTTCTGCATCTATTTGCTTATGGGAATGGGTCTTGCAATTATACCTAATATTAATAATACCTGTTTCTTTATTTAAATTAACTATTAATTATTATGTGAATCGTGAAACATTCTGAATTTTTGATTCTTACGGTGAATACGGTAATAAATCACCACTAGATGCTACTAAAATAAATTTAATATTTATATCTATATAGAGGTAGTTTTTAACTTCGTTTTTTTGCAGGGGGTAATCTTCGCAAATACTGATCCGATCATGAAAATTCTTTCACTAACAGAAAGCTACATTATTCAGGAGTGACGGAACGTTACATGACTTTGTGTTTATTTACAATAAAAATATCACATTATTGCAATGACAACGACGCCTTTTTTTAAGCACCTTTAATATTTTAATTATGTAGAGTTGTGATAGTAAAAAATTGTATTACGTTGTTGTAATGCATTAAACTGTAAAATGTATAATATGTACCTATACATTAAAATGTTATCGTTTTTATCAGTGTGCACGGAAGTATGGTTGTTGAACAATCGACGTTTTTCGGGTGCGTCGGCAAACGTACTCACTGACCCAAATGTTACCTCACAATATTTTCACTTTATGCGTTTGTACAATACTTGTAATATTCGCGGCGCTTGTAATGTTTCTAAGTGTTTTTATTCTTTTCTTTGTTTTTGCTGATTAGTACTAGATTTTTTACTTCGTGATACCAATATGAATGAGACGTCATTTCATAAAAATTATCGCAGTTTTGTTAAATAAGCGCCTCCTTAGTCTTTAGGTACAAGATTTTTAGAGTAGTTATAAAATAAAAGATTCATTATAGAATACAAAATGTTTCAATATTTAAAACAGTTTATCCTATGATTAGTGTAACATGTTTTCCTGTTAAAAGATACAATGGTGTGCACGTAACTGCTGCACCGGTAAAAATCGCTGTAAAACCTTCCATTATATATGTACAGTTATCTTTGTGTATATAGATCACAAGTGATGATAATGACATTTTGCGACACCAGAGCAGTTACTTTTATACTTGCATTGAGAAAAGGTGTGATTGACATTATCTGTCACTGTTTTGTTGTGTTTTTTTTTTTTTTATAAATTAGAATTGAATTAAAGTTTTGTACAAAATATAATAAATAAATGCACTTACCACTAGATGACCCTAACGGATTTAGTTGCGTTATATTTTGATATTTATCAAATTGGTTGCAGTTTTTAGGATATTGATTCTAAGAGTCACAGCGACCAGCGTAATGTGTAGATCTTAGAATAAGTGTAGATCTTAGAATAATAACGCAAATTGTAGATATTTAGTTTCACATCAACGAAAGCTACCTATAGTCTTATTTTGTGTTTGTAATTCTATGAATTCTTATGATTAACAGCTTTGAGTAAATAAACGAACAAACTCTTCTATTTTACTATGTATATAGTGTTTTATTGTCATTTAGTCAGTTGATGGCATAACACTGTTAGAATTTCAATACATAAAGTACTTATGTTTGAAGAGATAGCTGGTATATTGTTGAACGTTGAAATGTGTGTTTAAGTAGTTTGTCTGAAGGTTGCGTCAGTGTATATTGTTTAGCAATTACTTCGCACTGTCTTGGTATAGTCAAACTGCCTAGTTTTTTGGAGCTATATGTAAACAGAAATCGAAGTTGTGTAATTTCATAATATAATTGGTTAATATTTAATTATTTACTTCAATTCAATTGAACAAATCTTGTAGCAAATAAAATAGATTCTCCAGAATTAAGGATACGGTTTATATGTTACAGTGTACCCTACATTCGGAAATCCGGCCACGATTTGTTATTAAGAGCAAAACTTTGAGGTGTAAAAGCGTTGATGGTCAGTTGTCCCATTGATAGAAGTCGAATGGCGGTCGTGTTCCATACGTATGCATGGCGGCGTAGGTACGCCACTTTCACCAGCAGACGGCACGTCACACGTGACATCGATTTTTGTTCTCATTTCATTTAACATCATGAAAGTTTCGACTCTCACGTACGTTTTATTTTTATATTCAATAAAATTTGGATATTGTAGGAGCATGGTGTAAATTTATAACTTCATAGTATGGTGGTAAATGTGTTCAAATCTTTTATCAGTAATTTTTTACTGAATAAAATAACAAGACGTCTAATACAATATGTACATATAGGTATCGTTATGAGTTTTATGATTTAAATTCAATCGCAAATTAAAAAAGTAGTAGTCACAAGCAACTATGTCGTATCTAGTAAGATACGACATAGTTGCTAGCAAAATATAAACACGAAAAACAACTTAAGTATCAAGTGAAATTAAATCGATATTGATATAGGTATATTATTTATTATGTTATTGATAATATAATTTCCATATAAGTATTAATTAACTGAGCGCTTATTGATAGCTGGGCTAGTTTTTGGTAATAGTTTAAAAACGATTGTTAGATTTTTTTTCAAACAACACCTGTTTATGAGTATTGCGACAACTACATCGTGCAGGAGAGCGGTGAAGCGGGCGCAGTTAATATGAAACCGGTTTGAGTGTGAGGCGGGCGCGGGCGGGCCGCAGGAGGCTTCGGACACCGTTGCCCTAGTGGTACTAACGTATTACCGCTAGATATTTCTACTAAACATCGATTACAGTCAATTCATTGTAGAAAATCGACTATGTAATGTTTACAAATACATAGTAGTTCTAGTTAAACTTTTAAGATTAATCGTAAAAATGGTAGTTTAATAAAATGGTATTACCTACAGTTTTGATAAAAGAAAAGCATAGTATTGTTTCTACTTATAAATAATAATAAAAAAGGGGATAATTTATTAGGCTATCGTTGTGACATGTAGATAAGCTATTATTAATATTTTTTAATGTCTGATAAAAATATGTAGGTATATAGTAATGTTTTTCTTACGGACAACAGCTGATATACTCTGTGGTTTTTCTTAATAGAAAATCGAGACTTGTAAATTTTACTTATCCGTTATATTTTTATTGTTATTGTACCTCGACCTTACAGAAGACCACAGCTAAATAATTCTGTTTTCATGCAGTATTGTGTTCCTGTTGGTGAGTAAGGTAACCAGAGCTCCTGGGGGGTTTGGGGATAGGGTCGGCAACGCGCTTGCGATGCTTCTAGTGTTGCAGGCGTCTATAGGCTACGGTGTTACCATCAGGTGAGCCGTAAGCTTGTTTGCCAATCTAGTTACATAAAAAAAATAATTAATTAATTAACTAGGTCGGCAAAAAAGCTTATGGCTCACCTGATGGTAAGCGATTAGCGCAGCTTATAGACGCTTGCAACACCAGAAGCATCGCAAGCGCGTTGCCAACCCTATCACCTATCCCCCAGGAGCTCTGATCACCTTACTCTCCAACAAGAACGCAATACTGCTTAAAAACCTAATTATTTAGCTGTGGTATTTTGTGAGGTTAAGGTACCCCAGTCGGGCTGCTCCAAATTATAATATATATATATATATACATTTTAATAATTAGATAGGCTTGCGTTTGACCACTATTTCACCTGATCTTAAGTGAGATTGCGGTCTAGGATGGAGCACGCTTGCCTAGAAATAGCCTATTCACTCGCGTCTTGAAGATCCCCAGATTGTAGCTTTCTGGAAACACAGACGCCGGCAGAGAGTTCCACTCCTTGGCTGTACGCATCAAGAATGTACTAGCGAATCGCTTAGTGCGTATAGTGGGAATGTCGACCATATCTTCTTAGTCTTACACTTTTGTCAGAGTGGTCGTGATTACACTGACGGGTGAGTCGATAACATTTCCAGGGTAGCTCTTCTGGCGATGTGCTTCCATTCTTGTATGTTGGAGGCGTCGCGATTACACTGGACCATGTTGGAATCAGTAGCCCTTGTGATGACGTCTATACAGCGGGTTGGCAATCGACCGCGTGCTCTCCTGCCTTCCACCCGGCCCTGAACCACCAGTCTCTCCGCCGAGTTCTCATTTCTAGAGATGTGACGCGATATTCCTTTGTCCCAATCTTCCAGAACAATGCGCATATGTACTCTGTGTCCACACCACCATCCTTGTCGTACACCGGCCTCAGTCTTAAAATTACCTGAAAGGGTATCATCTACTCGTACCGCTGCAGTACCGTCTTCATAGAGCCTCCTCAAAAGACCTATTAGATGTTGCGGTACACCCATTTCTGCAAGTATTGTCCAAAGGTGAGTCCATATGACCGTGTCAAATGCTTTGCGAAAGTCCCCAAAGCAGATGTAAAGAGTTGTATTGAATTCTCTGGCCTTCTCAATAATCTGACGCAATATAAGAATTTGTTCGCGAGTGCCTCTTCCTTTAACAAATCCGGCTTGTTTGGGTGCGAGTATATGAGTCGGTAGTTGTTGCATTTCATTGATTGACCCTTTTTTGTGCAGTGGAATAAAAATGGATTTCGACCAGTCATCAGGCCATATTCCGGTCTCCCATATTTTACTGCAGATGATATATAAGACATCTACTCCAGTTTCTCCCATCGCTTTGAGGACTTCGATTGGGATTTCATCACAACCTATGGCTTTATTGCATTTGAGGTGTTTAATTGCTGCGCATGATGTCGGGTTCACGGTAACGTATATCGTAGGGAGAATATGTGAAGTTTACTACCAAATTGCTGGAAAAAAGTGATGGGCAATATTCCTTCCAAACATTCACGATATCCTTTATCTCCGTAACCGTTGTCCCAGCGGAGTCCTCAATAGCCCACGTCTTAGGCTTAAATTGGCGTGTTATGTATCGCACCTTATCATGCAGATCTTTGGTTTGATATTTGTCAAAGTGCTTTTCCAGTTCATTACATATCTTACCCAGATAATTATTGCGGTCACGTCGGCAAGCAGCTTGTTTTATAGCTGATAGCTGTCGAAGACAGTAGAAGTCGACCATATAAGGGTGGCGTAACGCCGCCCGTCTGGTTGTACGGAGATGGATGGAGCAGGAGGGAATCAGGTCGTAGAGTTCCTCCACACACTCTCCTATGTGTATCCGATAAAAAACCGATCGGCCTCTTAAATGGTGGGATGTGGCTAGTGTGAATACTTTAAAACTGATAAGGCACTTTAAGACTGACTAATAAACTTTTTATTTGAACTTTAACATTTTGAATTTTTCTGATACAATTGAGTTATTATAAAATTAATATATAAATACAAAAAATATGTTCGATCAACTAAGACATGTTACTTTTAAGAGAGCTTCAAACGGAATCAGGAAATATGACATAATACAATTTTAACTAATAAAAACTAAACTTCTAAACTTAAAATAATTCAAACATAATATACCAAAGAGATCATATAGTTAATATCAAAATAGTTTTTATGTATAACTGAGATTACCATTCAACACACCCCCTTAATCTCAGATATACATCATAACACCAGACAACCAACAAAATAATTTAAAACCAACAAAATAATTTAAAAAATTAACAACAAACAAACTACCAATCATAAAAACAACACTACCACACTCTTTCTCAACAAAAACCAAAAAACACATAAAATACAAGAGATATCAAAAATTCTATTAAAAATTTCTCTAAAGATTCCGTTTTTTTAATTTCATACAACAATCTCATACACACGCTTCCACTGCGCGAATCTCTATTATTAACACCCCTTTAAACTAGCACTACCTATACTAAAAGCTTTAGAATTAAAATACCTAAAAAAATCATCAATCACAAGAAAATAACACCAATCACTTTAAAACCTAGTCACTTAAGTCATTTCCTACCTACACCATCACATCACTAAAAATTGATTACGAAGCCGCAAATATTTAACATTGGTTAGATTCTTCCTTAGGTCCACACTTTCTGTTCTTCTTCATTTGTTACGTCATCATCATTAAAAAACATCAACAACCTCCTTTCCAAAAAATCATCAACAACAACAACTTCCTCTCTTCTATCCTCAAAAACATCAACAACAATAATCTCCTCTCTTCTATCCTCAAAATCATCATCAACAACAATAATCTCCTCTCTTCTATCCTCAAAATCATCATCAACAACAATAATCTTCTCTCTTCTATCCTCAAAAACATCAACAACAATAATCTCCTCTCTTCTATCCTCAAAATCATCTTAAATTCACATTCCTCACACCTTCAATTGTTTTTTTTTCACAAACGAATTCATTTGTCTCTGTTCTCCTCATTTTCAACAGAGTCAATTGTTACTTCTGGAACATTCTGGTTCCAAGACCCCTTAAATGGAAGATGCGGCTTGCGTTGCTGGGCAATGCTGGGCAATTCTGCTGGGCCCATAACCTCTTGAACGGTAGATGTGACTAGCGTGCTGGGCCCATAACCTCTTTAACGGTGGATGTGATGTGACTAGTGTGAACTGGGCCCATAACCTCTTAAATGGTGGGATGTGGCTAGTGTGAATACTTTAAAACTGAAAAGGCACTTTAAGACTGACTAATAAACTTTTTATTTGAACTTTAACATTTTGAATTTTTCTGATACAATTGAGTTATTATAAAATTAATATATAAATACAAAAAATATGTTCGATCAACTAAGACATGTTACGTTTAAGAGAGCTTCAAACGGAATCAGGAAATATGACATAATACAATTTTAACTAATAAAAACTAAACTTCTAAACTTAAAATAATTCAAACATAATATACCAAAGAGATCATATAGTTAATATCAAAATAGTTTTTATGTATAACTGAGATTACCATTCAACACGGCCGGCCACTCTACGCCGATGATCCAAGCTTTGCAGCTTTGGAGCGACCAGGGTATCATCACCGATGAGCCTCTTGGCTCGTCTCTCGATTGACGCCAGAAGCTCCAGCTGGTACTTGGCCGAGCCATCCCAAAGATGATAGCAGTACCTACTCCATACATGAGCGAACTTGATATAATAATGAAGTTAAGAATAATTAATGAAAATGATTAAGAGATTATAATTTATGAAAATTGATTCGTATTTATTATCGCTTGTAATGCTTTCTTACACCGCCAATCGCCATTATTTAGAAGCATCACGAGCATTAAGCGATAGCCTTTTTATTACTAAACTAGCCGACCCGTGCCCACTTCGTTGGGCGTTATAATCCATTTCACCTAAGCAGGGTACGGTGAAATTTGATATGTTCCAATACACTCTCACTATTTTCAGCAAATCAGATAAATATAAATGTTTTAAAATCACCAATTAATTTCTAAGGCAAATAATAATGCTTGATTAGATTGAATTGTTGACACGGCACGTCAGAGGGCGCAGGTTCAAATCCTGCTGGGTCGAAAATTTTGATAATTTTTATCTTTTTCCTTTTATCTTGTCACTCCTGAATAGTGTAGCTTTCTGTTAGCGAAAGAATTTTCATGATCGGATCAGTATTTGCGAAGATTACCCCGTATATACAAACAAAGTTATAAACTTTACCTCTTTATAATATTAGTATAGATAGGTAGTAATAGCCGTACCTATTTTACTTCGGTACTTATAAAATTAAACATAAACGTATTCCCTGAGCTTGCTAGGCATGGTGAATAATAATTAAAATATAACCTTAGTGTAGGTTATTCTATAACTAAATATAGGTAATCAAGTGCGTGACAATAATTATATTTCGCGATGACTATCTAGTAATACAACTAGTAAATTAGAATTTAAAAAGAGTATAATTTAAAAAAGGGTTATAAGTTATAACTCTGGTCTAGACATAAGAATAAATAACCATAATGTAGTGAACGTGCAATTACGAACATTAACGAGTAATTATATAAGTATGTGCCAAAACGATTTCGCCAATTTCTATTAAAATGTATGAGAAATATTTTGACTTTTGACATGATGGCACTGATCGATGATTTGTCATTAAGATACCAACAGTAATTTTAAATAGTTACACATTTAAGTACAGAATGGTGGATTAAGTACTCCTAATCTTTTACGGCCATCTTTTGCAAAATATGTAAATTACATCAAACCATATTATATAGAGGATATGATGGCGGTTGCGGGTTCGATCCCTGCACATGACAAACATTGTATTGGCCATACAGATGTTTGCCGTGGTCTGGGTGTTTGTGTAGTCCTTGTGGGTCTCCCCACCGTGCCTCGGAGAGCACGTTAAGCCGTCGATCCCGGTTGTTACTCATTAGTCATTAGGTCATTAGCATTACTCATAGTAGGGAATGTATCCGCCAACCCGCAATGGAGCAGCGTGGTGGATTAAGCCCTGATCGTTCTACATGGGGAAAGAGGCCTATGCTCAGCAGTGGAATATTACTGGCTGAAGCGTATGCGTATATATAGGATGTAGGGCTCGACTTTTTAATACTTCATAGGCAAAAATAAGCGATATCATTTCGCCTCATTTTCAACCGACGAAAAAACGGAGGATATTATGTATTCGACGTGTATAGGTATTTTTTTTATGTATGACTGCGCATAACTTTTTACACAGTAGTCCGATTTTGGTAATTCTTTTTTTTATTGGAAAGAGTATACCCCGAAATTGGTTCCATATAAACTTGATAATAAAAATCTAACCCTAAGGGTAGAAAAACAGGAATAATTGATTGATTATTCACTCACTGATTGTAAGGTATGACCACGCATAACTTTTTACACAGTAGTCCGATTCGATGATTCTTTTTTTTATTGAAAAGACTACCCTGAAGTTAGTCCCACATAAATTTGAAAATAAAAATCCAACCCTAAAGGTAGGAAAACAGGAATTGATTGATTATTATTAATTCACTGATTGTAAGGTATGACCACGCATAACTTTTTACAGAGTAGTCCGATTCTCATTCGAGCAGCATTTTTGTAGGCCTACCCATGTTGGTGTATAAAGCCTCTTTTTTTTAAAGTATTTATATTATACAACAAATAATGGTTAAAGAAGTATTATATGAAAGTTAATAGTTTAAGTAAGATAGGTAGATATTTTAAAGGTACTTAATCAAAAATTAAGCATGTAGTAGGTAATTAGAGGAGCCACACAAAAGCCACAAAAAATATGAAATAAAAACTTTAAAAAAAATTTAACCGCCGAAAAAACTGAAAAACAAAAAATAATAAACCTTTTTTATTTTTATTTAACCTTAATAACTAACTTCTTAAAGTAATGAAACTATATCTAAGTATAATATATTTTTGTAAATAGTTGAGGTTATAATTAACCTTAATAACTAAGTTCTGAAACGAATGTCAGTATAACTAAGTAATTCTGAGTCGGCGCCAAACAATCAATGTACAAAGATCACTAAATTACCTTAAATTTAACGAAATAATCAAATCTTACACTTCGCGCATTACGCTCTACGTAATTAATTAATTACCAGTACATAGCTTGTTTGGCGCCGACTCAAAATTACTTAGCTATAGGTACTGACATTCGTTTCAGAACTTAGTTATTGAATAGGAGGAATATTCCTACCAAATTTCAAGTCTCTACGCCTTATGGTTCAATTTTCCATTGTTAACGCCCCCGCAACCCCCTCTTGTGGTAGAATTTCGTAGAATCCGTTCTTAGCTGACCTCTACTCAGCGAAATGAATATTCCTACCAAATTTCAAATATCTACGCCTTATGGTTCAATTTTCCATTGTAAACGCCCCCGCTACCCCACTTGTGGGTGGAATTTCGTAAAATCCGTTCTTAGCTGACCTCTGGAATATTCCTACCAAATTTCAAGTCTCTACGCCTTATGGTTCCAGAGATATCGTGATGAGTCAATTATATGGGTGGAAATCTCTTTTATGTATATAGATATAGATAAGAATTTGATAAAAAAATATGTGCCATAAGCAAATCGCGTAAAGAATTATATCCTAAAACATATTTTATTATATTTCAGATCTTAGGCATATTGTGTATGTCATTGGGAACACCGTGGGCGTCTGCGTGGTACGTGTTCGTGGCCGTTACCGCTTTCGTAACCACGCTCTTGTGGAGCTTCGTCTATCTGCTCAGCATCCGTGAGGCTCTTAAGATACCCATTAACTGGGTACTATCAGTGAGTATCTTAAAACCTGACACCAATTTTTGCTGCTAGAAATATAAATAACTAGAGAGCCGCCCCGGCTTCGCACGAGTGCAATGCTTATTACTCTTGAAAGAGCGACATATTATTAGAAATGTGAAAAACACTTAACGCTCCAATCTAAGCCTGCAACGTTGAATCGCGGACTTTTTGTAGACCTTTTTAAGGTATAGAAACATTATTATTATTATTGTATTATTATTATTATTATTATTATTATTATTTTATTATTGTAGAACATTATTTTGATCTATCTCGTAGAGTTCAGGCAGCGTTTGCAAATTAAGAGCAAAAAATGTGTTAATTTACGACTAGCCGACCCGTGCTATAATTACTTCTAACGACGATATCTCAAAAACTATTCATCTGATTGATATAGTGTAAAGGGCAATTTCAATCTGCATTAAATGCCTAGCTAACTAACATATTCATTTGGATAAGGATTAATACTGAACTAAAGAACGACGAACGCTTTGAAAATAACGTAATGTTTTTAATTAAAAATTTAAACATAAAAGTGGTTAATGTAAGTCAACCATAAGAGATATCGAGAGATATCAGATATGCTATCGCGGACTTTTTTGTAGCATTTTTATAGGTTTTCAATTCGCTAGTACATTACTCAACTATATCTTTGCTAGTTTACGCGGCGTTCGCGTGGAAAGCTCCTAGTTGGCGAGATTTTTTGCGACCGCTTCAACATTTATCGCCGTATTTCTTCTAATTTACATAAAAGCATAATAAATAATATACCTAAACCTTCCTCAAGAACCACTATTTCTATTGTTGAAAATTGTATAAAAATCCGTTCGGTAGTTTTCGAGTTTATCGCGTTCAGACAGACAGGAGGACAGAAAGACGCGGCCGGGGGACTTCTTTTTATAATATTTATAGATAGATATCACATTAGAAACATCTAAAATTATTAGTGTTTCTCTACTATATTGTGCATGTATAATACATATAAACCTTCTTCTTGAATCACTCTATTAAAAAAAACCGCATCAAAATCCGTTGCCTAGTTTTAAAGATCTAAGCACATATAGGGACAGACAGCGGGAAGCGACTTTGTTTTATAATATGTATTGATATATGTACATAATTTGCTAACAAAATGCTAACAAACTCCACAACAATATGCTAACACAGACAATAATTAACAGTTATTTGTTATACTTTACGATCGTACCTACTTTCGATTAATATAGGTACAAATAAAGAAAAATAATTAAATGTAGGTAACACAGTCAACAATGATCCATTATAGTCATTATACCATTCCCATAAATTGATGTTTTTATTGCTTATGAGTAAAGTTTTTGTAAAAATACGATAAACAAGACAAAAGTTTTCAGGTTTTAATATTTTTTTTCTCCATTTTCCCCTATTGTTTGTCACTATTACTACTTATTGTATGCTAAGATTCTGATTGAAAGAGTTGTGCAAAAGACTGAAGGGAAAATGTGGGATGTACAAGCAGGGTTCAGAAAGGGAATGGGATGCGTGGATCAGATCTTCTCTTTGCGGAACATTGCGGAGAAGTTTCTTTCTAAAAACAGGAAGGTCTTCTGCACGTTCGTGGATTTAGAGAAGGCCTACGATAAAGTGGAGAGGGATGATTTGTGGTCGACGCTATCTGTGTATGGTGTGGATGGCAACCTGATACGGGCACTCAAATCACTTTACGATGGTTCGAGTGCTTGCGTCAGGATTAATGGGGCCTACAGTGACTGGTTTGCCATCGGAAAAGGTGTCAGACAGGGTTGCGTAGCTTCACCATGGCTGTTTAACCTATTCATGGATAGTTGTCTTGACAATTTGAAAGACTGTGGATGGGGGTTACGACTGGGGGAGTTACTTGTCAAGTGCCTCTTGTACGCCGACGATCAAGTGCTCCTTGCAGAGTCGGCTGAAGAGATGCAGAAGATGGTAACTCTAGTGAATGAATCCTTCAGTAAGAGAGGCATGAAAATAAATGTAAGCAAGACGAAAGTCATGGTTTTGGAACGGGATGAGAAAGTGACTGAATGCAGAATAATGATTGGTGATGAGAAAGTAGAACAAGTGAATGAATTTGTTTATCTGGGTTGCGTTTTTACAAGGGATGGTAAGTATGAAGAAGATATTGAAAGGAGAGTAAAATTGGGAAATCAAGTCAATGGGGCCCTGCACTCCCTTATGAACAACCAAAATTTGTCAAACAAGGCAAGGTTGGCGATTCATGAGGGGGTGCTCATCCCCACATTGACCTATGGAAGTGAATGTTGGGTGTGGCAGAAGAAGAATGAAAGTAGATTGAATGCGGTAGAAATGCGCTCTTTGCGTAATATGTGTGGCTTAAGACTGGTTGATAGAGTAAGAAATAGTGTGATAAGGGAAAATGTGGCTTGAAAGAAGATGTGGTTATGAAAGTAAGAAAGGGGATGCTGCGTTGGTTTGGACATATTTAAAGGATGAGTGAGAGTAGGGTTACGAAAGGTATTTATAAAAGTAAATTGGCGGGCGTAGTTCCGAAAGGCCGTCCAAGAAGGACTTTCGAGTATCAAATCCGAGAAGTATTGGAAACCGGCCAAGTAAGAAGTACGCACAATCGCCGACAGTGTATGAGAAGATGTATGACTGTAGATGAGGCACGAGAGGTTTGTCAGGATCGTGGCTGGTGGAGGGGCGTAATCTCTGCCTACCCCTCTGGGATACAGGCGTGAATATATGTATGTATGTATGTTTGTCACTAATAACTGGTTAGGATTGGGAATAATATGAAGACGACTGCCAGAAGTATTGGACATCCAAAATAAAAATCTATACGAATACATAATGACATGTAACCAGATCTGATATAAAAATAATCATTTCAGTTAGGGGTGTAGTCAATTTAACTCATAAGGACAGATCTTCGCTCAAAAGGCAAAAGTATTGTTCAAAACATTGACGTGACATTTTTAACCAATTTTTGTCGCAATCACTGTTTTTACGCTTTTTGTTTTACTTTACGTTTAATTAATATTCTATTATATAGTAATATTTTTCCTTTGTTATATTTCTATTATCATCAAATATAGGTACATGTAGTTTCCAAAATAAATACCGATTTTTTTTAGGTTTTATTATTTATTAAAAACTGTAAAAAATATTTATAATCTATAAAACAATTTATTTTTAGGAGTTAATCAGCACAAGCATCGAGACGTTGTTCTACTTCATAGCATTCATAGTCATGTTTACGTCGTTCTACGGAGACTACGGACGTAACGTAGCGGCTGCTGTAAGTCTCATTTATTTTAACTAACATAGTATTTTCACTGTGTAACTAGAATGAAATGTTGAATTGGATGCGTAAAAACATAAAAATTTAAACAAAATTTTTATTTTATAACACACAACGATTCGAGCTTGTCGAGTCTTTGCAGAATAATTAAAATTGATTTGATGTCGATAAACTAACTCTTTAATAAAGTCGATATTAAAATTATGATAATCATGACGTAGGTATATATGTAATAACTTGTTTAATAATACAAAATCAAACAGGTTTTTTTGTGTTTTAGGAAGCTTTATGTTTTTATCCTTACTCTAAGGTCTGAATAATCTTCCAAACCTTCGCCTTTAAACATTATTCTAAATGATTTCTAACGCAAAAATAAAACGGTCTAGAAATTTCTGTGATTAGGCGATCAAATAATTGTGTATTAAGTAAACGAAAAAAAACCGACTTCAATTACATCGACAAGTAATACAACGTAGGTAGACGAAAAATAGTCAAGTAAATAGGCGTTATCAAAGATTACTCAAAAAGTTGTAATCAAATCTCGATGAAATTTAAATGTGACAACATGGTAAACATCAGCTTTCGATTAAATTAAAAAATATCAAAATCGGTACAGTCAGTAAAAAGTAATGCGGTATAATACAACGTTGGTCGACGACAAAATAGTCAAGTAAAAACGCATTATTAGACATCTCGAAAAGTACTTGTTAGATCTCAAATAAATTTAAATGGGACCACATGACATACTTCACCTTTCGATTAAAAAAATAAAATAATTATCGAAATCGGTCCACCCAGTCAAAAGTTCCGAACTAACATACATTATTTGAGAACCTCTTCCTTTTTTGGAAGTTGGTTAAAAAGAAATAAAAAATATACTTTGGGTCATATTATTATTAGAAATTAAAGATTGTAAATATTGAAATTTGATGTTCCAGGTTTTTGGTATCTTCAATACCCTTGCTTACGCAGCCAGTTCGTACTTCCTGTTCCAAGAGCATAGAAGCAACACACTGGCAGCGGCAGCGTGAGGACTCACCCCCCGCGTCGCAGCAACTGAAGACCAATATTTGTTATTAATTTTATTTTACAGAAATCTTTATTGTATATTGTACAGTCGTTTGATTGTGACAAAGTTTATTTGACGAATTTTGATAAACATTATATTGTATGTACCTAATTATTAATTGACAAAATTAAATTTTTACATATTATTAAACTTTAAAAGTAAGATATATGTTGATATTATTTAAATTGTAACAAAATTGAAAGGCCATAGATAGTTTGAGAGCTTTTAATAAAAACTATAATTACTCTAAGTAAATTTATCTCATTTTGTTTTTTATAAATTCAAATTCATTTAATAAAGTGTGGGTGGATTTTGAATCATAGTGTTAGATGGGTTATGTATGCGGATATATCTTTTACATTATTATATACTAAGATTTTTCAAATATCAATTGTAGGTTTTACTTATAAATTATAATCGGTGTACACTGTTCTTTAAAAATAAATCTATGGGCACACTGCACAGTTACTTATTCACATCTTACCTATTGTTCAATATGATCATAATTGTTTCATTTATGTTATGACTAGTCGAATCTATGTTATAAACTCGAATAGTTACAAGATTATTTTCAATATGATTGATTGATATTTTATTTAGTTATTAATGATGGTCTAAAATCAGTTGGTGACTAACGGTTGTGACATTTTTAAAATCTTAAAATAAATTCTAAATGAAAGTCATATCAAATATTTAAAACAGCGTTATTTTCTGTTTATGGTGCAAATTAGACATTATATCATAGTATTATACATCTAATATTATTTTTATATACTGTTTCTACGATCAAACAGATGTGTCAATTGTTGTTAAGTTATGAAATTTAAGATTTCATACCTAAGTACCTAATATTAGAATGTGAGGGTTAATATTATTTTACACACTAGCTTAATTTAACTAATATGTAAAGAGTTAATAAAACACGTGTTAACATAAACTTATGAATCATTTTATTTCTAAAACATATTCTTTTTATTTTGTAACTAACTGTGCCCGCGACTTCTTCCGCGTGGAATTTAACAAAAAAGCTATTGTTCAGTTCACAGAGTTATAAAATAAGTATAGTTCTAAAATAAAAGTAGCCTAAGTTACTCCTTATTACATCAGCTATCTGCCAGTGAAAGTCCCGTGAAAATCTTTCCTGCCGTTTTAGAGATTAGCCGGTCTGTTTAGACAGACAGACAGACATCAATATGCATTTAGTAAAAAACGGTCATTTTAATATTACGAAAAGACACACCAATTATATTTATTTGCATAGATATAAAATAAAATAAAAAAATTAGTTGTTAATACTTGTAAAAATTGTGTAAAATTCATAATTTAAAGTCTTAAACACAAAATATTTTATTTTTATTCATGTTTTAAGTAAAGCTAGAAAATTAATTTGATTTTAAACCCAACCCCCTAACACAGAGTAACTGTCCCCAGATATCTAATTTTTTTTTCGAGAGGATAAAAAATGTTTTAAACAAATAATTACACAAAAGTTTCAGTTAAGAAAAATCCTAGAGATCCGAGAGGGAAAAACTCAATTAGAAGAAAGCGTAGTAAAATAATGTTTTTTAAGGAGAAAAATTATTATAGAGTAAAAATTTAATTTTTATATCTGTTTATTCATAATTATCGCTCTTAAAAATATAAGCAAGATGCCTAGAGGCTAGAGTGACAATGAAATATTTTAATTCAAATGGTCTAACGCTCACAGCAGAAAGCGGCATAGCAGTCACTTTACACAACTATAAATTTTGCTGCTCTTCCGCGCACTTTATACTTTCGGCAGATGTTTCGCGTTTACTTTCACTTTTAATGTTCAGGTTTATATTATTCGTTTAAGATTTTTAAGCACTAATTATTGTTCATATTTATGGAATCAAATTCTGGTAGCAAAGGATGGGATACTACCTATATTGATTGCTTATCACATGATATTATAGTAATTATAAATAATTGAGTGTTTTACGACTAGGGGGAAAACACAATTACAGACTAAGTAATATTTGATTCAGGGATACTGGGACTAAGACACACCAATCCCGAGGTAAAGTGACGAGTAGACAATTAGAGAGTTCATAATTACTTATTGAATATGAATATCTAGGATCAATTGGAAAATAAAATACGCACTTGTCGATCTTACTATATTTCACACTTTTTGCTCATAGGGGGTTGTTGGTTCGATTGCGTTCATAGACTGTAATGACTGTATATAATACATATTATATATTTATAATACATATTATACATATATGAACAATACGTATTATATATTTATTTATATATGTATGTAGGTATATAATTTATTACAAGTATGTATCTATCTCTATCATCTCACATCTGGCTGTTACCTAAAACTTAATGCCTGTTTCCTACCTAAGAAACAGAATGCCGGGTGTATTTAAACAATATTTCTAATTAGTGTTATACATATACATATAAAAAAAATTAAGAGCGTGCATAAGGCGAGCAAAAAATCAGATTTCACCCGCGCGCCCGATGAAACAAAATATACACAAAGCCTCGTGTCAGAGTGCGATAGACGATATAGTTTTGAGCGCATTACGAATGTAAAAAACGACAAATATGTTATTTTGTATACATTAAATGCCTTGGCATAGCCTTTACTCATATTTAAATGTAATTAATTATCAAATTTTTGTCTTAATGGTCATAACCATATCGAGTATAAATAGAAAAAATATAACAATTAGAGGTTACTTCGTGATTATATTTTATCGAGGAAATTTCCTTATTTTATGTTTTTGATATGGGTCAACCCTTGCAAATATCACGTAGTTTGTCATATATTTTTATTTTACGATTTGGTCTGGAACTTTTCATGTCAAAACAAATAGAAGATGGTAATTTTGCATTATGCACGCTCTTAAAATAAACCTATTTGGAACGTCAAAGTTAAAACTTGGGTTGAAATTGAAACATTAATGTTCACGTATCTACCTACGTACTATAACGTTACAATAATCTTGTGATAACCATAATAGTTAAAATTATTATTATTTGTCAAAACTATTCTAGATATTAATAACATCGGAAAAAATCATCCGTGCTCTCTTGGATATAAAAAAAAAACAAACTACTACAAAATACTAGGCAAATATTTGTTGGATAGCTCGTTATACAAAATACAATCGAATTGAGAACCTCCTCTATTTTTGGAGGTCGGTGAAAAACCAAACAGCTCGTGACCACGATGGATGCAACTTCGCCAGAACGTCGAGAAAACAACAGGTACGTATTTAAATTACATATTTATACATACAAAACAAACATATGAACATACGAATTATGCAATATAATATTTTTACAAATATTCTTGAAAATTTTCTCCCCTCAGATGATCATGTCCAATAATATCTATTGATTTTATACAGTATTGTGTCACCTGTAGTGAATAAGTTATAAGGTAACCTTAGATTCAATATGGGGAAAAATTCATAACGCAGCAGTGAAGATAGATGATGGATAATTTTTTTTTCTCTATCCAGAAGAAAGTACGAAACCGGTTGGGATAAAACTTGGTAGAGATATAAAATAATACATAACAAATAATACAAACACATAACTTACACATAATCTATACTAATATAATAAAGCGGAAGAGTTTGTTTGTTTGTTTGTTTGAACGCGCTAATCTCAGGATCTACTGGTCCCATTTGAAAAATTCTTTCAGTGTTAGATAGCCCATTTATCGAGGAAGGCTATAGGCTATACAGTATCATCATGCTTAGACCAATAGAAGCGGAGTCCACGCCGACGAAGTCGCGCGCAGAAGCTAGTAAATGATAAAGCTCGAGAAACAATGTATGTATGGAATAAGGTTAAAATGTTTATATAACGTAGGTACTAGGTAGTCGAAAAAATTATAAATTAAATACGAAATATTAGACATAACTAAAACGTAATGGTTAGAACACAACCAAATTTAAATGGGACCATATGACAAGGAGATGGCAGTTCTACTGAAGAAAATTAAAGTTGAAAGGGTCAAGCTCGGTCTTAAAATTAACCATATAATGACCTAGATTATGGTTGTAGATAGAGCTCAAATTCTACTTCTACCTACGAAAAAGTCAATGAGTTTGTCTATCTTGGGTCGTCAATAAATATCGTGGGTAGCTGCACTGAAGAAATTCGCTGACGTGCTGGAATGGCTAAAAGTGCAATGACCAACTTAAACAAGATAGGAGAAATCGTGGTATCCATCGCAAAACCAAACTCCGTCTGGTCCGAACTCTTGTGTTTTCAATATTCTTGTATGATCTCAGAACTTCAGAAGTTGCAATTGCAGCAAGATCAATTCCTTTGAAATGTGGTGTTGGCGAAGACTACTCCAAATCCCTTGGACTGCCATGCGGACGAACGAGTCTATTTTACAAGAGCTCAACAACACCAAGAGGCTCTCAACGATCTGGATGGAGCTGGCCCTTACCTTCTTCGGGCACATTTTGCGGTCTCCCAAACACAGTCTCGAGAAGCTTATACTACTGGGTCAAGTTGAAGGGAAACACGCAAAAGGGAGGACACCAGCAAAAGGGTATGATGCAAGCGCAACACATGCTGCTTACGATCGCGTTCAATGGAGACATGTCATTCGTGGTCGCGATCCTCATCACTGAGGGAACGAGGTTGAAGACGTGACAAGCACCAGCTTTCAATTAAATAAATAATCATTAAAATCGGTTCATCCAGTAAAAAGTTATGAGGTATATAAATACAACGTAGGTCGACGAAAAAATGCCTAACTTACACATAAATATACAGTCTTCCTCATTTTTTTGAAGTCGGTTAATAAACTTATGACACTTATGTTGATATTATCTACAAAAAAAGTTAAATCCGTATAATAAAAACGATGTTTTTCCTCCTTTTTGAGATAATGATAAAAACGGGGTTTTTAATAAAATGTAATAAAAGCTGAAAGGTTGTTCTTTCAAACTCTATCTAGTGAACTTTAGTGCCATATTATATTGTCAGCAGCTGATGTTGAATGTGTAGTTTTAAGAATAAGTTATTTATGTATATAAGATGTCCTTTATTAACTTTAGGTTCAAATAAAGTTATTTTTGCAGCCAAGGTGTTATTATTGTTTATATGAATACATACAACGTCAGTCGAGTGTTACGCACGCGCGATACAACAAGTGAGTCAGACCCTCTGTCATTACAGTTTACAGTCGTCCGCAAGCGCTCTACCTTGTTGCTGCTCGGAATCTGCATTTTCGTTTTCATTTGTGATATTTTTCGTTTGCAAAAAAGACGTAAGTAATTCGAAATAATATTTTTATTGTTTTAATTTGATATTTTACTACATCCCAGTGATTAAATAATATAATATAAACTTATTAATATAAATAACAAACCTCACATCATCATTCGGATCATTCATCTCTTCATTCGGATGTTAGTTTCAAATTTGTAATTCTGTGTATAGTTAATTATGTATGAAGAACATTTTTTAGTTATTTATTATTTAACGACTTCGTTCCCGTTTACAAGTTTTGACTTTGATTCCCTCTCCCAAAGGACATACCTACTGAATTTCACGATATAGTGTCTTATCTTGTGGTACGGACTCTAATCATATCAAGATTGATTCAAAGTTATTCAATATGATAGCATGCGGCCAGATCAGACAGATGTAGATAGACAAAAATTAAAGGATTAAGCATAGTTTGGGATTCGGGGCCATTGACCAGTAGCATACTAACAAAACGGTTTTTTTGTTGTTGAATAATTGCTAATAAATTCATTTTGTACAATAAACATATCTACCTACAAAAATTGGATTAAACTGTGGTCATGTTTACTGATAAAAACTTCCTCTAACATAATATTACGATTTCGATTTAAACATGAAGTAGGTAGGTACACATGTATTTGAGATATGTTAATGCATAGACGTATGTAATTTAATCTTCTCCATTCAATGTTAGATATTTCTATCCCAACTAGCAAAATCAGTGCTTCAAACGATCTTCAAGACTACTTTTATTTTCACTTATAAGAAACTTGGAGCATGCTACAAAGCTGGATTTGGGCGCAGTTATAGGAGCGTTTATTTCTATAACTATCTTAAAATCAACTTATAAAATGTTAGTAAGCCCTTTAATGTACTTGACGAAGTGCAATAGCTTCTTTATTGATATGAGACTACACAATTATAAGTACAAACGCTCTTATTAGTATCTGGCATAAGTATCTTACTAAAGCAATCTTGTTTATATGGAACTAGTAATGTACTTAATTATGAGTTGCTTCGGCTGGAAGTGCCGGTTGTTTTGTAGTAAATATTAAATAAAAACGTAAGATTACTATAACTATTATTTGCTACTACTGTAAAACATAACTAATAATATATTGTAAATATAGTGAGTTAACTCTTGGGGAAGTCATATTTACTGTAAATGTGTACCGCAATTTAGTTAGTTTTACGACGCCCTTCGAAAAATAGCACATTAGTGTATTGTTGTACATAAATTATTTCATTAATTCTAATGAATATTCGCCATGTTTTAAAATTGCCCTTCGTTGAGTACTTTATAGAACCATTGGAGGTAAATTAGTACTTATAGCAGTTTCTGTCCAAATAACTCGCTGCCATTTTAAAACAAATTAGGGTTCCCTTGAAGTCTGCCTGCTAATGATGAAATTTTTTTTAGGAATTAACTAACAAGATGGTTGCATTTCTGGATGTCGACTGTTTTTTGACATTATCTTCATTGATTTTACTTAAAAATATGAGATGGCCTTGGATAAATACACATTTTGTGTTATCCGAAAGCTGCAACGGGTGTGGATTCCCAGTTTATTTATACAACAATAAATTAAATTTATTAAATTAAAAATTAATTAATTGAACATTAAATTTTATTGCCCAGCTTTGCAAATCTTTAAGCAATTCATGTTTTTTTTTCATAGTCAGTAGTTTCTTCGATATTTAAATCGTATTCTTCGTCCCAATTTTCAACTTCTTCACTTTCTGAGTGGTGGGGAAAGGGTGAAAAAATATTTTTGATCGCGGAACCCTCAACTACTTCACATGCGTTTACACTTGACGCGTTTGATTTATTTTCTAATCCTTTTGTTATTATTCCTGAACAACCTGGCCTCATTAAGTCTTTATACCTATTTGTTACTTTTCTCCTGTAACCACCAGATCTTTTGAATTGTTTGATATAATATCTTTGTCTCTCAGAAAATGCTATTATAAGATCAAAATATTATTCAGGATTATTTAGTCTTACTGCAAACAATTATAGAAGACTTATTCCTAAAAGTGTCCTAAGAGATAATCTTGTAGTTAACTATAAGACTAAGATATAAAGGCAATTACTCTTGAGGATATCTGTGCTTGTGAAATGCTGTTACTAGAATATGTGTCCTATAAATGATTAAGAGGTCAGTCTTGTAGCAAACTATAAGACCGAGATATAAAAACTTATGCACTTGAGTATGTTAAAGCTTGGCAAATACTATTATAAGCTAAAGAGTTTACCGCAATGCCTTTATAAGAACTTTATTAGTAGTGATAGACTTATAGTCTTTCTTTATAGGATTACTTTGCTTGTTGGGATATTATTATTTTTTATTATTTTATAACCTTTCTAAAGAAAACTTAGATTTTTGTGATGCTGTTAAGCTGTCAAGCTTAACTGTTTGCTAAATATGAAAATATACTAAAGTAATATATTACTTTTAGTTGTTTTTAATGCATTATGTGGGGTTTTATAAAAGTGAGCAAAGAATTTATATATTCACCACAGCAGGCGGCCTCGGCATACAAACTTTACGGCCGCCAACACGGCGACCTAGACGTCCGTTTTCAGAGATGAGACATCTTATTACGAAATAGCCATGGAGGAAATTAAATGGAGAAACTAGAACGCTTTATTATATAGAATATAATATGTTAATAGTTAGTCTCAAATAGATTTCGACAATTTCCAATTTTTCATATTTAATATTCAATTATAAGTCCTGACTGATTTATTGATTTTGTATCACCGAGTGAAAATTGAAGCTGGACACATGCATTTAGCAAGCCCATAATAAGGAGTAATATACATATAACTGATTCATAAATTTACATTTTTAAATTTTTTTTTTTTTTTTTTTTTTTTTTTTTTAATTACAATAGTTTATTAAACATTATACATATTTACAAATCACAACTTAAGAACTAAATATTTACAGATAGTTATGGTACAAATCATGTCCGCGTGGAATTGTGCCAAGAATGCTGGCAGCATTTCCCCGTTGAATCGCTATGCCGATTCTCTGGGCAAAAAATGCACCAGCCCTCTTGTCACCAGTGGAGGCAATAAGGCGAGGAGTTATCTCATTTAAGAATTTTTTTGCACTGCTACTCCAAGGTCCAAGTGTTTCGACTGCAAACGGCACAAAGATGTAATTTGGAATTAGTGACGAATATTTGTGCCGTTTAGTCGTTTCAGCTTTCTCCGCCGCGGCTCCCGCTTTTAAATATTGAGTTATCTTTTATTAACTATTCAGACGAGATTCGGTGTTTACTTATTAATTAAGGTATTCAATATAAATCACAAATAGTCGTACTTACAAAATTTCACCTTTTGCTGTCGTGTTTTAATCTTATCATCTTTAGTTTGAACAAAACCATTTAAGTCAAAATATTCTAACGAATGTCATAACCTTTTCCATCGTTCGTGTCAGGCAAAATAAGGTAGGTCCCTAATGTAATTCCTAATCGTGTTTTCAATAAATATAATTCTTGATTCAAAAAAATATAATTCTTGTATGGTGCTTTGTATTTCAGTCCAACATGTCGCACACAGTCACGATCTCGAGGACAACTACTACCACATCTGGAAGTGCCCTGTTCATTAATACCGGCTACCTCGGCAGCGTACCAGGACTACTGAAACTTGCACAACTGGTATGTTGTATTCAAACTTAACATTTGATAATTAATAAAAAGTATTTACTAATTAGCTAAACCAGAAATCAATGCTATTCAAGGTGATCTTTACTAATTCAGGCATGGTCAAGTAATGACGACAACATATTTATCGTATGATTAGTCGATATCTTATAAGTTATGGGTTCAATAACCTTTTCTTATCTTCTGAAACGGTGATCAGTTCAGTTCATTATTAAATTCGATTAAAGTTACCGTTGCTTTGTTAAACTTTCTGTATGATTACCTTTTTGTTCACATCTTACTAAATACTATTTATTAAAAATAAATGAATAAGTGGCCAATCTTAGGAACAGACGACCGTGTGTGTATGTGCAACATATTTATTTGTTTATTTTAAATGTTATCTAGTCGAGCTTTCGTCTTTTTTAGTTTCAGGTATTCAGTTTTTCTTACATATTTGAAGATATGCAAAGCTTTCATTTAAAAGCTAAATTCTTCGGCTTTTTAATACCAATTACGACCTATAGCTATATAATTATCAAAAACAATTACAAAAAACTGAGTAAACGTGTTATGTTTTAAAACACATGAAACTTGTGATTTCATTTGCTTGTTTATTATCTTAACAATATATTTTATATGCAAAGGAAAATTAAACCCAAAGGATATAAATGGAAAATATACTATGCTAACAATTTTTTAAACATACAGTTCCTAAGACCTTTAGACTAAATTAAAAAAAAATCATCATACAAGGATTTCGACCGGACGAGTAAATCGTTCCATAGCTTAATTGGCTAAGAGCGCCGACACGGTTAGTCGGAGGTGCGGGTTCGATTCCCGCTGGAACGGTCGGTATTTTTGATATGATATTAAAAATTTTCAAACAGTTCTTATTAAAATCGTTATATCCGCTTAACTTTTATATAACTTTATGTTGTACGAGATAAACATATCAAAATAATTTTGTGGGTAGCGTCAAGTGTCCAAAGAATCAAACGTCGAAGATGTAGTACATAACATAGTAGTATGTAATATCTTCGTTTTTCATTCCATTGATTATTTTGTATGATGCGCGCGAAACAGCAGACCTCTATCACTCTATGTATTTCTAAATATGTATTATATGTAATTAAAATTAATATTATTTTACTGCATCTGTATTGATCAAAATTGTAATATTCGAATTATTTTAAATGACCTCAATAAGTGTCGGAAATGTGACATTGATACTCTTAACTCCTTGTTTTTCTTCGAATCGCTTAAATGATGTCACCGCACGCGTCATCTCTACATTTATTCATACTCATAGCCATAAACTGAGTAACTAATAATTGATTTTTTAGTAATTTATTTAATAATTGTAGTCACCGTTATTAAATTAAACGAGACAGATGGTCACATTAGTAAGAAATTTTTTTTTAAATAAAAACAACAAACTGAAATTATTTTTATATGATATCTGAAACTCTATGTATAAAATAAGCAAAGGCTATAATGAATCCTTTACAATTAAAGCTTTATGACTACAAAAGTACGAAATGCCCTTCTGCGGGATACATGTACAATTGTACATACGTATGTATGTCAAGCGCAGTCGATTCAAATTTTTAAAGATATATTAGTTAGGGATCCCTAGTACATTTTTTTAACCTGATCAGTATCAAGCTAATTTTTTGGGAGTGGCTACATTTTGATGAGGCGAACAAAAAGTTCATCTTCGAAAACTCTCGATTGTGGTAGATAATAGAGTTAGCAGGAGGTAGAGCAACAGTGAGCGTAGGACCGGGATAACGTGCCACGCAATTTGTAGGACATTATTACTATTAAATTATATAGATATTAACTAACTAAAAGCAAAAAAAAAATCAGAAAAAAAATTAATTTGTGATGACCTTACGAGGTCATCACCTTGATGACCTCGTAAGGTCATCAAAAATTATTACTAACCAGCTGATTTTTTTTCTTTTAGTTACTTAATATTTATATAATTTGATGGTAATATTGTCCTCCAAATTGCGTGGTACGTTATCCCGGTCCTACGCTCACTGCTGCTCTACCTCCTGCTAACTCTATTATCTACCACAATCGAGAGTTTTCGAAGAGGAACTTTTTGTTCGTCTCATCAAAATGAAGCTACTCACGGAAAATTAGCTTGATACTGATCAGGTTAAAAAAATGTACTAGGGATCCCTACCTATATTGTATTTATTGTATTAAAATTTGGTATTAAAATGTTAAGATGTGTTTACCAATGTTAAAAATTTTCTGGAATAAATATTCGAATATTAATTTTGCAAGATTTAAAAATATACACACCAATGTTTACGCAAGCATAGGGGGGGGGGGTGTTTGCTGACTTTCGCCGACAAGGGGGAGGAGGGGGTTACAAATAACTAAAATTCTGTTTACGTAATACTTAATAATGATAATGATCCCTGATAATGCCGGCTTTGATCATTTTTAAGTTATAGATAATATTGTTATTTTTCTTATGTAATTTCAAATGTGCAATATTAAAGTGTTAAACAATAATAATAAATAAGAAGTAGATATAGCTGTCTGTTATTTTGTGCGTTACTTGGCGGTAAGGAAAAATTATAACGAATTTAGTTTTGTATTAGTGTATGATCATTTTAAGTTTTAATTTATCATTTATAATAAATATACAAAAATATCTTCCTTTAAATATACAAAAAGTTTAATCTATACTAATATATAAAGCTGAAGAGTTTGTTTGTTTTTTGTCTGTTTGTTTGTTTGTTTGAACGCGGTAATCTCTGGAACTACTGGGCCGATTTGAAAAATTCTTTCAGTGTTAGATAGCCCATTTATGTATGTATGTATCATCACGCTAAGACCAATAGAAGCGGAGTCCACGCCGACGAAGTCGCGCGCAGAAGCTAGTATCAATTCATTTAGGCAGATATGTAAACTAAATTCATTTATATACCTATTGAAAGTACATTATGAGTGATTAAATTATATAATCAGTATACAATTATACATTATACTAAATTTAATGCACTCTAGACCTCGACAATTGGAATAGTTCCTAAATATCGGAAACTCACAATGACTAACAGCGAACACGGTAAATATCCTGATTTATATATAAATAATAGTATTAGTGACCTTTATGGTTAGCTTCAAAACTAATACTATGAGTATTTCCTTATGTAGTGTGATTGCTATAGACAGAGTACTGTAGTACAACATTGAAATTGCGGAACATTATAAGTTACAAATTATATATTATGATTCTTTTGTTTCTCTCTAATCTACAAGCTATGAAATTATTTATATAAATTAATTATATATATACTAATATTATAAAGAGGTAAAGTTTATAACTTTGTTTGTATATACGGGGTAATCTTCGCAAATACTGATCCGATCATGAAAATTCTTTCGCCAACAGAAAGCTACACTATTCAGGAGTGACAAGATAAAAGGAAAAAGATAAAAATATATAAAGATTTTAAATCAGCAGGATTTGAACCTGCTGCGCCCTCTGACGTGCCGTGTCAACAATTCAATCTAATCAAGCATTATTATTTGCCTTTATCTGATTTGCTGAAAATAGTGAGAGTGTATTGGAACATATCAAATTTCACCGTACCCTTCTTATGTGAAATGGATTATAACGCCCAACGAAGTGGGCACGGGTCGGCTAGTATTATATACTGCTCAAAACAAAATAAGGGCCACCCGAGTATTTTTGTTTTGAGTCCATTTTTTGCTGACCTCCGCTGCTTGATTTATTTTTTATGAATGCCACTATGTTCTCGAGTGTCGAGTTAACGATGATAGCAATGAAGCACTAGGGATATTAGTGTTGACGGTATGGTAGAGAATTTTAATGTCTCACTTGATTGTGAAGTGAGTAGAGTTTTTTTTTTCGGATTTGTTTTCGGGTTAGTTTATGCAAGTCTACTGACAATTACGGATGTTTTCGGAAGTTAAACGTGTAATTTGATAATTTATCCGTAAAATGACGTGAATTCGACGCCATTTGGACAATGTTTCTGCTACCAGAGCCGTAAAGATGATAGAGGCTGGTCGGTCTCAACGTTCCGTGGCCTTACAGCTGGGATATTCACGAAGGGCTATTCAAAACTTTTGGAAAAGGTATCAGGAAACCGGGAGTGTATCCCGGCGTAGTGGCTCATGAAGAATTCGTGCTACCACTGCCCAGGAAGACCGGTACGTGCAACTTACTACGCGACGTGATCGTAATGTGACAGCACGCGCATTACAAAACCAATTACGCCAGACTAATGGTACCCTTGTCAGCAACCAGACCATTAGGAATCGTTTGCACAAAGACCAGCAACGTTCAAGAAGACCTGTAACACGCACTAAACTGACGGGGACTCATCGTGCAAATCGATTAAGGTTTGCACGTCAACATCTTAAATAGGGCATGGAGGAATGGCGTAAGGGCTTTTTACGGATGAGTGCAAGGTAAAGTTTTCTAGTGGCGATCGACGTACGCGAGTGTGGCGAAGAAGCGGAGAAAGGTTTTCTGATCCTTGCTTCACGAGCGTGACAGGTATGGTGGTCCAAATGTTATGGTCTAGGGCGGGATTAGCTTACAAGGTAAAACTGACCCTGTTTTTCTGAATAAGGGCACTGTCACATCTCAGAGTTACATCGAACAGGTTGTCAGGCAATATGTCATTCCATTTTCACAACAAGCGGTGGACGGTTTCATTCTGATGCCGGATAATGCACGACCGCACAGAGCCCGGGCGACCATCTCTGTACTGGAGGAAGCCAATATTCAGGTTTTGGCATGGCCTGCGAACAGCTCTGACCTGAATCCAATTGAACACCTTTGGGACCAATAAAAACGCCGTATGCAGGCAGCTGAAGAGGATGTGCACAACCAGCAACAGTTAATTCAATCGTTGAAAAGGTGCTGGTAGGAGATCCCAGAGGAAAACATTCGCCATCTTATTAAAAGCATGCCATCGAAGGTTAAAGAATGTGTTTTGAAAAGGGGAGGACATACCCGCTATTAAACAACGCAAAAGTAAACAATTCTGCTGTGCGTTTAGTCTACAATTTAATGCTTATGTTAAGTCTAAACGGCCATAAAAGTGATAAAAATTAAAAACAGTCCTAAGATTTCGTAATTTTTATTTAATTGCATTAGAATTTATTTCATTTCATTAAAAAAACATTGTTTTATTTAATTTAAAACAATCAGAGCAAAAAATCTTGACCAAAAAACAATAATCGTAAAAATTAATGGTGGCCCTTATTTTGTTTTGAGTAGTATATATAATACTGAACATATTTGACAAATCCTTTCGACATGAAAAAATCAATTTATAAAATATATCTATGTACATATATTTTAGGAATCAAATGAATATATCCCTGTGCTAAAACACAATACACTTTCCTCTCTCGTCAGTCTCCAGTGTGAGTATTAAAAGCTTCGTTAGTAATCAAGACCACGTCCTTCGGCTATTTTAGGAAATCGTATTGCAATATTGAGCAAGCACTGTTTATATTTGGAGAAGCTGAAAAGCCGTGTTGTTAAAATGCTCAATCTCAATTTTATATACAGTTTTAAATTTCTTACCTTAACTTACTGTATATTGTGTGTTGTTTTATTTGGTACACAGTTATTATTTTATTTGCTGTTAACTGTAGACTTTAGTGTTCGTCTTTTAGAAACTTGAATGTATGTCGGAGACTTCATATTTTGGGCGAAATTCTTGTTCGTTACACGTTTCGTGAACGTCATATTAGGTACAATGCAAGTCAATAATATGTATACCTATAACAACATATCTTAAAGAATAATCTTAATGACACACTGCAAAATTAATAACGAATAAAATTAAATAATTACCAAAATTTCACAAATTTTAAGTCGCTTCGACGTTCGAAATATTAAGTATATACCTATGTGTATATTTTAATTATTTTTCTATTTAAGTATGTACCAACTACTATATTATACACTACGCCTATTTTCTAACCAAGATTGGGTGGATCGAGCTTTATGACCCGGCGCCAAGTCTTGCTGAAAGGACCATTCTTGGTTATTGAACAGGGTGTTGTTAAGGGGCTTAACTACCTTCTTAAGAATGGTATCTTGATACACTTGTGCCGATGTTTTGATACCTTTTTCACAAAAATATGGCTCAGTCACTCCTTCATAGCTATCACCCCACCAAACCATCACTGAAGTCGGATAATGACCATGGTGTACTCTGTTGACTAATTGGGAAGCTTCCTTAGAGCTTTGAGCGTAAATAGGTCATTTTGTTAGTTAAAATATTGCTGAATTGTAAAAATTTTCTCATCCGTAAACAAATTTTTTCCGTGACCTCCGTAGTTGTTTTGATTTTACCACCCTATTCTTTTTAAAATTATTCTCAATTAAGAAATGACCAGTGCGTCTCTTTAAGTCATCTTTTAAAATACGCGACATGATTCTTGGTGCTCTACATCTCTCAAGATAAAATTTTTTACTATCGGACAGGATTTCTTCCAATTCTTTCCCTTACTGCTTTGATCGCCTTTTTCGTACGAACACTACGTGGACGGCCAGATCTTTTTCTGTCACAAAAAAATCTTTTCATTTATACCTATTAATAACCCGGTACACAAAGATTCGACTAATACCAAGCGTATGAAAAGTACAAATTGTATTTGGCTCCATACCTAACTTTGTCTAATGTAATCACAGCGATTCGGTTCTCTTTATTACCCCATTCCATTTTAATAGTACCTGGGTGACCGAGCCTTGCTCGGTATTTTCATTTTATTTTTTGTTTTTTTTTTCTCGGTATTTTTATATTTTAATTTTATTTAAATAATAAATCACGAGTGAAATTTAAAAAAAAAAGAAAAAAAATTTATCTGGAGACTGAGATTCGAACCCGGGTCAACACGATTTGACACCCGCCGATTTCCTAATTACGCCATTAAAGCTATGTTGACGCGTAGTGAAATTAAGCTTCGTATTCTAATGATATTTTTTCATTGCTTAAAAACAGGGATAAAACGACATTTTTTTTAAATGAATCCTAGCTAGATCAATTTTTCGCCTCCGAAATCCCCTGCATACTAAATTTCACGAAAATCGTTGGAGCCGATTCCGAGATTCAGAAAATATATATATATATATATATATACAAGAATTGCTCGTTTAATAGTATAAGATAACAAAATATTTTACAATGTATTGGTGCGAAAATGGGAAAAAACAATGAACAATCATATTAAAATTACAAATTCCAAATTCAAACGTAATATTTTGTTTATTTTTAATTGTCAGTATTTATGACCAGACTATGTAAATATGTGTTTCTAATTTACTTATATTTATCTTTAATGTTCAATAAAGTAAACTTTCATTTAATATTCTTATATGATAATTAATATAGTTTATTATTTTAATAACTGTACCCCGGGGTCTAATACGCGTAACTTACAATTCCATTAGAATATCAATAACAGAAATAGAAATTGTGTTATTGTATTACAGTTAACTAGCAATCTGCGTACTAAAAGTAAAGCTTGCAAGTGGTTCCGTAGTTTTTAAATAGATTGGGCTACGGATTTAAGTTTATATTTCATTATTTGTTACTTATTTTAGGATAAATATCGATTACTAAAATTAGAATTTTAAAATGATCTAAAAGTGTGCTAAATTTTATTTCTGTTATACATTACTACAAGACATACATTATTACAAGAGTATTAATTTAATGAAAAACTTATTTTACAGTTTTAAGTTACAATTTTCTGTCTCTACCATTAAATATACCTATGATATTTATAAGTATGATATATACCTACGGCCTTATCACTGCTTTAGCGATAAGGCTGCCTGTTGCAACTAATGCAACTTTATTATTTTTGTTTATTTAATTAAATTTTTGTTACTTTTTGTGTCGGTGTGCAAAAAAGTGAAAAAATAAATAAATATACCTAACAATAATTTAAAAGCCATAACTTCCTTTAATTACAATTTAAGTTAAAGGGTAGTTGTGCGATATTTTTAACAAAAATTACTTATAGCAGCTACACGGATTTTATTCGGATTGATTATTTAGATATCTATATGTCGGAATGATATACCATTTTATTTATGCATTAAGTTTGAAATAAAGATTAAACATTTCCTGAAAAAAAAAGTATTATAAAAGAATACTATCTATAATTTCTTCTATGAAATTAAGACAATTGCCAGGTATAATTATCATATCTTGTTAGTGACGATAAGCTCTTTAATAGAAAAATAATAAAATTTATTAATCCATGCGATAAAATATGTACACAATGTAAATTAAAATGAAAATTCCTATTTTTGTACATTTTGACTAAATTAAACACTCCAGATTTATACTCTGTAATTTCTCAAATTGCTGTGTGGTTACGGCAGTTAAGAATATAGGTACCACCCCCTCTCTGTCAGTGGGTGTCGTAAGAGGCGACTAAGGGATAACATAGTTCCACTACCACCTTGGAACTTATAAAGTCGACCGATGGCGGGACAACCATCCAACTGCTGGCTTTGAAATACACAAGCCGAAGACGGGCAGCAGCGTCTTCGGTGTAACAAAGCCAGCCCTGCGGTCACCAACCCGCCTGTCTAGCGTGGTGACTATGGGCAAAAACCCATGCAGGCAGAAGTTTCGGCCCTCAGTTCCCAGCAGCCTCACTATTCCCGGCTATCTACGTAAGATTGCCGATGTAGGCTGGATGAGGATTGCGGAAAATGTCCGGATGTCTGGCGCGAACATGGGGAGGCCTATGTCCAGCGTTGGACTGCAAAAGGCTGAAATTATGAATTTCTAAAAAATCATATTTATTATGTTCTATGCAGAAGATGTATTGAGGTTATTGAATCATCACTCTAAGTCTAAGTGAAGCTTGCAAATGTTATGTTGATGTCGACGAACCACACATGAGTGTATCATCATATCAAAAATTTCGATCTAGCGGGTACATCGTTCCATAGCTTAATTGGCTAGAGCACCGACACGGTCTGTCGGAGGTGCGGGTTCGAACCCCGCTGGAGCGAATTTTTCATATGATATTAAAAATATTCACACATGAGTGGTATAAAAAAAACTAAGAGAAATTAATCTTTCATTGCAACAATAATAATTATAGGTACTTACTTCTATTTGTATACAACTAAGTACCTATACATGTTTTTACAAAAATGTATACTTAGTTGTAATGACAATTAAATAAGTAATGGTTTGGTACACGGGTTTGGTAATATTGATTGTACTAGATGCATCATTTTATTTTATTAAAATAAACACAACAGTATTTCAACAAAATTGAAGTGGATTGTATTATTATATTTTTACCTTGTCACTCTCATCTTCTCATCTTTCTATTAGATATATATATATTAATAAGTATATATTTTTTATTTCAGTTGTTGGGCGCCGCGTGTGTCGGCGTTGTTGGATACTATTTAGAGCGAGGATACCTACGATACAATGGACAGAAGCCTGAATTATTCTACTTACTGGTTTCCGTGACATTCCTAATAGGAACGTTTTGTTTACTTCTGTCGTGTATAATGTCATTATCGACGGCCTCCATTATATCTAAAACTTTATATGTAAGTTGAAATATTATTAATATATTTACTCTTCTGACTTATTAGAATTTGTATTATATCACATAAGAAAAGTATGCAGTCAGAAAATATAATTAAACTAGCTTCTGCGCGCGACTTCGTCGGCGTGGACTCCGCTCCTATTGGTCTTAGCGTGATGATATATGTGTGTATGCCTATAGCCTTCCTCGATAAATGGGCTATCTAACACTGAAAGAATTTTTCAAATCGGACCAGTAGATCCTGAGATTAGCGCGTTCAAACAAACAAACAATCAAACAAACAAACAATCAAACAAACAAACTCTTCAGCTTTATTATATTAGTATAGATTTATACTTTATGGTAGTGGAGGTCCTAAAGTTTAAATAGGTATTTACTCGAGCGTCGTGGAGATCTATTTATCTGCGAAGATTAGATGCTAAAAATACGTTAAAATCTATTTATCTTCAGACAAACAAGTATTATTATATTAATATAGTTTTTGATATATTATTTGATCAACATCTGTAATAAATATCTTTATTATATTATTATTATTATTATATGTATATTTTTTAATAATCTTGTCAATAGCATATACAGACCCCTGCTTAAATGTTAAAAAATCGTATCATCGTGTAACTGTAGAATATTTTGTTTCATAATTAATTGTAATATTTTTCTTTATAACTCCAGGAGGTGATATATCACGGCGTGGCATTTATATTATACCTTGCAGCGGGTCTCACACTTTTGATCGAAGTAAATCACCAAAAAAACAGTTACACAAGAGATTTTGAGCCCTATTTAGCTGCAGCGGTGTGTATATTTAATATAATTTTAGAATTACTTACTGTAACTTTATTGTGATAGTAATTAATCAGTGGATGTTTATCATGAATCGTATGTACTTAATTGAAAGTGGAACTAAATTATTGAGGGTCTATAAGTCTGAGCTGGCATCATACAGCTTTATTTTTAATTTTAATACGTGAACGGTGATAAAAAAGACATCGTGATGAATTTGTATTTTTAGGAAATAAAACGAGTTATGATAATAATATAAGATATATACTATTATATCCGTTAATCCGCAATACAGCGTGGCTCAAATTATGCTCAAAAGACTGAAATAGAAGTCTGTTTTGCTGTAATGCAGTACTAATTTACGAACTATTACAATATATTGTGTATAATATTAAGTATTTGTGTGTCTTTTATTTTTATTTTCATTTTAATGCTAGTTAAGATGTCTAAACTGTAACTAATTAACAATCTTGTTCTAGGTAATGGGATTAGTCATGGCAGCTCTCTACTTGTTGAGCACGGTTTTGGCAAATCGTTCCTACCGCGGTATTTAATTAGTAAACAAGTATTATAGATAAAGTTTAAGAAACGAATGAATTAAGCATGTTTTAGTCAATCTATCCACATCATAAGTAAAATACAGTAAATAAAATGTACCTATATGTTGCTTTTAAGTTTATTTCATGAAGTTGTTTAATGTCATTAAATGCACTTATTACAGAAACAAAATTATAAGATAAACTTTTTATTTTTTGTTAATATTATATTTTAAGTACTTATCAATGTTTATACGACTATAAAAGAAATGAATATTTTAACAAATTTATTTTTGTTTGTTGTAAAAACACTATTGGCTACACTATATGTATATATATATTGCTATTACTTTTTTCAAATATAGTTATCGTAATTAATATAACTTTCAGAATAACATACAATGTTAAAAAAATTTAATTGAACGCTACGCCGTGCATTTATATATTTTTAATTATTCCTTTTGTTACAAATCCTAATATTCTTATATTATAACCTCTTGCTGGCCCTCGCGGCCATTTTTTTTACCCCCCGATCGCCCCGCTATTTTTTATACCTGGAGCCGCCACCCGCTGCGCGGCTCCGGTTTCACTAAACCATTCATTGTGACTCAAGTTGTTATTCTAACAGTCAAGTGTTACGTTTTTTATGTTCAGTATGAATGACGCTATACATTTAAGTGCTTTGTTTATTGTTATGCGAAGACGGATACGAATTATGATAAGCTGAACACAGAGATATTTTTTCTTAACGCGTTTTCGAGCACCACTTGTGTTTAAACGATAATATATATATACAATAATAGCTTGTTATTTTAGCGTAAGTGCGTACAACAATAGTCTCTACGCTTTCTTTGTGTCGTTGTAAGTTACTGTACTTATAGTATAATGTTTCTGCAAAAACTTCTTATAAAAGTTGCAATATAAGTTATTTTTAATTAATTTAAAATATTGTACTGCCTTAATCTTATTTACTTATAAGTAGATACGCTTTGAATGTAATTTATTGTGTCGACTATGATATGAATGAAACTTTACATACAGACTAGAAGATTCTTGAGATTCAGATGTAGTACAGGTACTTAATACTACGGTATGATGTGAATGTTACATCTTTGTAAAATATATGTTTTTATAACTTTCATCAACTACAAAATTGTATTCAGATAACTGTAACCTACTTTTTGATATATTTTATTAATCTTTTTATAAATTTTGCAATAAAACGGTTAAAAAAAAAACTATTTTAATTTTTTTTATCTTTTCTTACTGATGACTGCTCTGTTTAGGTTGTCAAGCCGTTACGTAAGATACCTCTAACGGTTTGACAACAGAAATTTTTGGTAAAAAAATAACATGTATATTAATATGTAAATTGGTTAAGTGATTTACGAGTGCCCGAGCAAGTTAAATAATAAAAGTCAATTATTAATGAAATAAGCCGTCGGTTCCGGTTGTCATCATGTACACCTGATAGTAATTGTTACTCATAGTATGTAGTGAATATACCTATCCGCCAACCCGCATTGGAGCAGCGTGGTGGATTAAGCTCTTATCTTTTTCCTACAAGGGGAAAGATGTCTATGCCCAGCAGTGAGATATACAGAGTGTCCCAAAATTCAACGATAAGCCGACACCCCCCCCCAACATTCCTCTATGGCTAACCATTCCCCTAACAACCTGTATAACTCTAAATGTATATAATATTGAATGTATGAACTAGATATAGTATATTATTGTTTGTCATGGTCTGGGCAGTTTTGTTGCGTCAACATTCTCACGCCCGACATAATATTCTTATATTACTGGTGCCTGTATAGACTATTATTTATTATAAGTACAATGGACAAAATCTTGCACGTGTGTGAACTTTTTAACCTCGCTAAGGACTGCCGGACAAAAAACTAAACAGGACTGTCTTTCCTAAAGCGGATTAGGTATATGATATTGTTAGTGATCACACAAAGTTTGCAGATATACGTATTATATGTAGGTATGTATAGGTACATTATGTCTAGTCCAAGTCATAAGTGAGTGCACTGTCTTTTATGATAGCGCCTTGCGCCGCATCTGAGCGACACCGGACACGGGACAATGAGCGCGTAACGCAATGAGTCATCCTTTTTCGTGTATGCCGCCGGCGTTCATCGATTTATCAGACGTTGTCACGTCAAAAATAAATTCATCACAAGTATTTAATTTATAACAAAATTGCCCTTTTCATCAGTTACTTTCAATGAATATCTTAATAGGAGATATCCCAATTTTAAAAAAACATCGCAAAAATTTTATAAAGCTGAAAAGTTTGTTTGTTTATTTAAACGCGCTAATTTCAGAAACTACTGTTTGGAATTAAAAAATCTTTTGTGTTGGATAGCCAATTTAACGAGAAAGGTTATGGACTATTTTTTCTTTAAATTAACGCGTGTGAAATCGTGAGGCACAGCTAGTTAATATATAAATCCGAAACAGACTAATTGAATTAATGTAAAGAATAAGGGTCACAAGACGACATTAACCCCAAAATAGAAATAACCCTCCGCGTAGCGCTCGTGCGGGAACTATTTTTATATCGTCGTACGCGCGCCTTATTTAAATCACGATCACATATTGTTCAGACGTATAATTCCTTCAGGATCTCTGAAATATTTAAACGAGGACAATAAGTAAAACTAAAGATAAAAAAATCTAATAAATTCAAAAATTCTTTGTAAAATTTGTGATGAAATTGTTGAATCTTCCGTGAAAATTAATTTGTTTAAGGGGTAGTTCAGTGAACTTTTAACTGTGTTAAACGTACGCAAAATATCTAAAAATATTGTGCGTGAGTAATACTTGTGTAAATGGTGAAATATTTCGACTCTCCTAAACTTCCTGTCGGTTCATTAGTTCGTATTGGTGTAGCTTTGTCTAGACGGGAACGCTGCACATTTAAACGAAAACATTTAGCGACGAGTCAGTTTGAGTCTCTCGATTTTGAATGATGACTCGAGGTCCTACCATCGTTCGTGTGAATCCAAGTGGTGGTCACAGTGGTAGGGGTATAAAGTGTTGTTGTTGTCGTTGTTGTGAATGTCTCAACTTGGGGTACTTGACTTCACAACCTGGTGCTTTGAAGATAGCTGAAGCTGTAAGTCTTGTTTATTCACTGCTTATATTTATATGTGATTTTAACCATAACTAGGACGTCTTATTATTTTTTTATGTAATACTAGCGACCCGCCCCGGCTTCGCACGGTTGCAAAACTATCAGTGTTCCTCAACTATATTATGCATGTATTATACATAAAAACCTTCCTCTTGAATCACTTTATCTACTAAAGAAAACCGCATCAAAATCCGTTGCGTAGTTTTAAAAATTTAAGCATACATACAGACAGACAGACAGACAGACAGCGGGAAGCGACTTTGTTTTATAATATGTAGTGATGAGTTTTATTATATTATCTCTCTAATATTGGAATCTTGATATTACCTAATTTAGATAGAATTCTTAAATTTTTTGTAGTTATTGAATTCACTGAATGTAACTGTTTGTAAGTATGTTCAACTTATGTATGTACCTATATTCAGTACCTACCTATTCACAATAATTTATAACTACATACTAATTGATAAATATTTAAACGATAAACGAATTGTGTGAAAATGTACTGGTTTTGATTTTATATATCGCTGATAGTAAAAACGCGTGTTACGACAATTGATAGAGCGTAATGCGATTTATATTTAAAAAAAAATTATGAACAAATAACAGTTTACTTGAAATAACATTTTTAAATATAAGACACATAAATATGCGACAAGCAAACTTTCAGCTAAAATATAAGTAAAATGTCAACTTTATAAAATAATATAAAGTTGTTCTAAGTTTTTGGCTCTACGTCTACTCTAGTATATAATTATTAATTAATGACACCAGTACTGCTATTCTCGAGCTTCCGCCACGCTGTTCGATGCATGTAGGTACATGGTTCATCTATACATATAATAAAATGGTAGGAAAGTCAAAACTGTACATTGAATATCTTTTTAAAAGAATACTTGGGGTGTGTGTGATCTACAATCGATACCGAAGCCAAAAATATAGTTTTTAGAATTTTTGTCTGTTTGTCTGTATGTATGTCCGGCATAAACTCAAAAAGTACTGCATGGATTTACTTCAAATTTGGCACGAATATTATTAAGAAGTCGGGTCAGAACATAGGCTACATATTATCACGCTATCACCTACGGGGAACGAGCAGTGAACGCACGCAGACGACGTCGCGGGCAGCAGCTAGTTATAAATAAAGCTCTACTAAATATCCATAAGCAAAGATCTTGTTTATGCTTAATATTTTCTCAGATTTAGAAGGTACTTTTTGAGAACTGAGTGATCACATATTTCAGGCTGTATCTTTTTATTTATTTCTTTACAAATTTCAAGACGCAGTTGTTTTACAACTTCTACTAAAACCTACAATATTGTATTCACGAATTTACGAAGTGATCTCTCAGTTCTCATACACATATATTTTTTTATGTCGTTCCTCACGATGTTTTTCTTACCCGTCTAGCACGAGAACAATTTTACTAACACCCGATTTGAACCCACGACCTATTTATTTTTTAGGCCATCATTATTTTCAAGTGATCGTAATAATATAATTTTTAGTGTACATAGAATAAGGGAGTAACTCTTCTTTTTCTACTTTCTTGTGCAACGACAAAATATTTTGTAATCGACAAAAAATCTAGTTATTAAGATTTCTACGAAAATTAATAAACGTTATCGACTATACGCATACCTAAGCGTGAATCGTTAGGCATATGAATGTATCGGTAGGGGTAGGCATATGCATGGATGACTAATTAAAAATATTTTAATAATTCATTCATCTATTTTTCGTTTACGTAGACTGTACCCGTATCCCTATAGGCACTATTTATTTGCTTAAAAACTTATTACTTATTATACATGCACAATCGGATAAAATTTTACAAACTAATTATTTACAGATGCTGGGAAGTTTATGTCAAAGCTTGTTAGTAAAGTATGGGTTATCCGAGGCTAGCAGTATGGGCTCAGCGTTCCATGGCTTCCTCACGACTGCATCAGCTTGCCTCCTCACCACAACGTTGCTTATCACCTGCTACGTATTGTCGTCTAATTCACAACAATTGATACGACAATCTATATTTGTAAGAAGTTTTTGTTATAAAACCATACATATTTTTAAATAGATTGACAGAGATCTTTGGGAATAGTCTATATTTTAATATTTTTTAAACTTCAATTTTGACGTAAGGAATAAATTTTACTATATTTAAAAAGAGACGATGATTAATCTATAAGTCTATACTCGTACTAATATTATAAAGCTGAAGAGTTTGTTTGTTTGTTTGTTTGTTTGAATGCGTTAATCTCAGGATCTACTGGTCCGATTTGAAAAATTCTTTCGGTGTTAGATAGGCCATTTATCGAGGAAGGCTATATGCTATATATAATCAAGCTAAGACCGATAGGAGCGTAGCACCAATGAAGAATGTTTCAAATTCGGTTTTTTTCCTTTTTGTGAGCTTCCGCACGCTGCGTAAACGGTTAAAGTTTCGCACAAATCATGTATAGATCCTATTCCACGCGGACGAAGTTGCGCGCAGAAGCTAGTCTATACTAATATAATAAAGCTGAAGAGTTTGTTTGTTTGATTGTTTGTTTGTTTGATTGTTTGTTTGAACGCGCTAATCTCAGGATTTACTGGTCCGATTTGAAGAATTCTTTCAGTGTTAGATAGCCCATTTATCGACGAAGGCTGTAGGCTATATACCATCACGCTAAGACCAATAGGAGCGTAACACCAATGAAAAATGTTTCAAAATCGGGGTTTTTTCTTTTGAGAGCTTCCGCTGCGTAAACGGTTAGTTTCGCACAAATCATGTATGACAGAATTGGTCCTATTCCACGGGGACGAAGTCGCGCGCAGAAGCTAGTGTTATATAAAGTTACATTTAGTAAAAAATAGGATTTTGAGTACCTACTTAAAGAGTAAAAAAATGTAACAAATTCAAATTAAATTCTGATACCTAATACATATATATATTTTTTACTTTTAGCAATAAATTTTTCTTACTATTTCACATCAAAAATTTTACATTGTTTCCGTGTTACGAAATTTGAAAGATAGTTAATTCCAGTATTCGTTTAATGAAGTTTTCAAGGAAAACAAGGAACAATAAAATCGTTAAATCCATTCAAAAACAATATACATTTTCTTACCTACATACTTAATTATAACCTTGATATATAATTACGTTGAGAATATTTCTGATAAGTGTTAGTCGCTTATTTTCAAAGTTGATAGAAAAAAGTAAACTAAGTATGACGACGTGAACAGTTCTTTATCGCGAATTCAAGATTGGTTATAAACAAACAACTTGGTTTAATTTGAACGTCAAGAAAACTATGTGCGTTTTGTTTACGGTGACCAAATGCCTAGGGATCCGAATTATAATCAATACATATAATAAAAATGTAACGGATCGCTGTCTGTACATGGAAGATATATGAGAAAAAAATATATGTATTGTCATCATAAGTTAATTTACCAAACACTAACATAATTATCATTAGAAAATTACGATTTAAAAGTTTGTTTGGAGCATACAGCATACTTGAATAAAGTAACCTTTGATTTTTTATGTCTTTTTGTTTTATTTTCAACAGGAATTTGCATTCAACGCTGTGGCTTGTTTTATGTACTTATCGGCATCATCTTACATGGGCGTAGCTGTCAATATATACTTGTACCCTCGGTACGCGCTGGTCAACATGTACGCAGCATATCCCGCAATGACAGCTGTTTATGTGAGTAACTTTTATGGTAGTATTATTTTTAATATAAATATAAGCTATTAATATTACACAAGGAAAAGTTAGATAATAATTTTTGTCTCATTAAGCAAATGAACAAAAATTTATTGGTATTTATAAACTTAACATATACCTACAGATGTAATCGCAAATTACAAAAAGAATATGACAGGTGTAGAAATTCTTGATGAGCCCATAGGATATAACCCCGGAACTTCTAGTATAATAACTAATAATAAATTAAAACATAGTGTTATGAATATATAGTATTATTTTACCCTGAAAGTCTGACACTGTCACGATTGTGCACAAAAATTATTTAGGCCTGATAGTTACGTTCGTGCAGGGTCCCTATGTTGGATGTTATATATATAATAGATTATATGTATAGATATAATAAAATGGTAGGAAAGTCAATACTGTACATTGAATATTTTTTTAAAAGAATACTTGGGGTGTGATCTACATCGATACCGAAGCCATAAATACGAGTATTTATTAGAATTTTTTTGTTTGTCTGTATTTATGTCCGGGATAAACTCAAAAAGTACTGCATGTATTTACTTCAAATTTGGCAAGAATATTACTAAGAAGTCAGGTCAACATATAGGCTACATATTATCACGTTATCACCTACGGGGAACGAGCAGCTTTCACGCAGACGACGTCGCGGGCAGCAGCTAGTAGGTAATAATATTGTAGAATGTCTGTCTAAAATTATATTTTCTACGAAACACAAATTATCAATAAAATCAATATATGTCATAATGATTAATTATTGATAAATTGAGAATAACATATTTTGATTTAGATTGTATTATTGATAGGGACGTGATATTAACTTAGGATATACAAATACGGAAACGCAGGATATATAAATAATGATATGACATTTCCATTGTTATAATCATGCCGTCTTGTTTCTTTTACTTTTCAGCCCTTTTTAACCTAGAGGGTGTAGGCCTCCTCCATGTGTCATCTTTAATTTAATATTATAGATTTGTATTAATTAATAACATGTTTGTTTCTTTTCAGTACATCGGCGTTGTCGTTGGAATACTTCATGGAGTGGATGCTTATGTATCATACAGATATTATAAAGGACTACGATAAAATAACACTTCCGCCTGCTATATCTGCAACAACAATTAATATGTTTATGTATTATTTTAAGTTTTATTTTTGTTACAATAAAAGCCAAGGTATTTCAATTCCTGTAATGAATAAAACAACAATTAATAATGTTAATTATAGCTGTTTCTTTAAGAAATATATTTTTTGCAACATTATTACATATTATTATTTTATTCGCCGAAAATGTACTTGCTAAAAGGTAAGGTAAATGAAAAAAATTACGTTAAAGATGATGCTTTTTTAATTTAGTAGAGCTAATAAACCTTAAGTGGTAGTGACAGTGAGGAGATTTTAACTTGCGTCTCCCGACCAATATCTCGCTGTTGCATAGAGCTATGCAAAATTTTCGATTCAGCCTGTAATATCCCACCGTTGGGCACAAGCCTCTTCCCCATGTAGGAGAAGGATCAGAGCTTAATCCACCACGCTGCTCCAATGCGGGTTGGCGGATATATTCCTTACTATGAGTAACGATTGCTATCAGGTGTACATGATAACCACCGGGACCGACGGCTTAACGTACTCTCCGAGGCACGGTGGGGAGACCCATAGGGAGTGCACCAACATCCAGACCACGGAAGACATCTGTATGGCCAATACAAATGTTGTCGTCGAACCCGCAACCGCCAGCGCAACAGCTACAATCCAGTGATGTGACAGTTGCGCCAACGCGGCGTCGCGCGTCGTAACGTGTATTTATATATATTTTTATACTACCGTTTATTTTGTCTACCGTTTAGTATGTACCGTTTAGTGTGTTCACGTATTTCTATGTATATTTATCAGAAAAAAATTAGCTATAACAGTCGGCTGTTACCTGTAACACAAGCATTTAGTTGCTTACTCTTGGAATACAAACTCAAATCATGCCAAGGTCCATTTAAAGCTTTTTTTATTAATGTTGTGCACGGGCAGGGTACAACACTTTAAAAAACATTTTGGATTTCATTATACACCATTAAAAAAAATTAATGATCTGATATAATTTTATTATAACTTATCGCTAAAGTACTCAGGTCATGTACTATAGAGCTAGACGAATTATTATTGAGACTCGATCGATTCGATTCAGCCTGTAATATCCCACTGTTGGGCATAGGCCTCTTCCCCATGTAGGAGAAGGATCAGAGCTTAATCCGAGGCACGGTGGGGAGACCCACAAGGACTACACAAACACCCAGACCACGGCAAACATCTGTATGGCCAATACAAATATTGTCGTGTGCGGGAATCGAACCCGCAACCGCCCGCGCAACAGCCAATCGCAATCCAGTGCTGTGACCGCTGCGCCAACGCGGCGTTATTGAAACTGTTAATATCATTTTTAATTATTTTACAACTTTTTTCAAAACAACAAGAAGGTTTAACAATAATTATGTTTGCCTTCGCTAGTCAACAGAAAGCGAGAAATATTGTTTATTTAAAAAATAAAATAAAATTAAAGTAAAATTTTCAAAAAAATATGTATGAATAAAATCAAACGATTTTCTTATTTATATACTATCAATGTGTAGGGGAAGACCGGGAGAGTTGAACCGCTTTTTGTTTAAAGTATGGTATTTTCTTATAAATGAGGCTTAGTGATTCAATTGTAATAATAAACAGTAGCTTATTTATTTAGGTTTACTTATGCATAGTTACTTTTTCGATATTATAGTACTGAAATATATTATATATGTTTGAATGAAAAATGGGATTTGAGTCAACTCTCCCCACCCTTAGGGACACTTGAACCGGGGTCTGGGGAGAGTTGAACATTGCTTTTTAAAGGGGAAAATAAAAACATTTTGCAGCTTAAATCACAAATATTTTACAAAGACAAGCTAGTATCTTCAGGTGTTCTTAAACTCACTTCTGGATTTCTGGAAAGAAAACCACGAAACCAATCTTTTCCAGCAGCATTGTTTGTTGCCTTGCTAGCAGGATACTTTTTAATTCGCCTCTGTGAATTGAAAAGCCAATTGCAATGCTTGCTTTCTAGTCAGACCTTAATGCATTTTACTACATGATAATAAATATTCAACTAGAAGTTTTTCTTCAAAGAGTAAATATTTGTGACTTTTTGTACTGACTGTTTTTTTTTTTTCGTTCAACTTATAACGTCTTAGTGTACTTCTATCGATTCCATAGTTAATAGATGGTTTTCTTAAATATACACCACCCTGCTTTACCTAACGGATAGCGTTTTCTAATTCTGTGATTGTATGTTCTTTTCTTTTGCATGTTTTTTCAGAAGGCTTGTATCGAAAAGGCATTTTTCATGCAATTAACCCGTGAGAGAAAATAAGATTAAACATTTAAAAAAAAACCAAATACAAATATACTCGCGTATTAAGGTTTCCGAATTGTTTTTAAATTTAGTCAAAAAGTTTAAATCTTTACATCTATACAATAAAACTCGAAATATCCTCATACAAACACTATAGAGGGAGACATGAACCACTGAGCATATCTCCCGCACCCGCGGTGGTGCAAGTCTCCCGCATATACTACTTTGACATTAAATTTTACTGACAGAAAAAACAATAAATCTTAGCGAAAAAACACTTAGCACGCGTTAAACTGCAATAATCAGGCAGTACAATACTAATAACGCACAATATTTACCTCTATAAACACGGCCGCAATCTTAAAACTACATAAATTAATAAAATTTACTCCGCCGTACCAAAAACAACTTTCCGAATCTGAGAGCCAAACAAACCGGCCATTGTAAAAAATGACAGTGTGCTGGTTATTGGCCACCAGCGCTCTATCAATGACGGTCTTGGCGTTTCGTTAGTGCGTAATTTAAGTTGAGTTTTAAAAGATGGTTCAACTCTCCCACCTGAGCAAGTCCCCGGTTTTCCCCTACCTACTAGTTAATTAAACGCCTATATATTCATAAAATAAATTAAAAGAAAAAAAATATATATTAGAAGAAGCTTTTATTTAAATGCGTTAAAAATAGTAAAATAAACTTCTCTTTTAAATCTTTCACTATCAACGTATAACCTTATCGCACAATTAATCTATACATACTAATATTATAAAGAGGAAAGATTTGATTGTTTGTTTGCATTGAATAAGCCTTGAATCTACTGAACCGATTTGAAACATTCCTTCACTGGACCCAAAAGCTGCACTATCCGCGGGCGGTATAGGCTACATTTTGATAAAATTAGGGAAAAAAATATTTTGACATTTTTGGCGAAGCCGGAGTGGGAGGCTAGTTTGATATAAAAGTTTTTGTCTTAATTTAAGTACTGGTCGTATTTACTTAGATTGTAAATTTTAAGAATTAAAATTATTATATCTAGTAATTCAATTAGGTATCTTGTTCATCTTATAGGTAAATCTGTCTCCATATTTATAAAATTACGGCCGCTAATGGTGAAGGTGGTTGTCATTTTGTCGTAATCAAGTCACTACAATAACGGATTTTTAAAAGGTTACTAATTTATAGTCAAGTTTAAGAAACCCTGGAGCAAGGGCAAGGAACGAATCACGAAAGGAGCATGAGTGACAGTTTTGGTTCGAAGTTGATTAATCAATCATTGTACGACAATATGACCTCACCTCTGTGCCTCACTTCATAGGTCATACCATAAAAGAGACCAAAAGTTCCTTTCTGAGCAGATTGAAGATCAGCGCATACCTACCTGCAATTCAGACTAAAAGGTACTCGTAGTTTGGATAATTAATTGTCATACGTATTTATGTTAATTATTATTAATAATTAAAAATTATGTTACTATCGCAAACATGTGATTTGTGCTATTAATAGTGCTATCACCAAAATATTTTTGAGAGATAAAAAGACCATTAACGTATTATATCATTCTCATCTAGATATGGGCGAATTTTATTAAGTTTTTCTTTCAATGTAATTAACTTGTATATCGTATTTTAACATAATTATTTTACATGATAAATTATAATTACCTACAATAATAGAAGTAATTTCAGCGCTCCATTGTTTTTGCGTGCGACGTATGTACGTACGTACCTACCTGTGTCGTACCTGGTACGGATTTACTCCATTGGTTGAGAGTGTGTGTCAGCTTATAAAACAAACTAGAATAATCACGTTTACCTAACTGGTTAATGTTACAGATATATGTATAATAATAAAATAGAAAGCTGAAGCTGACGTATCCAGATCATGTAATTAGTTTCGTAAGAAATAAGAATGCTTTATCTACTCTTTTTTTTCTTTGTTTTTAGATTAATTTATACTTAATTGTGTTTGTTAGCAAACGAAAAAACCAACTGCAATTACATCGACAAGTAATAAACAACTTACAACTTAAGTAGACGAAAAAAATTAACAAACGCACCAGTCGCCACTAAGTTTTTCGAAGGTTCCCCTCGATTTCTCTGGGATGCTATCATCAGATCCTGGTTTCCTTATCGTGGTGCCACCATTAGGATATCTCCTTTCCAGCAAAAAAAGAATCCGGAAAATCGGTTCATAAATGACGAAGCTATCCGCGGACATACATTTAAAAAAATCTAAATATATATATATATATATATATATACCTATAAAATGCTTTGTTAGTACCTAAATACACAGTTTTCTCTATCACCACCGAACCCAATAAACTTCCCGTTGGTGTGGTAAATACCCCTTGGTCTTCAGGTGGTAGTAAGGGAGTTTGGTCGCGGTTGGTGAAAGTGGGTGGTGGTGGGTGGTGAAAATGTTAAAACATATATTTCTGTCCTTTTCTAACGCATTAGGACATCTGAAAAGATCTCAAAATTTTTGTAATAGTCTAGAAAGTTTCTGCGATGTATTTTAACCCGAGCAACGCCGGGTTTCGCTGCTAGTATATATATAAAAGTTGAATTAAGTAATAAATAAATCCTCAGTAACACAAAAAAAAAAAAAACAGTAAATTGAGTTTATTTATTGTAATCTTGTATACAGATGTAGCTATCATTTCAAAAGGGGTGTTAAATTAAAACCACAAGTCTAGGTTAACATTATGACTGTATTTGAACATAGGAATACTGATTAAAAATAAATCACATTAGTCGCTGTATCTGACGTATTTCACAAAAAATAATTATGTTATATCAAGGTTCTAATTACTATTATCTATTATTTCTGTGCTAATTACGCTATTTATCAATTATTAATGTTACATGAGCTCACTTGTATAAAGTTCTCGTGTCACAATGTTAGTAATTACAACTTACAATACTCCTCCGAAACGGCTAGACCGATTTTTATCAAAGTTTGTGTTCATATCGTGTAGGTCTGAGAATCGGCCAACCTCTATTTTTCATACTCCAAAGTTATAAGGGGGGCGGGGATTAAGGGGTTAATAACATATATGGCAAAACAACGTTTGCGGGCTCGGCTAGTAGGTATTTAATAAAGCCGAGGACATAACAGGAAGGTAATGTCTACCGAGATACCTACTAGTGGTTTTAATGCTCCATAAATATTGTGAATATGGAATGATACTATACACATTACCTAGTTTTGTAATGTATCTAAATAATGTTTGGATGTAGATTTTTTTAATTGATTGATGCCTTTGCTACCTTAACTTTTTTTGTAAGGTATTTTCTTGAGAATGTTGTTATTTTTTTTTTGACGTTCTCTATGTGTGTATAATCCATCTTGTGGCGAAATGAATATTTTCATGTCATTTCATGTTTTTTTTTTTCAAAATGTTTGTTACTGTTGGCCCTACTGGCTTTTACAGCGTCACTGGTGGTGAAGTGGTGAGATGGGCCGGGTACTATAGACACCGGCAGCGAAGGAAGATGTGAGCTCTTTTAGAGGACTCGAGGGAGACGCTCGTCCTAAGGGCATTGCTCCTCGGCCTAGAACCTCGTCGGAATGGAGGAGGAGTTATACTACTTTAATGCGCTATACTGTGACGAGTTTATATTTCATTTCAAGTACATCATACACTTACGTAGACCATAATCATGCATCATATTAGTTGATAGATAAAGCTCTCGTTTCAGACGCTACTATCTTATCTAGACTATTTAGAATATGATCGTCTTACACAAGTACCTATATATTTAATTATATTTTACTTTTAACCGACTCCCAAAAAAAGAGGAGGTGGTCCATATACATTTTGGTGATTCAATTTTATTTATATAGATAGACTAGTGTCCCGCCCCAGCTTTGCACGGGTGGTATGAAACGATCGTAGCGAGAGACAACAGCGACGCGGTGTGGTTGCAAGCGAGTCATCATAATGAAATCAATTTATTTGGATTATACAGTGTGAATAATTTTTCATAATGTGCATGAAACATTTAAGGTCACCGTATTTAAACTGATAAGGATTAATCTATACTAATATAATAAAGCTGAAGAGTTTGTTTGTTTGTTTGTTTGTTTGAACGCGCTAATCTCAGGATCTACTGGTCCGATTTGAAAAATTCTTTCAGAGTTAGATAGTCCATTTATCGAGAAGGCTATAGGCTATATATCATCATGCTAAGACCAATAGGAGCGGAGTCTACGCCGACAAAGTCGCGCGCAGAAGCTAGTACTGAATAACCGCACTGTATGTGAATCATGTTTTTTTAGAAATTCGAATGTTTATAACTGTATTCCCTATAAGGAGTAGGTATATCTAGCCTTAGTTGATAGATATATTCCAGTACGAATTTTTTTGTAGACCTATAAAAAGGTTTAGTTACATCTTAAAGGGCTTAGACTGAGTTTTTGATGAAAGCTCAGTACTGACGGCTTAATTTACTTCGACTTCATTAACAATCATTGTCATACTCATAACAAACCAAATAAACAACACCAACGTTAACAAATTGTACACATCATACATTGTATCTGAATCACACCGAAAGTTGGTTACCACTTTTTTACACAAAATAATTTCTTTTGATCTATACTAATATAATAAAGCTGAAAAGTTTGTTTGTCTGTTTGATTGTTTGAACGCGCTAATCTCAGGATCTACTTGGTCCGATTTGAAAAATTCATTCAGTGTTAGATAGCCCATTTATCGAGGAAGGCTATAGGCTATATATCATCACGCTAAGACCAATAAGAGCGTAGCACCAATGAAGAATGTTTCAAAATCGGGGATTTTTTCCTTTTGAGAGCTTCCGCGGCGTAAACGGTTAAAGTTTCGCTCAAATCATGTATGACAGTATTGGTCCTATTCCACGGGGACGAAGTCGCGCGCAGAAGCTAGTTTGTAATAATGGGCATGACGACAGTATAAAAAAATCGTCAATTTAATGATTTCAGGGGAACACTCATAGTAAAAAAATTCAAAATACTGGTTTAGTTTTATGTAAAATAATAAGATTATTGTGATTTTCAATAAAATAAAACATTAAAATACTGCAATCGGCCATTTTGAATGAAACACAAATTACAGCGCAGACGTCACAACATAACATAATACGTCAGGCGCGCTCCAAGGAGTAAAGTAAAAAGTAAGACCCACATTATTTTGTGACGTCAGAGCCGACGCCATGACACCTGCAGCCGTTTTGCCGCTCTCATTGAAAACATATTAGAAAAATAGTTTTAATCTTCCTTAAACTTAAGTTTATTACCGAAATATAGGTATTTTCGTAAATAGTAAATGTGTAGCCACATTACGGAAGAGGTTTTGAAAATCTTTCGTCATGCCCATTCTCACAGTAATTATGTGAATTATACGTTTATTCGATTCTGTGTTATGTACTGTTAACTATGCTGACATTCTTTTATCAAACACCGATGTTATCATATTTTAATGTGTTTGTTCTGTTGTTAGGCAATTGTTTTAAATTGTTTGCGATAATATAATTATAAAGTACCTCTCATAATGAAACGTGTAGATTACTTATTTCGTGTATCTGAATAATAAAAGAATTATAAATCATCACTACATGTTATAAAAAAGGCTCTTCCCGCTGTCTGTCTGTCTATATATATGCTTAGATCTTTAAAACTACGCAACGGATTTTGATGCGGTTTTCTTTAATAAATAGAGTGATTCCAGAGGAAGGTTTGTATGTATAATACATGCACAATATAGTAGAGGAACACTGATAGTTTTAAAGTTTTCTAATGCGATGTCGTAAATAAACACATTTTTTGCTCTTAGATTGCAAATATTTATTTTATATTTTATATTTAGTATCAGCATTGCACCCGTGCGAAGCCGGAGCGGGTCGCTAGTATAATTATTAAGTACCTCTCATAATGAAACGTGTAGATTACTTATTATTTAGTGTATCTAAATAATAAAAGAATTATGAATATTTTATATGGGTGCATTAAAAAGATATGCCGGGTATTATCTATTGGACTGCAGTCCAATAGGTAATGCAGTCCAATAGATAATACCCGGCATATCTTTTCCTGCATACCAGCAAGCAGTAGAAAGGGTGCTGTAAAGGACTCACAATAGACGGCTCCACGGTTGCTTAAAACCGAATAAAATCATATCAAAATTTCAATTCGGCTGGACATCGTTCCATAGCTTAGTTGGCTAGAGCACCGACACGGTATGTCGGGGGTGCGGGTCGAATCCCTCTGGATCGAAATTTTTATATGATATTAAATAACATTTTATAGCAGTTACTGTCTCAGATCACCCCGGGCTAGCATGAGTACAACGAGATAATCTCTTGACGAGAGAGATAGATAATGTCTACATCGAGTATTTTTCGATTACCCTAACATGCGCAATACGAGAGACATAATTCTCTTCCGAAGACAAAACGGAACGGAAACGCAATGGTATACAAAATATATTATAATAATATTTATAATTTTAATATATTTCGTTTTTTTTTCTCTTTATTTGGGTAAACAAACAGTATTACAATAGGTATAATATAACAATTAGTATATAAACAAAAAGTACTTAGCGTAACACCAACACCGTTTACCACGTATTACTACAAACATTAATAATAGGTCGATCACAGTTACAAGACAAACAGCTATAATTACAAGGTAAATCCGATTAATTCAAACATTGCAATACAAGTTTTTTATAAGTGCCGGGACTCGTTGCAGCAATATCTATTGCGTTAAACAGATCGTTATAGGAAGTAAGTATTCGATGTAGTGGAGATCGTTTACCAGCGTTTGTACGGCAGCGAGAAGTGGCAAAAAACTAAGGAATATTGCGGAAGTGGGTTTTATTCGGCACTCCATAACATACTTGGTTCACAAGACTAGGACAATCAAATTTATTGTGCCACAAGTCATACACAAACATAGCTTCAAGTTGACTACGTCTAGCTTCTAGGGTAATGAGCCTATATTTCTTAAGCAATTGATCATACGGGAGTCGACACAGACAACACCTGTAATGCATACTCTTTAAGAATTTTACTTGAATTTTTTCAAGTATCTCTGTATATTTTTTGTAAAACGGGTTCCACACAAGCACAGCATATTCGACCTGTGAGCGGACTAGAGCATTATATAGAGTAATATACGAGGATGTTTGCTTAAAATTAATGGATGCTCGCATAACAAAACCGAACATTTTGAAAGCTTTACACCTTATATTTTCAATATGCATATCAAAATGCAGCTTACAGTCCATCAGAACTCCAAGATCTTTGATGCATTTAACAGAATCTAATTTTACATTGCATAACTCATATTGAAAGTGGCTAACATATTTCTTTTTCGTGAAAGTGATGTGCTTACATTTGCTTAGACTAAGTTCAAGTTTATTGTTGATACAGTAAGTAGAAAACTTATTAAGATCTGCTTGAAATTTGACATGATCATTAAAATTATCTATAGTGTGGTAAATCTTTAAGTCGTCGGCATATAGCAAAATATTACAGAACTTAAAGCAGTCTTTTATATCATTAACAAATAATAAGAACAGCAAGGGACCCATTATCGAGCCCTGAGGAACACCAGATGTGATAGAAATAAACTCTGACTCACAACCATTGAGAACAACCTTTTGAGTCCTATTAGTTATGTAAGACTTAAACCAGCGCCATAAGTTACCACGAATACCATTGAATGCCAATTTTTCTAAAAGAATTTTATGATCAACTCTGTCAAAGGCCCTCTGAAAATCTGTGTAAACACAGTCTGTCTGCTTATTTTCATCAATACTTTTAAATAAATATGTTGTATAAACTAATAAATTTGTATTGGTTGAACGACGATTGACGAAGCCATGCTGTTCAGGAATTATTATGTTGTGCAGTGATGGATATATAGAATTATGAACAAGCTTCTCAAAGATCTTCGACAGGGCCGGCAGTATTGATATTGGTCGGTAGTTCACTACGTTTGACCTATCCCCAGATTTAAAGACTGGCGTGATCCGTGCGGACTTCCAAGTTGTTGGGAAAACGCCTTCCCTTAGGCTTAAATTAAATAAATGATGTAGCGGGCGGTAAAAGACGGAGGCACAGGACTTAAGCAGAATAGGAGGTAGATTATCCAAACCAGAACTTTTAGTAACATCCAAGGCTCGCAATGCAGTCAAGATATCGGTTTCGGATATATATAAGTCTGTTAAATTGAGATCTGAATTTAGATTGCCGTCAGGAATGTCATTTATATCGAAATTACTTGGAACACTATTTGGCCCAAAAACTGATCTGAAATGTTGAGAGTATAACTGGCTTATGCTATCTGGACTACTTGCTGTAATACCGTTATAATGAAATACACTTGGAGAGTTGTGGTTTCTATTTTTATTATAGATATATTTCCAGAAATAATTAATATTTTTATTTACGTTTTCCTCTATTTCCTTCAATTCCTTCATATAAAGTTTATCTATAGCTACTCGTTGACATGTTTCTAAATCTATCCCTGTACATTGCAAATTCTTTATAGTCAGATGGATTTTTGTAAATTTTCCACTTTAACCATGCCTTATTTTTATTCTTATATATATGAATCAACGCCGAATTAAACCAGATGGGAAACTTAGTGGACTTAACTAATTTTGTAGGTACATATTTCTTAATAATATTATAAATGACTTCATAGAATGCCGAGGTAGCCTGCTCAGTTTTTTTACCATGAAATATTAGTGTCCAATCAAATTCCTTTAGTGCCTCAGATATAGCAATAAAATTAGCTTTGTGAAAGTTATACTCAATCCTAGGTTTATTGGGGGTAGACATATAGTTACTCCTTATAGGGACAAGCACATAAAAGGGGGGATGGTTTTTATCAGGAGGCACTAGCGGGACGGGAGCAACATATGATTCACAATCACTTATGTCGGTTATAAATAGGTCAAGTATGCGGTTGTTATAATTTATTAAATGTATTCATCTGGAAAACAGTAAAACAATTAATAAAATTATATAGGTACATGCACGATGGGTTATAATTATTACATAATATGGGTGTTAAATATTTACCAGTGTCCTGCCATTCCATCCTAGGTAAATTGTAGTCACCCACAACAATAAATCTGTCAATGTTACCAAATTGAAGAACAGACTGTAAATTTTGCAGGTGCTGTTTATAAATATGAGATGATATGTTAGGCGGTGTATAACTAGCACTGATTAAACAACAATAGTTCCGCGTGCGTAGTTCAATCAGAAGACTGTCAATAATAGTCAATGAGGACCCCAATGAAGTGTCTGAGTCGCTTGTCTCGACGCTGTTCGTTGGCGTAAAAAGCCGCGCGCCCAAGCCGATGCGAACAGCTACAAGGACACCGCCACCGTCTCGTCGTCCGCAGCCGTCGCGGTCTCGGTCGCAGCGAAATACATTATAACGAGCATCAATAAATTCACTATCGCGTATATTACTATTTAACCATGTTTCAGTAAGAACAATGACATCGTAATTATGAGAGAGAATATTCATATAAATAGTATTAAGTTTTGTTTTTAAGCCACGACAGTTTTGATAAAATACTGATAACATATATTTATCCATTGCTAAACCGAGTATATAAAACGTATTTAACAATGTAAGAATGTCGCTGTTCCGCAAATCTCGACTATTATCGTAGACTTTCTCGTCGATAATATTGACAACGAGTAGTTTATCTTCTTAAAACGTCAAAATCACGTCAAAATTCGACAAAACTACGATAACTAAAATTTCTTGTTATCTCTTCAATTGTCGTGACGAGAAGAGTATCACGTGCACGCATGTTAGCTACTGTAAACTGTAGACATAAAGAGATAATACGAGAAAAGGGGTAAACAAACTTTTGTCGTGGCGCGCATGCTAGCCCGGCTGGTCTATCTTGTGTACACTGATACTTATTTGTAAGAGTTGTTTTCTATCCTGGTGTAGTCAACCGTTACTAATTCGAAATACAGTGTAAAATTACATATTACCTAAATAAAAAGCATAAACATACATAGTTTACATACAAACTTAAAATAAGTACAAACTAAATTTTACCTGTATTAAGGTCCAGTTGAATAAGGACAAATACACAAACGAGAAACAAATATTTGTACAAATATATACTCGCACCAAGCGGGAACCGAACTCGCAGCCATCGTCGTTAATCGAGTTGTCTCCAGCATTACACCAGAACGATCTTAGTCGAATATTTAGCTCGTCAAAATGTAAACTCATCTGCTTAATTTTATTACATTGAAACTTAAATAGTGTAAAATAGTGATTTTCATAGTACCTTTATAGTATAATTTTTCGTTATCTATCGTCTATGTTTACGCGCATGGAAAAAATTATAAAACTTATCAACAATAAGACTGTTTTGCATTACAACAAAACAGTTATTATGTGTGTGAGAAAACACACAGCAAGATTGAAGAATGCGTTCATAGACTTTGCTAAAAGGAACAAAAATATACACACTTACCACTGTTTCTTGATTATTTGTGTTACCTCTATCTTTATGGTTTCCAGCAGAACGCGCCGATTGCCATAGAGAAGCGTATCTGTCAACTAAATGTCATAGAAGTCATCAATCACCAGCAAGAGCCTTGCTGCTTGCTGTGTGTTTTCTCACACACATAATAACTGTTTTGTTGTAATGCAAAACAGTCTTATTATATGTGTTTCTAAAACACACAGCAAGATTGAAGACCTGTTTGATATCTGCTGGTGAAAGACTACAACCGCTATGTGAAAATGAAAATTCAAATTTCCTTTAAACATGTATTAATTAGAAAGAAAATGATTAGTTAGATTAGAACAACAGTGACAACTCACTAACTTATTAAAAACAAATAGCAATACCCGTGTGAATAACTCGCACTAAATAAGTGTAATAATTGTCAATCATGTTGACGTTTTTACAAAATTAAAGCCGTCAAATATATACTTAATTTAATAATTAATAAATTCAAAAAACAAAGGCAATAATAATTGTTTTTAATTGTGGACGCCGGTAGAGCAAGCAACCATCTATAAAATGTTATATAATAATAATTAATGTGGAGCAACTATGAGGTTTCCTCTTATAAGGGAAGCAAACCTCCCAACCCCAGAGCATTAACATAAATATGTGATAAAAATTAAATTATTTTCAAAAACAAAATTATGTATTTCTTACTTAGAATTAATGAGACCAATTAAATGTATAGAAATATCTTTGAATTAAAAATTAATATAAAATTTAGACTGTTTCTCTTTGTACTTGTTTGTTCACAAACTAATTTATACTTTATGTAATTTTTTTTTTTTTTTTTTTTATACAGTCATTCTTTAAAAGTTATCTACCAATAAGCCCTCTTTGTCCTGTGGGCTACCCGCTCTGGCCACAGATTTACAATAAGTTCTGAATCTATTGGCCTTTTTTCATTCTAACTTCGTGAGGCTACCGCAGATCTTACACTACCTGCTGGTGCATTAATTCCTGATATTGTCTTAATCCAACCGGCTATTATAATTCAAGTTGCAGGTTTTACCCTTCCAATAACTGATATAAATAGACTATTAATGCTTTCTTTCTTAGAACGTCTATTTATTGTAGCATTGACAAGACATCTAACATATTGTACCGGACACAGTTTTTCATCTGGATGTTTCTTCAGAAGCCACCCAGACTGTCTTTATCTTTGACCCAAATATACGGCCATAATGTCAGCTCCTTACTATGGTCTATATAACTAAGACACCTCTGGCAATGTTAAATCATGCACTCATCTACCGGATGCTAATAAAAGGATTATGGCAGTATGATGCGATATCTATACTAATATTATAAAGAGATAAAGTTTTGTAACTTTGTTTGTTTGTAGGGGGTAACCTTCGCAAATACTGATCCGATCATGAAAATTCTTTCACTGACAGAAAGCTACACTGTGTAGGAGTGACATAGGCTACACCCTATTGTTACTGAACAAAAAATTCAATGAAAAATAATAATATATGAAAATAAGCGAGATGAAAATTTTACAATATATTTTCATCACAAAAATATAATTAACACCCAACAATGTGGGTACAGGTCCACTGCCTGCAGATCCGGGACCCTCCAATTAAAGCGGCTGAAGGCTCCCGCAGGGGGTTTAGTGCGGGTACGGGTCCACTAATCTCAAATAATGTTGTAGGGTGTGTAGAGCTTTTTAACCAATTGAAAATTAGTTTGGTATCCCATCACGATTCAGCCTGTAATATCCCACTGTTGGGAATAGGCCTCTTCCCCATGTAGGAGAAGGCTCGGAGCTTAATCCACCACGCTGCTCCAACCAAATTGAAGTTTTAATTTGACATTGGAAATAGCTCTAAAGATCTGTCTACAATAAGAAGCTTGGCTAAAAATCTAGCCAGATCGTTTACCATTGGAGCTGCGAGATCAATACCTTGGTCTCGACACCACAGTACCCAACAGTTAATAGGAGCCCTATAAGTTAGTAAGGTTGACTGTCTCTCACTCTCGATCAACAACTATTATTTTATTTTTTATTTTTGTTGTTGTTTACTGTGCTATTCTATTTGCCTACCCCCAATTTCTCAAGCCAGAAACGTAAGCTTGTCCAACTGAGCAGGATCTTTGCCTGTGGTCAAGTAGATTCTCTTGTAGTTCTCTATTGTCTGAGGTACCTCCAGCGCCCTCGTCTGTAGGTCTGGTAGCCAGAAGCACTGTGTCCATCCTGGGGCTATCACAATGAACATCCTATGTGCTCCGCTGAGGTGTCGTAGCACTCGTGGTAGGAGTAAACACCCAGACCAGTCTCTATGACTCCGTGGTTGACTGAAAGCGTCGCAGAAGTCTGCCGAGCCTTCTCCTGAGTCCCAAGACAGGTATTGCTCAACAACAGCACTTCTTTTCGACGCGAATAGATCTATATCTGGCACACGCCACTTTTTTAATTTTTATAATATTGCTTCCGCAGCTGGGGGCAGAAGGTGCCATTCGGGAACTGGCTGACTCCTTGACAGTCTGTCAGCAATTCCATTGTACATTCCTGGAAGGTAAGCTGCCGAGAGAGTTATGTTTAACTTGCGGTCAATTCCATGAGCCTTGTTGTAAGATCGAGCAGTGCAAGCGATCGTGTGCCACCCTCGTACCTTATGTGAGCCACAAGGGTCCTGTTGTCTAATTGGACAAGTATGTGGGCCTCTCAGCTCTGACCGTTGCTGGAAAATCACTCCATAAACGGCGAACATTTCCTTTAAGTTTGAATGCCACATAACGGCTCACATCCTTTGTTTCTGTGACCAACGTCCCTTAATGAAAGTATTGTTGAGGTAAGCTCCCCAGCCCGCATCCGCTGCGTCTGTTGTCAAAAAGTAGGAGACCTCTATTTTGTGCAGTGCCACCGAAGTGTGGTCAATGGCCTACCGCCACCAGGATAGTTCCTACTGCACTGGACGTGAAAGATAAGATTGACGTATTGTTGAGGTAAGCTACCCAGCCCGCATCCGCTGCGTCTGTTGTCAAAAAGTGGGAGACCTCTATTTTGTGCAGTGCCACCGAAGTGTGGTAAATGGCCTACCGCCACCAGGATAGTTCCTGCTGCACTGGATGTGGAAGAACTCTCTTTTTTGCGACAAAGATTGTAATTTTTTAGAAATCTTTTTATCTATCGGCAGTGTAATCGCACCCTGGGGGTGGTTAAAGTTGCAAAGTTGGCAGTGTAATAGATTTAGTAATTTACCTGCCAAACCATCTGGCTTTCTAGATCGCTCTGTCCTGATTTGATAATAATTAATCGTCTAGGTGAACTAAGACTCTTATTGACTTAAACGGAGCCTCTCCGTTATCCAATTGGATACTTTTGCAAATGTACGGTGGACAGAAGACAGGCCAGTAGAGAACCTGATTGTTGTAATAAATCCTTAGAAATCGCCGATGAGACTCAACTAAAGGCGAATGGAATTATGCCTGTGTTGATTATTCTAGTGATCCAATCGATCTCCTGCAGGAACTCTGGAACATCTGCTCGAGTTACCAGTTTCAGTTACTTAAATGTTTTGTACAAATGTATTGGTTCTACATTTTTACAAGGCGGTTTGACGGTTTCGTCCACATTGATTTTAAACCAGATTATATATTATTTCTGATTGCTTTCTTACTTCTATAAATGTAGCTTTGAACTATAAAAGAACTTTGTTAATTTATGATTAAACAATTGTCAAATTACAGTATTACACAAGTAACGCATTATCTATGAGATAAGCATGTTCTAACATGTTTTACATATACTGAACTTTTTAGATAAGGATTGTTGTTTTATTTATTTTGTAATATCTTTGACAATAAATTACTTCATAAAATAAATTTGTACTGCTTTCTTGTACCAGTAACTTTCGAAGTATTGTAAGCTGTAATATCAAAGCGAACACTTTTTACCTTGTGTTCAATAATAGGTAATCAATTACGATGATAATAGACAAGTAATGATAATAATGTCAATGAATCAATTAAATTGAATTTTAATTGTTTACGATTTAAACTTTTAATCTGTAAGCTAGTCACAATAATAGCTTTAATTTATTTGCAGGTTAGCTGATTCCTAATTCCGTCATTAACACTTAATATCCTCATTAACTAAAACTTTAAATAAATGTGATATTTAATTAAGACTGTTTTATAACGTATTACGTACATAAGCATTTCCAGGTATCAAAATGTTGTAAAGAATCAAGCTGATTGATGATTTGAATTACTTTGTAAATATGAAAATCAGTGTGTAATTGCTCTAATTCAATTGATTCTTTACCGAAGTTAACTAACAATTGATTTAGAAGATTCTTATTTGGCTTTACTATACAACTCGTACTTATGACATCAAGATTTGAAGTGATCTAAGAGTGAATGACTTGTGGAATCCGAGTTAAATAGCCTGTAATATAATTAACCTGTTTAGACAAAGCTTCAATTTGCGATTTATCATACTTACGGCGTTTGCCGCGTTTGTTTGGGGGTAAAGAAAAGAGGCTCTCCACATCCTCCGAGGACGAGGAAGAATCCGTCTCGTCACTAAAAGCGACATGCCGTGTAGACCGCTCTTCATCAGAAGCAGCGGTCGCCGACTCCCCCTAATAATGATTCGCCTCCATCTTTTGTATAAACACACAATTCACTCATTTATATGTTTAAAAACACTGAAACACAGTGAAGAAAAAATTTTGCAAGCGTGCGCAGCAAAATCTACAACGCTATGACATTTAGTTGACAGATACGCTTCTCTATGGCAATCGGCGCGTTCTGCTGGAAACCATAAAGATAGAGGTAACACAAATAATCAAGAAACAGTGGTAAGTGTGTATATTTTTGTTCCTTTTAGCAAAGTCTATGAACGCATTCTTCAATCTTGCTGTGTGTTTTAGAAACACATATAATAGACAGTTTTACAAACTGGGCGTTGATGGTACCGCGTACGCACATTCCTAGATGAGTCACCGGACTCAGTGTCATTATTGTGTAGAACACATCTATTTTACCGCTATACAAGTTACAAGCATGCTCGTTGGCGCTTAAATGTTTACCTACCCAACAAAACAAGAAAAGTTTTTTAAAACAGCATCGATGTGTGTCACCGGTTCACAAAATATTCAGTCAGCGGTAACGGCAAGGTTTAGCGTATTACTACTTACTAGTCTGTAAGGTGATTTCGTTGGCAACCGACGCAGCAGCAAGTACGTGCTTTGGAGCGCAGCGTTTGCGCCTTTATATGGCGCAAAAATTGTAATTTTGAGAACTCGGCGAAAAATGTTTCAGTAATACCTACTTACTGTGATATAAAATAAATCGGTGCCAAAGTTCTATGTATCCCGAGGAATCCAGTTTCTACAGCTAGTTTTCATTCGAGTGAAAGGATCAGTCGAAAGAAACGTCTTCATCGTGTTTATGTAAGTTAGTAGAAATATTATCTTATACCTACTACTGGCGTACCTGTTACTTCAATTGTGACTAATTCATTTTTCACGTTATATCAGTGTTGACTCAAATAATCTAAACAAGAATATTCTTAGGAAAAAAACCATTTATTAAAGCTATTTAGGTACGTTTTAATGTATTTAAGTATTGATATTCTTGCCAAGGTCGTTTAACATATGCGAATATAATATTATTTCTATTTACAGAATTATGTATCGGTAGATGTAATGTTTTAAATTACTGAGTAACTAATTTTATCATTATAGACGCTGGCTTTACTCGTATGTATGTTTATCGTTTCCAAGGATGTATAATTATTAATTATCGTTTCCAAAGAAAATTCAACTGATATCTCTATTGTCTTTACCTAGGCAAACAATTATTGTGAATCAGAGTAATGCAAGAGTCCATTGCAGCTTTTCCAATGTTCATATTTCGTTCTTGACCTACTTTTAGTTCAATGTAATTTCGATATTCACTATCGTCTCTCAATCCGTCTTAATACGATAAGATCACAAAACTACGTTCTTTGTAGGAAGTGTTTGATAAACAAACGGATACGTTATCAAAGCAAAGCGGAATCCACACCGATGTCGCAAGCGCAACCCACACAAAGGGCCTGTTTCACCGGCTGCAGATAATGTTATTTGAGGGATGAAGGTATCCAAAAGATAACAGTTTTGGAGTTCACTCCTTAAGAATCGATTTTCATATAAGACCCCGGTATGAAAAAACATTTGGAGTAAAACCTACTGAACGAATGACCTCGTTACGTTTTTTAACGCCATCTATCGGAACCCTGTTAGATGGCGTTATTTGATTCGTTTATTTAACATTCGATATTGTATTAATCTTTTTCTTAGACTAGTAAGCATTTTTGTGCCTATTTAGACAGTCAATCTGAAGGACTAAACTCCAGTTGTGCGTCGGAGCACACACCCACTTTTTTTTAAATATATTATTATTTTTTATCATCGAATGCCACTACATACCTATACTAATATAATAAAGCTGAAGAGTTTGTTTGTTTGATTGTTTGTTTGTTTGTTTGAACGCGCTAATCTCAGGATCTACTCGTCCGATTTGAAAAATTCTTTCAGTGTTAGATAGCCCATTTATCGAGGAAGGCTATAGGCTATATATCATCACGCTAAGACCATTAGGAGCGGAGTCCACGCCGACGAAGTCGCGCGCAGAAGCTAGTATGAGATATTTCTATTGGCAATTGTGAATCTAAAAGTTGTAGTTTTCATTCACACACTGTTTCACATTTGCGAATAGAAATAATTATGTCATAAATATAGTGGATTACAATGGCAGAAAGGAATAATATTATTTATAGTATAAACATTATCATTATTATATTCATCTGTTAGATACCGCTATCTGTTAAATAGCGTTGTCCACAACTGGTGCAACAGGCCCTTACTGTTTTAATTAATTAAAAAGTTTGCAAACTGTAGCAGATAGCAAAATTATAGGTAATAACACTATTAACTGATTAGTCTGCAATGTTTGTGATCTGTCTGATGAATTGTTTACAAAAACATAACGTCTCTAATCGATTGGTATTGTGAATAGGTGTGATTGTTATAGACATTTGTATTAGAATAGTAAAAATAAAATTAATAAGGAGAATAAGTAAAAACTGAATGTATTTTTAAACGACTTCAAAAAAGGAGGAGGTTACTCAATTCGACCGTATATATTTTTTTTAAAATATATGTGTCGCGGATAACTTCATCGTATATGAACCGATTTGGATTATTCGTGGCGACTAGTTCGTTTGTTAATTTTTTTCGTCTAATTACGTTATATTACTTGTAAATGTAATTGAAGTCGGTTTTTTTTCGTTTGCTAGCAAACACAATTATCAACACCAATTTTGAAACGGGACAAGAAATATAGACGTTTTAAATTAAAATATCAGTGCTAAATAGTAGGTACATAAGATTTTGTAGATTTCCGAAATAGATTCTGTAGCTGTAAATAATGTAATAAGCTTTACAGTAAGTTTAAGGCGATTGGAATTTTATATATTCATAATTTTTACTTTCAACATTTCGGTGATTCGAGCAACCTTTGTTAGGGGCTGATAAAAATCGCATTTTGTGCAAAGATTAATTTTCCACTACCGTAATTAAAGTATACCTTGAATATTATTTTTAAATATAGATATGCCTTGTTCTGAAATGCAAAATTTTAAACGAAATTTTAAAGTCTTAAGTGTCGAATCTATATCTATACTAATATATAAAGCTGAAGAGTTTGTTTGTTTGTTTGAACGCGGTAAACTCTGGAACTACTGGGCCGATTTGATAAAATTCTTTCAGTGTTAGATAGCCCATTTTATCGAGGAAGGCTATTAGCTATAGGCTATGTGTCATCACGCTAAGACCAATAGGAGCGGAGTCCACGCCGACGAAGTCGCGCGCAGAACCTAGTATTATATATATTATGTTTTTGGCTGTTGCGCTGACGGTTGCGGGTTCAATCTCCGCACATGGAAAACATTTGTATTGGCCATACAGGCGTTTGCGTGGTCTGGGTGTTTGTGTTTCTGGACCCCCGACACATGAAATGAATCCCAGTGGGGGCCGTTGAGTGTGAATCGTTTATTTATTTATTTATCTAGGAACTCTGGCAACCTTACTTAAGTTTAATTGTGAAACAATTTGTATCCATTAAATCAAGGGCAAATATATAAAAATATGGGCATTATTCATTGATCTAAAAAAACCATTAATACATAGGTATCAATTCTACAAGTTGAATAGAATTTCCAATTTGGTTTTTAGTGCCTGGTCTTTTAAGTTAAATTAAATCCGTTTATACTTTAGCTGCATACATTATAATAAATGCATTCAAATGAAAACAGAGTAATATAAATAATAATTTATCTTTTTTTTATTAATTTATAAATAAGTATTAAATTTTAAATTAGTTTATTCTTTGAACTAAATCACTGTGGGAATTTAAAGAGTAGGTATATATAAAATTATACCTCGATCGATCGATTCAGCCTGTAATATTCCAGTATTGGGCATAGGCCTCTTCCCCATGTAGGAGAAGGATCGGATTTTAATCCAACACGCTGCTCCAATGCGGGTTGGCGGATATGTTCCCTACTATGAGTAACGATCGCTATCAGGTGTACATGATAACAACCGGGACCGACGGCTTAACGTGCTCTCCGAGGCACGGCGGGGAGACCCACAAAGACTGCACAAACACCCAGACCACGGAAACATCCGTATGGCCAATACAAATTAATGTTGTCGTGCTCGTGTGCGGGGATCGAACCCGCAAACGCCTTTAAAATTATACCTATTTTAACCGACTTAAAAAAGAGGAAGTTCTTAATTCAAGTGTGTTCATTTTTTTATGTGTGGTTACCTCATTACTTTTTATGGGGTATACGGATTTTGATGATTCTTTTTTTGATCGAAAGCTAGTGCTTGTCATGTAATCTCGTTTGACTCGTTTTAACATCTGATGAGTAGGTCCTTTTTTACGTTGTATTGTATACTGGTCGATGTAATTTAAGCCGTTTTTTTCGTTTGCGAGTAAATACAATTATACATAACTAGCTGACCCCGCAAACGTTGTTTTGCCATATATGATATTAACCCCCGCAACCCCCTCTTGTGGGTGGAATTTCGTAAAATCCGTTCTTAGCTGACCTCTACTCGGCAAAAGGAATATTCCTACCAAATTTCAAGTCTCTACGAGTTATGGTTCCAGAGATATCGTGATGAGTCAATATATATGGGGAAATCTCTTTTATATATATAGATAAGACACTGCTAGAAAATACTTAGTAACATTCAAGCCGAATTGTGAAAAAAAAACAGATATTTTTTCCTGATCTATCTGTGTATACTGTGTGTGTCTATATGTGTAGGTATATTTATATATATAGGTACAATAACACTTAAAAGGTCTTTGTTTTTAGAACTAATTTTTTATTTTTCTTATCCCGATCGAGATCCTACTGATATGAAGTTCATTGGACTAGTTGTCTGGTTAGATCTTATCTGTGGATCTTATGTATAGAAATATAAACATTTCGTCAGAGAACATATCTAAATATCTGACGATAACTGTGTATGCCACTTCCTTATTCGATTGATTTCTAGGTTGATTAAAATCGATACAATCTTTTCAAATTTTATTTACATTTAAAAAATGTGCAAGAAAACTGAATATAGTGATAAAGAATATTCATGACAAAATATATCCAGTGGAGAAGGAAGATGGAGATATTTTTAGTATTGGATTAATTTAAAATTAAAGTTATTTAAGTCGTGTGCCGTTAATAACACTTTGGTTAATAATATTTCAATGTTTACAACCCGGTATATAAATATATATTAAAATATATAATTTATTATCAAAATTCAAAATTTATGTCGTAGATAATTTAGTATTAGGTCCTCGGTCTAGAGAAACTGTTACCAAAAATGTTCAATTTTATTTATCTTTGGTTACCTATTATATTTACGTAGGTACTATACTTGTACCTAACCAAATTGATTTCATTTTGCCTTCACATGAACTAGGTCATGAATAATACGGTCTTCAACCTTTAGTAAGTTATTTTTATAATAAATACGGACAATGCATTTTATAATCACTTAGATTTTAATCGATAACCAAATATTATCGGTTATAATAATTATTTTATACTTTGAAAATATTATTTCTATTGAATCGAATCAATCATCCGTACTTATTAGTACCTACCTATATGTGTTTTCAAAGTAATAACGGTGCTATCTGTACTAACATCTACTATCTAAAATTACATACAGAACCATAAACAACAAGAAAAATACTTTGAGGGTTAAAAGAAACGTACTTAGTGGTAATAGAAAAAGAACTATTACGAATATTTCCTTACGAAATACTTTTTCTTACGGAAATTTCTTTATATTCGTATACGCAAGAGCTCTTTATTATTTAACACTTTCTTTAAAAGAAATTAAGCAATCCTTTTCACGATCTTTGATTGAGCCTCATGAAAAATTATTCATTCATTATTTAATGTAAAACAATATAATAATTATGTGTTCTTAATTCTTATTCGTAGATGTCGCAGCTTTCGGATTAAAATATTTGTTTGTCTTGACAACTAAAACTTTCATTAATTAAAGTCTTTTATCAAAATGCCTAAATTATGACTATGAAGTGATTCGTTAAGCGACACTTACTTTTACAATCATACTCGTATTTTCATCATTATTTACTGGATAAACGTTTGTCTGTTTGTATTTATAGCTATATATGTGTATATAGGTTTATATATATTTTACAGTCCTAGACTTTATTCATATATGAATACCTAGATTAGAATAGCCAATAAAGTCTAGAAAGGAAACAATTAGGTACTTTGCGTCAGTCCGAGCAAGAAGGGTTACAATTTTATCATTATTCCTCATGATATTTATAGATATAAATGTATTATGACGCAATCGCAAGTATACTAATTTTATTAAAAACATCCCCCAGAGAGACTAGAGCTCAAATAATGCAGCGAACAGCATTTTTAAACCGTCTTCCAAAAAAGAAGGAGGTTCTCAATTCGATTGACTTGACTGGGTGGATCGATTTCGATGTTTTTTTTTTCAAATCGAAAGGTAGTGCGTGCCATGTAGTCCCATTTAAATATAATTGAGATCGGATAAGTACTGTTTGAGTTATATCCCATAATGGTCTAAGATCCGAGAAGGTAAATCTTCCCTCATCTGTTAATTAGATGAAACAATTTTTTATAGGCTTATTTAAATATTGTGAGTTTATAAAAACAACCTCTGCCACCATAAGCCTGATGCAAATTTTTTTTTTTTTAGCTTTTCCCTCTCATGTTAATTACATGTAGTAAGCTAAAACCGTTAATATTTTACATTATATACCTGACTGTAGTAGGCAGCCATCTCTATGATTGCTACACTTATCTGCAGCCAGGTCAGTAACCTCAATCAGAGTAACCTAACCAAATTTGACCACTTTTGAAGAATTTCACTTGTTATATAGGTACCTATAATAAAAATCAAAAAGAACCGAAATTATCGAAAGGACAGGGAAATCCCGGTTCCGTTAAGGCTAAATACCGAAATCTTAGTTCTCAAAAACAGATCGGTTCTGGGTACCCTAATAGTTTTATGGCATCATTAAAGACTTCCATAAACTTTAACGATACGTCGAAACAATTAGCTTTGTAGCAGTACGTGATAGAATGCGTTTGTGTTACTATCTTGCACATAAATAACAGATAATAATTTTTTTTTATTATTATTAAATTTTTTAAAATAACAATAGTTTATTGAACATTTATTGTTTATTAAACAGTTAATAATAGATATAGTTAATTTGTTTAAGGGAATCGTTACATATTTTTTTTAATTTATTTGGTATAACAACGATTGTCACAAATAACAATATTGTTACATCTACTGAATTATTTCCGCTAATTGCACAATCAGTGGTTCTAAAAATAATGTTTACACCAGGCCCGGATCTAGGGGGGGGCAAGCCGGGGCCCATGCCCCGGGCGGCAAGTTCAGGGGGCGGCCAAATTCACATTTTACAGACGAATGGACAACTCATCATTTACTTAACTTTGACCACGGAATAAATAATAGTACCTACAAGTACAGAAATTTCATGGCCATATCAACTCTACCGATACCCAGAGCGCAGAGTGAGACATGCTGCACGAACATTTATTATTCGCGAAGCGCGTAGGCATAGTTCATAAAAATTAAATTAAAAATTAAAAAAAAAAACCCAACACAGTAACCTGAGTTCCCTTTAAAAAGTAAAAAACGCGCTTATTTTGAAGTAATTTTATAAAAATTTCTGTTGCTTAGTTAAGTTAGGTTAGTTTTAGTACAGTCATTTGGTGCTCAAAAAGGGGGTTACCTGGAAATTTTCCGGTAGTTTTGAAAATTGGAGATTTTATAGATTTCGACGTGCTCTTTTCGAATTTTCACTTTGCCACCTCGTATCTTTGCCGCTCGCGCCACCATATTGGAAAAATGGCGCTGAAATACAGTTTTTTAAGAATAACTCCGTTCAAACTCATTTTACGATAAAAATAGTTATGTAATAAATTAAACTAGAGAAAATTTCCTACAATTTATGTAGTAACCTTTTTTTTGTAAAATCCATAGTTTGAGCGTACGAGAGCTGCAAAGTCCACTCTAACACGCGTTTACGTGTCATAATTATATTTCGTTAAGGCTCCGTCGTTTGACAAAAGTAGGCATTTAACGTCTACCCCGTCCCCCTTGGACACACGTCGCGCGAACACGATGCTGGTGAACTCAGTTCGTGACCTCAAAGCATCAGTGGCTGTAAAGCGAACTAATTTGATTTGACTTTAAAATAGAAATGTATTTATTATGATCATTTTTTAAAGTAGTGATAAATATGTAATACTTTCGTAAATAAATGAAATAAGTAAACGATTTCAGGGTTATTTATTATAGACTGTTGGACATAAATAGAATAAGCTATATAAAATAAAACAAATTACATATTAAATCTATACAAATAAATAAAATTGAAGTGTCTGTTTGTAATATTGTAATACCCGCTTTTAACTAAATTACATATATACATAGTGCAAATACCAAAATAACATTTTTTTATAATTTGTTTGTCTGTCTGTTCCGGCTAATCTCTGAAACGGCTGGATCGTTTTTGACATGACTTTCATTGGCAGATAGCTGCTGATGTAATAAGGAGTAACGTAGGCTACTTTTATTTTAGATTTTTTATTAATATTTTATAACTGCGAACTGAACAATAATTATTTTGTTAAACTCCACGCGGAAGAAGTCGCGGGCACAGGTAGTTTAAAATAATTATTATTCAATAAAATGTATCTCAATAAAGTAGCTTCATATTTTATCAATAATCTAATTCTTATTTTAATATTAATTAAATATGTATAATATATTATAACAAAGAAAAAAAACGGCAACGTCACGCGGTGTTCCCAAGTGGTCACCCATCCAAGAACTGACCGTCGTGACGCTGCCGCGTTTCCGGTCGATCAAATTTTACCCCTCATGCTCCTTAAGAAGTTTCACTTAAAAAAAACTAGTTGAAAAAAAAAGCGGTCACCCATCCAAGTACTGACCGTCGTGACGCTGCCGCGTTTCCGGTCGATTAAATTTTATCTTTACTAACATATCTCACTCTCAACTTCCGTTCGGCTCAACCGATCACACTTTTCGTAACGCTCTCGTAACGCACCTGCTTACTCCCCAAGTTAAGCGTGCCTATAGAAGTTTCACTTCAAAAAAACTAGTTGAAAAAAAAGCAGTCACCCATCCAAGAACTGACCGTCGTGACGCTGCCGCGTTTCCGGTCGATCAAATTTTATCTTAACTAAAATATCTCCCTCTCGACTTCCGTTCGCCTCGACCGATCACACTTTTCGTAACGCCCTCGTCGCACCTGCTTACTACCAAAGTTTTAAGCGCGTCTAAAGAAGTTTCACTTCAAAAATACTAGTTGAAAAAAAGCGGTCACCCATCCAAGTACTGACCGTCGTCATGACGCTGCCGCGTTTCCGGTCGATCAAATTTTATCTTAACTAACTTATATCTCCCTCTCAACTTCCGTTCACCTCGACCGATCACACTTTTCGTAACGCTCTCGTCACGCCTGCTTACTCTCCAAGTTAAGTGCGCCTAAAGAAGTTTCACTTTAAAAAAAACTAGTTGAAAAAAAAAAGCGGTCACCCATCCAAGTACTGACGCTACAATGAGCGTAACGCTACAAATAGCGTAACGATACAATAGCGTAACACTACAATGAGCGCAACGATACAAATAGCGTAACGCTACAATGAGCGTAACGCTACAAATAGCGTAACGCTACAACAAATAGCGTAATGATACAATGATCGTAAAGCAACAATGATCGTAACGCTACAATGAGCGTAATGCTACAATGAGCGTAACGCTACAATGAGCGTAACGCTACAATGAGCGTAACGCTACAATGAGCGTAACGCTACAATGAGCGTAACGCTACAATTAGCGTAACGACACAATGAGCGTAACGCTACAATTAGCGTAACGATACAATGAGCGTAACGATACAAATAGTGTAACGCTACAATGAGCGTAACGCTACAATGAGCGTAACGCTACAATGAGCGTAACGATACAATGAGCGTAACGATACAAATAGTGTAACGCTACAATGAGCGTAACGCTACAATGAGCGTAACGCTACAATTAGCGTAACGATACAATGAGCGTAACGATACAAATAGTGTAACGCTACAATGAGCGTAACGCTACAATGAGCGTAACGCTACAATGAGCGTAACGATACAATGAGCGTAACGCTACAAATAGCGTAATGCTACAATGATCGTAAAGCAACAATGATCGTAACGCTACAATGAGCGTAATGCTACAATGAGCGTAACGCTACAATTAGCGTAACGATACAATGAGCGTAACGATACAAATAGCGTAACGCTACAATGAGTGTAACGCTACAAATAGCGTAACGCTACAAATATCGTAACGCTACAATGAGCGTAACGATACAAATAGCGTAACGCTACAATAAGCGTAACGCTACATAGAGCGTAACGCTACAAATATCGTAACGCTACAATGAGCGTAACGCTACAATGAGCGTAACGATACAATGAGCGTAACGATACAAATAGCGTAACGCTACAATGAGCGTAACGCTACATAGAGCGTAACGCTACAATGTGTCATCCTTTTTCATGCAAGTTGCTGCGCGGCGCGCCCTTCCCTGTCGTTTTTCCGTTGCATCCGGTTTGAAATCACAACGATTCTAAAGAAGTTTCACTTCAAAAATCTAATTCAAAAAAAAAGAGGTCACCCATCCAAGTACTTGTCGTGACACTGACGCGTTACCGGTCGCTCAAATTTTACCCCTCATGCGCCTAAAGAAGTTTCACTTCAAAAATGTTAATTTGGTGTAATATGTACCGTGTATATATACATACATAATTATGAATTTAGTTAAAAGCCGTAATATTACAAACAGACACTCCATTTTTATTAATTTTTATATAGATAAATAGTGTTTACAAAAACTTAAACAGCAACAAAATAATTATATTAAACTAGCGGACCCGGCAGACGTTGTCCTGCCCGGAAAACAGCTACCAAATTTTATTGCTTACATACCGATAGCAGCGCCACCTATCGGGTCAAATTGAGATAAAAAATTCCCTCTCTCGAGTTGGACCAAATTACAAATGCTTACGAAATGTGATAAAAATTGGTTCAGTACTTTCGGAGTTACATACCGATAGCAGCGCCACCTACCGGGTCCAATTGAGATAAAAACTACCCTATCTCTCAAGTTGGACCAAATTACAGAAGCTTACAAAATTTGATACAAATTGGTTCAGTAGTTTCGGAGCTACATACCTATAGCAGCGCCACCTACCGGGTCTAATTGAGAAAAAAAATACCCTATCTCCCAAGTTGGACCAAATTACAGATGCTTACAAAATTTGATACAAATTGGTTCAGTAGTTTCGGAGTTACATACCGATAGCAGCGCCACCTACCGGGTCCAATTGAGATAAAAACTACCCTATCTCTCAAGTTGGACCAAACTACAGAAGCTTACACAATTTGATACAAATTGGTTCAGTAGTTTCGGAGTTAGATACCTATAGCAGCGCCACCTACCGGGTACAATTGAGATAAAAAGTATGCTATGCCCGTTTCCTGGTTCTAAGCTACCTCCCCACCAATTTTCAGCCAAATCGCTTCAGCCGTTCTTGAGTTATAAAATTAAATAGTGTAACTAACACGATTACACGACTTTCTTTTATATACATATATAGATTTAAAGTAAATAGCGAATTTAAATTTTATTACTACTGTGGGCAGTAGGTGTATGGATATTGAATGCATACTACGTAATATTAAAAATACAAAAGACGGAACGCTTTTTTGAAAAATTTTGCACACGTCTTGCCTCTGTAACGTCCAACGGGACAGTGTGAGTGCCGCGAGAGCGCCCAGCGCTTCGAAAATCACTTGAATAATCGATTAAAAAAAATAGATGTAATAAATAAATTAAAAAGCGGCAGAAGCGGATCCAGTTATATATGAACTTTATTTTGGTAAGTTACTCATAACATCAAATCAGTTATTTTAATAATAAAGCCGAAAATAGTAGATAAAATGAAGCGAAAAGAGGTAACTTTGTGAATTTATTCTATCGAGCCAAATTTATCAAATCATGTTTTCAACGTCAAAAATGGACAAAATATACCCTCAACAATATCAATTAAATTTATTAGATTAAAATTTCACTGTTTACTATTCCAAAAATGAATTTATATAAACGTGTTTTGCAGGAATATCTGAAATACCTCGCCTTAAGTCCCGTCGACTAGTTTTGAATATATATTTTTTTATTTAAAAAAATTATGGTATGTTCTAAACACTATAAATATTTAATTCCCGTTGGAAATTTTACTTAAACTTAATTTTTCAACAAGTTGAACGATTGTTAACAAACAAAATTTTCTTGTTGTTTTTCTCAATTGTAAATGAAAAAAAAAAAAGTTTAAACATTGTCGTAAAAAATTTTCGCTTCGTAGAGCCTTTCTTATATACATAATCAACAAGATCACGCCATTAAAGTTAAAAAAATATTCATACTTTGTTTATAATAATATTTGTACTTGAACAAAAACTGGTGATTTTTACAAAAAGTGGTGATTTTTCTGGAACTATAAAAATTATTATAAACAAACTATGAATATTTTTTTTTACTTTAATGGCGCGATCTTGTTAATTATGTATATAAATAAGGCTCTACGAAGCGAAAATTTTTTACGACAATCTTTAACCATTTTTTTTTTTTCATTTACAATTGAGACGTAATTTCGAGAAAATTTTGTTTGTTAACAATCGTTTAACTTGTTAAAAAATTAAGTTTAAGTAAAATTTCCAATGGGAATTAAATGTTTATAGTGTTTAGATTACACCATATTTTTTTCAAATTAAAAAAAAATATTCAAAACTTGTCAACTGGACTATAATTATGACACGTAAACGCGTGTTAGAGTGGACTTTGCAGCTCTCGTACGCTGCAACTATAGATTTTACAAAAAAAAGGTTACTACATAAATTGTAGGTCTTTAGTTTAATTTATTACATAACTATTTTTATCGTAAAATGAGTTGGAACGAAGTTATTCTCAAAAAACTGTATTTGAGCGCCATTTTTCCAATATGGCGACGCGAGCGGCAAAGATACGAAGTGGCAAAGTGAAAATTCGAAAAGAGCATATCGAAATCTATAAAATCACCAATTTTCAAAACTACTGGAAAACTTTCCAGGTAAAACTATCAAATGACTGGACTATTTAGACTATTTGTAATTGAACTGTTAGTTTTGGAGCGGTCCCGCAACGCGATGTAATTTTTTTTTTTTTTTTTTGAATTATTAATACTCGTACATACTTAGGTACTTTAAGATTGAGTTTCTTTCATTATTTTTTACTTTTAAAGGGAACTCAGGTTACTGTGTCGGTTTTGTTTTTGTTTTTAAATTAATTTTTATTTTATACTTTCATTCATTTATTTTTATTATTAATTTTGTAAAGTGCATGCCATGCTATTTCATTTGCAACCCTACTTGGATAAATTTGCTGACATTCGGATTTCCATCCTCATTTTCTCTCCACCACATGTATTTGCAGATATTGGGTATTTTCCTCGGTTTTACCCCCAGATTTTTTTCAGGTCTCAACCGATTTTCATCAAACATGCGTCTAAGAACACTCGCCCGTAACTTACCTTTCATACAAAAAAAAAACTAAATTGAAATCGCGTCCTCCGGTCGCGAGCTACGCTGCCACAGACAGACAGACAGACACGTCAAACGTATAACATCCCTCTTTTTCGGGGGTTAAAAATACGCGCCCGCTCGCCCGCAGAAATCGCAGATCGCGGCAGCACGCGTCTGGTTACCGTGCGTGCGAAAGAGAGAGTACAAAGAGTGCAAAAGAGTAAAATTGTAATTTCAATTCACAAATGCAATACAGTATTTGATTTTTATTTTTATTATACATATTTTTATTTTAAATCCTATCCTATGCTGTTTATAAAATATATATCCTACACGTTTATGTCTATGTACGTGTAAATAAATAGGCTTAACACAGAAAGAACGATGGATGCATTATTTCCGAAAGGCCTATGTAGGCTATGTCCAAATTTCAATCAAATAGTGGACATCTGATAGCTGAAATTATAAGCATGATAAAGGTTAAAATAATATAAATATAAGTGGGCGGGGGCGGCATTTTTCAGTTTTTGCCCCGCCTAAAAAAAATTGAAGATCCGGGGCTGGTTTACACCACATGCTTTTTACATGCTTTTATATTTCCATATTGAAGAGAATGAATCGTGGGTCATATTAATTATTTTTATCTAGTACTAGATGGCCCGGTGAACTTCGTATCACCTACGTACATTTGTAAAAAATATACACAAAACACTTTCTGAACGCACCTATAAATATTTGACAACCAATTGACAACGTTTTTGACAAAAGACAATTTCCCCGCTAGGAACATTTTGTATTGGAAAATTAAATCGTCGTTTTTAGTATTTTCTGTTACATATTATTTATGTTTCTCACCGTTTAAACCTTTCCTGAACTTCCACCCACATTTCAATATCAAAATTAGCTAAATCAGTCAAGCCATTCTCGAGTTTTAGCGAGACTAACGAACAGCAATTAATTTATATAATATATAGATTAATTTTTGACGTATTTAAATTGTATTTTTCATAGCCATTCACGAAATAATCCTACCTACTACTAAAAATAATTTTGATATAGGTATAGATATAATTATGATTCACAAAATTTTGATGTAGTATTATAAAGATTCCCAGAGGAATATGTTATATATTTTGTACCAGTATAAATGTGATTACTCTAATGTGTTAAAAATTTAAATAGCCTTTTCCTCTTATTTAAATGAATTAATAATATTTTTCCTGGTATTTATGTATTTTGGCTTCCATGATATTATTCATAATTCCTAAACGGGTTAATGGATCATTAGATTTGACCTGTTTTGTCTACTAAAATGAAAGTAAGTAGTACATTTAGAGTATGACTCTAAAAAAACCTATGGGTTTTTTTCGAGCCTATATTTAATTGAAATTGAAATCGAATCGTAAAACCGAACTACTCTACATTTGTATATTCATATAGTTATCAAATTATTATTATAAAAATAAGTCCCCCGGCCGCGTCTTTCTGTCCTCCTGTCTGTCTGTCTGAACGCGATAAACTCGAAAACTACGCAACGGATTTTTATACGGTTTTCAACAATAGAAAGAGTGATTCTTGAGGAAGGTTTAGGTATATAATTTATTATGCTTTTATGTAAATTAGCTGAAATACGGCGATAAATGTTGAAGAGGTCGCAAAAAATCTCGCCAACTGGGAACTTTCCACGCGAACGCCGCGTAAACTAGCAAAGATACAGTTAAGTAATGTACTAGAGAATTCAAAATCTATAAAATTGCTACAAAAAAGTCCGCGATAGCATATCTTTATCTCTTACTAGGGAATGCAATCCCGCGGATCCGCAATCCCGCAAATGCGGGATCCCGCATAAAATTAGCGGGATTACAAATGCGGGATTACACCTGCGGGATCCGCAAGATTTGCAAGATTTTATATTTTCCAGCCTGAATTCGCATAACAATGTGTACGGCACGAAAAGTGTTGGATTTCGTAGTATAATTATGCTATTTGTACCATTATTTCATGACTTGTAGTATGTAGTTTCGTAAAGCAAGGATACTACGCGCGAAAATACCATAATTATAGCTTCAGGTCGATTGACTTCATTTATTGGTCGAATCATTTTGTTTTTATTGTTTACCCTTCAATATAAAGAAATTATTTATCAGGCAAAAACCAAACAGTCGTCAAGAAGCTTCGGTGAATCTCTATGTAATGAATTTTACCAAGTAATTTGTATATACTGGTGTACGTAGTATACAAATTACTTGGTTTTTTTACTATCTATCGGTCGTTTGACAAAGTAGGATGGATGTATTTTATGTATGAGTGTGAGTGAAACAATGATATGATAGGGCACAGCAGGAAATTGACTGCTCAAATATGGAGCAGCCCGACTGGTACGTCGACCTTACAGAAGATCACAGCTAAATAATACTACTTTCAAACAGTGTTGTGTTCGTGTTGGTGAGTAAGGCGACCAGAGCTCCTGGAGGGAATTGGGTATAAGGTCGACGACGCGCTTGTGATGCTTCTGTTGTTGCAGACGTCTATAAGCTACGGTAATTGCTTACCATCAGGTGAGCAGTACGCTTGTTTGTCTACCTAGTTATATATTTTTAAAAAAAGTACCTACAAATCAATCAATTTTAAATAAATAATTTAGTTTTTGTCATTATTTCTGATCAAAATATAATTATACTATTTGTTTCTTCTAAGTAAATTATATTGATTCATTTAATGACTTCGAAAATAATTTTGTGGACTAATAATTCTAAAATATTGTACAATCCTGCAAATCTTGCGGATCCGCGGGATGGTCTCAATCTTGCGGATTTGCGGATTGTCTTTTGGGTGCTGGATTGCATTCCCTATCTCTTACGGTTGACCTACAATAACCACTTTTATGTTCAAATTTTTAATTAAAAACATTACGTTATTTTCAAAGCTATTTTCTTTAGTTCGGTATTAATCCTTATCAAAATGAATATGTTAGTTAGCTTAGTCATTTAATGCAGATTAAAATTGCTCTTTACACTAAATCAATCAGATGAATGGTTTTTGAGATATCGTAGTTAGAAGTAATTATTAAAAATAAATAATGCGCAACGAAGTGGGCACGGGTCGGCTAGTAGTTATCAAAAGAAGGAGTTTGAAGCAAGATTACTAAAATACATAGGTACAATATATTATTAAGTAATTCTGTATGATAAAACGAAATAGACTGAAATTACTTTATTACTCACGCGGTGAAAGTTTCGTTGATGAATGAATAATACTTAATTGCATAAGACATTGTATAAGTACCTAATATAAAACTAAATATAATATAATTGTGTTTGCTTGAAAAAAAACCGACTTCAGTTACATCGACAAGTACTAATACAACTTGTTAATTGTCAGATCTGGATTAAATTTAAATGAGGCCACAAAACAAGCACGGCCTTTCGATTAAAAAAAAGAATCATTGAAATTGGTCCTTCCAGTAAAAAGTTCTCAGCTAACATACATAAAAAATACAGTCGAATTGAAAACCTCCTCCTTTTTGGCAGTCGATTAATAAAGAGGAATCAAAAATGAAGATGAAACTTGGGAAAAGTTGTAAGCGGGAGAGATTTTTTTTTTTTTTTTTTTTTTATACCACGACGGTAGCAATCAAGCATACGGCCCGCCTGATGGTAAGCGGCTACCGTAGCCTATGGACGCCTGCAACACCAGGGGCATCACATGCGCGTTGCCGACCCTTCAAAAACCTATTTACTCCCCTCTTGAAGGACCCCATACTGTAGCATTGTGGGAAAACCTCGGCAGGGAGTTCATTCCACAGCCGAATGGTCCGTGGGAGGAAGTTCCTCTGAAACCGAACTGTACGGGACCATTTGGGCTGCAATGTGTGAGCATGAATTCCCTGTCGATGGCGAGCGGTGCGATGGTAAAAAGTGGCCGTGGGCATCATCTCGAACAATTCTTCGGAACACAACCCATTGTACAAACGATAGAGCACGCATATGGATGCAAGATCTCTTCTTAGACTTAAGGGCTCAATATCGCTCGTCAGTATTGGATCGTCGACAATTCTCACAGCTCTCTTTTGAACCGAGTCGAGAGGACCAAGCTGGTATGCCGGTGCTCCCGCCCAGAGGTGAGAGCAGTACTCCATGTGGGGGCGGACTTGCGATTTATATAAAAGCAGTCTTTGCCCCGGCGTGAAGTACCGCTTCGCTCTATTGAGCACACCGAGTTTTTTGGATGCCAGCTTGACCTTGTCTTCCAGGTGACATCGGAACTGGACGTCGCTGGATATGTCGACACCAAGGATACCAATACTGCTAGAGATGATAAGGGGTGTGTCCTGGAATTGAGGGGCCACAGTGAATGGGGTTTTCTTAGCGGTGAACGCACAAACTTGTGTCTTGGAGGGGTTAAATTGGACTAGATTGTCTCGACCCCAATCGGAGACTCTGGAAAGAATACTCTCGATTTGAGACACAAGTTGTTCGCGACTTTCTACCACAGCGGAACGAGGATTATGATACAAAGCTTCTCATATAAGACCTATAAAAATGATTATGCATCACTACATATTATAAAACAAAGTCGCTTCCCGTCTGTCTGTCTGTATGTATGCTTAGATCTTTAAAACTATCAAACGGATTTTGATGCAGTTTTTTTAATAGGTAGAGTGATTCAAGAGGAAGGTTTAAACGTATAATTTAGATATATATTTTGGCATATGTACCGTGTATACATCCATATATATTTAGTAAAAAGCGGTTATTTTAATATTACAAATAGACACTCCAATTTTATTTATTTATATAGAAGATAATTTTCTCCATTGAAAAAAAAATTAGCTAAATAAGACTTAAAAATTATACATAGGCATTCATAAAACAAATTATGAGAGAAGACTTTAGAAAGCAATTTTTTACAATGTGATTTTAAACCAAATGCTGAAATTTTACATCAAACAGCTCGAATACTAGGAGAAAATCATTTTGGGGATGATTCAATAATGCAGTAGATATTCATTGCTTTATGAAAGTTCAGTGATACTTAGATGGTACCTTTTCAATTACGGAAAATGTGATGTGATGCGATGAAGATCCTAGTATTTCGATGCCAGATATCGAACGCCATACGAGAATATCATCATATTAGAGAATAGCATCGCATTGTCAAAAAATTTGGACTTCATCCGTATGACTTTACACGTGTACAATCGATGCAACAACGCAACTGCCGAGCACGGATGGTTTTCTGCAGAGAAATGTTAAGAAGAATCGAAGACCAAAATTTTTCAGAAAAATTTCCCAAGCACTGTTTGCCTCCCTCACACAATTTAGAATTCATCTGAATAAGCTGAGCAGGTAGTAAAATCTAATTTTTAGGGTCGACAGCTTTACTTACTTAGTAAAAACTCAAAAAAAATATCTGCAAATAATTTTGCAATTTTGTGATGAAATACCTATTTTTACATATTAATGGCTATATCTTAATAATTTTACGCTATAAAGTAGATAGTATGGTACTGTTTTAGAATCCTTATGAAGTAGGCTATTTTTCTAAGTAGTTGGCCACTACAACTCCGATACATTTTATTTACACCACAGGTGCTCAAACTTAGCAGTTAAGTAAATTTCAAAATCAAAATTTAAGTTTAGCGACTTCTTGTAAACTACTATTCGTAGTAGTTTAGTTTTTTGAAACATAATTAAGGAGCAGCATTATTAGGGAACACTTTAAAGAAAAAAAATCCGATCTAGGCCTCAAAAAGCGGACGTGGTGCCCACAAATGTGACAAGAACTGAGAATTTTCTAAATTATACAAAAAATGGCATAGACTGAATAGATAGAATGGCATAAACTGTTTGAGATTTAAAAAAAAAATTTTGGTTTTGTAACCCACCTCTTCCTCCGCACACTCACGTTCAGGATTATCCGTTCATTACGGGGCACCCTGTATAGATAGATATACCTATACAAGAGATTTCCACCCATATATTGACTCATCACGATATCTCTGGAACCATAAGACGTAGAGACTTGAAATTTGGTAGGAATATTCCTTTCGCCGAGTAGAGGTCAGCTAAGAACGGATTTCACGAAATTCCACCCACAAGAGGTAGATGCGGGGGTTACCTATCTCCCCCTCAATCCCCATCTCAACATATATGGCAAAACAACGTTTGCGGGGTCAGCTAGTATATATATATATAGATATATTATATTATTTTTTATTTGACAAAAGCGTGTACCTACTGTTAAAATATTCCACAGAAAGCGGTATGATAACATTAAAAGAATTCTCTAATCATTAAAAAATCAATCAGATAAAATGTCGCTACTCGTAATAGCTGTGTGACTGGTAGTCTTCAAGGCGATAAAAATCTTTAGGCTAATCGATTTGCAAAATTATCGAAATATCTAAATTTCTTTACGTCACATTTTATTATTTCTGAGTATTGTTTTTCGATTTCCGCTCGGGATGGATGTTTGTATTTGTACAAATATTTCTTTCCGGTTTGGATATGTGTGTCCTCGTGGCTCTCCCCATCGTGCCTCGGAGAGGACGCTAAGCCGTCAGTCCCGGTTCCTATCATAAATACCTGATAGCAAACGTTACTCGTAGTACGGAACATCAGCAAACCCGCAGTGGAGCAGCGTGGTGGTTTAAGGCTCCAATCCTTCTCCTACGTGGAGAAAGAGGTATATGCCCAGCAGTGGGATGTTACAGGCTGAATTGTGAGGAATGACTTTTTTTCTTTAATTTTTTTAGATACCTTTGTAAACTTTGTTGATAGACAACTCCCATGATATGCATGTTATCAGGGTTGGTCTGCTGTACCGCATCTCGAATAGGTTTTCCCTGTCGATGTACGGCAGCTGGATAATGTCTCCGATAAGGAGCACCTTATTTGCCCCTGATAATCGGGCTGCCATCACTATGGCTCCGAAGTGGCTCATGAGGGCTTCATCCACATCATCATTAGGCAAAATCATCATTTAAGTTATTGAAGTAAAACTTCATTACGCACGCTTGACTTGGGGAGTAAGCTGGTGAATGCGTGACGAGAGCGTTACGAAAAGTGTGACTGCGTGAGGCGAACGGAGCAAGAGAGAGAGGTGCGAGCACACATTTTCTTTCTCTCTTCCTCTTTCGCATTTATGTACCTTCACGATTCAGCCTGTAAAATTGCACTGCTGGGCATAATCCTCTTTCTCCATGTAGGAGAAGGATACATTATATAGGTACCATATTTTAAGAGTCCAACATAAATATGTCGACATACCTACTGCCGCAAATTTGGCATTGAAGGTCATGTTCTGGAACTTGTAAAATCTGTTCTCAGTACGAGCAAAAATATTGTAAAATCAAAAAATAGTATTAAACTAATAAGAAATAAAAATTAATATATTTTGTAAAGAAAACTTGTAGATACATATTAATTGTTCACGTTATAATAGAGACAATTTTACTTTTAATTTTTCCCATAGAATACAGCATACTTCTATAAATTAAATCAAATCTTCTGGATACCACGGAAAATGAATGTTTCATTGTGTAATAATGTCTCAGGCTATTTCGTTATTTTAACGTACGATACATCACTTATTTTAAAAGAATAACCCGAAAACTACCACTGTGATGAAAAATGTATTGTCACGGTTTCTAGAATAGTTTGCAACGAAAATCTCAGTTAAAATCACAAAAACTGTGTGATGATTGCACGGTTTAAACGCGTGTGCTTGTATTATCGTAATATGTTATAAATGCATTCTATATTAAATATTAAAAAAAAACTTATAGTTAGTGGTTAACAGGTTTTTAGGAAAACTTTTACGTAGGGTACTTCATTCTAATTCCATTTCAAGTCACCAATGATCAACGGCAGCGCATGACAACGGCATGTTGACTACAATGAAATACTCTTTTATCAAAATTGCTATTACCGTCATATTATAATCTTCTGTTTCACCGGTTCACGATAAAACTACCTGACGTACTCGTATAACGGTATTGACTAACCCGTTGTCGCAGTTGGCAGTGATCCTGCTATTCGCTCCAAGGTTGTGGGGTCGATTCCTGTCTCGAGTATGGGCGTAATCTATATAATTATATGTTACTGTAAATGCACGAAGTACGGTAAATCCTAAGATTTAAGAGTAAAACCTAAGATTTACCAACTCTTATTGGTAAAAGCCCGAACGATTTTGTGATTCGCACTTTTACCACCATTCACTTGGTAAGTCTTAGGATTTACATTAAAGGCACGGTAAATGTTGAAAAAGACATGTTATAACGTAGCTAGTCTTTACAAAGTTAGATAGGTTATGGTTATTTTATTTGTAACGAAATTATGCCGATAAACGGTCTACAGGTCTTAATCTAAAGACATAACAATTTAATTTTTTGACTGAAATAAATGAATATTAATTAATCTTTGTTTTATTCCCAAAACCAACCTTTACTAGCTCCCAGTGGTAAAACCTAGCATGTACTAAATTCTAATAGTAAAAGCCCGAAAAAAATATCCCATTTTCATAAATCCTTACATTTACCAACTCATGTCGGTAAATCCTAAGATTTACTCTTAAATCTTAGGATTTACCGTAGTTCTAGCTTTTACAGTAACATATATATAAAAGAGATTTCCACCCACATATTGACTCATGACGATATCTCTGGAACCATAAGGCGTAGAGACTTGAAATTTGGTAGGAATATTCCTTTCGTCGAATAGAGGTCAGCTAAGTACGGATTTTACGAAATTCCACCCACGAGAGGGGGTTGCAGGGGTTAATAACATATAAGGCAAAACAACGTTTGCGGGGTCAGCTAGTATTTATATGTACTTATATATGTGTTTTGTACATTTACTAAAAAAAAGCTGTTTTTGATGAATTCTGTATTAGTAACTTAATATTTCGTTAAAATTATTTCAATGAATTAAATGCTTAGCAAATAATGTTACCGGCGACAATAACCCGAGAGGGTCGTATATTTTTGCTATTTCTGATAATATAGCGCGCTTAGTGCAATGACTCTTTTAAAAACAATTAAAATTAAACACAAGAAAGGAATTTACATAATGGTTTCTCTTTTTCATATTTACATATAAAAGGTAGTTTAACAATAAATATTTTTATTTCAGATTGAAATAGAAGTAAGCAAGAAGACAAGCAAGTGAGAAAAGACACAAGGAAGTAATACACGCTGCTCCAATAGACAAATCAACTAATCCAACAATCGTTAAAATGGATAAAATTAAAAGCACGAGTTGGACAGAAGGTGGCACGATAAAAAATTTTAAATATATAATAATTTTTATTATATTTTTACTAATAACTGATAAATATCAATAACAAAAAGCCTTGATAATATATTAATAACTTTGAACAATATTATGACGTAAGCCGATTATAATCTAGATCATTATTAAGAAAGGTTGTTCGTCATTGCTCTGCTCGGGCACTATAAATTATTTTAAGATTACGTAATTTTATATTAATCCCGTGTCCAGTTTCTATTAAAATATTTCTGAATTTATTTAGTCTTTTTAATTGTAGATTTTATATGTACTACACTATAGGCAGGCTTTACACAGGTATACTTTAGTATTTATCTTAGTTTCTTAGTAGACTTTTATATGTGTAGAAATAGATATTTTACATACGATACATATGCATCTAATCATATATTTTATGTTTGAACATACGTAAAAACATAAAATAGGCTGACGAGTAAATTATATACTATATCTAATATTAGAAAAACTGCGATATACAACTAAAAGGCGCTTTCTCTTCGTTTACTTAATTATTACGTAAACTTATAATCTCATACCATTTAAGAAAACAACGGCAAAGCTTGGTCCATGTCGATTTAGATTGTAATTTATTTTACCAATGTAAATATTTATTGAAGTAATAACTTCTTATGGGAGGGTAATCCGCTTCGTTACGTAACGCGTTACGGCGCCAGTCTGTCTGGCTTCCCTTTCTCTCATGCATACGGCAGCGGTAGGCAGGCTCCTCCTCTCTCACTTTAACCCACAGCGCTAGCTGTCTTTTCTCAAGTTAAACAATTTCAAAATTTCTGTCGGGCGTCCCGAGATGCACAAGTTTTTTTTATATATTTTTTTAATGTATTATTTTTTGAATGTAAATAAAATATATCTTAACTCATACATAATAAAAGAGAAGGTCATGCTAAGGCTTTATTGCTTTAAGCAGGCGATTTATGTAACACAATCATAGGTGAGAGCAATTTATTGACAAAGTACTGAGTAGACAAAAATATAGTTAATGTACACGATTGAACGAAAACTAAACTAAATAAATATAGACTATATCACATACGAATATATAGCAACGAAAATATTAGTAATTATAAGATATACATGCATATCTAGTACTTAATAAGAAATATTTAGAAACTTATAACTTAGAAGTTATATAAGAGACTTAAAAGTAGATTGCCATAAAGTGAAAGTTCTTGAATCTTAAAATACGAACTACGAACTAACAACAATAACTATATAATTTATTCGTAATAACTAATAACTAACTGACCCTACCCCACCTTACCCCACTGTGGGTACTCCACGCCTATGGACCCGACAGATATACATATATCTGTCGGGTCCATAGGCGTGGAGTGTAGGTATCTTGCGAAATGTCAAACACATGTAATTTTAATAATCATTGCATTTTTTGACATTTTTCTATTTTATGCGCAGATTTCTTAATTTTTCATTCCGTTAGAGTCTACGAACTGTTAGAAAAATTTTGAAAATAAAAATTCAGTCAAAAGGTGATGCCGTATGATTCTAAGATAAAAATTACCTCAGACCAAATTAAAAATTTTCCTTAAAAGACTATCTACAAGATTGGTCTGAAATATTTTTTTGTAAAATGTATTAAAAAAAAAAGTTGTAGAGCTAAAAAAGACAATTTTAATAGAATTTTTCTTACTTCTTTTGCTTATAACTTCTTTAATTTTAAATTTAGGGCAAAAAGTTATGTGAACATATTTTGTAGGCAAAGCGATTTGCTACAAATTATGTTTCTTACGATTTTTTTTAGGACGCATAGTCTCCGAGACACTGCGAAAAAGGTGTTTGCTCCCCTTTTCCAAGATCGCGGCTGGGGGACAAGGGCGGCAACCTCACAAACTTGGGGTTAAGCTTCTATTGAACCCCCAAAACAAGTCCCAAAAATAAAATTGCATCCCCTACAATATGCAATATTAGGTCCTTAAATTGTAACATTTCAATGAACTAGTATGCGCTTAGCAAACACACTTAACGATGCAATTTTGTAATAGGTATCTATTGATATTAGAATATTATGTAATATTAAAAATGTTCTTTAACATATTTTAGGAGAGTTCGAAGCAACCGAAGATCCCAGTATATCGATAATAGCCGAAGAAGTCCCGACTCTGACCGTGGCCACTATTCTTGGAGTCGCTATTGTTATCCTCATAGCTATTGTTGTAGTTTTCGCACTAGGAGTCCTCGTTGATTGGCGTCAGCAGTAAGTATACGTTTCTGAATAAGACTTTTTACATATATTGTGTGTTTGTTTGACCTATTTTATGTATAGTGTATCGAAATTTTTAAGAAATTTGACAATCCATGATATTAATTTTTGTCTTTCTCATAATTGAAATAAAAAGTCGAGTAAACGAATTTGCATACCCTTATAATAGTTAATATTTAACAATTGCTGTAACAATTTTAGGCGGTTACTTAATAAGAAGATAGGCGAAGTTAGAAGAATGAAAAATCATAAAAGGACAAATACATACCCCGAAGCTGATGTGGTCAGCATAGCGACAAACATGGAGGAAGCAAGTATGAGCACGCCGCCTGCTGACGCTCTGAGAAATATACCATAGCTATAACTATTGGCAATTTAATTAGCTATTATATAATTATTATATTCATAAAATATTTTGATCTATTATTTAATCTCAACTAAAGTATACCTATAATTGTATATTTAAATCAATCAATTAATTGCTTATTTTATTTGAACTTCGGCTCTACACTTTAATATTATGTTTATCATTGATTTTATCAGGCTACACGCGTAAATATTACCTACAAAGATGAAATTCAACGACAGCTTATTATCATTATACATATATTTCAAGAATTGTTTATGACGTTTAGATAAAAAAATACATATACGTAAAACCATTTTATAAATATCAAAAGTCTATGCTTTAATGAAAATATGGTTTAAAGGAAATGAAATGTGTGTAACAATTAGATGTCCACAATCTCAGGAGTAAGTAAATAAATATTTTTTGTTTTGTTTTTGTTATATTCTCAGTGTATTTAGGTACTATGTAGTTATGCTTTTACATGATATTATTAAATATAAAAACAATCCGTAAACTGTAGTATGCATAAACTGAATATCTGCCTATAAATTTTAACAATTTCAAAGGTTATAATGTTATATAATTTATGTTATGTTTTATACTTTTGTATTCTAGTTATATAATATATCACTATATAATATAACACAACTACTTAAAGTTTCATTCGCTTGAATATACTCGTATCTCGTATACTCTTCGTACAATACCATTAGTTTTTTGGAGTGATGTTCGTCCACCGAAAAGGGAGGATCCTCCAACCAGACGGGTGTTGTGTCTGGTAGGGCTACTGCCCCGACGGTTGTTGTCGGGTTCTTGTATATATAGTTCATTCGCTTGAAAACTTCGATAGCGTGATCTAGAATCGTCAGTTCGTTTGTGGCTCGATAGATGTCGCCACATCACTCCCCTCCGAGACCGGAGGTCGATAGCGGTTTTTGAGTCGTCCATACACATCTTGTGATGCTTGCCGGGCCAGTGGAATGTTCCAGTGAGTCGGAACCAGATGCCGCATAGTTCACAGTGAGTCGGAACTGTCTGCGGTGATGCCCCAGTGAGTCGGGGTGATGCTGCATATGCTCCAGTGAGTCGGAGTGGTGCAGTGCTGCGTAGTGGCTGGCTGCTGCGTCGACCAGGAGAGAGGTGCGTCTCTGCTTGCTGACCGGCCGAAGTGCAGTGTGCTGTGCCAAGGTCGCTGAGAAGGCTGTGGGTGATGACCAGGTATGCGCGTCCGCTGCATGCTGGTGGTCAGGATACCCGTTGTAGCCGTGGATGCTGGCTGGCTGTAGGACTTGCTGCTCGAAAGCTTGAGGAAGTGATAATGAAGTCACGATGATGTAGATTGACGAAGGCTGCGCTGATGATCACGTCGGGGTCACCAGTTTGGTGGGCGCGAGGAACAGGGTGTTGAGTCCCTCATCTACCACCGCAAAGGGAGGATCCTCCAACCAGACGGGTGTTGTGTCTGGTAGGGCTACTGCCCCGACGGTTGTTGTCGGGTTCTTGTATATATAGTTCATTCGCTTGAAAACTTCGATAGCGTGATCTAGAATCGTCAGTTCGTTTGTGGCTCGATAGATGTCGCCACAGTTTTAATATTTTTATATGTCTAGTTCCTCATTTAACATTAAAAAGTATACCTGATATTTAACTTCCATTAAATCAATTAATATTTTAAAGAAATTGACATGAAAAAAAACTACTTATTCCTTTTTGTCATTAACTTTAAATCTAATTATTAAAAGTACCTACCTAAGAATAGATAAACATTTAAAATATAATATGTAGATATTTACATGATCTTTAATCAAAATGAAATAGGTTAGGTCAATGATCAAGATGAGAAAAGAAATCTTTTTTTTCTAACATCATTGGGTTAGGTAATATATTGTGATACTACTTATTTAAAGAAGAATTCTATGTAAATATATGTTTTTTTTTGTAAGACAATGTAATAATATACAATTATAAAATAAAAATATTTAGCCTTTATTGTTTTTTCTTTTCAAATCATCTAACATTCGATCATTGCATCTAGAATAAATCGTTCATAAGTTTCGTTTTGGAAACCGTAAATTTTAGTTAAATGTATTAGTATAATGATACAAATATACAATATCAAGTATAAATACATATAGATTTTAGATTTTCTTTCTTTCTTTTCTTTCTTGTTTCTTGCATTACTAAAAAAAAATTATGTAGGATGTAACAAAGAAATCAAAGTAGACTAAATCGTTTACTTGACTGATTCGGTTTCGTTTCGTCACCTTACGTTGTATTATCTAATAATTTTTTACTGGTTGCGCCGATTTTGATACTTTTTTTTTATAATTTAAAGCTAATATTTATCACGTGGACCCGTTTCAATTCGATCTAGGTCTGATAACAACTTTTTGAGTAATTTTTGATAACGCGTATTTACCTGACTATTGTTTCGTCTACCTACGTTGTGTTAAAGGTCCATGTAATTAGATCGAAGTCGGTTTTTATCCTTTGCAAGCAAACATCATTATTTATTTTTTATTATTTTATTTAAAAGTGCAAAAGTTTTTTTAAAGTTTTAGATGCATGTTTATAACTACGAGTATTTGTACAAAATTAAGCTATCGAGAAGAATATGAACAGGGATGCTACTTTTAAAAGTATATATTAAAAGATAGGAGCGTATCCTTATACATACAATACCTAAATCAGTGGTCGGCAACCTTTTGGTAGGCAAGGGCCACGAGGTGGCCAAATAAACTAAAGGCGGGCCGCACTTATGATTTAAACCCTAGACTCTACCTGATACCTACAATATAATTGGTCATATCCCATAGAAAAAATGAGAATGCTATTAAAATTTTTAAAACATATGGAATTTAATACGTACACGTAATACTTACATTATACAGCACAACAGCATTTTTGTTGTATGGAATTTTTTTATGGATCTAGATGCATTTTCTACCCTAATTCTAAATTTGTACTCAGATTTTTGCTAGCAGCTCTACATTTTTAAGATATGAAGGGTAGCTATTTTTGTCAAAAAAACATGGTTTCCCGTCATATAACAATTTATTTAAACAACATTTTCTTTTATGTAACTTTCTTGAATAAGTTGGAGTTTTACAACTATTCTGGATAATCCAACAGTAGTCAGCCATCATACTGTTGCGTGTTAGGGTTCGAACGATTTGGAGAGAAAGACCTGCTGACTCTTTTAGAGACTTTATTCACTAGCACTAGGTCCGACACAAGCACTAGGTACAAATACTCCGCACTAAGTACAAGCACTAAGCACTAGGTACACTCACTAATCACTAGGTACACTCAATAAGCACTAACAATGTCCGAGGTCGTAGCCAATGTCGTAGGTTTCCGCTGGTATCACTTCTTGATCACTAGTATTCACTTCGAAGTCGCTTCGTCGTTAGCTCAAACTGAACTGACTCCGCTCGGCCTCAATCGGCCTTTTTATACCGGGCCGAGCCTACACCCAGACAGTTCTAGAACCTTCGTGCGTGTACTCGATCCTGAGTTCATTCACCTATATGTCCTCTAGCGCCATCTAGTATTGAGTGGATGTTTCACGTTGTCTTTGTAACAAAGTGGTTTGTACAGCACACAACGTGGTTCCTTCGCTCCCCGCTAGATGGCGCAAGCTCCTTGTTTGTGTACTCGTAACAATACTTTCACTCCAATAGCCCTGGTAGCGCTCCTCCATGAAGCGAATATCCTGATGAAAGCGTTCTCCCTGCTTCTCGCTTAAATGTACAAGATTTACAGAAAATCGATCAAGGTTGCTATAAATGACATGCATCTTACTGCTCATGTTGTATCCAAGGTGCTGAACGTATTATGGCAACTGCTTGACGTGGTCAGGAAAGTCGACGGACTTCTTATTTCCCGAAAAGTTTTTTACAAGCCAAAAAAACTAATTCCAGGTATTTTTTCAGCAGTTGTCATACTTTCAGTAAAATTTACATCGTTTATTAATTTTCTAATTTGTGGTCCTTTGAAAATTCCAGCTTTTAAATTGTCAGCACTCAATTTTGGAAACGATCTGGATATACAGTGGCGTGTAAAAATTTTGGGCCACCCTGTTTTTTCCATATAACTGACAAAATATTTTTTTCTTTCACTTGTTCTTTCTTCGAGTTGTTTGAGAGGACCATAATAAAGATTATAACGTAAATAATTATATAAAATATAATAGTGTACAACGGTAAATGACTTTCAACAGTGTGCAAAAGTATTGGGCCACCGCAATTCACGAATTTGCCGGACCTTACTACACAAGATTTTTTGATATTTTTTTCTCATTGGTTTCTAAAAACGCTATGCACAAGGAATATGTTAATAATTACTATTATTTCTGCCTCAATGCCGAAAAATTTTAACAATAAAACTTGAAATATGAAAACATTAAGCTCTGTGAAATTTTGTTCAAACCACGTTCAAACTTTATTCAGAAAAAAATTTCACGCGTTTTACACACTATATTGGGTATCCAGTGCTTGTTGTTTGTTTCCAATGGCCGTTGATAGTAATGCATGTAAGCATTTTTAACGAAGTCTGACACATTTAAACACAATTTTTTGAATGTATATTTGCCACAAATGTAACAAAATCTATTTGGATTGTTTACACAGGTCTTTCTAGACGCATGTTGTGATTGATCTGCAATGTAAAGACATTGCAGATCAATCACGTTCATTTGTAAATGACTCGGTACTTCCTGAATATCACAGGAAAAAGGGTTTGCAAAAATCTTCTTTGCTTGAAACTTTTCAAACTCACCAAATCTGTCGCTGAATGAAAAATGTCACATCATATATCTGCCAGTTTCGTTTTAATTCTACGTGTTACGCGATCGCGGTTCGTTCATGCATTTATGTTGATATTTATAACTTATTTACAAAACATTCGCGGGCCGCAAGTAAGACCTACGCGGGCCGCATGCGGCCCGCGGGCCGCGCGTTGCCGACCACTGACCTAAATCATAAGTCCTCGAGTTGATAGATTACGTGTATTTTTTCTTTCTAGATACGTGAGGTATTTAATTCTCTCGGGGAACTCCTTTGCTTATCATAAAGTCACATAGATATAAATATTTTAATTTACTGTTTTATTTAATGTGCTAATTTTATTGACTTAAGATTATTATTTTTTTGGAGAAAAAATTAAAAAAAAATACTCGAGCACTACAAAATAAACTATCTCCTAAAGTAAGCAAGAGGCAGTACGGTTTCAAATACCAAACCATATACATACCTTATGGTCTAATATCCGAGAAGGTAAATCTTCCCTCATCTGTTAATTAGATGAAACAATTTTTTATAGGCTTATTTCAATATTGTGAATTTATAAAAACAACCTCTGCCACCATAAGCCTGCTGCAATTTTTTTTTTTATCTTTTCTCTCTCATTTTAATTAAAATTAAGCTAAAACCGTTAATATTTTACATTATATACCTGACTGTAGTAGGCAGCCATCTCTATGATTGCTACACTTACCTGCAGCCAGGTCAGTAACCTCGGTCAGCAGTAACCTGGCTGCAGGTAAGTATAGCAATCATAGAGATGGGTGCCTACTATAGTCAGGTATATAATGTAAAATATTGACGGTTTTAGCTTACTACATGTAATTAACATGAGAGGGAAAAGATTTTTTAGAAGAAAAAAAATTTTTTTAAGTATTATTATTTGCAACAGGCTTATGGTGGCAGAGGTTGTTTTTATAAATTCACAATATTGAAATCAGCCTATAAAAATTGTTTCATCTAATTAACAGATGACGGAAGATTTTGTTATATTCCGGACCTTAGACCATTATTATATACTCATAAGTCTTAACTCTTTTTTTTGTTTACCAAGCTTAAATCATAGCTTGTATTAGTTTTATAGTCAAAACTTTATATTATAGATATTTATTGATAATAATAATATAAATAGGTACTAATCTTTTAGTAGGTATTATCGTTTAGCAGTTTTTACAATATAGTTCAATTAGTACAAACGATGACTCATCAATTAGCGAAACAGCACCTGAAACTCGTGAAGTGGCAGCAGAACAGCTGAAATGAAATGAAACGAAAACATTTATAAGGTGATCCACACACTTAACGGAAGTCAAAAAAGAAAAAAAATGTCATTTACAAAAAAAACTAAACAAGCTGCGTTATTCTATTTTTATTCTTCATTATTATATATAGGTATCTACGTAATTATTATGTTAATATATTTCAAGTAAGTATTGAGGCGTATCATGATTTTTCGCGGATTTGCACGTGCTGATCACGTGCTGATATCACGTGCTCACGAATGATATGGTAAGGTCACCGGGGGCTGCACGCATGGGCGTATATACCGTAGAGCCAAAAGGGCCATGACCCAGGGTTGCAGTCGGCGAGGAGTGGTGCAAGCCGAGCACGAGAGGCGGCGCAAGCCAAGCACTTGTACATAAAAATAGTTGTTTGCGTACAAAGTACACAGTCGTGTTAGAAGTGAAACTTCTTTTGCAAACTAATTTAAAAAAAACTGATAAAAAAACGAATTAAAATTAAAAAAAAAAACAAAATCCAACGTCATGCTGTGTTCCCAGGCGGTCACACATCCAAGTACTGACCGACCCTGACGTTGCCGCCTTAGCGGTCGCTCAAATTTTACCCCTCATGCGCCTAAAGAAGTTTCACTTCAAAAAGGTCCGACGAATATTTCCAAATGTAAATCGACAATATTATAAATTTTTATGCTTTTTCTTTAATTTATGGGGCGGCAAACTTTATTGGCCTGGGACGCTAATTCTTAAACGCCACTGGCGGCACGGTTCTTGTTATGAATATTCTTCAAAGTGATAGGTCGATTTATTAAAATAAGGCGTAGATATTCTAAAATATTGCAATTACATATCAATAATTGCCACAAAGACGATAAATTAATCATCAAGTAATGATTAGATAACTGTGAATTGATTTAGTCAATATAAAACAGTACTGCTTGAAAGTTAAGAGAGTCTAATCGTGTAGCTCTTTATTTTAAAATTGAAATATAACCGTGTAAATAACACTTTTATCTGGACATAGCTATAGTTTTAAAATGGATTGATTAATAATTTAGGCTTCATTGAAACTGTGCTTAAAAAGGAATTTGGGATTTATAAAAGACTTTGAAATGGGTAATACAAAATCTAAGAAAATTCAAAGAGAACCTGATAAATTTTTTGAACGAGAACGATGGAAGCAACAGAAACTTGAAGAGAAGAAGAAAAAGAACCTGAATTTCCATAATAAGAGATCGGCAGCTAAGGATCAGCCAATATCGCCTGCCGCTTCATTGTCGCCTCCTGTCCATGGCCCTGGCCCGCTACCTTCGCCGGCGCACGTCCGCTCATACGACGAAGAGGCCTTAGATCGCATGCGTTATCAACTCAACAATGATTCTGATGCCTTTTTGTTGAACAATATTCTGTTGTCAGTACAGTTTTTCGAGAATTATGAACGGTGAGTACTAAGTATTAATTCTAAGAAATCATTCAGTAATGTCATTCACAAGGAATCATTCTAAGATATCGTATCAATTTTATGTTATGACGAATTGTTTTCTTCTTCGATTAGTTAACAATGTGATTCTGAAATATATGCTACATTTCTAAAAATACAGTATCTCGTTTTGACATTTCAAAGTACCTAAGCTTTGAGTCTTTATGCGAATATACCTACTGTACAAGTAATAATATTTACGATGGACTTTCGAGATGAGAACAAACGTGGTTTTGAAAGTTTGTTTATTTATTTAATGTTAGATTTCAATAAATAGATAATTTTAATAACGCCTAATGAGTTTCATGAAAGTAAATCTAACTTAGATTTACTTTCATGAAACTCATTAGGCGTTATTGAAATTATGTATTTATTGAAATTGTTTAGATAAACAGGGTATTTTTAAGTTGGATAAATTAATAAATACTTTTGTCAGATTAATTTTTAAAAGTTTAATGATTATAAACATTTTTAATATCATATCAAAAATCCTCATGTGTGGGTATTACACAAAAAATAATACAAACAAACTTTAATGATTAGCTGACAAAGCTTTTTTCTTATGTCTGTTACATTATTTATTTCATTTTAGAATCTAGGATTTGATCCTCTTAATTAGGGAAAGTTATAGGATTTCAAAACATAAAAATAAAGTACAAATAGTAATCGCAATACGCGTGAAATTGCGCAAGCCGTCTAGCGCTCCCTTGCAGCCTTCCGCCCTAGGTTGCTGCCATTTTACCCTAGAGTAAATACGATTGGTGATTTAAATAAAATTTAAAATTACTAAATTAAATTTGACGTTTGTTTGTTTGTTGGTATTTTATTGCAGGGAAAGGACTTTTTCTCAATCCATACTAATATTATAAATGTGAAAGTAACTCTGTCTGTCTGTCTCGCAATCACGCAAAAACTACTGGTATACAGATAGCCCAGTCTGAGAAAGGACATAGGCTACTTTTTAATGCGAAAAAAAGGGTGAAAGGGGTTAAAAAGTGGGAATGAAAATTTGTATAGAAGTATGATGTACAATTTTCGTGTGTTTCGTAACTGTCAAACATATTATGTTCATGCCGTCGATATGGTAAACTCTCCCCTAAAATTAAAGAACGTATTTAAATAAAGGTTTCGAATCGACAACATATATTCACAATATACGGATGGTGGCGTATTTTAGATTTTAAAAATGTAGAATAATGTCAGTATGTAATAAAAACGGATTGATATAATATATATTGGTTGTCAATATGGAGTGTAGTGGAAAGGAGCACGAGCTACTTAAATATACAGTAAATGATAAATGTTAATTAGGTATAATGCTAAATATTGGCTATGTATTATGTAATACAATGAAAATAAATTGAAAATAGTAGAAAACTTGACGTGATTTCGTGTTTTTCTTTTATCGATACAATTTTATTCTTTTACGTTTTTACTTAATCTGGCCCTTTAAAAATATGATGTAATATTTATATGTTTTTTTTTTTCGGGTAGTTGAATCATGATCATGAGTTTATACCCGCTCGTAAGCGAACGCTCGGCCGAGCTACATGGTAGGCGGAGTGCTAGGTTTTATTTTCGTTACGAAATTTCTTGATTCGGTCGCCGCGCTCAAAGCCCGCGATAAAAGCTATGCAATAGCTTAAAAAAAAACGTTAAATTGATTGGTCTCATTGAAACATTCCAGATTATTCTGTCAATCCAGTCAAAGTCAGTATATTATTATATAAATATTTTCGTCACGAAAGTGTAAAAGATATGTTTTATATATCTTAATCTAAACTAATATTATAAACCTGCAACTTATTTTGTTTGTCTGTTTGTTTAAACGCGCTAATCTCAAGAACTACTGATTTGAATTGCAAAATTCCTCTGAGGTGCATAGCCTATTTAAAGAGAAAGGTTATGCTTTAAGAAGAAGGAAGGCTATTTTTTCCTCAAATCAACGCGGGTGAAACCGCTGGCACAGCTAGTAGTATATAAATGTCAAAAATTCTTCAAAATATAAAAGTCGAGCAGAACATTTGTATGTAATATAAACATAAATTAATCATATTACATAGGGCTAGGGTTGCCAACTTTTTTTGACAAAAAAACGTATAAAATGGTTTGGATAGGTAAAAATAAAGTATTTGGAAGAAAAAAAAAGTATTTTTAAAATTTTATGTTTTTATTGCTGTAAAAACGTATTTTTATGTGCATTTAGCACATGCTAAGAATATTTTGTTATCTTTAAATGTTTCATAGCTTGTTTGGCAATCAAAATTTAAATTTAAGTAAATAAACAATTCTTTTTTAATTAAATTTATTGGCGCTCTATTTCTCTCTTGTCGCCACTTTAGATTCATTACTGAAAAAAACTCTTTCAGTGAAAGCTGAAGTGGCGGGAACGGAGAGTAAATAAGAAATATAATATACTTTTTTTAATATTTGGTAAGCTCAGATGCATTTTTGAAGTGAAACTTCTTTAGAATCGTTGTGATTTCAAACCGGAAGGCAACAACAGGGAAGGTCGAGCCACGCTGCAAGCCGCTAATTTTAAATTAGTTTTTTTATTAGTTCGCCAAAGAAGTTTCACTTCTATCGTGTGTGAATCGCACACAGACCTTTTTTTTAAAGTATATGCTGCCATTTTTCAACTGTACTTTTCACTGAAAATTCTTTATCATTAGTGAATTTTCTTTGGATCTCTTTCAGTCTTATAGATTTAGAATACATATCGTCCATCTTAATATTTAATCTGTCTTGTAATTTGGCATTTGTAATTAAGGTAATTACCATTTCAAAATGTTCAAATTTAACCTTATTTTTTAAAGACATTATAAATCGTTTCTATCATCCGTTTTAACTTATGTCTACCGTCAAATAGTTAAGTACGCATAATGAGTAGGTACATTTTGTTTTACGCGTCACAGTAACGATTGAAAATAAAGTATTTTCACACACTTTATTTGTATGTAAAAGTATAAAGTATAATTGCCAAAAATAAAGTAGGATACGTTATTATAAAGTACGGTTGGCAACCCTACATAGGGCTGCTTATCTATATTTGAACCCATGACGGTATGGTGTCACCTGTCATGTGCACGTCAAAGATTTAGATCATGTGCACGTTTTGTAACCGTCAACTCATAAACGAAATAGGATACGTAACTACCTACATATTTTTTTTCACTTTTCTGATAATTTTTTTTATAATTTTATAATAGTTGTCTATATGTAGATATTTTAACCGAAAATATTACCACAAAGCTAATAAATTCGATATTCTATTGATTCCGAATAATTTGGAACGAAAGTTGAAAATAAATAATTAGTCCTAACTTAGATTATACACTTTTTAAAATTGTTCTAACAAAAAGCCATTCCTGTAAGGAAACAAATGACGAGATGATTATTCGCACTATATTCACTATGTCAATATTTACAGATGTAATGTTGAATTGGATAGATAATAATTTATTTATCTAATATCATTTATATTCTACACAATCCTGGGCTTTTAAAATAATCATTCCGACAAATAATTGAAACAATTAACGGATATGATATTGAATTAAAGCCATTAAGTAGCGATAAAAACTCAAGAACACCACATTTCAGATATTGTTATCACACACTTCGCTAGCGGTGATTTCTTTATGATTTCACAAATTACGTAAAAATATAAAACGTAGATGTTTTCGCTGACGCCATACAATAAAAAAACAATTATGACCAATTTCAGCAGAACTTGTTGCATCAATTGACTTTCTTTCGTTTTAGAATAGCAGAAAAGAAATTGAAGACGTAGACTTTTCAAATTATAGGTACCCTATTTTAAAAGTTTTTGCCGTCGTAGCGATATGAGACCCAGACCATTCGCTGTGTATTCAGTCTACTTACGCCATTCTTGCTACTTACAGCAAATACGTTTTCTTACGTCGATATATATAGGTGCATATATAGAAGAACGCAACTACACTCTATCACACTTGAAAAAACGTCACGTAGTGTGCGCCGGAAACAATGCGCTACGTAGCGACGCCCCCGGGGAATAAAGTGGTAATAGAGAAAAGTAAATTTTACAGGACGAGCAAAAAACCTTTTTTCTGTTATATCGCGTGTCCTAAACGGGCTATAATATTGTATTATACATCATTATTTTCAGAATTTTTTACGTAATATGTAGCTATAAAAATAAATTAAATATTACGTGTACTTTTAAAGTCATTGTCAAAAATGTGTAATACTGATTTTTATATTAAGTGTATAACTACGTAACGGCACATAACCATTTTATTCCCGTGAAGTTGTAATGTAATGAAAACTATTTGCATGCATTACGATACTAAAAACAAAATAATAATAAAGTAGTAATGCACGTTTACCGACCAACACTTACCGAACACTTAGCGGTAACTTGTGTTACGGAAATTAGTTACCCATTTTTTTACGTGAATAAAATGGTATAACGTCTTACCAACTTATTGAGACAGATGTTCGTTCCATAATATTATATGATTACGATATTATTATGGGCTATTTATTCCGGAGAATAAAAATGTAAATTATTATAACTTCATGGATTTTTAGAAAAAAAATCTAAAAAAAAATCAGAAGATGTATTACGACCTATAGATGGCGAAAATGCAAAAACATTAAAACAGTGGTAATAGCACTTTACGACTTTATTCCCCGGGGGCGTCACGTAGCCCGTAGGTAGCTGAAATTAGCCGATTGTCTCTTTCCGAAGATTGATGTGTAATATTTATTGCCGGGCAAATACATTTTGCTGTTTAATCACATCAACTATTTTTTAATATTTAGTTTTTTTTTTAAACTTGTTAACCTACGCTTTTACAACAAATAATATTGATATAAGTATTAAGTACGTCATATATAAAAAAAAATTACAACTTGCTGAGTAACAGTTTCACTGAGAATTCGTGCGAGAATATATCCAGTAGTTTAGTTTTATTATTGATTTGACGCAACACTATGCCCGACTCCCGTATTCTATGCAAATATTTAAATTAATATTATCTATTTAGAAAATTATTACAATGTTTTCGATTCTTTTACTTAGGGAGATGCATGATATCAAGAACAATCCCGTGAGTGACCATCAACATACAATGGATGAAGCAATGGTGCGACGCCATAAGCATGTATTTTTTGCTGATAGAATACAAGAGTGCGTACAAGAGCATGTATCTTATCAAAGACGTCGGGATCAAACGGAGTCGCTCATTTCTCCAAGATTATTCATAATTTATGACAATGTTGAAGCAAGTGAGCCTGGAGACACATCTGATTATTGTGCAGTCCTGGACGCACCGTTTTATAAGCTTCGGATAGAAGATTGTAAAGAGCCAGGTAGGACTTGTTAGTCAGTAATCAAATAAAAAATGACCCGACTTAAAAAAGGGGTTCTTAATGTGACTGTATTTTTTTCAGTGTTACCTCATAGTTTTTTACTGGGTGTACAAATTTTTGTGACCCTTTGTATTCGAAAGCTATTGTTTGTCATTTGGCCCCACTTAAATATGAGCGTAGTTTTTGACTAATAATGCGCATGTTTGTTATTAACTTCTACTGCTTTGATGATGTTCTCAAGTTCTCATTACGTTACTTAGTCCATTTTAATTGAGGTTGATTTATTTTGTTTAAAAAGAAATAACAAAAAGTATATACAATGATAAATAATTTTCTTTAATTTTTAGGCTACGTCAAGCTTAAGAAGTTGGAAGTTTTGGAAAGCACTCTACCCAAAGAAAATGGATCACATATAGTACCTGAGATAAACAATTCTGATGACAGTATATTCACTGACTCAGAGAAGGAGTCGAATGCGTCTGATGACTATCCGTATAGCAAAAAAAACAGAAGTAGTTTAAAAAAAATTAAGAAGCGATTATCTAATTTAAGGCCCGACGAAATTGACAAAAATATAAATGTAGAAATTTACGACATGAATGCAAAATTGACCTTAGATACGACAGATATGTTATCAAATTCAAATAATCAACACATTTCTTTTGATATTGGAGGAAAAGAAAAAATTGACGAGCGTGAGGTAAAGCCTCGTAAATCTATTTTAAAAAATAATCGAAGATTTAGTATGCCAACAAAAGAAATTCCCAGGGCAAGCTCTGTTTCGAGGCATGTCTCTTTAGATAACGTAGCATCCGAAGATACGGAAACTTCAGGATATCGATCAAATACTAGTCGCCAGACAGAAATGAGTGAAACTGAATCTGATTACGGTTATGCAACTATAACTGATTCAACCACATCTAAAAAAGTAGAACTTACTTTACAATCTAATTACACATCAAAATCCGGAGTTTTGCCAGACGAAAGTTGGGTTACAGTCAATGTTAGAGCTATTGAATGGAGCGATGACGAAGATGATGACACATCATCAAAAGTGTCATTAAGTCGAAATCTATACGAAACTTGCCACTATCTCAGTTCGATAACCTTCATGATTGACTTTGTCGACAATTTCATACTTAATTTGGGGTCTGGGTTAGGTTTTTCACAAGAAACAATTACAAATGCTCTTACGCAGGGAGCAAGTATATATTGTAATTCAATAAATAATGGCTCAAACGTCAGTTATGAAGTTTTTCCTGCTTTGATAGCAGCATGGCCAAATGTCGCTAATCAATGGATTATACGAGAAAGAAGAATAGTACAAAATCCACGAACAAACTTTACTTACCAATGGCCCACGAAGTACATGGTAAGCAAAGCAATTGGTTTCGGTTCCTTATTAGTGCCAATAGGATTTAGGCCGAAACGAGGAATTAATCCCGAACAAAGATTACAGTGGCGAATTATCTTTCCTGCAGCTGAACGTTATTTGGAAAGCTGTTTAGCTCATTCTCACATGAGGTGTTACCTTTTCGCATTGATTCTTCAGAAAACTTTTATGGAGAATGAAACATCTAAAATAGGGATAGACGCAAGTCACATAAAAAACCACCTATTTTGGCAGTGTGAAGAAAATTATGCAAGGTGGCCGGAGGATCGCCTTGGGGAATCTTTACGTTTATTTTTACGCAGTTTTTATATACACTTTGGCCAATCACGTTTTCCAAATTACTTTATGGAAAGTTGTAATGATTTCAAATCAATTCCAAAGCCTATATTATTGAAGTTACAGAGAAAATTAGCTGATATTCTCGAGGCACCAGTTATGCACATGTTACACGCAATTAATAAAATTAAATATAAAAAGAAAGATTTTTATCCAACGTTTAATTGTCATAGGCTATACGACATCTTAACATGCAAAAACCCGTTACGTATCATAAACCCAAACTTACCTGTTGTCACGCCTAGCTATGACGTATCTACCGACAGTGATGATGAACAAATAAATAACATTTGGGATAAGGCTAAAGCACATGATAAAAATTACCAATGGAAAAAAGAAAAACAACGACAAATGAAAGAAAGAAGACGTGCTAATGTATCAAATAAAAATCAAAAAACATCTGGAAAACTGGAAAAAGAAATAAACAGTAATGCAAGTATCATATTTATTACTAAATTCATCAACTATTGGTAATATTTTGTAACAGCATACGTGATATAGTAAATACAGTTTTTTATGCTTAGAATTTTCTATCAAGTCATTATCATCATTATCATCGTTATTATCATAATTATCATTAGCATCATCATCCAACTGTTTCTTTAGATTACACATAAGATACTCCATATAGAGTTATAATTTTAGTAAGTGACATTAAAATAAATAATATATTTCTTTTATTTTGTTATAGATAATATTGCCAAAGAAATTGGAACCCGAACGACGCCGTCTTGTATTGGAGTTCTTTATACCTCATTTCATTGCTATGGCACGTTCAAGCGAAAAATTTGACTCCTTAAGACAAGCTGTTATATACCTTGAGCAAGCTCAGAGATTGTGTTATTTATTAAAGGAAGAGCCCGCCGGTGACGGTGTTGCGTATGAGTATTTAGAAGTGATTCGTGACTTATTAGCCGACTGTCGACGTAAATTAGTAAATCAGGGTGGCTATAAGCTACCTCTGCGAGAGAAGACAAATTTAAAACACAGTGTCTCAAATACAAATATGATTCGTAAACATCGACCAAGATATGAACATATCGTAAATCAAGATGCTACTTCTGATGCTGGAAGCATACAACCGTTAGCCTTTGTGGAAGTTCACGTTGAAAACGTGTCAAACCAGGAAACAAAAAAAGTCCTCGATATTAATGACCTTGAAGAATCTAAGTTATAAATTGTACACACCAGATGTTAACCTGCTTAAGACTGAAGTATCATCTGTCCTGGGCATTGAAAATCGGCGATCAGTTTTGCTGAAAACTTCAAACGAGAAACATTCAGAAGGGATAGGAAATGTTATGTTTAAAATAGTAGTTTTATATTCACATGATGTTTTTGATAACTAACAATGGTTGTGTATAAAACAAGACACATCGTGTATATTTTTGTCGTTTTTATAGGTCTTCATTTTATACACATTATTGTTAGAGCATTATACGAGTAAAAGTAACTTATTCGCGTAAACAAATTATTATTGAGATTTTTGAAGTGTCTTTTTGGCAATTAAATGATTTTTCGAGGAACGATTTTTATAGAATTCGAATCTCTTTTATATATTATATAATCTTATATAAGAAGTATTATTTTATTACTTTAAATTGATTTAGAATTAATGTATTTGTAAAGGATTTATAAATAAAATAATTATAATTTAATAATACGATATGTGTACACAAAAAAACAAGTTTAATTAGAAAAAAATTATTATTATCAATATGATTTTATCAAAATTGTTATAAATAAATAAATGTAACAAGTTTATCACATATGAAAGACTTCTCATTATATAATTATTATTCTAAAATTTCTTTAAAATCGCGACAGCTTAATTATTGTATACTATAATATAGTACATATATATATTCCATCATATAGCGTGGCGATGCGTCACCACAGCCTGTATCGCCACGCCAGATCAGGCCACACTCAGGTTTACCCTCGCCTATAGATGTTTCATACCAAAAACAAAAATAGATTTTGGGTATTGTGTGTTAAAACGAGTGCATAGGACGTTGCATTGTTTGTGTATTGACTACGTCAAAGGATTGACTCCGGCAACCATAGCGAGCAGCGCCATTCGGACGAACATCCCAAATTCGGCTTGTCTAAAGTAGGCCGCTCTTGGGTCTGAATCAAATTCCGGCGAGATCTCGTCGACTCGTGGTAGTGGATGCATCACGATCATACGACGACGTGCTCGAGTCATTAGTTGTGGAGTCACTACCAGTAAGCCGCGCATCTGAAAATGTTACAAAAATCATATAATTAATACACGTAATTAATATAGATAATTAACGAATTTAATGTTCGTCTTATCTTAAGTTAAAAAAAAATTGTCCATTACATGTTGAAAAAGATACATTGTGATAATATGCCTTTTAAATAATATTTTATGTATAGCATACTAGCGTTCAGTATTGATATATGTATTTAATTTAATTTGTCTTTTAGATCAACAAGCAGATCTTACTTTATTAATCAATTTTTGCAGATTGTAATAGATTATTATTCATTGACGTAAAAAACGTTGTTGCTAGGAATACATATTATAGTTGCTACATTTAATCGGAAAAAACACTGTTTTAATGTATTTTTTTTTTGTTGTAAGTAAACATTGATAATTAAATACATTTTTCATTGCTTATTGTTGCATATTTTTTATTATTTAAAAGTAATGTGGTATTTTTGTCAACGTTACAATTATTAAAAATACAACAGGTTATCAATAAAATAACTTGAGATTACCGCGACAGTAGTGTAATATTTATGGTTTAAGATTTAAGAGACTTCTTAATTTGCTTAATAGGAATGATAATTTTAAATGAAAATAAATAAATATTAAGTTTTAGACTGTATGAATATGCAAAATACTTAAGAATTATGAAAATTACCTTTTCATATTCCTCCTGACTTTGAAATCTTTCGCGCTGAATTCTAGTCATGTATAGAACATGAGTATCAGCAAGTACATCTTCTAAGCGTTCGTATACTTTTTGTGGAATACCTTTACGTGCTACGTATTCCATAACATGTTTAGGCATTCCGAGGCCTGGTGGACTAATATATTGTAACTGTACTTGATACAGTGAAAGTAATCGAGCCAATGAATGAACTGTTCGTCCATTTTTCAAATCTCCGACCATTGTAATCGTGAGCCCATTGACAGTACCGATTTCTTCTCTAATAGTAAAAACATCCAGTAGTGCTTGTGTGGGATGTTCTCCAACTCCGTCTCCCGCATTTATTATAGGTTTACGCGAATGTCGCGATGCACGCTAAAATATGTTAACATTAATATTAAAATATTTTTAAAGAAAATGTGATGCAAAAAAAAAATAATAAAAAAAGATTTTACTCACGGCTACGGCACCTGGTTCAGGATGACGTAACACTACAACATCGGCGTAGCTAGCCATTACTGTCACACTATCTTCTAGTGTTTCTCCTTTTTTTGCTGATGAACTAGTTGCGTCTGTGTGAATAACGGAACCGCCAAGTCTTTGCATAGCTGCTGCAAAACTACAACTTGTACGCGTACTAACTTCATAAAATATCGACGCCATGATCTTTCCTCGTAATATGTCATCTAATACGCGTCCTTTATTGACACTTGTTTTCATAAATTGAGCTAGATTGAAAATATCATTTAACGTTTCCTTTGCAAAACTATCAACCGTTAGTATACTTTTCCCGAATAAATCACTTCTTTGGCGTTGTGTTCCTGTTGGTTGTGACGGATAAGAGGAGCTATCACATCTCTGTCTTGTAACGTGTATTTGAGAAGGCAACGGTGAAATACTTCTCAAGCCTGACGCTTCATTAAAATGAACATTGAACTTATTTTGTCCATCGAGTTTATTTGTGTCACCCTGATCTATATCTAAATCACTTAATTTGCTTAATTCTAAAGAATTATGTATATCTAAAGCAGAGCTTGGTCTACTTGTTTCCTTATCAGTTTTCTCAAGGGCAAAAGTCGTGAATGTTTGCTTTTTAGGAGCAGGCCAATCGCGGACATTTTGTCCAAAACCTGGTGGTACAAGAATTTGACCCTCGACGTAAGCAATTTCTCCTCGCAGTGTAACGCGGTGAATAGCACCACAAACTCGCATACCAGCAAATGGAGTCCACTTAGATTTAGAAAATTCTAAGGCATCAGGTATTGTCCATTCATAATCCATATCTACTTCTACATATGTATTTTCTTGTTCAGGCAAATTAAATATTTTCCGAGGATTTTTATGAAATTTATTTATTATATCATCTATAGTTAACCGTCCTTGGTGAACAGCATTTAAGAGCAATGGTAAGATTGTCTCTAAGCCGGGAAAACCAGGTAGAGCTTTTTCAGAATCTTTTTCTTCGACAGAGTGAGGTGCGTGATCGGTAGCAAAAACATCTATAATATCCATATTTTTCCATAATTCAGCTTGATCTTCAGGGCTGCATAAAATTGGACGAACTTCAGCTCGTCCTTTTCCAATTCGATCTATATCAGCTGTACTTAAGAAAAGATGATGAGGGCACACCTCACAAGTAACTTTCAATCCTTTTTCTTTAGCCGCTTTTATTAACAGGATTTCTTCTTTTCTTGCTACATGGCAAATATGGATCGGTCTATCGAGTAATGAAGCCATTAGAATAATTGCACCTGTTTTTTCACGTTCAGCATGAGCACATATAGGCATCTTTTTGGGCCAATTTTGAAGGTGACGTTGCCAAACAGTCATATCATTTAATTTTAAAGTCGTGTAAGTTTCATTTAAGTACATTTTAAGTGATGCTGCTTGCGGTGCTAATTCAGCAGCTGTATCACAGTTACTAGTAGATGCACCCACAAAAAGAGCAAAGTCACATCGCGCACTTACACGAGCCAATGTTGAAACATAGTCATACGATGAACGATCAATAAGAGGAGGATTTGTGTTTGGCATAGCAAAAATCATTGTTACACCACCAGCCAGCGCTGCAGCTGTACAAGAATCGAAGTCTTCCTTATAAGTAGCACCAGGTTCTCGAACATGAACGTGTACGTCAATAAATCCAGGTAATTTAATTATGTTTCTTGATGTCATGCAATCAGTGTGTGTTTTCATAGGTGGTGCACCACCACATAGTAACAGTGCCTATAAAATATAAAAATGTTAGTAATTTGTCTCTATGACATATATTATAGGTAGGGATCCCTAGTACATTTTTTTCACCTGATTAGTAACAAGCTAATTTTCTGAGAGTAGCTTCATTTTAATGAGACGAACAAAAAATTCCTCTTCGAAAACTCTCGATTGTGGTAGCTAACAGAGATAGCAGGAGATAGAGCAGCAGTGAAGGTAAGACCGGGATAACGTACCACGCAATTTGTAGGACACGCTATTAAATTATATAGATATTAACTAACTAAAAGAAAAAAAATCAGCTGGTTAGTAATAATTTTTGATGATCTTACGAGCTCATCAACTTGATGACCTCGTAAGGTCATCAAACATTGGTTTTTTTCTGATTTTTTTTCTTTTAGTTTAGTTAATACTTAATATAATTTGATGGTAATATTGTCCTACAAATTGCGTGGTACGTTATCCCGGTCCTAAGCTCACTGCTGCTCTATCTCCTGCTAACTCTATTATCTACCACAATCGAGAGTTTTCGAAGAGGACCTTTTGTTCGTCTCATCAAAATGAAGCTACTCCCAGAAAATTAGCTTGTTACTAATCAGGTGAAACAAAATGTACTAGGGATCCCTACCTATTACTAGTATGCATCATGAACTATTTAAATGCGAAACAAAGAATTTTTTTTATTACCTGTACGAGGAGTTTAGCACATTTAACGTCAGTAACTAAAGGCACGGCATAGTCTACAGCTAAACGTCGAGTACGGTATCCATGAGTGCTAAAAGATGAAACTCTGCGGGCTCCACTTCTCATTGGCAAATTAATCACAAGATCTAATTCTTTCCTCGCCATAAAGTCAGCTAAATGCATGAGTTCACCATCTGATCTTGCATCTTCTGCGTCACCAATGTGATCAAATGTCCATTGAACACTTTCAACCTAAGTTAAATAATAATGACAATTAAAGATCTTTAAAAGTTGTACTGTAATTTCAATAACGAAATTTTATAACATACCTCAATGCCATGTTCAGTATAAAAATCTCCAGTACCCATACTCGCATATAGCTTATATCCAAGTTTTTGCAATATTCGTATACTAGGCAACAGTTCAACTTTGTGCTAAAAGGATAAAATAATTGTACAATTATGCTAGCAAACAAATAATTTAATTTATTTTAATTATTCTTTTTTTTTGCTTACCTTAAAGGTCCCAATAGATAATAAAATAGCTTTTTTGGGAATTCTGAATCCAGTACTCATCAATGATTTCAAATACGCTTCATAACGATTTTCCCCAAAGCAAGCAACTTCACCAGTTGATGCCATTTCTACGCCAAGAGTTACGTCTGCGCCTGACAATCTTGAGAAAGAAAATTGTGGTACCTTAACACCAACTTTTCCGCACCCACCCATGATATTGACTGGTTCTACAGGTACACCTAAGATTACCTTAGTCGCCAAAGCAACAAAATCGTAATCTAATGTCTTAGAAACAAAAGGAAACGATCTTGAAACTCTAACGTTACATTCAATGACTTTTAATTCATTATCCTTTGCAATGAGTTGCATATTAAATGGACCTGTAACATCCAGGGTTTCTGCAATTATTTTAGCTATTTCGTTGATTTTTTCTAAAGTTTGGATGTTAATATCTTGTGGAGGTGTAACCAAAGTAGCATCTCCGGAGTGAACTCCAGCGTTTTCAATATGTTCAGAAACAGCTATACAAAGAAGTACTCCATCCGCAGCAACAACATCAACGTCAATTTCTTTTGCGTCTAATATATATTTGGAAATAACAACAGGATGGTCTTTATTTAATTGACTTGCAGACTTTAAATATGACTCAAGTTCTTGATTAGAATATGCTACATTCATGGCTGCTCCGCTTAATACATAGGAGGGTCGAACCAAACAAGGGTATCCGACTTCTTCGCAAAACTTTATAGCGGAGTCAAGACTCGTAAGTTCCTTCCACTTTGGTTGTAAAATACCTTTGCGGTCTAACATTCGAGAAAATTTAAACCTATTCTCAGCATTGTCTATCATATCAGGGGATGTTCCTAGTATGACAGCTTGCTGTCGATGTAAGTCCATTGCAATGTTGTTCGGTAATTGACCACCCATACACAGAATTACACCATCCGGTTTTTCTATATTATAAATATCCATTACAACTTCAAATGATATTTCTTCGAAATATAACCTGTCACTCATGTCGTAATCTGTACTTACAGTTTCGGGATTGTAATTAACCATAATGGTTTTCTTACTTTGATTTTTCAGTTCTCTCAGACAACCTACAGCGCACCAATCGAATTCCACTGAACTGCCTATTCTATAAACACCTGATCCTAAAACCATTATGAAATCTTCTGAAAATTCTAAATCATGGGCACTCCCATTGTACGTTAGATATAGATAATTAGTAGTAGCGGGCCATTCTGCAGCAACTGTATCAATTTGTTTAACGCAAGGTGTAATTTTATATTCTTCTCGTAATTTTCTAACAGCTAATTCTGTACTTTTTATTGCAGCAGCTATTTGTTTATCCGAAAATCCTATTTGTTTTGCACGTTTTAAAATTTCAAGACTTATTGAGCCAGAATCTATGGATTCTAGTATTTTATAATAATCAATAATATTTTTTAATTTTTCAAGAAACCATCTATCAATTTTTGTCAGTTCATAAAGTTTTTCAACGGTGTAATTCTCTTTCAGTGCGGCCGCTAAAACGAACATTCGCTTGTCTGTAGGTTCTCTCAGTTCATTTTCATTAGCTTTTTTAATGTACGGATCAAATCCATTAACGTTTTCGTCAACCATTCTTAAAGCTTTTTGAAAGGCTTCTTCAAAGTTTCGACCTATCGCCATTACTTCACCTACACTTTTCATAGAACTTCCGATTTTGGTACTAACTCTATTAAATTTGGCTAAATCCCATCTTGGTATTTTTACCACACAATAATCTAAACTAGGTTCAAAACAGGCTGTAGTGACACCAGTAACGGAATTCTTTATCGTTGGTAATGAAATTCCAAGTGCTAATTTTGCAGCAACATATGCTAGTGGGTAGCCTGTCGCTTTACTTGCTAGAGCAGAACTTCTTGACAATCTTGCATTTACTTCAATTATATAAAATTCTTCGGAATTTGGATTCAGAGCGTACTGTATGTTACATTCTCCAACAATTCCAAAATGTCGTATAACTTTAATAGCTGTATTTCTTAACATATAATAGTCTCTATTCGACAATGTTTGGCTTGGTGCTACCACAATAGACTCCCCTGTATGTATACCTAATGGATCTACGTTTTCCATATTACAAACTGTTATACAGTTATCATAAGCATCTCTCACAACTTCGTATTCAACCTCTTTCCACCCTTTTAAAGATTTGTCAATAATTAGCTGTTCTGAATGTGACAATGCTTGGTGCGCGAGCGATTTCAATTCTTCTTCATTATTAGCAAAGCCTGAGCCTAAACCGCCTAAAGAAAATGCTGAACGGGCCATTACTGGGTATCCAATTTGTTTTGCAGCCGCCAGTGCTTCTTCTACTGAAGATACGGCAGCACTTGGTGCAACTTTTTCTCCAATGGCATTAATTTTTTCTGCAAATATTTTCCTATCTTCAGTGTCTACTATAGATTGAATCGGGGTGCCTAATACTCTTACATTATATTTTTCAAACACTTTTGACTTTTGTAATTCAACTCCACAATTCAAAGCTGTTTGACCTCCAAATGTCAGAAGAATTCCTGTAGGACGTTCAGCTTTTATAACTTGTTCTACATATTCGGGTGTTATTGGTAAAAAATAAACTTTATCAGCTAATCCTTTCGATGTTTGAACGGTTGCTATGTTAGCATTAATCAAAACTGTTTGTATTTTTTCCTCTTGCATAGCTTTTACTCCTTGTGAACCTGAATAATCAAATTCACCTGCTTGCCCAATAGATAAGCCACCTGATCCCAGAATTAATACTTTTTTGGGTCTTTCGTGTAGTATTGGAGTAAATTTAAGTTTATCACATATAATATCTTTTACTATACACTTTTTGTTACTTTTATACGACTTTACCGTTTCGATAAAAACATCAAAAAGGCACTCTAGATCCGTAGGACCTGCAGTGTGTTCTGGATGAAATTGTACACTGAAATACGGAAGCGACGTATGTATTATACCCTCGTTTGTTTTGTCATTTTCATTAGTGAACAAAATATTCCAATTTTGAGGTAGTGAATTAGCATCCACAGCAAATCCGTGATTTTGAGAAGTCATAAAACATCTTCCTGTTCCAAAATGTGTACAAGGTAAATTGTGTCCTCGATTACCGTATCTGTAAATTAAAATTTCTATTAAAAAAAATTAATATATTATTTGATATAAACATAATAAAAACGGTTTTTTTTAACAAACTAGCAATTTTTCCCGTATACTATATCTATCCGCTCCAAACATTCAATTATACGTCAGTAGTCTTCACTTTATTTGACTTCACAACTTTTGCATTTATCATATTACCTGGGTATCTAAAAAATTTGACATTTTGAATGTCTTTCAGCCGTATAACATAATTTACCAAAGCCTTTTTTCAACTTTTCGGCTTGGTTCGATGAATAGAAATCGTGAATGGAAAATTTTTTTGGAAATAAATCCAAACGTACGATACTAAACACTTAGATAATTTACGAAATAAAAGGACTAGTCTAGTTATTTATATGCATAATTGTATATAATTATAATTACCGAGTTTTATAAGTTTTGCAACCAATTGCTGTTGCAAGTAATTGATGACCCAAACAAATACCAAAAATAGGTTTAACTGTATTTTGTTCTTTTATAACTTCTTTTAAATTGTTAACTACTTGTCGGCATACTTGTGGGTCGCCAGGACCATTACTGATGAATAAACCATCATACTCTTTTGGATCGAATTTATAATTCCAAGGTACCAAGATGACTTTCGCGTTCCTCTTCATTAAACATCTTATTTGATTATACTTTAAGCCACAGTCCACAGCTAATATTGTAACGTCGCCATTTGGATTGTATATTTGTTTTTCCTGTAAATAATATGTAAAATAAATAAACAAAGGTATATTGCTTAAATGTGTGTAACAATTGAGTTAAACAGGATGTACCTATCTGATGAACAAATTTTGCAGTACATTAAGTACCTATTTATTTATTTATTTATTTATTTACACTTTATCGTAAATCACAACTACAAATATCATTTACAGACTGTGAATTACAATGGGCGGACTTATGGCTAATTAGCCATTTCTTCCAGACAACCCAAAACCTACCTGTACCTATGTAGTGAGATCACTAAATAAAAACAAAACTATATTTAAAAATTAATCTCCTAAATGTAGTACGCGTATAACTTTCGAGCGAATGCTCCAAATTAAATTATTTTCTTGTTATTCATCATTAAAACATTATTTTTGAAATGATACTTCTTTTGGCGCATGAGGGATAAAATTTGAGCGACCGCTAACGCGCAACTTTGATGGGTACCGCCTGGAAACACCGCGTGACGTTGGCTTTTTTTGTATTATTTTTTTTAATTAGTTTGCCAAAGAAGTTTCACTTCTGACATGTGTACTTTGTATACACGCAATTTTTTTTTCTTTTATTGAATAAATGAGAAGTTAATATCGTTTAAAATATTTTCAGGAATTTTTATCATTGAAACTATAGGTTTATGGTAAATCGTACCATATACCTACATACACGTTAAGCGAACGCTCGGCCGAGCTACATGGTAGGCTGAGTGGGGGGGGGGGGGTGTTAGGTTTTATTTTCGTTACGGAATTTCTTGATTCGGTCGCCGCGCTCAAAGCCCACGATAAAAGCTATGCAATAGCTTAAAAACTGTACAAATACTTGTATGTAAAAAAGTTAGTCTTGTAAGATAAACAATCTAAATCATACCTTGACAGATACTTCCGCAACTAAATTCCTTTCATTAGGATCTTTAAGAGGTGGTAGGGTTTCAAATGGTGGAATACTTTGAATAATTCTGCCTAGAGTTACTCCGTCGCGAAGTTTGCGTGTTAGGGCTCGTGTGTCAATTTCACAAAGACCAGGAATGCCATTGGCTGCTAACCATTTGCCCAGGGATTTGTGAGCACGCCAGTGAGATGCGTGTGTGCTCACTTGGCCAACAACAAGTCCCGTAGCCCAGATACGTGACGATTCAAACCACCTGGGAAAAAAATAATACCAAATTTTAACTATAAGTAATACAATTAGCTGTGTGATTATAACTTGCGTAAATGAACCAAAAAAAAAATACGTAAAATGGAATATATTCTAATAGTTATGAAATGTTAAACATATCGAAAAAAAATAATTGTAAATACTTAAAGATAAGCAAACATACGTAAACATGTATATAGTATTTGTGTTGTTACCTGGGTAAGCCGTGTTCGTCACGTTCATTTTCATCTGGTATACCGTAATTTCCAATGAGAGGATACGTCAAAACTAAAATCTGAGCATGATATGAAGGATCCGTTAAAGACTCCGGGTATCCAACCATACCCGTTTGGAATACTAAAATTAAAGAAATTCCATTATACGTATACTTATAATTTTAGTACATATTTAGGTATCTATTAAACGTGTTAATAAATACGCTTAATTAATTTTAATAATATTTAATACTTTTTTTGTCGTTTTGATTTTTCGATTTGATTTGTTCAGATCACTATAATATTATATATTTAGTTACGGCTCACCTGAGGGTAAGTGATTGCCATAGCTTATAGACGCCTGCAGCACCAGAAACATTACAAACACGTTGCTGACCCTATCCCCGACCCTCCCCAGGAATTCTGGCTACCTTATTCACCACAGGAACACAATACTGCTTGAGAGTAGTATTATTTAGATGGGATCTGCTGTAAGATCGAAGTACTGCTGCAGTCGGGCTGCTCCAGATTTTGATCAGGATACTTCTTGCTGTACCGTACCTCAATAAAATTTTCGTGCCGATAATTACACATAATCTATCTATACTTATTATAAAAATAAGTCCCCCGGCCGCGTCTTTCTGTCCTCCTGTCTGTCTGAACGCGATAAACTCGAAAACTACAGAACGGATTTTTACTGTTTTCAACAATAGAAAAAGTGATTCTTGAGGAAGGTTTAGGTATATAATTTATTATGCTTTTATGTAAACTAGCCGACCCGTGCCCACTTCGTTGCTCATTAATTATTTTTAATAATTACTTCTAACGACGATATCTCAAAAACTTTTCATCTGATTGATATAGTGTAAAGGGAAATTTTAATCTGCATTAAATTCTTAAGCTAACTAACATATTTATTTGTATAAGGATTAATACTGAACTAAAGAAAATAGCTTTGAAAATAACGTAATGTTTTTAATTACAAATTTGAACATAAAAGTGGTTATTGTAAGTCAACCGTAAGAGATAGAGATATGCTGTCGCGGACTTTTTTGTAGCATTTTTATAGATTTTGAATTCGCTAGTACATTACTTAACTATATCTTTGCTAGTTTACGCGGCGTTCGCGAGGAAAGGTCCACGTTGGCGAGATTTTTTGCGACCTCTTCAACATTTATTGCCGTATTTTTGCTAATTTACATTCAAACATAATAAATTATATACCTAAACCTTCCTCAAGAATCACTCTTTCTATTGTTGAAAACCGTATAAAAATCCGTTGCGTAGTTTTCGAGTTTATCGCGTTCAGACAGACAGACAGACAGAAAGACGCGGCCGGGGGACTTATTTTTATAATAAGTATAGAATTAGCAGAAATACGGCGATAAATGTTGAAGAGGTCGCAAAAAATCTCGCCAACGGGGACCTTTCCTCGCGAACGCCGCGTAAACTAGCAAAGATATAGTTAAGTAATGTACTAGCGAATTCAAAATCTATAAAAATGCTACAAAAAAGTCCGCGACAGCATATCTCTATCTCTTACGGTTGACTTACAATAACCACTTTTATGTTCAAATTTGTAATTAAAAACATTACGTTATTTTCAAAGCTATTTTCTTTAGTTCAGTATTAATCCTTATCCAAAGAAATATGTTAGTTAGCTTAAGAATTTAATGCAGATTAAAATTGCCCTTTACAATATCAATCAGATGAATAGTTTTTGAGATATCGTCGTTAGAAGTAATTATTAAAAATAAATAATGCGCAACGAAGTGGGCACGGGTCGGCTAGTTATATAAAATTTCATTGTATAACTAGCGGCCCGCCCCGGCTTTGCACGGGTAATGCTTTCAGCGACAGCGAGGGGTGTGTGGTGCGTGGGTTGATCGCATCAAGTGAGTCCCGTCATCGATGCGAGGCCCACGATTGAAGGACATAATAATATTGTCGAGCGCGTTTTTTGTTTTCACAATAACTGCTAGGATATTCATTTAAATTACATCGTGTAAAAAAGTATCACAATTTAAATTAACTGCTTAAGGTAATTAACGTATTTACGTTGACAAGGATTAATATTGTATCCCTCTAAATAGCGTTCAAATTACCTCATTGTATCATTTCAGCCTATCACAGTCCACTGTTGGACATAGGCCTCCACAAGTTCGCGCCCGATATTATGACGCGAACTCATGTGTTTTGCCCATAGTCACCACGCTGGGTAGGCGGGTTGGTGACCGCAGGGCTGGCTTTGTCGCATCGAAGACGCTGCTGCCCGTCTTCGGCCTGTGTATTTCAAAGCCAGCAGTTGGATGGTTATGCCGCTATCGGTCGGCTTTTTAAGTTCCAAGGTGGTAGTGGAACTAACTATGTTATCCCTTAGTCGCCTCTTACGACACCCACAGGAAGAGAGGGGGAGGCTATATTCTTTGCCGTAGCCACACAGAACAGTATAAGTGTGGGGGTAAGTGTGGGTAAGTGTGCGCAATCCCATTGACTTTGCGTACCCTTAGTCCTTACCCGTAGCGCACTCTTATCACACAAGACCCTATCAATGGAAAGTTAATATCAGGCACCCCACGCTGTAATTTCTTTTATCTATCACTCTATCCTTAATTTGAATGACTAAAAAACTTATTTTCTACTTTTTAGGTTGATATATTTATAAAAGCGTGTTTTTAGTTTTTTTTAACTATTATTTATTTCAATCGAAAGGTCGTGCGTGTCATGTGATTCCATTCAAAATTTATTTCGATCTGACAAGTAGGTACTTTTTGAGTACTAATAATGCGCATTCACTTGACTATTTTTTTCGTCCACCTACTAGTCCATTGAAATGTTACATTTTTTTGGGCTTACCTTGCGTTTGTCAGAGGACGCAATTTTATTTTATAGATATGAAGGGGGGGTTAGTCTAATGTTAAATCCAAGTTTGTGGGTTTGTAGTCCTTGTGCAATGGCCACCATCTTGGAAAAAGAGGTTCAAATGGTTTTTATGGTTTATCTGCCAAACTATAAGTCTCACAAAAAAATTACTGAACATTTTTTGTTGCGAATAAAATTACCTACAACTTATGTTCAGTAACTTTTAGTCGTAGAATCATAAATAAAAAAGTTATAAGCGAAAAACCATAACAATTTGAGAGAAAAAAGTCTATTTGTTGATAAAACTTTTTTTTAAATCATTTTACATAAAAATAATATCAGACCATTTTTATAGACGGTGTTTTAAGGAACAATTTTTATTATGAACATTTTTAAATTTATTTATTATTTAAGGTTTAACAGCGCTGCGAAACGAATACTATTCTTCAGTATTTATAACAATACGTGAATATAAATAGGTATATATTCATGATTTGCCATAATTTTTAATCACCTTGTTATTTTTTTATGATGATCTTTTTAATTATTGATAGTAAAATATTGTTAATATATAAATAATTCTAGATTTGACACTCTACCTACGAGGTGGAGTCTGGAGGAGCGTTTTTTTACGTGGTATCCGCAGTAGGCGTAATCCACAGTGATTTTCTAAATCACAACTACTGTCCTCGATCTAACGGCGAGTGGCTGGTTGGCTTTCTATATTAAATACGTGAGGGAGAACCGAAGAAGAGAGTGGCGTAAATTTCAAAATGTGTGTAAATCATTTTCTTCAATTAATTTCGAGAGTTCCATTATTTTGCTGCAAGTCTCCCCATAAATAATGATAAAAAAACGTTCACCAATGATAGTGAGCAGTGCAAGGTCAACTCTCTTGTTGAGGAACAACGCCGTTCCACTTGCTAACTCTAGATGTTTCTCCAGGGTTTTCAGAAATTTGAGTTTACCCATATTGTAAGCACCTGAAAATGTGTCACATCCTGAAAAAGCATGGACAAACAGCATGTTATACGCAATAAGGCCTCCGTACATAAAACCACTTCACTCTTCTTGCTAACTTCCTTCTCCGGTCCCCCCTCAAGTATTTAATATAGTAAGCCAACCAGCCGCTGAGCCGCAGCTTGATCCATCAAAAAGACCGAGGACAGAGTAGTTGTGATTTAGAAAATCGCGCGCGTAAAAAAAACGCGCCTCCAGACTCCACCTCGTAGGTAGACTGTCGAATCAAGAATTATTTATATATTAACAATATTTTACTATCAATAATTAAAAAGATCATCATAAAAAAATAACAAGGTGATTAAAAATTATGGCAAAATATACGAGTATTCATGTATAGGTTACAAATACTGAAGAATAGTATTCGTTGCGCAGCGCTGTAAAACCTTAAGTAATAAATAAATTTAAAAATGTTTCAGATAAAAATTGTTCCTTAAAATATTATCTAGAAAAATGGTTAAATATTATTTTTTTGTAAAATGATTAGAAAAAAAGTTTTATCGACAAATAGATTTTTTCTCTCAAATTTTTATGGTTTTTCACTTATAACTTTTTTATTTATGATTCTGCGACTAAAAGTTACTGAACATAAGTTGTAGATAATTTTATTTGCAACAAAAAATGTTCATAAATTTTTTTTGTGAGACTTATAGTTTTGCAGATAAACTATAAAAACCATTTGAACCTCTTTTTCCAAGATGGCGGCCGTTGCACAAGGACTACAAACCCACAAACTTGGATTTAACATTAGACTAACCCCCCCTTCATATCTAAAAAATAAAATTGCGTCCTCTGACAAACGCAACCCCAAATGTAACTTTTCAATGGACTATACATTGCATTACTGGTTCATGTAATTGAAGTCGTTTTTAACCGACTTCAAAAAAGAAGGAGTTTACTCAATTCGACCGTATATATATATATATATATATATATATATGTATGTTCGGGGATAACTTCGTCGTTAATGAACCGATTTTGATAATTCTTTTTTTGTCGGAAAGGAGATATCCCAACTTAGGTATCATGATAAGGAAACCAGGATCTGATGATGAGATCCCAGTGAAATCGAGAGGAACCCTTGAAAATCGTAGTGACGACTAGTGCGTTTGTTAATTAATTTATTATTTATTACTTGCCGATGCAATTGAAGTCGGTTTTTTTCGTTTCCTAGCAAACAAAATTTGCGGCTAAATTTATTTCCGCTTCATTGATAATAATTATCGTCATATTTTTAACCTTTTGAGCGCCACGCCTCAAATCCATTCCCGTGCCCTGTACGCCAAGGCATAAATTAAACAAAAATACCTACGAAAAAAATAGTGCTGCCAAGAGTCGTTATCGAGTACCACAAAGTGACTTGTTTATGTTGATTTTTATGCAATAAATGACTACTTATATAATCTAGGATGGTTTATTCTTTCAATATTTTTCTTGTATTATCTTGCACTCGTTATATATACTTACAATAACATAAATAAAAAACAAACATTACAAAAAAAATCATAGTAAAGCACAACACCATTCTCTATCGTCATGACGTCATTGTCACAACTGGAAGACTACGGCGCAGCTGACCTACGGATTTAATACTTTCATAGAGACATGTTAGAGATGTGCTGTGTGTGCCGCACGCTGTATATCGATTTCGAATCGAATCTATATACATATAAATGAAAAGTAATTTAAAAAAAATAACCGAATTCAAATTTGTATTTTTTTTATTATATAATAATTGAAAAGGGAGTAATAAAACTGCAATATATTAAAAAATCTAAATTACTTACCTAAATATGCCTACTATTTATTAAATCCAGCTTTAACAAAGTAAAACTACAATACTATACAATATTATAATAAAAATATTTAATATGTCATAATGTTCCTTAACATCTCGCAATAACGGCTATTTGCGCATTATTGTTACTCATTTAAGAAGACAATAGACGCACCGGTCATAAAACATTTTGTACTGCATTTTGACAGAACTCCTTACTTTCAAACAATAATGGCTCTTGATGTACAGCGATAAAGGTGAGAATTACATTAAAAATCTTTTTTGAGACCATAAATTATATGGAATTCTCAAAAGTTATAGAAAAAAATGTTTTTTGCAATCGTGGGAATGTTTTTAAAAAGTTTATGCAAATATTGCGTTTTAAAATTTCGTTTCTTTTTTGCTATCGTTTTTAGAAGTTTCGTAAAAATCCTAATAATATTAGTTTAAAGTAATGTAATTCACGTGAAATTCGTTCAATGAAATATAGATGTTGTTATTAAAATAGAATATATTTAAAAAATCCTTTGTAATGGAAAGATTGTTGTAAATCTATGTTTTTTAGTCTAGTAGGATTTTAAACAACTTTTGTCTTATAGAGGTTAAACTAGATTAATAATATATAAATTCATATCTTACATTTATATTTGTGCCTCTTGCGTCACATCACTAGCGGTCTGCTATAGACGACAACGGCGTACAGGACATATCATTTACGTGGAATAAGAATGCATGTTTTTATTTCAATGTTTCTCAGTACGTGTAGCTCTAAAAGACTGGTTTTTTTTACTCAAATGTTGCAGAGATATTCTATTTTGAGAGATGTTGAATTAAAATACTAAAAATATTTTTTTAATAATTTTATTTAATATTTTGGTGGTCCGGGTTTTTTGTCACATATAGACGTCGTTGGCGCACAGAGCTCGCAAGTGCTTGTCACGTATATGTGTCTTTGGCGTTCAAAAGGTTAAACCAATTTACACAAAATTTATTTATCTAAACCTTTCTCAGGAATCAATAAGCAAGGGTTGAACGATAATAGCTGTTTTACGCTAAGAAGCTAACCATAATATTAAAATTTAAAATAAAATAATTATTTAAAAAAACCGCCTGCGTGAAGAACAACTAATAGAAAATCAACTGAAAATGTTGGAACAAGATAAAAATTCAATAGTTACACAAATGCACAAAGACAGAATGATTTTATTTATCCTTTAATTTCGTGCCTCCGACTGTATATTATGTACGATGTTGCAAAATTAATATAAAATATAAAATTAATATAAAATTTCGAAGGACTACCGTATTGATATTTTTAAGCGTACAGTACTGTATACTCGTAATGTCTGACATTGTTTCGATTTATTTCGCTGGCTTTGTGTAATTATTACAAGATACGCGCGAAAAACATAACCCTTCCTTTGCAGTCGCGTAAAAAAGATTATAATTATCACCTTTTTAAAGGATTTTTTTTTAAAGCACCTATATTAAGTATAGTATGTATATTTACGAAACGTAACAAAAAAAATAAGAAGAAAAAAAAAGGTGTGTGTGCGATTCACACACGATAGAAGTGAAACTTCTTTGGCAAACTAATTAAAAAAAAAAACTAATTTAAAATTAGCGGCGTGCAGCGCGGCCCGGCCGCACTGCGGCCGCTTCGCGGCCTTCCCTGTCGTTGCCTTCCGGTTTGAAATCACAACGATTCTAAAGAAGTTTCACTTCAAAAACTAATTTAAAATTAGCGCGACCTTCCCTGTCGTTGCCTTCCGGTTTGAAATCACAACGATTCTAAAGAAGTTTCAATTCAAAAATTTAAAACAAACCGAAGAAATAAATACAATTTTAATTATAGCAAGAGCCTATATTTCTTTGTCCGGTGACAGCGGGGGTCGGGGGGCCCAGGGAAGGTTGAATCACTCTTGTTTTTAGTAAGTCTATTTGGATTGTTGTTTATGCGTAGTCACAAAATTGCGATAACCTCTAGATATTATTAGGTAGCATTAAAATACATGCATAACAATAATATTATGCATAACATGTTAAGCTATCCACCACCACCACCACTTCAGCCTATCACAGTCCACTGTTGGACATAGGCCTCCACAAGTTCGCGCCCGATATTATGACGCGAACTCATGTGTTTTGCCCATAGTCACCACGCTGGGTAGGCGGGTTGGTGACCGCAGGGCTGGCTTTGTCGCACCGAAGACGCTGCTGCCCGTCTCCGGCCTGTGTATTTTAAAGCCAGCATGGATGGTTATCCCGCCATCCGTCGGCTTTTTAAGTTCCAAGGTGGTAGTGGAACTGTGTTATCCCTTAGTCGCCTCTGACGACACCCACGGGAAGAGAGGGGGTGGCTACATTCTTTAGTGCCGTAACCCACACAGCGCATGCTAAGCTATCCCCAAGAGAAAAATTTTTGGCATGGTAGACTTTCCTGTTGACTTAAAAGACAAAAATTCTAGCATTTTTTTTTTGTTAAAAAGTATTTTAAAGTAGGTAGAGCTGTAGAGGGATTATATGGACGCTAGGCGAGGTGAGGTACAAGATTTGACGTGTGATCAATGCTGTACTCACGTTGTACTATTGCCAAACAATATTAATTTGTTTCCCTCTAACAGTTCTAGAGGTCACATATACATAATGACAACTTCGATTCCTTTTATTTCTTAACCAACTGATATAAAACATTAATAAATGATAGGTATACAACTTCTTCTTGAATCACTCCATTCATTGGTAGAAATCTTATGAAAATTAGTTTATTGAATATTAGTTTATTACTTACCGACTTCACCATCCACTGGAACTTGTGCACCGAAACTTTTGCCTTGAAAGACTGACCCATCTGCTAGTACTAAGCAGCATGGTGGTCCAACTTCACAAGTTAAATCTTCATCTAGCATTTTTCTATGAAATAATATTATAGTACACAAATTACTTTTTTATTTAGCATCTAAAAAGAACTTGTCAGTATAATAATATCCTTTTAATCTTTAAATCAATTCGATCTAGGCATGTAAGGAAGTATAATGTTGAATATTTCTAAGTGACGATACTGAGTTCGGACTTCGGGTATCGTGACTTATCGTTAGATTCAAAGTCAAGGTCTTAGAATTGATTTTAATAAAGTATAACAATGGTACTGACGGCTGTTGCGTTGGTTACATACAAGGGAATAAAGTTTATATAAGTTAGCAGCTGATTATTATGTACATCTATACAAATAAATATGATTGAAGTGTCTGTTTGTTGAATTAAAATAACCGCTTTTTACTGAATGCATATGGACGTATACACGATCGATTCGACGATCACGATTCAGCCTGTAATATCCCACAGTTGGGCACAGGCCTCTTCCCCATGTAGGAGAAGGATCGGAGCTTAATCCACCACACTGCTCCAATGCGGGTTGGCGGATATATTCCCTACTATGTCTATGAGTATCGATCAGTATCAGGTGTACATGATAACAACCGGGACCGACGGCTTAACGTGCTCTCCGAGGCACGGTGGGGAGACCCACAAGGACTGCACAAACACCCAGACCACGGCAAACATCTATATGGCCAGAACAAAGGTTGTCGCGGGGATCGAACCCGCAACCACCCGCGCAACAGCCAATCGCAATCCAGTGCTGTGACCGCTGCGCCAGCGCGGCGTCCACAGCACTGGATTGCGACGATACGATACATGATAATAAAATTATAATGATACATATTACATATTATTATACCAAAATAACATTTCTTACAATTTTTGTCTGTCTGTCTGTTTGTTCCGGCTAATCTCTGAAACGGCTGGACCGTTGACGGGACTTTCACTGGCAGATAATTAGCTGATATAGTAAGGAATAACTTAGGCTACTTTTATTTTGGAAATTTATTTATTTTATAACTCTACGAACTGAACAAAAACTTTTTGTTAAATTTCACGCGGACGAAGTCGCGGGCACAACTAGTAAATTAATAAACCAGTCGACGAAAATAATGTTTATTTGGCCCGTTGTGTGCCAAGTTGTTATCAAACACTATTCACAATACACTTCCATAACAATTATTTTAAAAGTTTTTTTCAAACAACGTGGTTTGCTGTTTGTTTAAAATTCTAGTAATGAAAATTCTCGAAAAAGTTAAATAATATCGATATGTTATTATGGTATCGAATCGAGTTACTTTACGTAAAAAATAATGTGGTAATACTTACTAAATTTTGAGGTTCAACTTGCCGGCCACGTGGTATCTCGCTTATGTAGCGAACGGTCCGGCTCTGTCGGAAGCTTCGCTACGACAGCGACAGACTGGCTAGTGGCTGTGGCTGATGCGCCGTGCGCGTTCCCACAAAGCCACAAACTCGACCCATTGCCTTGTCGTTATCAGACGCCATCACACTAACCAGTTTACTATATCTTTCTCTTTTATTCCTATAGCTGGAAGGATATTCACGTCTCACTCTTACAAAACTCGGCTCAATGCCTCAAAGGCATGAAGTAGATTTGGTAATGATTCATAAAGGATTCATAGTTCATACGTAGTGTGAAGTTAGATACGTAAAATGAGTTTGTGCATACTGCCACCTCACTTGTGCGGTATTTAAAAATTTATAAATATACAATCATTGAGGGTTTTTTATAAATCAATGTATATTGTAGCTGTATACAATGCTTGTATTACTTGTTTATATGTCACTAGCACATCTGTCCGTCCATATTTTTACACGATAAGTAATCACCAACATATAATATACTTACTAAATTTTCTCCGAAACACGTTGATCTTATGGTATAAGTATTATTCCGATCGGTTCAGTAGTTTTCACAGTATAACCGAACAAAAAAATCTGCTCTCCTTATTAGTAGGCACCTATAGATTTAGATGAAATACAACCCTTTAATTAAAATGTTTTTTATGTACTAATTAGCTACATAAATAATTTATATATTTCAACACTTTATTGACATTTAATTAGTTATCAATTAAATTCATTTAATGTCAAGACAAAGAATGCCAAATTTTATCTTGAATATCATTAGCTACAAAAATTATAGTTCATTATGTGTAGAACTAATTTGTGATAATAAAGAAAAGACTCATAATTATTATTCTGGAAACACTTTATATAATGTCCTGTTGATACATTTTATATAATATTGTTATTGTTATATTAGCTACTTAAAATGTAAAATTATTTACATAGATATGTTAGTTACAGAATTTCGTACTTTAAATTACATTTTTCCCTTTAATAAATAAAATTATTTATTAAGATATAGCTTTAAAATTTTCCAAAGTTATTCTTAAAAATATATTATACATTGGTTCAAAACATTATACTAACAGATAGACTAAACTCAATTGAATAGTAAACTATCAAATAGACTACCAGTTCTATTTAAAATAGGATAATCAAGGAAACTAAGCGTCGGGCTCATCGGAGCATCTTGTAGTTCGAGTATCTTGACAATATTCTGCGCAGGCGCCGGTTTTAACCAAACTCCAGGTAAGTAAAGTGTCACTTGCGGTCCCACTTTCGGCCAATACCTTCCAAGGTTATGCCCATTTACAAATATGTAACCCTAAAAAAATTAACAAGATTACAAATTACAATGTTATATTAACCGGCCCTTATGGTTACAATATTAAAGTCCATTATAACTATTACCTACATAGGTTTTTTTTTGTAGTAAGTATAAGCTAAATTCGATATAATTTTATAAATGAGTACAATATTATTTCCATTATAATAATTTACCAAGTACTCGTATATTTTATATTTTCTGTTATGTAATAACTATTTAAATATGTTCAAAATTTAAGAATATTGTTTCGAAATAGATGATTCTTTGTTTAACGTTTTCGGCCAATAAATAACTTGGGGCTACCCATAAATTACGTTATACGAATTTCATGATTTATTAACCTATCCTCCGTCCTCGTCACAGATGAACAGACGACAGAATGTGATCACATTTATGAGACCCCACTAGTCCCACTACCTATTGTAACATTACATAATATTTTGCAATTTTACACCTAAACATTATTATTCATTAAATTAAAACATCACTTTCGACATTATTTTTATTTCCATTTAAATTATTTTTCAATAAAATTAACATCAATCCAACAACCAACATAGGCATGAAAAATATAATTAATTTAATACTAATAAAATTATAGGTAGGGATCCCTAGTACATATTTTTCACTTGATTACTATCAAGCTAATTTTCCGGGAGTAGCTTCATTTTGATTAGACGAACAAAAAGATCCTCTTCGAAAACTCTCGATTGTGGTAGATAATAGAGTTAGCAGGAGATAGAGCAGCAGTGAGCGTAGGACCGGGATAACGTACCACGCAATTTGTGGGACAACTATCAAATTATGTAAATACTAGCTGACCCCGCAAACGTTGTTTTGCTTTATATTAATAGCCCCCGCAACCCCTTCTTGTGGGTGGAATTTCATAAAATCCGTTCTTAGCTGACTCTACTCGGCAAAAGAATATTCCTACCAAATTTCAAGTCTCTACGCCTTATGGTTCCAGATATATCGTGATGAGTCAATATATGGGCGGAAATCTCTTTTATATACGAGTATATAGCTTAGCTAACTAAAAGAGAAAAAAAACAGCTGGTTAGTAATAATTTTTGATGACCTTACCTACTAACCACTGACACCTTACTGACTTACTGATGACTTGATGACCTCGTAAGGTCATTAAAATTGATTTTTTTCCCATTTGTTTTTTCTTTTAGTTAGTTAATATTTATATAATTTGATGGTAATATTATCTTACAAATTGCGTGGTACGTTATCCCGGTCCTACGCTCACTGCTGCTCTATCTCCTGCTAAATCTATTAACTACCACAATCGAGAGTTTTCGAAGAGGAACTTTTTGTTCGTCTCATCAAAATGAAGCTACTCCCGGAAAATTAGCTTGATAGTAATCAGGTGAAAAATATGTAGGTACTAGGGATCCCGAACTATTATGTATATTATATTTTGAAATTTGATGTCCAAATTTGGGACCTTACCTAGCCTCTTGTCACAATGTCAATGTCTCACTTTGTGGAAACCCTTTAAAAACTATATGATATTATTACTTAATTTTATGGTAAAGTAAAGCCGTTATTATACTTACTTTTCCCCATCCAGTTGGATCAACAAATGTATCCAATGGTGTACCCTGACCCTGAGGTAAAAGAAGTACACCTTCATACAGCGTGGGACCTACAGCAGTACTCGCTTCACCGACAATATTGTTTAGCCATAAATCAGGACTCTTTTTTACTTCCAAAGGGTATCCAGTAACTTTCCAAGGACCTTCTAAACTTTTTTTATATCCTTTCATATTTTCAAAAGACACTGGTCCTAATATCCCTTTAAAATCATGTAACCTATTGCCGTAGTTAATTCGTCCTTGATTTTCTACAAGCAAAGACAAAATGGAACCTTTTTTTGCTTTTATATTGAGCGTGTATTGTTTCTGCATTCTATTTATAACTCCTTGTAGTTTCTGTGAATAGCGTTAAAAAGTAATAAAACGGACTAAACTCAAAATAATTCATTGTTTTTAATTAGTTTCTAAATATTTATACGTACACTATCAACGAAAACATATATCCAATCACGTGGCATTGTTATTGTCAGAACTCCTTCTGTTTCATTAAGCGTTGTCTCATAAAGAACCAGTCCGCTGCGTTGTCGTAGTTCTTCGAATGATGGTAATTTTATTCCTTTAACGTCTTCGTATTTCATTCCGAGTTTCGAGCGACCGTCTGACGATAGCAGGTTGATTTTTGGACTTAAAGTTATTTGCCCATACGACCCTTTTTTAGACGGCACAGGAGGAGGTATGTACTCTGGCACAAGATTGTACTAAAAAAAAAAAATACGGTAAAAAGTTATTAGTAAAAAATTCTTATCTATTCGTTACTACACAGTTACATTGTTTCTCACTTTTGCTAGTGCGTTGCGTATAGCGTTATATTTTGGCGTCGGATCTCCTGCTTCCGATAGGGGAGCATCATAATCATACGATGTGAGGTCAGGTTGGTAGTAAGAACCATAATTAGCACCTAAAATTATAATAAAAATAAATACATGCTGTTAATCGCAGTTTCAAAAATCAACTAATTTAAATATTTACTTAGATCTATACGTATATATACTTTCTTTTATCAATATAAATGAGATCAGCAATGGGACGTGCACACAATCATTTAAAAACATTTTGGCGATATAAAACTATAAATTAAAATTAAAATTGTTACTTAGTTTAGTAATTAAAACATTTCGCTATGAAATCATTAAAATTTTAACCATTTTAGACTGACGCGAATAATAATCTGATTATTATAATAGCAGATTGGTGTCAGATTGAGATAAAATTGATTTTTTATCATTCCGTGTGAAAAACGAACACATTAAATACCTACATATATGTTAGAAGAATTAGAACACTTAGTGTTATAACTTTTATCTTAGTATACCTGAAGTAAATTCAAAATTAGTGCCACCAAAGAACATGTAAATATTGAAATTGATATTGTTATCCAACATATCTGTTAAAGTGGCGACGACACGTTCTGTGGCTACTTGTTGTATGTTTTCAGTCCAGTGAGTGAGCCAGCCGGGATAGAACTCGGAGTTCATTAAAGGTCCTACAGGCATGAATGCACGCAGCTGCTTAAACATGTCCACTACTTTATTCGCTGTAAATGCAAATTATACTTCCTTAGTACATTTTTTTATGTTATTAAGTTAACAAGTGTTCAGCCCGCCTGATGGTAAACAGATACCATGGCCTAAGGACGCCTGCAACACAAGGAGTAGGTACTGCAAGCGCGTTGCGGACCCTATTCCCTTCCCCCTCCCTAGAACCTCTGGCTACCTTACTCAACACAGGAACAACTTGAAAGCAGTATTATTTAGCTGTGATCTTCTGTGAGGTTGAGGTACTTCCCCATTCGAACTGCTCTAAATTTCGAGCAAAATATTTCCTGCTGTGCCTTTTTGCTATTGAAGTATCGATATCACATCAATCATCATCAATACTTTACAGCACTAAGTCTAGTTTTAATTACTGTGATATATTGAGTACATTAGTAAAGTAGCACACAAAGTGTACATTTTATGAGTGTCGTCTCTACCTGTAGTTCCGAAGTCTATTGTAGTGAGCGCCCCGGGGACAGACCCGTCATAGAAATACGAATGATAAGGACCGTCTGTCGTGTATAATAAAGCTTTGTTTTCGACGTGCTGTTTTAGTATGTCGCGAATTTGTTCCATGTATGCTTTACTACTTCCATAACTACCATATTCGTTTTCTACCTGCAAAACCATACATAATCGTTTTAAAGTCATATGATATATATGGCAAAAACTGTAAATGTTATTCCAGGCATACATACATAAATATTTTTAGGGGTATTGGTGATATTTTTATTTTACTACCAACTAATAAATACCATTAAAAACTACGGTTTGAATTTTTTTAATTTTCTATCTAGGAATTTAATAACTGATAATAAAATTAATTCTATTTAATTAACCTATTATTTGGTTAAAATAAAAAGGCCTTTAAATTAACGTTGTCTCTACAATAACAAAAATTACGTTTTTTATTTGGAATTTTTATTATTAATTAATTGTTATATATTTTCTGAAGAAATGTCAAGTATGTGAATAATTGTGTTTGCTCGCAAACGAAAAAAACCGACTTTAATTACATGGACCAGGAATACAGCGTAGGTAGACGAAAAATTAGTCAAGTAAATGCACATTATTATAGATAGCTTAAAAAGAACTAATCAGATCTTGATCTAATTCAAATGAGACCACATGGCCAGCACCAGCTTTCGATTAAAAATAATCATCGAGATAGGCCCGCCCACTCAGTAAAAATTTCTAAGGTAACATACGTATAGAGTCGAATTAAGAACCTTCTCCTTTTTTGGAAGTTTGTTAAAAAGGACTTATGGTTGGCCTTTTTAGTAGGTAGGTATATAGATCCTTCTTTTTTTAGATCCGGAAACGTAAAGACTAAAGTTTATGTTAATTGGTCCAGCTTCTATATCCCACAATTATGCATCTATGCATGCAAGGCCTCCTTCGTCTTGTAGGTATTAAAGTATCTTGAATTTTACATTTTAATCAAATCAGTTAATTAGTGAAGCAGTCAGTATGTTGTCATATTCATTCATAGACTTTTAGATCCATTAATTTTCAAATTTCTCACCTGTACCATTATTATTGGACCTCCATTTCCATATAAAAGAGGTTTTACTTGGTTGAAAACTTTAGTCATCCATTTTTCGGTTTCTGCGATAAAATCTAGTAACAAAACATTGAATATTCATTTAAATTATGATGTCATTAAAAATTAAAAATATTTTGTCTTTATTATTTTAACCTTTGTCTGTAGACCGCAATCTTATGTTTGGGTATTTACCAAGAAGCCAGTACGGAAGACCTCCCTGAAAAAAAAATCGTTTATAAATTATATCGAATAGACAAATAATTTAATATTAGGTATAGACTATAGAATGTTTAAGACATAGACCATTGATAAAATTGGACAAGTAGTTTTTTAGTTTTCTGACCTCTCAATTTATTTCGTCACCATTCCATTGTTACGTACGCGTACGCACTCCCCCATAACATAACACTAATCACTCTTTTATTATTTACTAAACGTTATTAATCACTATGTTTATTATTATTTTACTAATCGTTATTAATAAACGATATAGTAATTAATTACTACGTTAACATCATTTGATATACGGCTGCCCAATTTCAAAACACAGTAAGGGACAAAAATTAAATTTTTATAATTATTATAATCGAATCATGTGCACACGACTCCATTGGAAAGAAAAAATGCTAAAAAGTCGATTTCGAATTTGTCCCTTACTGAATTCTGAAATTGGGCAGCCGAATGCTTTGGATCACTAGTCTGATCATTATACTTTGTTTATCACTATTTACTTACACTTGTAACTAACCTTTAGCACCATAAGTCTAGTCAATAAGTTAAATGTATTTACTACTCATTAATATAATTATAAATAACCAAACAACCCTTAACGATTTCATTGTTATTAACAACTAGCCGACCCGTGCCCACTTCGTTGGGCGTTATAATCCATTTCACATAAGAAGGGTACGGTGAAATTTGATATGTTCCAATACACTCTCACTATTTTCAGCAAATCAGATAAATATAAATGTTTTAAAATCACCAATTAATTTCTAAGGCAATTAATAATGCTTGATTAGATTGAATTGTTGACACGGCACGTCAGAGGGCGCAGGTTCAAATCCTGCTGATTTAAAATCTTTATATATTTTTATCTTTTTCCTTTTATCTTGTCACTCCTGAATAGTGTAGCTTTCTGTTGGCGAAAGAATTTTCATGATCGGATCAGTATTTGCGAAGATTACCCCGTATATACAAAGTTATAAACTTTACCTCTTTATAATATTAGTATAGATTCCTTTGTTACCAAAGTGTATAAATACTCACGTATCTCAAATATTCGACACATTCAATTTCCGATTCTAGTTCCATAATATTGCTCTGTTTCTTAATATAATTATCACTGTATCTTTTAAACTCTGTTTCATAAGACAGTCATAACTCTTTGTATTTTTTTAATAAGTTGCTTTAATAAAGTAACAGTTTTTAAAAAGACATTTGTTTCGCTTTCGCTGACCACGTAACACCATTCGTATATAGTTATATACCTATGTATATTCTACTCTCACTTTTTTGTCAATCGTTCTATTAATTCAGTCAATTTGTACTCTAAAGGGCTGCTAGTAAGAAAGCTTTGGGGAAGTTCTGATTTCTTTCATTATGTAGGTAGTATTTTGTGGTGCTGAATCCGAATCTGAGGTTTGCGGACACAATTTCGTACGCAACGTTGAAAAAATCGAAAACTATTAAATTTTAGTAGATAGTTTGTCTGCAGAAATTAAAATTCTCTACAAATATCACTATTAAGTTTTCTTTTTCAGACCAACCATTCGGTCTCAAATGCGAGTTGAAAATTGGCAATTTTCAACGGTCTCTGCAAAGCCCACTTTTTAAATTCCAACATTTTATTTTTTATTACAATGCTGTTATTTGATACTCCTAGCCCCTAGGTTACTGCAGAAGTAATTAAAAAGAAAAAAAGGATCGAAATTATTCAAATTCAGTATCAAAAAAGGTAGGACTCTACTTAGGTGGCGATGGGTCCCAGAAAAACCTCAGCCAGGATCTTTGGAGTTTTGGAGTCAAAACGAAGATGACGATGCTGATGATGATGATTTAATAATCAAAATGAAGTCAAATAAAATCAGATCAAATTAAATCAACTTGCCATAAATTAAAACAAAGCATACTAAGCAAAATATATAACAATTAAAATATAATGCCTTTAATAGCTTTTATTCAAAAAAAAAAAATGAATACGAAACAAAACAACGCAGAAAACATAATATTAAGTCAAAGTACGACAAAAATAAATTAAAAGTGAAATCATGTTATAATCCACGTTTTAATCAATCAAATTAAACCTTTAGAACATACGATTAGTGTGTTAAACTTTAGATTAATTTTTTTTTAACTGTAATCAATTCTATAAAGAAATCTTACTAGGTCCCGTTCACCACAAATATAAGGGCCCGGTCGGAGCAGAACGTATAAATCTTCCTCCGCTGCGATACTTATGAAGCGAGCGATGTCGTTGTCTCCGTCAAATGTGGTTGAACCATCTTCCGGCTCGTGGCTGCTCCACTCTACATACCTAGAAAAATAAATTATATATGTTCAAGGAAACGCGTGCTACATAATAGATAAACATAATATATGCAGATCGTAAATTGTACTCTTTGCGATTTTTTATGTTGAGATTTTTTCAGTAAAATAATTAATTTTTAGTATTTTTAGAGTTGAATTGCATTAATTATTGTTTTAAAAACGCACTTAACTTTTATTAAATTAGACAGAATAGAATTTATTAGTATTACCTTGTATGTGTATATTTATTTATTTATTACCTACCTTGCTGATTTTCCTTTTAGTAAGATAGCTACAGGAGCATTTACTTGAGTGTTTTACTTTTACATAGTATATTAATTTTATTTATAACTTAAAACATTCAGTATTTTTTACTTAATTAGTTGCATGTCAGATACTTACGTGGCTACAGAATTGAGACCAGCTGCTCTTAATTTTCTCAGCCGGTCGCGCCAATATTCCGACGGCAGCCTGAAATAATGAAGAGACCCCGACATAATCCGAAAAGGCTTTCCATCCAGAACGAAGTCATTCCCTTCTATGCTAATATTACGACTTCTCTGCAAAATGTTAAAATATTTATAAGTATATTAGTTGTATTTATATGTATGTATGAGTGTATGTATGTATGTACGTATGTATGTATAATTATGTTTAATTTTTTAAATATTTATTATAATTTTTTGTAACTTGTACCTACACCTATGCTGACGTTTGACCATTTCCTTAGCCCTAAGGTTGCCTGGAAGAGATGCGCTTTTTAGCGATAAAGTCACCCTTTGTACGCAATGAATATATTGTTAAAATCTTTCTTTCTTTGCTATATATTATTTCTTGTTTTTGGTGTACAATAAAGTTTATTATTATTATTGTTATTATTTTTACAGTAACAAATAAAAAATAAATTTGTTAGTAAAAATTTTTACGATTATTTAAAACAAACACCTTCAAAGTGACCTTATGTTAATCATTACTTCAATGCAGCTTCAACTACATTTACTGGGTGAAATAAATAAATTACAATTAAAATGGGTAATTAATTAAATGCTAATGTTTTGAGTTGTAAGACAAGTAAAATGTACATTTTCTATATTTATAACTGTAGCAATATTAGTATAAAAAGAGGTTACAGTTTATTTTATTCATAATTATGGGTTAAAATTTAATTAATTAAAGAATATAATATAATTAACGGGAACTAATATGCTATATTTTATTAAACTTCAGTACGTACATGTTAATTTTATGCTGAAGTTTAAGTTTGACTATCTCAACAATAAAAAAGTAATTTTTTGTCGAAACGAAAGCTGTCGTTATAAATTGTAATCATATATTTTTTGTGCTTATAATTAGAAACGTTACAACTTTTAACTGGCTCATAAAAATATTATTTAATTTAGTAATATCGATGTAGATTTATAGACAATTCTCCTTGGGGGGGAATTTGGGATAGGGTCGGCAACACGCTTGCGGTACTTCTGGTGTTGCAGATGTCTATAGGCAGGTGAGCCGTACGCTTGTTTGCCGACTAGTAATTTAAAAAAAAATCTGTCTTTTCATGATGACATGATGATAGTATATTGTTCATTATTACCAAAAACGAGACTTTTTATATTATTTGTAGGTACTTATTATCATAACCCAGATAGACGTGTAATATGCAATTTGGTATCAAATGTAAGTAAATACCTACTATCCAAACAGATTGATATTGTAGCCATGTGGCGTCAACATGTTAAACTACTATCACACCATTACCATGTAGGTAATCACAATATCAGGATTTAGGAGATCCAATTTAATTTCAATTACATAGTAATCAATTAATGTTTATTCAAATATTTTTGGTCATTTAGCGGTAGATAGGTCATTAGTTGATATTATTATTAGTTGAGTTTTTTTTCTGTTTAAAAATTATTGGCATTTATTATTTGATATAAAGTAATATAAAAAGAAGAGGAAAATGAAGAAAAAATATAAAATAGAATGAAATTACCTGAATATCATTTTTTGAGAGCTGACTTCCTTGATTTAAGGTTTCTTTTACTTGAATTACTTCAGGACCAAATTGAGTTACATCTAAGCTTTGTGAGTAAACTGATTCGTGCAGAGCAAGGCACACACATATAGGTATAAAAGTAAATCTTCTCCATGACAATTGCATCGTTCCAAATACCTGTAATGAAACATAAAAGTTACATTAACTGTTATTTACCGCTTATTACTGAGCTTATATTTTATTTAAAACAATTAATCTGTTTAGGTACATTACTTTTAGGGTTCCGTATCTCAAATGAAAAAAAAAAACGGAATTCTTAAAGGATCACTTTGTTGTCCGTCTGTCTGTCGAGACCCTTTTTCTCAGGAACGCGTAGAGGTATGAAGGTGAAATTCATATCAAATACTCAACTCTACTGCCCCTTGGAGTTGTGAAAAAATTAAACTTCTAAAGCAACGCAATCAGAAGATACAGCTGTTTATGCTGCAAATTTTCGACACTTGCAAGGGAATCAAAATCTACAGGGTACTTCCTGTGAGCTCAGAATCTTTAAATGTGATACGTAGCAACGTCTTATACCACAGATGAAGGAAAAATTGCGAAAAGCATAAATTTTTAGTTACATCATATTATAAAAATATGTTTAATTATTTAGTTTGAACGTAACCCTCGGTGCCCGAGTCCAACTCGCACTTGGCCGGTTATTTATTAGTGTAGACCACGTCTAGACAAAAGTTTTCTTAATGAATTATGTATAAATTAGCGTCAGCCGTGAAATAGTTATGTTATTTCAGCAACTCAACAGGTGCATGGCAAAATGTATTGTATTTTATTTGTATGAAAACACTGGACCAATAACAATGCTGTAAAGAAAAAGAGGGATCTATGTTTGAACTCTTAAATTTATTGATTCGATTAAAAACATGTTTGACAAGTCTGTTTACTGTTAAAATATTCATAGAATTTGTTCGTTAGCTAAGTTGGCGATGTCAAAGTTTTATCTTTTAAAAAAAATGTTATACTTAATTATAATAATTTTTATAAACTGTCGATTAACGAATTATATATAATATAACCTTTTTATACGACTAGTTCGGCAAATACGCGTACTGGCCGCCATCAGGTGGGTAAGCGGTTACCGTAGCCTACCCCTGACTCTCCCCAGAAGCTCTAGCCACCAAACTCACCACAGGAACACAAGTTCACAACACTACATACGTAAAAGTAATAATGTTTAGCTGTGATCTTCTGTAAGGTTGAGGTACGTTTCCAGACGAGCTGATATATAGCAGGACATTGCCTGCTCAGCCCTTTTTTTACGTGGGTAAAATCCATCATGGATACCCTCCGGCGCGGGGGCACCAGAGGGTTATGTCAGACTTCTACTGACCAAAAACTATCCACGTGTGAGCAGACATCCGCCTGAGTGGGGCGAGATGGGGTCGCGTTAGCAGTCTCCACCCCGCACCGGCGCGGGTGGTGGCACCCAGAGGGGCGGCACCCACAGAACCACCCCTCCCAACGACGCGTGGGATCTCAAGCCAGCCGAGGATCCCCCGACCCCCAGCCGGCCACCCCACTAAGGGGACGCTCAACCGGACCAGTCTACCATCTGCAGAATGGGGACACATGTCCAGGAGCGTCCCCCCTTCCAAGCCAGGCAGACCTGACCTCCAACGCCGGATCGCACCGAGCAACCGAGCAAAGCTCCAGGGAGCTCAGCACGACTCGGCAACTACCCCACGGGTCCGCCGGACTGCACCAACAACGCCCGCCCGCGCCGCAATAAAAAAACAATATAAACATAGTATAATAAACATACTTAATAAATATGATATAATACATTCAATAGACAAACCAAAAAATATTTCCAAATATTATTGCTTTTTTGCGTTATTATTCTAAGTATTATTGTTTAAAACCAAGCAGAAAAGAACAACATTATTTTATATTTTCGAAAGTACAGAGCCGGATCTCGCTACCATCTCATATTTATGAAATATACTTCGACTCTATTTTAATTATTTGATATAAGAGCTTATTTTATTACATTAATAAAACATTATTTTAACTTATTTATCACTATAATTTTGTTTCATTAAAATATTTAAGTATTAATATATCCAGTACGACAAAGTAGTAAGGTAGTGATGAGGAAAGTTTCATAATCATCGACGAAATATTTGTTACTGGTCTAGGTGGTCATTCTTGCAGCTCTCTTAATCTTTTGGTCTATCATAGAAATGAATTCCATTTACAAAGAGGTACTAAAGTAGTGCATAATTATTTTATTAAAATAATTTAAGACTTCTTTTTATTCCACGATTATAGAATTTTGTGCAGACTGATAGCAACGCAGAACTGTAGTGAAAACCGCACAGACGAACAACTGTTGTGCGAAATATAAGTCTATTTTAACAATTTTTAGGTAATTATAGTAATACGAACTATGACGGCGCGTTGGCGCAGCGCAGCGGTCACAGCACTGGATGAAAAAAATAAAGATTTCTTAAAAATCTTCTAGAGCCATTAGACCTCCTGAAAATGCAGCCCTGTCGCAATATTTAGCTCTTAGTGGACGTTTACTCACTTTTAACTATTTTCCTGCATTTTAAGCTTATAGAATAAAAAATAAAGGACTATCGTACAAACTTGTAAGTTCATCACATTAATAAGGCCCTATCGAAGAATCCGTTGTGAAATTTCGTGTTGAGTGAAGGACCTAACGATTTTATATACATAGTATATAGATATACTAAACCTGATAATAACCGTCACTATTAATTGAGAAACTATCCGAAACTATCCGGTAACCCGCAGGGGTGGAGCAAATATAGAAGATGCCAGCTCTTCCCAGCTATGGGCTATACAATCAACTGCTTTAATTAAGCGACTACTTAGTTAAAAACTTATTTAATAGTAAACAGTAATGGTTCAGTCTGCAACATCCCATTGCTCGGCATAGGCCTCTTTCACCATCTAGGAGAAGGATTGGAACTTAATCCACCACGCTGCTCCACTGTGGGTTGACGGATAGTTCAAAAAAATTGCTGTAACCCTTACAGTTAAAGAACTATTTTTTAATAGTGAACATTTAAACCTTTTTAACCGACGAAAAAATGGAGGAGGTTATCAATTCGACGCGTATATTTTTTTATGTATGACCACGCTTAATTTTTTACAGCGTAGTCCGATTTTGATAAATCTTTTTTTTTTATTGGGAAGATTATGCTCCGAAGTTGGTCCCAGATAAATTTGAAAAAAAATCCAATACTAAGGGTAGGACAACAGGGGATGATTGATTGTTCACTCACTGATTACAATTAGTATGACCACGCATAACTTTTTAAAGAGTAGTCCGATTTTGATAATTCTTTTTTTTATTTCGTCTACTCACGTTGTATGTTGTCGATGTAATTGAAGTCGGTTTTTTTTCGTTTGCTAGCAAACACAATTATAATTGTTTCAAAATTCTAAAAGTGTTAGAAAAGTCAAGGTTGCAATTATACGTAATTGTATTGTAGACAAGGCATTGTAAATACAAATAGCGTGTTTGTATTATAATTATGTACGGTAATTATACTTGTATATTCGGACATAAATAAAATTCTTTTGTCTCTTCAGCCTCACAATGAAATAAATATTTAGATTTAACAATTATTCCATTTTACAATAATTATGTCTGTAGTGGAGTTAATCTTATTGTAAAAGATAATTTCCGCAGTGTCACGTACAGTTCTTAACATGAACTTTTTACTTTAACAGTATTGCACTAACAATCAAACACCCAACTATAAAATGATACATAATTATAATTTTTAGCCTAATTCAGATTAAATTAGTTAGTTAGTTATTCGGTTAGTTAATTCTCAGATAATTTTGTTTTGTTGTCATTGACCTAAAATATAATATTTATTATATCTACTATTCCACACTCACTAAAAACTTATATTGAAACAACTGTGTTCTAATTCGTATAATAAAGACGGGAAACGATTACGATTCTTCCTGTAACATCCCACTGCTGGGGTATAGGCTTCTTTCTCCATGTAGGAGAAGGCTTGGAGCTTTTTTTTTATTTTTATTATAATACTAGCTGACCCGGCGATCTTCGTATCGCCTAACAGTTGAATTTTTTTTTAATACTTATCCTTCCCGGCACCCCTCCTCTAACTCTTAAAGTTTATGGTATGGTATTAAAGTTCAAATTGTCTTTTAAGTATTATTAATTTATTACGAATCTTTTGTATCGGAATATAGAAAAGTGTTGTTTTTAGACTTTTTCAGGGAATTTTTTAAATTTTTCTCTCCGTAACAACTAACAACCATCCTCGTACTTCAAGAAATATTATAAAAAAAGGAGTAGTGAAATCGGTTTAGCTGCTCTCGAGATTTGCGCTTAGCAACACATTCAGCGATTCATTTTTATATATAACTAGCTGACCCGACAGACGTTGTCCTGTCTTAACTTTTGTATGGGAATATAGAAAAGTGTTGTTTTTAGACTTTTCAGGCAATTTTTTTAATTTTTCTCACCGTAAGCACCATCCTCGTACTTCAAGGAATATTATAAAAAAAGAATTAGTGAAATCGGTTTAGCTGATCTCGAGATTTGCGCTTAGCAACAAATTCAGCGATTCATTTTTATATATATAGAGATATAGGGATGGGCTTGCTCTTGACCACAGTCTAGCTTTAGAGCAGAGACGAGGTCAAAGGTGGAACTAGCTCGCCCAGAAGATGCCTGTTCACTCGCGCTTTAAAGACATTCGGTTTATAGCTTATTCCACCATGCTGCTCCATTTCGGGTAGGCGGATATTTTCTCTACTATGCTTACCGATTGCTATCAGGTTTTTATGATAACAAACGGGACCGATCGCTTAAGGTGCTCTCCGAGACACGGTGGGGAGACCCACAAGGCTAGACAACTAGACCGGAAATAAATATTTGTGTAATCACAAATATTCACTCCGAACTCTCGTAAAAAGTTGTGTGTGAGCGAAAACATAACCTACATTTAATCATTTAAAGAAAATGTTGTACCCATATACTTTCCTTCATTATAATCCAACCCTAAGGTTGGCTGGCTATATTGGTGTGCTGTAACTAAAAAGTAGGTATATTTGTAATTTTCCTACAAATATCAGTAAACAACGAGAAATAACTTTTAAATCAGATTTATCAACTCCCACTGATATCAAATCTGAAATTATCTCCTCTCGTTAATTTCGTATTTTCCTCAGAGATACAGTCATACATAAGTACCTAGCTATCGATCCTACCTGATAATTTTTTGCTACACACCATGAGTTTTTATTAGCTCCGGGGCTTAAAAAGAGATTAGTCATTGCATGCCATAGCATTATTTCGTTTCCCTATACATATATCTGAAAGTCCAATTACTTAACAAAAATTTTATCGCTTATGCGCCTAAAGAAGTTTCACTTCAAAAGTACCGAGCTAAGCTCGGTCATCCAGGTACTGTTAAATAAAACATATCTACAACATCAAACTGTAAATAAAGTTTACATATACATTACTTTAATGTCGTAGAAAATTACATTAAAATTATACATTTAAAGTTTTTATGTTATTAAGACTCAATTAAAACTTTTTAATAAGAAGTACAATTTCCATGTTACATTAAAATAATTTAATCGTAAGAATAAAAATTATACTTGTGTAACAAATCCATGTATAAAATTGATTTAATTATTAAAGGTATTTATGTGTATAAAAATGTGAAACTTAATCAATTAAAATGAAACGACCAATTTCGTTTTTTTCCTTTCAAACCAACTTCAAAAAAAAAGGAGGTGCTCAGTTCAACTGTGTTTTTATATACGTTATTTCATAAAATTTTACTGAGTGTACCGAATTTGATGATTCTTTTTTTAATTGAATGATGTTGCTTGCTATACGGTATTATTTAAATTTGATCGAGGTTAGACGAATACTTTTTGGGTTATCCCTAACTTCCGCCTATCGCAGTTGACTCTGTCGACTGACTGTCACACTGACTTTATCGCAATGACGTGAACTCGTGTTTTGCCCATAGTCACCACGCTGGGAAGGCGGGTTGGTGACCGCAGGGCTGGCTTTTGTCGCACCGAAGACGCTGCTGCCCGTCTTCGGCCTGTGTATTTCAAAGCCAGAATTTGGATGGTTATCCTGCCATCCGTCGGCTTTTTAAGTTACAAGGTGGTAGTAGAACTGTGTTATCCCTTAGTCGCCTCTTAGGACACCCACGAGAAGAAAGGGGGTGGCTATATTCTTTATTACTGCCGTAACCATTTATCTTATTATCCCTTAATAATGCGTATTTCATTAATTATTTCTACGACTACATACGTCGTATTACTTGTCGATGTAAATTGAAGTCAGTTTTTTTTCGTTTGCGCGCTAACTCAATTATGTATGAAAGCGCTTATCTCGGAATCTATGAGGACCGTTAAATTCTTAAATCTTAATAATATTCTTCACTCTACAATTCAACGTGTGTGAGAAATAACAAAAAATATTTACCAATAATACCTATGTATTGAAATTTGAAATGGGTGATATAATTTTTTTTTTTGTTTTGTTACTTTTTTTTATTTAAACATTATACATATTTACAAGTCAAAACTTAAGAAATAAATATTTACAGATAGTTTTGATACAAATCATGTCCGCGTGGAATTGTGCCAAGAATGCTGGCAGCATTTCCCCGTTGAATCGCTATGCCGATTCTCTGGGCAAAAAATGCACCAACCCTCTTGTCACCAGTGGAGGCAATAAGGCGAGGAGTTATCTCAATTAAGAATTTTTTAGCACTGCTACTCCAAGGTCCAAGTGTTTCGACTGCAAACGGCACAAAGATGTAATTTGGAATTAGTGACGAATACTTGTGCCGTTTAGTCGATTCAGCTTTTTCCGCCGCGGCTCCCGCTTTTAAGGCTGTTTCCCTGACATGAGACGGAGCAAGTGTGTCAACGCAGGTTGCGTCCCACAAAAGCGCCCGTCCCCTTTCCCAGGGAACCAACGTCAATCCATCAGGTCTCTTGCCATCATCGCGACTAATTCCAGTAGGCTCGATAAGAGCAGGAACGTCGATGGTGGCAAGAGCTCTTTTTATGGTATCATTTAGGGAACCGTGGCGGGAAAACCTACCTGAACTCTTGTTGCAGAAAAGGCCGTGTAGTCCGAAAGAATCAACCTCCTTTCCGCACGAACATCTGTGTTCAAAGCACAGTGGAGTTCCCAACCGGAGACCGACAGCAATTCTAAAACTTTCATTGTCTAAAAGTGTCCCAAGGTTTTTTGACGGCATTGCGTGTAACCAGTGACCTGACTCTTTATTTGATAAAGCTAGAAGCCTGGCACGGTTTTTGTCACTTGTAAGATTTAGCGTCGAGTAATGTGAACTATTGGCATATCCCAAAGTTTTTGCTTTGTAACATCCTTCGGGATATCGCCATTAGGACACCTTAACTTCCAATTTTCTATTGCATCTGTAGCATCTGTAATTTCGACTGAATTTGATTTTAAAATGTCAGAACATAGACCCTTGATACTATGCACAGAAGCAAGAAAAGCAGGAAGAGCGACACTAGAAATTTTTCTCACGCCGATGCCACCGTCTCTAATAGGTAAAGTAGCTTGGGTCCATGAATTTTCATCAAAAGATAAATTTAGAATTTTTTCTAATGAATTTTTTAAAGTGGCATCAAGTTTTTCGGTCAGTCCAGGAAATTTCCAAATTGGGCTTGTGCGTAATATATACATTAATTTCGGGACAAATAGACAATATTTTAAAATAGTATAGGCAATATGAGAATTTAGAGTACCCAATTTGTCAGTGTTTTCAACGAATATTTTAATTTTATTATCCAAAATTGGCTGTATGCCTTCATCAAAAATTGGTGCACCTAGGAGACAAAGTGTACTTCTTTGAAGTATTTTTAAATTAGGAGCAATTTTATTAAATAATTCCGTTGCCAAATTAATTTTGGAAAGTGATAAAAGATCTGTGAAAAAAATTTCACATTTCGAAAAATTTAATTTGAGACCAATTTTATCAAACTCGTTTTTAATTTTGATTAAATCTTCAACAACATCGTCTACTTTACCTCCTATGGTTCCATCATCTAGGTACCATATGTTTAATTTTGATTTTAAATTTGAAATACACTTGTGGATACCTAGACTAAAAAGAGCCGGACCATAAATTGATATAAATTGACATAGTAGAAATTGTAATGCAATATTTTATACATTTCGTACCGCAATATTTTTTTAGGTAAAGAAGCTTTGAAGCAGGTGTTAAAACACGCTTGTGACGCTTCTTATGCTGACAACGTCGACGGCTTACGATCAGTTGCAGGTGAACCCATTTGAGACTGCTAGCATACGTAAAATTATACTGTACAGAAAAAAAAAGTGAAATGATACCACATTTCATTTCACGATTTAATTAGTAGAAATTAAAAAGAAATTCCTACATTTGTTTCAGACACAACGAAGAACGTTTTGCGTAATTTCATACTTTAACCCCTTATCTATCTATGTAGGTATATAAAAGAGATTTCCACCCGTAGGTATACATCACTCATCATGATATCTCTGGAACCATAAGGCGTAGAGACTTGTTTGGTAGGAATATTCCTTTCGCCGATTAGAGGTCAGCTAAGAACGGGTTTTTACGAAATTCCACCCACAAGATGGGGTTGCGGGGGTTAATAACATATATCCCGAGATGGGCGGCACTGCGTCAGGGTCTGACGTCGGTCCTCGGAGGGGACTTGTCACTTCCGAGCGTCATCACCGCGATGCTCGGCGACGACGAGTCCTGGGAGGCGATGGTCACCTTCTGCGAGACAGTAATGTCCCAGAAGGAGGCCGACGAGCGGGTAAGAGAGGAGGCCGCTGACGTGGCTTCCACCCGCGGGCGACGAATGGGGGTGCGTAGGAGGCGCTACTTAATGCGCTTCCAGTAACGCCCCTGTGCCCGTGTAGGGCCGGGATGGGAACCCGGTCCTGCTAGACACGGCGTCGTCGGGACTGTTCAGAGGTGAGCCGGACAGTCCCCATGGAGGAGAAGTCTGGCCTTTTCGCCGAGGCCAGCCTGTCGCTGGAGGGATCCTGTTGCCTGCAGATCCGGGACCCTCCAAGTATAGCGGCTGAAGGCTCCCGCAGGGGGTTTAGTGCGGTAGTGGCACCCCAAATGCTGAGTCCGACATACGGTCTAGGACTGCCTACCCGGGCATCCTGGATATCACCCGTAAATGGGTTACCCTGCGATATCAAAAAAAAGGGTTAATAACATATATGGCAAAACAACGTTTGCGGGGTCAGCTAGTACTTATATTGATGTAAAAAGCATGACTGTGGTTGTATACTTTAATTGATCGTGTAATTAGCTCAAAATAAGTTTTATTCAGTAGACGTAAGTAATATTGCAACAATCGTTGGTATACCAAATAAACAAATAAATGTAATATTTGCTTAAATAATTTATTAGTAACTAATATTTATGTGCAAGATAGCAACACAAACGCATTCTATCACGTACTGCTACAAAGCTAATTGTTTCGACGTATCGTTAAAGTTTACAGTCATGGAAGTCTTTAATCTATACTAAATATAAAGCTCTTGTTTGTTTGTTTGAACGCGGTAATCTCTGGAACTACTGGGCCGATTTGAAATATTCTTTCAGTGTTAGATAGCCCATTTATCGAGGAAGGCTATAGGCTACGTACCATCACGCTAAGACCAATAGAACCGGAGTCCACGCCGACGAAGTAGCTAGTGATACCATAACTATTAGGGTACCCAGAACCGGTCCGTTTTTGAGAACTAAGATTTCGGTTCTTTGCCTTAAGAGCGTGCATAAGGCGAGCAAAAAATCAGATTTCACCCGCGCGCCCGATGAAACAAAATATACACAAAGCCTCGTGTCAGAGTGCGATAGACGATATAGTTTTGAGCGCATTACGAATGTAAAAAACGACAAATATGTTATTTTGTATATAATTCCGAAACTAAAAGTAATTACATTAAATGCCTTGGCATAGCCTTTACTCATATTTAAATGTAATTAATTATCAAATTTTTGTCTTAATGGTCATAACCATATCGAGTATAAATAGAAAAAATATAAAAATTAGAGGTTACTTCGTGATTATATTTTATCGAGGAAATTTCCTTATTTTATGTTTTTGATATGGGTCAACCCTTGCAAATATCACGTAGTTTGTCATATATTTTTATTTTAAGATTTGGTCTGGAACTTTTCATGTCAAAACAAATAGAAGATGGTAATTTTGCATCATGCGCACTCTTAACGGAACAGGGATTTCCCAGTCCTTAAATCCGATCGGTATTTTTACTTTTTATATTAGGTACTTATATAACAAGTGTTATTCTTCAAAAGTGTAGTATAAACAAAAATATATGAGAATTAAACAGAGTTTAAGCATTCAGTCTTCTCATTGATATTTTCTTGTTTTTCTACTCTCGTGTTTAGCAGTGTAAATAAGTCAAAAATCAATTAGGTACTAGGATAAGATGGGGGAATGGCGGTCAGTGGGGAATGCCGGTCACGTCAAAATCTAAAACTTCCAAAAACATTATGCACTCGCTGCTAGTGTCGCCATTTAGTATGCGGCCAAGTAAACTTATTTACCAAGCAGCGCTATTTTCGATCGCGCGCAGTGAGTTTGACAGCTGTCTATAGGTTCGGACGTGTTTTGTTGTAATAAAATCTAAAATTCGGTGAAAAGTACGCTTAAAGTGATTTATACCAATCAATATCTTTCTTAAAGTTAATTACTATACGTTTACAAGTGTATCCCATGTGCTTGTTGGATTTTTTGAAAGTTATTTACGTTTTTCGTGAATAATTAAAGAAACCATTTTTGTCTTTTGGGGTAATGGCAATCATTCCAAGCGGGCAATACCGGTCAGTGACCAGTATTACGCCGTATGGAATTATAAGACAATTTATTATTTGTTTCTTTGTTTAGTTAAGTATTTTCTTATTTTTATAGTTAAATAGATGCCGCGACACAGGGAAAGAACCACAATGAAAGGAAAACGAACAAAAAAAAGTTAGCAAATGCTGTTGAAGCCGATAGTGCAGGAATTCTTTACGGTCAACTGCCAAGAAGTTCGGCATACCCTTCAACATGCTACAAAATTGCATCAATAATAATGTTCAAATTACAGGACCTTCTTTAGAAAGTTATGCAAAAACACCAGTTATTTTTGCTAAAATATAAAAATATTTTGTTTCATTTTGATTAAAATATAAAAAAGCGTGTTAAAAATAAATATAATTATGATTAAAATTTCGTTTTATTTAGTTTTGGTACATTTTAGAAGCAAATCTGTGTTAACTTTGAATGACCGGTAATACCCTAACAGTTGACCGCTATTACCCGCACCTGCGGGTAATAGCGGTCAACTGTTAGGGTATTACAAAATGATTAAAAAATAAGAAACCTGTAATAGATTGATAATGTGCCTCATATACAGTTGAATCCGTTTATAATGACATCGAAAGGAATTGACAAACACGTCATAATAAGCGGACGTCATACAAAGCGTTTTGTGAAAAAAAAAAACGTGTGTCAGCTCCGATGCACGACTGGAGTTTACTTCTTCAGATCGACTGTCTAAATATGCACAAAAAAGTTTGATTCTCCATTTTCTGATCTGCATATTATTTGCACCTTTCTCCTCAATCGTAAATGCGTTACGGGCGCGCGGCGATGAGATGACATTTTTTTCACAGTATGTCCAATGAAAAACACAAACGAAAAACGAAAAACAATGCGTGACCTTCAAGCACCAATTACTCACTGAGAAGACCAATAAATTACTTGGACCAAACTGAGACTCAAAACAAAAACGAGCCACACGTGGCTTGCACTTGGCGACGCGTTCGGCAAGTCGAACGTCGTCGGGAATCAATGGAGGTGTAAAGAATCATGTCGGTCATTATAACCGGACATCATTTCTTAAAAATGGGTCATAATAAGCGACATGTCACTATAAGGGAAGTCATTATATCCGACTTTTTTATAAAGAATTTTATATGAAAACCAAACTTCGTAGTGTAATTACGTCATAATAACCGGTTGGTCAATATAGGCGGAGTCATAATAAACGGATTCTACTGTATATCTATAGCCCACTATATAACCTATGTAATAAGTCAGATACCTATACCGTAAGTCCCAAAAATAAAATAAAAAATGAATTACCGCTTAAGTGACCGCTATTCCCCCATCTTCTATATACGGAAACCCATGCAAAATTCAGTCATTCCATCCACTTAGCCAGTTTCATAAAAAGTTATAACACATTTGTTTGAAATCTATATCTATACTAATATATAAAGCTGAAGAGTTTGTTTGTTTGTTTGTTTGTTTGTTTGTTTGTTTGTTTGAACGCGGTAATCTCTGGAACTACTGGGCCGATTTGAAAAATTCTTTCAGTGTTAGATAGCCCATTTATCGAGGAAGGCTATAGGCTATGTGTCATCACGCTAAGACCAATAAGAGCGGAGTAAACGGCGACGAAGTCGCGCGCAGAAGCTAGTATGTATATAAAAGACATTTCCACCCATTGACTCATCACGATATCTCTGGAACCATAAGGCGTAGAGACTTGAAATTTGGTAGGAATATTTATTTCGCCGAGTAGAGGTCAGCTAAGAACGGGTTTTACGAAATTCCACCCACAAGAGGGGGTTGCGGGGGTTAGTAATATATATGGCGAAACAACGTTTGCGGGGTCAGCTGGTCTATATTAATTATATAAAAGAGATTTCCACCCATATATTGACTCATCACGATATCTCTGGAACCATAAGGCGTAGAGTTGAAATTTGGTAGGAATATTCTTTTCGCCGAGTAGAGGTCAGCTAAGAACAGATTTTACGAAATTCCACCACAAGAAGGGGTTGCGGGGGTTAATAACATATATGGCAAAACTACGTTTGCGGGGTCAGCTAGTACCTATAATATAAAATTAAAATATAGGCACTTGCGTATTTACATTTTACTGATGTATATAGGTATACTTAGCGTCAAGATAATAGATGTATTATCGCATATACCTTATGGCACTTAAATACAGAAATAATGTATAAGACTATATATGTTTAACTATATTTTAAGTAACTAATTTATACGTTGTCTATTTTTATTTTTATAATTTTATTTACCTATTTTAATAAAAAATATCGTTGATCTTAACAATTATATTTAAAATAAAAACCATAATCTAACTTTAAAAAAAACTAATTGCGATATCTATTTGAAAAATAACAGTTTGAAATGATCTCGCTTACATAATTCAATTAGAGCAGTAAAGAATTTATCCACTCCTCTTGTGCGAGTAAATGCATCACAAGGCGAGAAAAAAAGTAAGACTAGAATTAAATAAAAAACGCTAGTAATAAGTATACTCGTGTTAATATCATCGAATGAAAACATCGGATGGTATGGTACCTTACCGGTCGTGCGGCAATGACCCCGTCGGATAGTCTTCGAGTAGCAGTGAACTCTCTTGGCCGCGACTTGACAATCACGAGCGAGTGCAAAGTAGCTAGGTTATTAGAGCGGAGGAATACTCGTAAATAGGCAAGCAACACGACCGCTCGCTTTGCCACTCCCTCGGAAACTCGATGATTTTGGCCCTGTGGCGAAACAGGCATGAGGCATGTGCAGTGTTTCGTCCGGTTCAACCACGTTTTATTATTCACATGATACACTATAAATTATTGTTGCTATGACCAAAATGATAACATTTATATCAGATTCATTCATATTAATGAGTTAATGTAGAATATTAGAATGTTATTAAAACGTATCTAATATATAGGTAGTTAAATATCCTTAGGTTCGTTAGACCATGACCGTAGACAGACATGACCTCAGTTAAGGAAAGTTAATTATAATGAAGTAGCTATTAATATTATTATGACTTAACGGTGTAGCCCTCTGCCCTTGTTCACTTGGTGTGAAACATCGTAAAATTAATTACTACCTACTTTTCCATTACAGTACCTACGTAAACTGTTTAGTTAAGTTTAGGTACAAAAAGTTGTTTTATTGTATTCATATGATAATAAAAAGGCGTTGACGAATTACAATAATTACTGGCTTGTTTAAATATTAATATTCATTTTGGTCACCAAGTACCTTAATATATGTTTATACGAGTACATAGGTATTTATTTTATTTATTTATTTATTTATACTTTATTGTACATCACACCTACAAATATCATTTACAGACTGTGAAGTACAATGGGCGGACTTATGGCTATTTAGCCATTTCTTCCAGACAACCCAACTATATAGTAAATACGCATTCTTAGACATAGCTCAAAAAGTACTTATCAGATCTCGATTAAATTTAAATGGGACCACTTGACATGCGCCACCTTTCAATTAAAAAAAGAATCATGGAAATCGGTCCACCCAATAAGAAGTAAAATCTTTTATTTAAAACCTTACTGAAAATGTGAAATTAAATGAAATTACTTTCTAAGTGCTTCATGGTATGGCTTTATTTCTACGTGATTTTTAACCCGTTATACTATATACATATATACCTACCATTCGAATAACAAAACTGCCTACATTTTATATAATGTAATATAACGCATACAAAAAACTCATGCTTCAAATTTATTAAACAACAACAAAAATAAAAAATAAAACTATGTACCTACTTACTCTGCAGTAAAAACCTAAAGTTTTTTTTAGTTTGACGTAAAACAAAATAGTACAAATAATATCTCACAAGCTGCTAGTAAATCTATAGCCAGGTAAATTAAGAAAAGCTAAAGTATTAACTCATAAAGAAATGTAGCTCCAAGTTTTACTTAATATCCATAATTGTCTTATCTACATTACTATTCTTAATCTATTTACGCGTACTTAATCTGAGTTAATTAAAATCTGCTGTAATTTATGTAAATATTATTTTAAGACAAATATAAAAACTGCGAAAACGGCCCGTGCTTAGTAAAATACGTCATAGATGTGATGGCGTTTTAACTTCACGCTTACACTAATCATTTACAGCTAGTATTAAAATATTATTGTGATCAGAATAAAGAAATAAGATGTTACCTATCTATTAAGTAGACCAAAACGAGAAAGTATTTTAAAATAATTGTATGGTGATAAAAAGAAAATTAATAGGACAGCAAAACACCTGATTAATACGACAGAATTATCCGACATCACCCTTAAGTGGACAGGAAAACGACCAAAAAAGAAGCACTACTTGGAACTACTTGGAAAATTAAGCACATATACAGATACTTTCGAAAAGAATAGATTGATAGAAGTACAAAAAAAAACCTTAGGAGTTGAAAAAAAAGAACAAGAGGGAACAGAAAGCTAAAGAGACACATAGGTAGACTATATATTCGATAAATAAATTAAATTAGCTATCAGGCACAATTAAAGAATCCAAACTAAAGAAACAAAAGAAAATCTAAATTTAAATTAAAAAGGATGAGAGACTTCGATGTGATACATATCTTCTGATATTAATTTAATGAAGTTAATTGTGAAATACGTATCCGTACCTATTGTTAATTTTTGCTATATTTAGAGTTGATTCAGCTTTAATTTTGATCTTAAAATACGGTGAATTTCATATAAAAGTCTTAATCTCTAATTACAAAGCTATTCCGCGTGTGGGGTAGTTTTCCATTTTTCACACTTTTTCCATTTTTCAAAAATGTTAGTGTTGCTTCTACATAGTGGTTTGTATCGCCACTTAAGTGCACTTTAACTATAGCCAAATATATAGGGTATATAGCAGTATTTAAATTGTTTGCAATAACTAAAGATTTTACTGTTATAAAGCCAGAAAGTTTACGAATCCTACCAGCTCTCCCCTACTGGCAAAAAATTCAAGTAAAAGGACTGTTCTCTATAATTTTCATTTTCTTACAGTCGGAAATGTTAAGAAGTCAAATTTGCTTAGTAATAATATAATAAGACTAGCTGGGGACAGCTAGTCTTATTATAGCTGGGGACAGCTAGTCTTATTATATGTGTAAGCGAGATCATTTCAAACTGTTATTTTTCAAATATATATCATATATTTATTTTAAATATACCTAATTGGTAAAGATCAACGATATTTTTTATTAAAATAGGTCAATAAAATTATAAAAATAAAAATAGATAACGCATAAATTAGTTACTTAAAAATAGTTAAACATAATTATGTAAATACGCAAGTACCTATATTTTAATTTTATATTATACTAGCTGACCCCGCAAACGTTGTTTTGCCATATATGTTATTAACCCCCGCAACCCCCTCTTGTGGGTGGAATTTCGTAAAATCCGTTCTTAGCTGACCTCTACTTGGCAAAAGGAATATTCCTACCAAATTTCAAGTCTCTACGCCTTATGGTTCCAGAGATATCGTGATGAGTCAATGGGTGGAAATCTCTTTTATATAGATCAATTGTGGAAGCTACGACAGTAAAGAATATAGTCACCCCAACTCTTTCCGTGGGTGTCGTTTATAGAGGCGACTAAGGGATAACACGGTCCCACTACCACCTTGAAACTTATAAAGTCGACCGATGGCGGGATAACCATCCAACTGTTGGCTTAGAAATACATAGGCCGAAGACGGGCAGCAGCGTCTTCGGTGCGAAAAAGCCAGCCCCCTGCCAACTAAACCGCCTGTCCAGCGGCGTGGTGACTATGGGCTAAGGAATGCAATCCCGCGCATCCACAATCCCGCAAATGCGGGATCCCGCATAAAATTAGCCGGGTTATAAATGCGGGATTACACCTGCGGGATCCGCAAGATTTGCAAGATTTTATTTTTTCCAGCCTGAATTCGCATAACAACATAATTATGTGCGGGACGAACAGTGTTGGATTTTGTAGCATACTATTTGTACCATTATTTCATGACTTGTAGTACCTACTTAGTATCGTAAAGCAAGGATACTACGCGAAAATACCATAATTGTACCTTCAGGTCGATTGACTTCACTTATTGGTGAAATCATTTTGTTTTTATTGCTTACCAATATAAAGAAGTTTTTTACCAGACAATAACGAATCAGTCGTCAAGAAGCTCCGGGGATTCCCTATGTAATGTTTTACCAAGTAATTTGTATAATGTACGTAGTATATTTGAATATGGAGGAAACAGGGGGAAGTATTGGAAGCAACATACAACTTTGTTATATCCGTCCCCCTACGAGAATAAAATCTGAACGCGCATTTTCAGCTGCTGGCTACACGTGCAGCAAAATACGATCAAATGTAAAAGATGAAACCTTAACTACTTTATGTACGAAAATAATTTCAGAGAAGCAAATGCCTAAATTTCATTAATATTTTTTCAGACTTTAATTCACATAACATAATATAGATTTTTGTCATTATTTCTGATCAAAATAATATAATTATACTATTTGTTTCTTCTAAATAAATTCTATTAATTTAATGGCTTAGAAAATAATTTTGTGGACTAATAAATTCTTATTAATTAATCTTATAATAAATAATTATTGTACAATCCTGCAAATCTAGCGGATCCGCAGGACTAATGGTCTCAATCTTGCGGATTTGCAAGATTGTCTTTTAGGTGCTGGATTTCATTCCCTACTATGGGCAATGCACATGAGTTCACGCCAATTTCGCCGAACTTGTGGAGGCCTATGTCCAGCAGTGGATTGCGATAGGCTGAAGTGATGATGATGAGTGTGATGAATTGTGAAATGAGTATGATTAAAAAGATTGCAAATTTTTCTTAAGTTTTACAAAAACATTATACAAAGTTTAAAATTACGGATAAGAATTGGAAAAAATTTATGATTTTAGTATGTATAAAACGATAACATACGAACGTCCTTTTGTTTAGGGGTAGGTATATAAAATACATGGGCATACCATTGCCGAAATAAAAAATAAAAATAATCAACAGTTTTATTTTCATTTTTCGAACGAACGTAGTTAGTAACGTAGTAGTTAGTAAAACGTAGTGTCGAGTCGGTTACCGAGTCACCTAAAGTTTTATAGTTAACTCGGTTATTTATATCTTCTTTACTTTGACCTATGTCTTCACAATTTTTTTTTTTTAAATATGTCAATTTTAAAGTTTCTTGGTAATGAGCTGTATGTAACTTACTAAGTTACTAGTATTGCTTTTTTAAACCGACTTCGACTTTTTCGAATTGAGAACCTCCTCCTTTTTTGGAAGTCGGTTAAAAAGTAAAGAAAATTCATTTGACTATAAAAATTACCATGGAAGTTAGTCATTTCTTAATGGTTCCTAAGATATAGAGGGCGGGAATTTCTAACGAGCACACATGACTAACAGGAATCGAGGTAATTTAATGTAAAGGAAATCGGTAAAAAGAAAGTACTAGGCATATTATTACTTTACTATACATACTTTTTGCCTTTTGATTGTTTAATTAGTCATCATTTATAATAGCTTGAACAGTAGGTACACAATTTTTAAAAAAGAAAACACTTTTACTTTTTTAGCTACGAAATAATCTGTTGTATGTTCGAAATTCGAATACAGAAAAGCTATTTGAATTCGACATTATTATCATAATCAGAACATTTTTTAAATATAATATGAAGTTAAAGTAAAAGTATAAATAAAGATAAATAAAAAGCACACTTATTTACATACATAATTATATACATGAGAAATATTTTAAATAAGTAGTTTATTTACAAAGACAAAATGTGCATTAAAATCAACTTGTGGTCGCCTAGTGGTCGAAAGTTAAGGAATTTCTTATACGAGTAGTTACGTTTGACATTCAGTATAGACAAACAATATTAATCTATAATCTAGTCTTAATCACACGTCAGACTTTAATAAATAAACCAAAGAGTACCTATATATTTATAATATAATTTTTTAATTTTAATTTTATTATTTAAAAATTAATTAATTTAATGTTTAATGTTATCTTAAATCCTTTTATTTAATAATGATATATAAATTAGTTTATATCGGCTTGAGCTTTGTCGCTGATGAATTATTTCTATTTTCTTCTTGTAATTGTTTTCCTGGCATCTGCGATACAAGTTTTTACTTAGTGCAGATGCCGTTGGTAATAAGTGCCTATGTATAGTTTATTGGAAATAAAGATTATTATTATTATTATTATATGCGTGTGTGTGTCAAATACATGGTAGTGTGTGTAATGTTTTTTTTATTATTAATTAAATGTATATTTTATGTATAATTAATATATATATATATATATATATATATATATATATATATATATATATATATATATATTAGCATTCTGCACTCTTTCTCTATATAAACTATAAGTGTGCGAAATTTCATACCTCCGTCCGCGCTATTTCCGTAAAAAGGGGTAGGTACCTACAAAGTTTTTGTTTCACGTATTATCTTATAATAGTGGTCTCCCAGTGGTTGTAATTCGACCATAATTATAATAAACAAAAGAATATATTTGCGCGCGTGTGTGTGTAAAATACATGGTAGTGTAATGTTTATATGTAATGATTTAATGTATTTTTTTAAATTAAAATCTATACTAATATAATAAAGCTGAAGAGTTTGTTTGATTGTTTGTTTGTTTGTTTGTTTGTTTGAACGCGCTAATCTCAGGATCTACTGGTCCGATTTGAAAAATTCTTTCAGTGTTAGATAGCCCATTTATCGAGGAAGGCTATAGGCTATATATCATCACGCTAAGACCAATAGGAGTGGAGTCCACGCCGACGAAGTCGCGCGCAGAAGCTAGTATAACATATTAGCACTCACTCCTTCTCTATATAAACAGTGTAAGTGTGCGAAATTTCACAGAAGAAGCTGTAACCGCTTTATAGAAGATTTTATGAAATGGTCTTGGCTTAAAAATTTTCAAGATTCAACTTGTGCAGGAATTAAAGCCAAATAATCGTATGATGATCGTATGAACAGCTAATTCTGCGAATTGATATTGAATATCAAATTTTTTTTTTATTTCGTGAAGCCCATTTTTGGTTGAATATGTATCTACGTATAATAAGCAGAAGTGTCGGATTTGGAGTAAGGATAATCTACAAGCTTTTGTCGAAACAACATTACGTCCACAGAAAATGACCGGTTTTTTGTTTTGACGCTTTATGGGCTGGCGGAGTCACTGGACCAGTCTTCAATAACGATTATGGTCAGTACGTTACTGTCTGGTGAACGGTATAGGGACATGGTTAGAAATATTTTCGTAGGTGCCTCAATTAACTGACATTTGGCTCCAACAGGACGGAGCCACATGCCACACAACGCGCGCTACAATTATTGATTTACTCAATGAAAATTTTGATGAAAGAATAATTTCACGTAATATTCCAATTAATTAGCCTCAAAGATCGTGTGAGATGATGACCTCTCTCGGTTATGGAAAGTCACTCGACTACGTCGATAAACAAGAGATCGTTTATAGGTAGGGATCCCTAGTACATATTTTTCACCTGATTAGTAACAAGCTAATTTTCTGGGAGTAGCTTCATTTTGATGAAACGAACAAAAAGTTCCTCTTCGAAAACTCTCGATTGTGGTAGATAGAGTTAGCAGGAGATAGAGCAGCAGTGAGCGTAGGACCGGGATAACGTACCACGCAATTTGTAGGACAATATTACCATCAAATTTTATAAATATTAACTAACTAAAAGAAAAAAAAACAGCTGGTTAGTAATAATTTTTTAATAACCTTACGAGGTCTACTTGATGACCTCATAAGGTCATCAAAAATTGATTTTTTTTTCTGATTTTTTTTTCTGATTTTTCTGTGATTTTGAGCGGGTATTAACTAGCTGTGCCTCGCGGTTTCACACGCGTTAATTTGAAAAAAACAGCCTATAGCCTTCCTCGATAAATGGGCTATCTAACACTATCTAAGAATATTTCAGTTGTTTCTGAGATTAGTGCGTTCAAACAAACAAACAAACACTAATATTAGTATAGATTTTATCCATAGAGAAAAATAAAGCTATTCTATGTTCGTTTAATATTTTCTTAGTAAGTAGGTATCTTATTTGATGTTCTATTCTATTTAATACTTATATTTTCGATAAATTTGAGCACAAAACAAGATAAACCATGTAAGTACTTACTTACTAGACCCGGATAAGGGTTATTTGCATTCCATATAAATCATTGTTTTCTCGTCAAATCACATTTCAACACGGAAAACTGTCGTTACATGTAACTGCATTTTGAAGGACTGATGGTCCGAATTACTTTGAACTTTCAATTAAATTGTTCTATTAGAAGTTTCAATGAAAAAGCCATTAATGTCTTCTTTGGTCTAGGGACTCTAGGGAAATGTAGTTTTAGGGAGATCCCTACTGCCTATAATATATTTGACGTCCTTAATTCTGAAAAGAAAAAATATATAATGATCAATCATTAAGTCTATTGAAAGTAGAAAATAGTGGAAAGCAAAAATGATACAGTAGATATGATATATTAGTTGTTTCAATATTATAACTATTATTTAGTCATTGACCCGTTAACTGTGTCTGCTTATTGCAGTTTATCGATACCCCTACCGGAGTCCGCTACAACATCAAACCAACCATTTAATGTGGACTACATTTCACGCTTCATAGTAACTAATTTCTAGATATATTTAAATTTTCTTCAATTGTTATTTTTTCTTTATCGTCATACACTTTTATCGTCAATAATAATTATATATCGACAATCCTCTCCTCTGGTTTCATAAAAAAATTTCCATTGTTTTAATGAAAACCCGTTACAAATTCAGACAGTTTAACTTTTCACTATTTTTACTAATTTTCATATTCTTTGAGAGAAAATCCTGGTGAAAATGCAACAATATAGGGTAGGGTCACCTAAGATTGCGCGGGAGGTAAGACTGCGCAATGCTAATATTTCAAAACATAAACGACATCTGTGCCTAACTTCAGTCGTATTTTGATGCGTACATATGAGTGGTTTTGCTGCGAAAAAAAAATTGAAAATAGTGGGTTATCGGATGTGCTAGGTAAGTTTGAAGATAATTCTTGTAACTGATGTTAATTTTAGTCATTTTGAAACTGTGGTCATGTCTGATTAAGCTATATTCCAATAAATCCAGTTATCGTTTTTAAAAACGAATTCCACCTACAACGCTGCCTGGTTGCATATTTTACGCATCTACTCAAGAGATGGCATGGATAGTAATGTATTTGCTAAACGATTCCCTAAGACTGCGCAGAGCCAGGGTCCTTAAAACTGCGCGCGCAGACTTACCTCCCCGTAATTTAAACTTCATTTTTGATGACTAGCTCTTTGACGCAGTTTGTAGTAGCCCTGCCTTCTAGTATATATATTGTTAGAAATAACACCAGAAGTTATTTTTATTAAAAACAATATTTATTTCTACCCTCAATAATACCTCAATAATTACCGTTAGGAACAAACGACCGTGTGTGTCACATGTTAAAAGATATTTATTTGTTTTTCTTTGTTTTTATTGATTATCACAATGAAATTTATTTAATTACAGGATGCCTAATCAAAAAAATAGGTATATCGATTACAGAAGATTGGATTGGTTGTTCTGTATGTTCTGAATGGTGGCATCAGTAGCATGAAAAATGCACAGCGGACATTGGTATTGGACACTTCAAGTTTGACTTTTGTACCTAAAATGGGTCAATTTAGTATTAATAGGGCTTAAGATAATTTCGTATTACCTTAAAAGCTTCTGTTCTCCATGCATGCGCAGTCTTAGCGATCCTATTGCGCAATCTTACCCAACCAGAGTCCTAAGACTGCGCATTTACCATTTTTCATATATTGCTCAATTATTCCAAAAAATTTTACCAAATATTTGATTAAGTTGTTTGTTAACAAAGTATATTAATGTATGTTTGAAAATAAATAAAGATGATTATGCTAACTCATTTTATTTTTGACTTACAACAAGTCAAATGTTAAGTGCGCAATCTTAGGTGACCCTACCCTACATAATAATTCAGACAGTTCTAATTTTCATTATTTTTTGTTAATTTAGCACATTCCTTATGAGACTATGATGAGATGAGAATATGATGTCCAGAAGGCTGAAAATAATAGATAAAGAGCGAACGAGCGAGGTGACCTAGTGGTAGCGGGAGCGTTGAAAGCGACATCGTCGGCTAAATGTAGAGGCAGGGAAGGTGGGCATTCTGGCGCGACCAACTCGTATAGTGCGCCCGCACCTCGCCATGCGAACACGCTCACCACATGGCGCGTCGCCTGGCGCTGCTTGCGCTGCTGGCGTGCGCAGCAGTCGCGAACTGCCTGCCTTTACGATCCGCCGACACTTCCGACTCGGAATCTTATGACCTCGTGTTGTTGGACGATTATGACGAGTCTCTTGAAAAAACTCTTCCGACACATATCAACATCAAGCCAAAAAACAAAGTGATAATACGGAATAAAGTTCCCAAGTTCAATGTGACAAAGAAAAATAATAAAAAGGGTGAAAAAATTCGAGTAATTAAAACTACTATCAATATTTCAAGTCAAACAAATTTTATTGTGACTAAACCTCCTCGAGTAGTCGAAAAAATATCTAGTGTGGTACCGCGACATCCTAATGCGACGTTTACTAACGTAAGTGATCATCAATTAGTGGTAAGTGTAAGCCAGACGTCGAGACCAAGCACAAAAAAAACGCTGAAGCCACGGCCAACTAGCCCTCGACGCCCGCCCACGACTGCGCGCCCAAAGACCACAACGACGACGAGGCGACTACGTACAACCACGACACGTCGTCCGACTACGCATCGAACTTTAAAAACAACTAAAAAGAATTGTCCACAAAAACACTTGAACTGGATATCAAAATACATTCATGACAAAAACGTAAAGAAATCTCCGAAAAATGAAGAGAAATCAGGTTGGTTTGTAGGTATGTTTACTAAATTTATATACACATATTTTTAAAAGACGGTAAGTTCAAAATTAGCATAATTATAATATTTTTTAATCTAATATATGTACGTATATGATATGTTACGCAGACAGACGTTATAAATAAAAGCAAAAAGCTGTAGTAAAAAATGATGAAATAAAGTACTTACCTATTTTTTTTTTCAGTTTAATGTATGGTATTATGAGTTATTTTGTGTTCATTTAATTACATGAACTTATTTTCTATTATTTTGACAACGTTTAAAATATTTTATCATTTTGTTGAAATATTACTACCATTCTAGGCGCACGAAGCAAAAGTAATAGATACAAGATAATTTTTTACCAACTACTTTTGTTACAGTCTTTAATGATTTTTAGATCTACGTTTGTATAACACTATGTCTATCTCAAAAGTATTTTCTGTTTATCAATTATTCATAACTTTTTTCTGTTTATAATCTTCTGTTAAAGTTTACAAAAAAGGTAGCATTCATTAACATTACTTGAAACTAATATCAATCTGTCTAAATCTGTTCTTGGAGACGACAGTTTTAAAAAAATCAACTTAGTCTTTATACACCAAAATCGTATGAGGTCAAATATGCATCTTTTTTCGTTTTTATTAATTTTTAGTTTTACCGCGCTTAACTCACGATTTGAGCTTATACTACGAGCTAGGATATTTGTATTAATAGGGCTCGGATCCTTTGAGAAATGAATGCTAAAATGTGTACTTTTAGTTATAATTCATTGACGAGTGAAATTATTTAATTTATTGTTTTTCTGTTAAAAGAAAATGTTTTTCAGTTCAGAAGTTACAGACATCAAAACCTAGGAAATAGGTTTTAGCGAGTTATTGTTCTTCGATTTCTGAATTCTAATATTAGTTTATTCTTTATACATATCATCTTTTGATGAAAAGTTTATTGTACAAATTCCTTGTCTTTAGGAAATCTAAGTAGCAAATACTAATCTAATGTAGTTAAATACTATTATTTTTCAGTTACATAGTCTACATCAGTCATAGTCATAGTTCTTTATCAGTTACATAGTCTTACAGTTTCTAAATTTTTATCACGGTACAAAACATTCTTTTTAATACCTTTTCCTTATAAAGATTCGTAACCGCACACAGAATTTAACACATCCGTGAATTATGCCTACAAAATATGGCTTTCACTTTTCATAAACCGCTAAACGTTCTCGTACAATCTTTTGTACAAACTAAAGTGCAATAAAGACGGTATAGGGGGCAGCTATTTTTGAGGCCAAATTTTCTTGTGCCACATGTTGGTAATCCACGACGTTATTTAGAGTGAAATACTAAATTTTAATATTTAAATTCTCAGTGAAATGTTACTAAAATGCAGTTTTCCTAATACACTATTCGATCATGAAAAATTAATACTTGAGGGTAAAATATATTCAAGTATTTTTATTTAAAATAGCGCATGCAGCGCAATATTAGAAAAGTAAAAAATAAACAACTACATATATCTACGAATAGAAATGAAACGTGTTTCACTTTCAGTTTTCAGTTCCAGTTCAGCCTATTGCAGTCCACTGATTTAGGTACCTACATAGGCCTCCCCAAGTTCGCGCCGGATATCCCGGTTTTCCGCAATCCTCATCCAGTCTACATCAACAATCTTACGTAGATTTATTACCTACTTCATATATATTTACTTATTTATTGCTTGTGCTGTCTTAATTATTCCATACTAGCGACCCGCCCCGGCTTCGCACGGTTGCAAAAACTATCAAAGTTCCTCTACTATATTATGCATATATCTATACTAATATAATAAAGCTGAAGAGTTTGTTTGTTTGATTGTTTGTTTGTTTGTTTGTTTGAACGCGCTAATCTCAGGATCTACTGGTCCGATTTGAAAAATTCTTTCAGTGTTAGATAGCCCATTTATCGAGGAAGGCTATAGGCTATATATCATCACGCTAAGACCAATAGGAGCTGAGTCCACGCCGACGAAGTCGCGCGCAGAAGCTAGTTATACATAAAAACCTTCCTCTTGAATCACTCTATCTACTAAAGAAAACCGCATCAAAATCCGTTGCGTAGTTTTAAATATTTAAACATGCATACAGACAGACAGACAGCGGGAAGCGACTTTGTTTTATAATATGTAGTGATAGTGATTGTTCACTATACTATGCACGAAGTACTTACTATTTTTCTCGATGATCGATCAACTTCCATATCCATTGAATTTATTTTTTAATTAAAGCAAAACAAGCCTGTGAAAATACAAGTAAATATGCTATTTTTTTATAAAATCATTATAAATTGAATAAAATACCCAATACTTTTTCGAAAATCTGTAGATATTCATATATTGAATATTTTATCATTGGCAGATTTACCAGTAGTCTGAGGAGGCTGGAGCCTAAGGAGCCCTATTACATCCAGTAAATAAGTTACGAAAATTTTACAAAAGTTAGGTACATTATTTTAGTACTTTACACATACATACTTAACACTCGTAAACGAAGCAAAATATACTTTTATAATCACGATATTACAGTTCAAGTAATTTTTTATTCAAGTAAATTACATTTGTCAATAAAAACAGTAATTAATAGCGGGACCCAAACTAAGCTATGCTTGTATCTTGGGCCCCCATAATAGTTACCACACAAGTAGACGTACATATACAAGATACAAAAAAGTTTAAATACAATATTTTTTATTAATCTTGTAGTTATACTTCTTTTGACGTTTTCTATAGAAACTGCAGCTGGTGAATAATATACACAAGCTTGTCACTTTTTCATGAAGCTACAGGAAATTTATGTTTTTCTTGTAAGCTCGACGCAAAGCTGCATAAACTAAAGGGTAAAAATTTATCCTAATGATTTCGAAACTGACATAATATGTGTCGTTCAGGTCATCATACAAATTTAATGAGCGTTTTCCAGAAATACGATTTTGGATCGTTAGAAATTCTATCTTTATTCCTGCGAAAAAAGAATTTGTAGAATAATTCATCAAAACTCAGATATAACATTTTGTATAGCTTGATGCATACATGCGATTAATATTTCGGGTCAGAAAAGCTTATCTTGCTTAAAGCGGGTAAAAAAAAAACTATCTTTATTAAGTTAAGAAAAGCTTAACGCCTTAGCTCTTTTGAGAATCGAATCAGAATTACGAGTAAGGCGCAAGATTTCATACGACGATATAGCTAATTGATGATTTTGCGAATTTAAAATATCGCAAAAAAAGAATGTACAACTTTCATAGCATCATTCAAATGTATATGTTACTGTAAATGCACGAATTACGGTAAATCCTAAGATTTAAGAGTAAAACCTAAGATTTACCAACTCTTAATAGTAAAAGCCCGAACGATTTTGCGATTCGCACTTTTACCACCATTCACTTGGTAAGTCTTAGGATTTACATTGAAGGTACGGTAAATGTTGAAAAAGACATGTTGTAACGTGGCTAGTCTTTATATTAAGACCCGCGTCGGTCTAATTAGAAGTTAGATAGGTTAGAGTTTTTTTTGTAACGAAATTATGCTGATAAATGATCTACAGGTCTTATTCTAAAGACTTAGATACCAATTTCAGTTTTTGACTGAAATAAATGGATATGAAATAATAAGTATTAATCTTTGTTTTTTAACACGCTTTTATTAGCTTGACTTGTATGTATGTATGTAACGGAATCTTTGAACTTCAGTTTCACCTACTTCTAGGAGTCTGATTAACTTGGAAATTTGCACAAGGGTCAAGGGCCGATGACAATACAATATAACACGCGTTTTTTTTTATTGTCGTCTTGACACTAAAAATTCAGAAAATAATGTAGTTTAAAAAAACAAAAAAAAACACGCTTTAATAGCAATCGAACTAAAAAGTAGAAAATAATTAAGTGAAAAAGCGTGGGGTGCTTAGTAACTAATAAAATGATCCTCAAATTCTATACCAAGCACCCCACGCTTTTTCACTTATTTACGTATTTTCAACGTTTTAGTTCGATTGCTATTAAAGCGTGTTTTTTTTTTGTTTTTTTTTTTAAACTATACATTTGGTCCAAAATCAACTTTTACTAGCTATCAGTGGTCAAACCTAGCATATACCAAATTGTAATAGTAAAAGTCCCAAAAAAATGTCTCATTTTCATAAATCCTTACATTTACCAACTCATGTCGTTAAATCTTAAGACTTACTCTTAAATCTTAGGATTTACCGTAGTTCGAGCTTTTACAGTAACATAATTATACATTATTTTCCGTAAGCTATGTTCATATTATTGTAACAATTTTAGAATTTTACCTCACCTTATATAATTACATGTAAATGTATATGATAACACTTCTTTAGCTCTGAAGTGTATATCCATTAACCATTTTCGTGTGATCTTCACCAAATCGCGGGTTATAAAAATGATCTTGAAATTCACAAAAGAAAAAACTGATATTATATCACGATTCACGATTATTCTACTCTTCCCCATGTAGGAGAAGGATCGGAGCTTAATCCACCACGCTGCTCCAATGCGGGTTGGCGGATATATTCCCTACTATGTGTAACGATCGCTATCAGGTGTACATGATAACAACCGGGACCGACGGCTTAACATGCTCTCCGAGGCACGGTGGGGAGACCCACAAGGACTACACAAACACCCAGACCACGGCAAACATCTATATGGCCAATACAAATATTGTCGTGTGCGGGAATCGAACCCGCAACCGCCCGCGCAACAGCCAATCGCAATCCAGTGCTGTGACCGCTGCGCCAACGCGGTGTTCGATATTATATAGACATTGATAAACTGATTGTAATAAATATGACTGCGAAATAGGGTATCGAATTTCAGAGATGAGTAGAGGCGGCGAACATATAGTAATAGCCTACTGGCGGCAAATTTGTAAATTTGCTACTGTAACTTACCAAATATTATATTACCGAATATTATATTATTAGTATATTACTAGCTGTGCCCGCGGTTTCACCCGCGTTGACTTGAGGGAAAAAATAGCCTTCCTTCTTCTTAAAGCTTAAGCTCTAAGAGCCTTTCTCTTTAAATAGGCTATCCACCTCAGAGGAATTTTTCAATTCGAATCAGAAGTTCTTGAGTTTAGCGCGTTTATACAAACCAATTTTCAGGTTTATAATCCATACTATCCATACTAATATTATAAATGCGAAAGTAACTTTGTCTGTCTGTCTGTCTGTCTCAGAATCACGCCAAAACTACTGAACAGATTTAAATGAAATTTGGTATACATATATTCTAGAGTCTGAGAAAGGACCTAGGCTACTTTTTAATGTGAAAAAAGGTGTAAGGGGTTGTATGGTTGTAATGAAAATTTGTATTTATTTATTTAACAATTTATGTACATTGGAAAACAATAGGAAATAGCACTTATAAACAATGCTGATACAAAGGCACTACTTATCCCATGATGGAATCTCTTCCAGTAGTCCTGCCATAGGAAAATTATAAAATAATGAAATTATGATTGTATAACGTTCGTGTTTCGTAACTGTCAAACATTTCATGTTCATCCCATCGATATGGTAATATCTCCCCTAAAATTAAAGAACGTATTTAAATAAAGGTTTTGAATCGACAACATAATTATATCCACAATATACAGATAGTGGCGTATTTTAGATTTTACGAATGTAGAATAATATCAGTAATAAAAACGGATTGACATAATAAATATTGGTTGTCAAATATTTATGCGTGCGGGGCGTTCAGAAATTTATTTAGAGTAAACTAAGAAAAATATATCAAGCTACTTAAATATGCAATAAACGATAAATGTACAAATGAATTAAATACAAAAAAAAAACCGTTCAATTGATTGGTCTCATTGAAACATTCCAGATTATTCTGTCAACCCAGTTAAAGTCAATACATTAGGTATATAAAAAATATTTTAGAGCTTTTAGTAGCTTGATATATTTTCCTTAGTTTACACTTAATAAATTTCTGAACGCACGCATATATTTGACAACCAATATAAATTATGTCAATCCGTTTTCATTACTGACATTATTATACATTTTTAAAATATAAAATACGCCACTATCCGTGTATTGTGGATATATGTTGTCGATTCGAAACGTGTATTTTAATACGTTCTTTAATTTTAGGGTAGAGTTTACGATATCCACGGGATGAACATGAAATGTTTGACAGTTACAAAACGCGAACACACTTCCATACAAATTTTCATTCCCACCTTTTAACCCCTTACACCCTTTTTTCCGCATTAAAAAGTAGCCTATGTCCTTTCTCAGACTCTAAAATATCTATATACCAAATTTCATTTAAATCTGTTCAGTAGTTTTGGCGTGATTGCCGGACAGACAGACAGACAGACAGACAGACAGACAGACAGACAGAGTTACTTTCGCATTTATAATATTAGTATGGATTACATATAGTATCTGTAGCTTGTCCACATAACCATGGAACCGCCTCTCGGTTATGACGCCCTACAGCAACAAGAAGTTTTGTTTTTATAAAAAGAAGATATTATTATTATTGTTATTATTATTTATTTTTTATTAATGTACATCGAAATACAGACACATATTTAAAAAAAAAGTTAATATGTATTAACGGGATTTTAACTTATTAGAATTAAAAAACAATTATTCTATAATATTGTCGTGCTTCAAGTGAACAAATAAAGAACCGATTTAATTTATACATACATGCTAAAATTTGATAGGAGAATTGAAATATGGAGGCGCTATTTTATCTTAATAAGCGAAGATGCTTAAACAGTCAAATGTCAGTAACATTGGCGACATCGGCAAAAGTGGCAAGAAAGAATTCGCACAAGCAGAACAAACAAGACAGTGCTCCTGATATCCCATCGCATTTTTTTTCGAAACGCTTGTCTGTATATGTATCTACATATATATGTATGTATCTATACTAATATATAAAGCTGAAGTGTTTGTTTGTTTGTTTTTTGTTTGTTAGTTTGTTTGTTTGTTTGTTTGTTTGTTTGTTTGTTTGTTTGTTTGTTTGTTTGTTTGAACGCGGTAATCTCTGGAACTACTGGGCCGATTCGAAAAGTTCTTTCAGTGTTAGATAGCCCATTTATCGAGGAAGGCTATAGGCTATGTATCACCACGCTAAGACCAATAGGAGCGGAGTCCACGCCGACGAAGTCGCGCGCAGAAGCTAGTATTGTATATACAGCAAGATTACGAAAAAAAAAAATTTTTTTTAAATATAACCTTAGCTGAAACCACAGTCTTAACCATTGTCCGACCCACTATATCTGATCCTGAATTTGACATCGAGACCAGCAACCCAGTTTGCTTGATATTATTTAAGTACACTGAGACTACCACAAGTCTATCTCCAGTAATGGACAACCATCGAAAGTTAAAAAGAAAAATAAATAATTGTGTTTGCTCGCAAACGAAAAAAAACCGACTTCAATTACATCGACAAGTAATACAACGTAATAAGACGAAAAAATAGTCAAGTAAATACGCGCTATTAAAGATTACTCAAAAAGTTGTAATCAGTTTTCGATCTAATTTAAACAAGACTACAAGACAAGTATTAGCTTTCGATTAAAGTAAGAATCATCGAAATCGGTACACCGAGGAAAAAGTTATGCGGTATAATATAACGTAGGTCGACGAAAAAGTAGTCACGTAAATACGCATTATTAGATAGAACTCTAAAAGTACTTGTCAGATCTCAATTAAATTAAAATGGGACCACATGACACGCAACACCTTTCAATTAAAACAAAATTGATCGAAATCGGTCCACCCAGTCAAAAGTTCTGAGCTAACATACATAAAAAAAAACATACGTGTCGAATTGAGAACCTCCTCCTTTTTTGGAAGTCGGTTAAAAAGTATTTTGTTACATTATTTGAGTTTTAGAAAAATTGTTTCATTCTGAAGTAGCAACCAGGAAGATAGGAAAAAACGGACATTGTAGGAGTAATTATGCTGTAATTAAGATTTGTAGGTATAACTTTATTTAACCTCCAGTTTATGTAATTGCTTGTTTTCGAGAGACTACATACTTCATGTAGGTATATCAAGTTTGTTTCAAGTAAAAGTGAAATTGCACTTATAGTACCTATCTATTAAAAATGTGCATAATTAACTGCATCATAAAAGAAGATTTCTTTTCGTGTCTTATGATAATTTCAGTAAGATATTGCAGTAGATATTATGATTGCAATCAATTTAATTCGTGCTAATCTTAATTAATATATTCACTTTACTTTCAAAGTATACAAGCTTCTATTTAAATATTTTTGAAAACTAAAAATTTCATGTAATATAAAAATTCTGAATTATTTTAACATTTCACAGCTATAAATTAAATAGTTACCTAGTTTTTAAATAATCTTCTTTTATTAGCAGAATTAAAGTGTAATTAAAACTAAAAAAAAAAAAAATTGCGTGCGTACAAAGTACCTACACATGTCAGAAGTGAAACTTCTTTGGCAAACGAATTCAAAGAAAACTATTAATTTATTAAACAAACTAATTAAAAAAAGCGTTAGCGGTCGCTCAAATTTTACCCCTCATGCGCCTAAACAGGTTTCACTTCAAAAACGATAAATTTGACTAAATTTCTTTAAATAAAAGAGTAATATCGTCGTCGTCTCAGAAATTGTTCGAGATATATTTTAATATGTCGTTCTAATGTTAAATTAATTAATGTCAAGAAACCGTTGTTGACGGTTCAGAATTCAATAAGAAGTAATGGTCTAAGATCCGAGAAGCTAAATCTTCCCTCATCTGTTAATTAGATGAAACAATTTTTTTATAGGCTTATTTCCCTATTGTGAATTTATAAAAACAACCATCATAAGCCTGCTGCAATTTTTTTTTTATCTTTTCCCTCTCATGTTAATTACATGCCTACTATAGTCAGGTATATAATGTAAAATATTGACGGTTTTAGCTTACTACATGTAATTAACATGAGAGGGAAAAGATTTTTTAGAAGAAAAAAAAAAAATTTTTTTAAGTATTATTATTTACAGCAGCCTGGTGGCAGAGGTTGTTTTTATAAACTCACAATCAACCTATAAAAAATTGTTTCATCTAATTAACAGACGAGGGAAGATTTTGTTATATTCCGGATCTTAGACTTTAAAATCTTGTATGACGGAAGAGAAAAACATTTATTAATTGAATGTAATTAGTATCATGTACATGGAAAAAGTTTCCTTTTAATACTTTTCTTCTGTAGTGGGGTTGTGTGCTTGTCTTTCATTGTTACATTAGATCAGAAAAAACTGAAATTTATTTTGAGTAGCAAAGCATGACTGTGATCTTTGCCGGAATTAATTATTATTTTGTTAAAAAAGATTTAATATTATGTACTAGTTTAAGCCTGAACTCTAAGATGTTTTTTTTGTGCACAAAAATAATTATAAAGAATCCAGTAGAGTTTTTGCTCGTCCTAATTAAAAATCCACACAAATTCAGTTTTTGAAGTGAAACTAAGCGCATTAGGCGTAAAATTTGAGCGAACGTAACGCGGCAGCGTCATGATGGTCAGTACTTGGATGGGTGACCGCTTATTTTTCAAGTAGTTTTTTTTTTCGTATTTTAAATTCTTTTTTTTATTAGTTTTTTTTTTGATTCGTTTGCCAAAAAAGTTTCACTTCTGACATGTGTAGGTACTTTGTACGCACGCAATTTTTTTTGTCTTCACTAACTAAACTTTCATTGTGTACTTCAATAATATCACTGCTGATTAAAGACCGACGCTTTGGTGTAATGGTACGTGTGCCGTGTCGGCGGCGCCTAAACACCGACGGTCGCGGGTTCGATTCCCGCTCGGAGTGGATATTTGTGTTTATACAAATATTTATTTCCGGTCTGGTTGTTAGTCCTTGTGGGTCTCCCCACCATGCCTCGGAGAGCACGTTAAGCTGTCGGTCCCGGTTGTTATTATATACACCTGATAGGGATCGTTACTCATAGTAAGGAATATATTCGCCAATCCGCAGTGGAGCAGCGTAGTGGATTAAGCTCCTATCTTTCTCCTACATGGGGACAGAAGCCTTTAAATGCCCAGCAATGGTATATTACAGGCTAAAGCGGTCAAAGACCTGTTATTTACATATTGTGCTATTGATCAATTATTGATATAACATCAGCCCATCTGCAATGCAATATTTTTTTCACTCTCAGCCCTCAGGTTGTCTGGCAGAAATTTTATTGCTTTTTAGCAATAAATCCGCCTGGCTATTCTTATAATTAAGATAGCTTATATTTTCTTCGATATTATTATGTATTTAATTATTAAATTTCTTACATACTTGTAATCCTGTAACATTTACTTAGGTACTAATGAACATGCTATACATTTTTGCTTGAAATTTATAATTTGCCTAATAGTAATTTAAAAAAAATTTATCTCGTTTTGCAATCAAGCTCTGACAAGGAAAATCTTGAGCGCTAGTTCTTTGCTGTCCCGTACTGGGTCTAGTTTTAGCAATCTAGCTACCTACTTTGCGTCCTACTAACACATAAAGTTTCACCTTTTTATAGACCTGTATAATTCCATTGGCATTTATTGCATTTCACTAATTTTCCTATTGAAACTGAGTATTCTCAATTATAAAACAAGTGTATTGTATGTATGTGTTTCTTATTTATTACTTTTTTGTGTTATAATATTACATGTCATATTTAAGAAAGGAAAGAATTTTGTTTAGGTACTCGTATTAATGAACTGTTTTATATTTGTAGGTTTGTTCTCCAAGCTGTTTAGCTGGTTTGCAGAATCGAAATCTAGTTGGTTTTATGGAGGATGGTTCAATGACTTCCCAAGTACGACGACACCAAATCCTACGTCTACATCGACAGGCACTTGGTTTCAAAATTTTCTTGATTCTGAAGATGTCGATGTTTCGACTGCGGCAAGTGAAAAATGTTAGTAAAATAATTAAGGTAAAAGCTCCTATTACGGCGCGGCGGTAGTTAAAATCGAATCCAATTACACCGGTATTATTATTTTCGTGTTTTATTCTCGTTTGAGTATATTTATAGTCACTAAAATGGAATTAACTCATTCATAATCTATTACTTCATTATATATCTGACGTTTGCAACTATAACACAAAGGCAACTTATGAAAATCAATCAATCTGTGCCACGGCGGCGATGCGGCAGGACTTTTCATATAAACGCGGGAAGATTTGGGAAGTGTGCTCATATTTTTAACTAGGTTTCTTATACGAACATACAGTTCGAGTTTGTGAATATGAAATTTATAACTTTTTTCCATTATTATACTTACTTTCAGTTCTTCTGCTATTTGTAACTGATTATATACCTAAAAAACAAAATAGCACGGTAACAGGACAGGAAAGTCGTAGGTTAATCCTAATACGGCGGTATCATCCGTATTAGGGGAATAGCTGCATGATATTTACTTGCTTATAACTTTCAATATAATAACTTATTTAGTGATTTCCAAGTTTAGTTGAAATAATTTTTAATTTCAGAAACTAAAAACCCTTTTCTGCGTTATGTTTTATCTGCTAGAAATCTTATTTAAATATAAAAACTATTGAATGCTAAAGAAAGGTTAAAAAAGAAGGTGTTGTTTTAATTTATCAAAAAGTAGTAATTTTGTATAGCTGTTAACTTGAGTCTTACATAATTATCTTAACCGAAAATTTGTTGTATTTCGACTAAGTTACTTACATTTTTTATGTATCTAAATTTTGATGGGTCAGAATTAGGATTATAAAAATACGAGAAGTTCTCCTATTACGGAGGTAGGAATTTTCAAGTACCACGGTGATAGGCTCTATGACCTCCTAATACGGTGGATATATTATCTCTGTAAAAGGAACTTCATAGAATATTCATATTGTAGGGTTCCGTAAAAACGATAGAAAGGTTAAACTTTTAATTCTTATCTTCTAATTTAATAATTTAACAATATCTTCAAATTTAACAATTGCTGTGTGGCTACGGCAAAGAATTTAGCCTCCCCCTCTCTTCCCGTGGGTGTCGTAAGAGGCGACTGAGGGATAACATAGTTTCACTACCAACTTGGAACTTAAAAAGCCGACCGATGGCGGGATAACCATCCAACTGCTGGCTTTGAAGTACACAGGCCGAAGACGGGCAGCAGCATCTTCGGTGCGACAAAGCCAGCCCTGCGGTCACCAACCCGCCTGCCCAGCGTGGTGACTATGGGTAAAACACATGAGTTCACGCCATTATTGGCGCGAACTTGTGGAGGCCTATGTCCAGCAGTGGACTGCGATAGGCTAAAATGATGATGATGATGATGAATTTAACAATTTATTATTATTTAAATATTTATTATTCTTCTAATTTAATAATTAACAAAAATCAAAATTTAAATATTATGCATTTGTATAATTAAGTTTTGTTTTGTGTTTGAATTTTATTCTGCTTTGCTTGTTTTTTTTTTATAAATCTAAAACTAAAACAAATAAACATAGTCACTTTCGCATTTATAACATATGTTAGCAAGGATAAAGTTTTAGGTACGGAACCAATAAATTATCTTCGTAAACAAACTTCTAATCCACCGTATTAGGAGCAGACTCTGGCCGTAATTGGCTCTCATACCTCCGTATTAGGGAAAATTGACTTGATTTTATATATATATATATATATATATATATATATATATATATATATATATATTAACAAATTAATAAAGTGTCAGAAGAAATATGAAATTTAATCTCTATTCTTCTCGAAAATAAATTTTTACACTTGATAAAATACTTACAAATGCTTATTTTTCTTTGTTACTTTCACATGTTGCGAAATGCCTCCGTAATAGGAGCTTTTACCTTACTGTCCATAAATATTACTATATTTTTCGTAAAAATATTTATTCTTACTCATTCATACCATTAATTCATATAAAATTTTTACTATAGTAAAAAAGTCAACGAAAAAGTCTCTCAAGAAAACATACAAGGGCTACCAATTAATACGAACATATCCAGACACGCAATCGAAGGTGAATTCATTATTAGACTTACAAGAAGAAGCAGAAGGGTCCGGTCTAATGTGGTGGACATCTCCATCTCTGGATGGTTCAACGGATTTGCTCGTTCCACCCGATTTATTTATAGATGTTAAAAATCATTTAAAATCTTATAAAATAGAATTTGAGACAATTATTTTGGATTTACAGGTAGGCTTTGTGATTAATAATAAAGTTACTCTTTTTTTTTTATGTAGTAATTGAATAATATTTGTTTAGAAATCCATCATGTATGAAAATCCTAAACTTTCGAAGAAACAACGTCTTGAACTGGAACATTTACACGGACACCCAATGACGTGGAGGCGGTATCATCGCTATGCCGATATACTGAGATATCTAGAATATCTACAACATTCGTATGCGGATATAGTGGAACTGGTACCGATGGGTCTATCTTCCGAAGGACTACCACTTGTTGCTGTTAAGGTACTACAAATATTAAAATATGATCACGATTCAGACTGTAATATCCCACTGTTGGGCATAGGCCTCTTCCCCATCTAGGAGAAGGATCGCAGCTTAATCCACCACGCTGCTCCAATGCGGGTTGGCGGATATATTCCCTACTATGAGTAACGATCGCTATCAGGTGTACATAATACCAACCAGGACCGACGGCTTAAAGTGCTCTCCGAGGCACGGTGGGGAGACCCACAAGGACACACACACATAAATATGAAAATATAATTATGTTTTTTTAGTTGTCACATTAACATATAGGTAAGTGGGTACAGATTTTTTTTTCACTTGTTTAAGGTATCCTTACCAACAAACAATACTCAGAAAGATACGCCTGACAAGACTCCAAAAAAAAAGTGGAAGCTACGTTCACACATGAAGCCGGCCGTCTGGTTGGACGGCGGCGCTCATGCTAGGGAGTGGATAGCACCTGCAGTCACAACATGGATATTGCATAATTTAATTGAAGGTGATAAAGATTAGGATTGTTTTGAACTTTTATTTCAAAAATGTACATTTCGGACTTAGCGTGCAGAAAATGAATAGAAAATATCTTTAGAAAGTAGTTCAGGTATAATGATGTAAATCATTTCTGTACCATTTTTCAAACAAGCAAAGTAATGACATACATTTTGAAGGTTAATTATTATTTAAGTTTAAAAGTTATTATAGATCGTTTAACAAATCTTGGCATGCGGTTGTAATATATGTCTCTTCTATACTAGTAAATACACAACCAGGGCCGCATTTAGAAGTCTGGAGGCCTCAGGGCAACAAAGGAGTAGAGTCCCCTTGGATGAGTTAAAAGTTCTTTTCTAGTGTTTACTAGTCTTAATTTGAAATAATTTTTTTTCGAAGTCTCTATTGTGGGGGAGCCCTCTTTTGTGGAGGCCCCGGGGCTGTAGCGGGGCTGTAGTTTTTAATCCTCGTAGTCTGAGGAACTCATGATATATTATCCCTTCGCTTACGAGTGTAATCTATGAAAAATAAAATTTAACATTTTAATAAAGATATTGTATTATTTTAAATGAAGCTAAACGTGAAATTTAGGCATTTAACAGGTATTAGGTGTTTTATGTATAAAATGTGCTTGACATTATCTTTTAACATACTTTTATGCTTTAACCTAATGGTTTAAAATGTTAAAGAACTAAATATCTTAAAACATTTAAAATTTTTAGTATTTTCTGATATTATAGGTGCCGATCGTGAAATTCTTGATGTAGCAGATTTTTATATCATGCCCGTGGTAAATCCGGATGGCTACGAGCATTCGCATACACATGATCGACTTTGGAGAAAAACACGCTCACGAAGTCCCGACCATTCGGATGATTACTTCGTCGGTTGGTTAGTAAAGAGTGAAATGGTTATTAAAGCTTGTAAAAATATATAACACTAGCAGCACGCCCCGGCTTCGCTCGGCTAAATAATTGTTTTGTCAACTTTTTTGTAGATCTTTTTTAGTCCTATAATTCAGTCCCACATCATTTTGTATTATCTTTAACCATTTAAGTAGCGCACGCGAAGGAAAGAAATATTTGAGACGATATTTTACACCTTGGTGAACATAGCCCGTTTTTTTTGCACATGTCTAAGTCTTTAAGAAATAAAATATAGCTCATGTTACTTTCTAATAATGTAGCTTTCTATTAGTGAAAAAATCATTAAAATCGGTCCAGTACTTTTGAAGCCTATTCAATACAAAGCAACAAAAAAACAAAAAAATCTTTCCTCTTTATAATATTAGTGTAGATAGATGTCTATGCTTGTAAACATTTTTTTCTGTATTATGTTTTACTTCGTCTACAGTTGTAAACGTTTATTTTAAACATCACTTGTTATTCAAAGGAACATTTTATAACTCGTTTCTTATATGGACCCGTATAAACTTGATAAAACATTAGATATACATAATTTCACGTTTGCTCTTGATAATAGTTACAGCTGCGTACGTACACGAGGCTTTTTAGGTAAATATAGGTTAGCTTTTTTAATGTATATTTTTTACATAAATATGATTGTTTCAAGTTCTGGATTACACGGTACTGGTAAACTGTTTTCTTGGTAGGTAAATAGTTACGATAGTTAGTTAAAAAAATTGGTTCATATTTCTTCCCAAGGAAGGTTGTAAAAAAATCTATTATCTAAATATATATTTAAATGCGATATTACAAAAATGCGTATTTCCTGCCATAGTTTAATGTTTGAGAAAGATTAAACTTACCGTTATGTTAGGAGAAATTTTAAAGGAACTCTCCTTATCTTATGTTTGTTCGAATCCGTTACAGCTATTCAACACTGTTTTCTGCGGTTTCCTTCACATATACTTATTACTATTAAAGTAATCAAACAAGGCAAAAACATATACAGATCTAAATGTGATTGAAAGAAACCAAAATAATAATGAAAGTTTTAAATAGTTAGGTAAAAAACTAAGTTTTAAGCCACCTAACCTGATGATATTTTGATAATGTATGTAGTTCGTATGTGATTTATTTACTACATCATAATATCCATTATTCCAACGTTAAGGTTTCCTTGGAACTGGGGTCGCACGGAATGCGTAGGTGTGGATGTGGACCGTAATTGGGATTACCACTGGGGTGAAAGGGATTCTTCGAATGATCCTTGCGCAGACAATTATGCTGGACCCCATCCATTTAGTGAGCCAGAGACGCGTGCAGTTTCGGAGTTCTTGGCTGATCACAGAGGACAGATAAAGGTATATATGTAACAAAATAGTACTGCATAGTTTTGTAGGTATTTTTTTTTTTTGTTAACGAATTAATACAAAATAATTTTTGACCAAATATTTATTTTCTACCAATTTTTTTTTGTGTGTAGAATAAATATCCAAAAATCTAAAACCAACCTTCTTATTTTTAATATTGTCTGTCAATTTGCCTGTATTTTTTTATGTGTTAACCTTACTGGGTCCACCGCTTTTGAGGATTCCTTTTTTATTCGAAAGCTGGTGTTTGTCCTTTGAATTTGAGCGATATCGGACAAGTAGTTTTTGAGCTATCCCTAATAATAAGTATTTAATTGCCATCAACTACCTACGTTAACGATGTTCTCATTTTAAGTATTAAGTACCTACTTGTCGATGTAAATTGAAGTCTGTTTTTTATGTTTAAGAACTAACGAAATTATAAATTAGGTATTCATTTATTTATGGATACATACAATATTACTGAGCCTTCCTCCAGACACAAATAAATTATTAAAAAAGGTATATATATCAAAATAAAGAAAACAAATATCAATATGTAAATTGAAATATACAATCTAATCAAAATACGATAGTTGAATCTTAGAATTACTGTATCTATAAAAATAAATTAGTGTCAGCATATTAAATACTAGCGTCTGCGCGCGACTTCGTCGGCGTGGACTCCGCTCCTATTGGTCTTAGCGTGATGATATATAGCCTATAGCCTTCCTCGATAAATGGGCTATCTAACACTGAAAGAATTTTTCAAATCGGACCAGTAGATCCTGAGATTAGCGCGTTCAAACAAACAAACAAACAAACAAACAATCAAACAAACAAACTCTTCAGCTTTATTATATTAAGTATAGATATTAAAAGTGAGTATTATGTAAATATCAAAATTAAGATAAGAAATTCATAATTATGTGAATTTTCTTATATACTTACCATATCTAATTAAAATATTTATTAAATAATAATTAAATTCGCTTCATAGTGGATTAAGATAAGGCGGTAATTTTAGTTTGAATAAGTAACCTACGTACCTATCAACCTACCAATTAACATACCTACCTACCTACGTAAGAAGTCATATTACACAAAAGTATAATACAACTATAGTTTCAACACTTCAGCATCATAAAACTTTCATAGTCTTTTTCATTCAATATTGATTTTTGAATAAGAGTTTTAACATAACACAAACAAGAATAATTAAATATAACCAAGAAATATAGGTACGTCTACGTCACTGGCGGATCCAGAGGGGGGGGGGGGGTCATGGGGGTCATGACACCCCCTGGGCTGTGTCCAGGACCTAGGTGGACCACTAATTAAAATTGTTAAACAAGATTTTTGTCACAATATAGGTATTACTAAGTACATTACCTACATAGATTAATAAAATAACTACTTTTTACATGTATCTATCATTATAAAATTTAATTTATAACTTCTTTTTACTTGACCACGACTTTGTGACCCCCCCCTGGCGCCTTGACCAAGACTGTGACCCCCCCCCCTGGCGCCAAAGCTGGATCCGCCCTTGGTCTACGTTATACTTACATTTTTTGTCATTTCACACAAAATCCAAGGATCAAGGTAGCACAAACTAGTATTTTTATACTTGAGTGTGATATATGCTAGATACTAGCAAACATACTTTATAAGCATATACACTTTAAATTGGTTATCTATGTCATAATAATTGATCAATTAACGTGTGCTTCGCGTGGTACTAACGACTTAGGAACGGTTTTACTAAAAATACAAACAATGCACTAATTTGATACGCTATTTAGTCACCTTATAAAGTTCTCATTACCAGTTGTGTATTTGTAACATTTATATACCTCGGACGCCTCGTGCAGTGAACTTTATGAAAATTATCGCTCTTAGACAAAAGGTGAAGATGAGGTTTGAGACACCATTTTTAAAACCACTAGAATGGCAATTTATCACGCGCTTAAAACCGACGTAGACCGCATATTGCTTGGGAAATTGTGGCAGAATACGGTATTTGCCCACATCGTTACTTTCAAAACATTTTCTAATTTACTTTCAACAATTTCCTTACCATATTGTTGTTTTAAATTTCTTAAACTAACCCTTTGTGTCCGCTAGAGCTACTACGTTCTACCAAGAAATATTTGAAATTATGATTCCACAGTCATATTTATAAAACTAACTTTCATAAATTCACACAACATTTTATGGCGTCAATATAACTATAAAAAGCTAAGATCATTTATGGCCTAAGTAACTTTCGAATTACTTTTCCCTTATACAAAAGGTGTATCATGTTGTTATTTCAAATTGCAGGTTTATCTATCTTTGCACGCGTACTCGCAAGCATGGTTGCTACCGAGCTCTCAAAGTCATACAACGTTCGCCGACGACGAAACGTTACTGGAGATGGGAAAACTCGCCACCTCTGCTCTAGCCGATATGTATGGGACGAAGTACAAGGTAATAAAAGTTTAAATTAAAGAAATTATGTTGTCGAAAACTGTCATTAACGAGAGTTTTGAAAAAAAATATAACTACACATAAATATTATGACGCCGCGTTGGCGCAGCGGTCACAGCACTGGTTTGGGGCTGCTTCGCGGGCGTTTGCGGGTTTCGATCCCCGCACACGACAACATTGGTATTGGCCATACAAATGTTTGCCGTAGTCTGGATGTTTGTGCAGTCCTTGTGGGTCTCCCCACCGTGCCTCGGAAAGCACGTTAAGCCGTCGGTCCCAGTTGTTATCATGTACACCTGATAGCGATCGTTACTCATAGTAGGGAATATATCCGCCAACCCGCATTGGAGCAGCGTGATGGATTAAGCTCTGATCCTTCTCCTACATGGGGAAAGAGGCCTATGCCCAACAGTGGGATATTACAGGCTGAAACGTAAATATTTTGTACTAGGAATTGATTTATTTTAACCTCGTAAGGCCCAAAGACCTAATTTAAAGGACAAAAACAAAACATTGAGGCCCAAAATCATGCAATTGCGACCCATTGACCTAAAATTAGGACACTAGAAGTAAAGTTTTCTTTTATAACTTCTATCAAAATATTATTGAACCTTGAACGTATCAATAATTTTGTTATTTTCAAACCAAAAATCGCGTTCACATTGGCAGGCGGCTGCGGAAGAGAGATTAAAGTCTTGGACCGCAATTAGGTACACTAATTTTAGTTCGCTGGACGAGCAATTCACAAGCACTTAAGTTTGGATCTCACGAAGATAGTGAATATTGGTTATACGTAATTAGTATTTAATCTAATATTAGTAAAATAAACTAAACGAAATATAAATTAGATGAAAATACGATTTTTAAATTAAAAATTATTGAACTTTTCCAGGTGGGAACGGCTGCTCAAATCCGTCAACCGGCTTCAGGAATGTCCCACGATTGGGCAAAAGCTCGAGCCGGAATTAAATATTCATATCACGTCGATCTTAGGGATTCCTTAGGGCCGTACGGTTTTCTACTCCCAGGCTCACAAATAGTGTCTACGGCGCGAGAGACATGGCAGGCTGTGAGAGCAATTGTAGATAACTTGACTCCCGAACCTTAATGAAAACTGTATCTACTTATTGCAAAACAGAGTTAACAATAACCCATCAAAAGCAAGCAACAGCTTCCTTATTTCGAAAAACAATATTTTTTTTACTATTTTACTTTAGTACAGTAAAATAAATATTTGTTAAAAACACCACCAAAAAACTTTTTTGTAGGTACTATATATGTGTAGTTAGTACCTATCAGAAAATTATATATATAATGAAAGCGTAAATATTATTTGTGGAGGATTATACGATTATTATTTATGATATCTAAAACTTGTATTATATGTATAAGCCGCTAGTCGGTTTTTAAATTTTCTTAATTCTAATATGCGAATAAAAGGTGCAAAAAAGTGAAAGTACTAGTTGAAGAAAAATTTTGTTAGTATAAATTAAAATATATTTAATTTTATTTATTATTAGATTTCTTTTAGGCTTATTTTCTTAAATAACAAGTTATACTTATGTGGCATGCACGTAAATGCTATCAATATGTACCTATAGTAGATAAATAAAAGTCGTAGTTAAAAATAATGCGTTTTATTTTATTTTAAAGTAGATATTTTTAATTATGTGTAGTTAAATAAAATGGGATGATAAAAATTGCTATTTATATTTTTACAAAAAAAAAATGAAATTAAACAACATATACCAAAATAACATTTTTTATATATTTTGTCTGTGTCTGTCTGTTTGTTCTGGCAAATCTCTGAAGCGGCTGGATCGATTTTGACGGGACTTTCACTGGCAGATAGCTGATATAGTAAGAAATATCTTAAGCTACTTTCATTTTAGAAATTTATTTATTTTATAACTCTGCGAAAGGAACAATAACGTTTTTGTTAAATTCCACGCCGACAAGGTCGCGGGCACAGCTGTTTAAGAATAAAAACATTGAGACATTTGCTACGATTTCTCGACTTCTAAATGTCAAAGAAGATAGAGATAAGCCACATCTGGTTGTTTATTCATAGAGTTATATATTTACAGTATTTTACGTTAAATATGAGCACTTAGAATTCCGAAGTCACGACTCGTATCACGAAGTATAGATACAAGGAGGATACAAGGAGTCCGAATATAATGTTAAACGAATGGTCTCAACTCTCAATTTAGACTTCGACTGAATTTTAGTTCTAATTTTGCCGATAGAGCGCGCCATTTTTCAAGAAGTACCCGTTTAAATCTTTATCAGTACCACTTTAATAATTTCCTTTCCCCACGCCTCAGTTGAGATTTCCCCTTCTCAGATTTTTTTGTTTAGTGCGTTGTAGAGTGCAAGCGAATCTAAAAAAAATTAGAGTAAGCATGAATAAAGCATTAAAGTATAATTCTTGTCCCATGGAGGAGAAGTCTGGCCTTTTCGCCGAGGCCAGCCTATCGCTGGAGGGATCCTGTTGCCTGCAGATCCGGGACCCTCCAATTAAAGCGGCTGAAGGCTCCCGCAGGGGGTTTAGTGCGGTAGTGGCACCCCAAATGCTGAGTCCGACATACGGTCTAGTACTGCCTACCCGGGCGTCCTGGATATCACCCGTAAATGGGTTACCCTGCGATATCAAAAAAAAAAAAAAAATTAAAGTATAATTCAACACTTCGTATTCTTATTACCTAATAGCCTGACCAGAAATATATAAAACCTGCAGGTGTCGCCACTGTCTCTTTTATACGGTAACACTAGCTTTACCCATGATTTCCCTCGATTTCCCCTTTTCATGTCTTTCCTCTTTTTCTTCCCCTCTGGACCCTGATTTCCCCTCGAAAAGGAAATTTCCCCTCATTGTGGAAACAGCGTCGGTACGTCCTAAATTCGGGCGTGAGCAGAAAAGGGAACTAAGATCTGGTTATATTATTGTGTAGGTACCTAGGTACAATGGGCATGACGACAGTATCAAAAAATCGTCAATTTAATGATCTTAGGGGAACACTCATATTAAAAAACTAATAGCTTCTGCGCGCGACTTCGTCGGCGTGGACTCCGCTCCTATTGGTCTTAGCGTGATGATACATAGCCTATAGCCTTCCTCGATAAATGGGGTATCTAACACTGAAAGAATTTTTCAAATCGGCCCAGTAGAACCAGAGATTACCGCGTTCAAACAAACAAACAAACACAGCTTTACATATTAGTATAGATAATAAGATTATTGTAATTTTCAATAAAATAAAACATTAAAATACTGCAATCGGCCGTTTTTATTGAAACACAAATCACACACAAATTACAGCGCATGACCGATGACGTCTCACTATCGCGTTACTCTTAAGACCCACAATTCTGACCGCTGAAAACCACTCAGTAGTAAAGTCGATAAGTTGAAAATGGTTGAAAATAAAAATACTGCTCTTAAAATTATGTGTGATCGCTCATTTTATTCGGAATGACGCCTAGAAAAATTTTCTAAAAGCGTATTTTAGCACATAAAAATTGTGTTCGGTTTTCACTTTTCAGCGGCCTTAGGTGGAACGCGCCTGATGACCTTGACTTTGATATAGCGTGACGTCAGAGTATGATCAGAGCCGACGCCATGACACCTGCTGCCGTTTTGTCGCGCTAATTGAAAACATATTAGAAAAATAGTTTTAAACTACCTTAAACTTAAGTTTATTACCGAAATATAGGTCTTTTCGTAAATAGTAAACGTGTACCCACATTATAGAAGAGGTTTTCAAAATCTTTCGTCATGCCCATTAATACTACTACGTCGCCATTAGGCTAGTTATCTACAATATTGATGTTTAAATTAAGGGTACGTGAACGGCTTAAGTACATTGAAATTCGTACCTTCTTTTGTTTATTTTCATTACATCGCATAACGTTAAAATAATATAATTTAATGCCATGCGCTGTTGCCGCTCTCATCAATTCCCCGCGCAGTGTAACCGTAGTAACTAATACTTAATCTGTGAGTGTGACGCGGTGCGAGGATTCCCGCGCGTCGAGTTGAACAAGTTTTGCATGGAACTCCAACGTCGTTTTTTTTTCATTTCTTTCTCCCTCATGTCGAGGGACGCCAAAAGAGGTATCGGTAAAAATATCGTTATTTAGTGACTAGAGGTAACACTATCGGTCTTTATTTTCTATTTATCGGTAAAAATTATTTAAGTTTTTTTTATTTGTTGTTTTTTGCTTCTTCTTGTTGTGTTGGACAAGGTTTTGGGAATTAACACTAATTAAAAACAACTAATCAAACGGTCACCTATCCAAGTACTGAACGTCATGACGCTGCCATGTTACCGATCGCTCAAATTTTACCCCTCATGTGCCTAAAGAAGTTTCACTTCATAAGTAAAGTCCATTTTTATAATAATATCTTACCTTTATATTACTTTAAAAACTAATTTCCCTAACCGAGTAGGTACTTGAATTTATCGATAATACGTATCGACAGTTGTTACGACCATGGCTGCAAGGAACTTGTCAGTGTAGTTGCGGCATCTCATTATACTCAATGATGTTCTAGTATACTGTTATGAGTTATGACACAGAAAGTTTATGTGTGTGTGAAAATGTAAGTGTATTTTTAATTTGGTAATGTGTGAGTTTCGTAATGACAGACGATTATTTTTGTGTGTGAATTTGAGAAAGTGTGCGTAGCACAGATTTGCCCTCGCAAAAAATGACAGACAATTTTGTATCGGTAAAAAACGCTATGGCTACTCCCCTCCGTGTTACTATTCCGATACCTAATAACCGTTAAATATTTTAACGGTATAAAAGGTATCGGAGAAACTTAACACTATTTACCGGTATTTTATAATGGTTATTGAAAACGTTACCATGTCATAGACAATATATTGTCATTTTTTTAAATAAAAATATGATAAAAATAAACTTGACACTTGACAAGTTGACAGTTCCTAAATCCAGCACTGTGAATTGTGAAGTTTGTTTACGAAGAGAACATTTAAAAAATTCGGTTTTCTGAAACTGAAAGAAATTTACAAAAATAATTTTTAAGATGGACACCGAGATAGATTTAGTGTCTAAATTGCCGACAAATAGTCTAATAAATCCGACAGGGTTCGACGTTACAATGAGTGCTTTACTCATTGGTTTAGGTGCAGAAAAGTATATTGAAAATTTTAGGTGCTGTCGATTTTCATCTGAACTTATTTTAAAATCAATTAAATTTAATTGATTTTTAACTTAATTTTGGTGTCCTGTCTTAGGAAGCATAACATAGGGCAATGCACATTAATGGAATTGTCCGATGAAGACTTGGTTAAGTTGGGGGTAGATGATTCTGACATAAGAGCAAAACTAATTGAAGAAGTCAAAAATTTACCTATTTATGAAGAAACTGATCACATGTATGTAATGCTTTTTATAACCTTTGTTCGTATTATAAAATGGGTATTGTTGGTTTTACAAAACTTGATTCTTTTCATTGACAAATTTTTGTTGTAGAAATTCGAATACAAATTTAGATATTTTAGAAATAATTAATATATTGGAAGAAAGCTCACAACATTTGTATAGAATCTATTTGAGTATGATGACAAACACATTGACTCTAAAAAAGAAAAAGACGGAAGACTGTTTGTTTCATAAAGATAAATATGGATCAAGCGTTGCTTTGTCTACTTTAAGTGAAATGAAAAGTATATTAAATTCAATGGATATTGCTTTACACACGCAAATAAAGGTAAATGTTTAGTTGAAAAAAATACTTTGGTTGATTTTTTTTTTACTAATAAGTAAAAAATTTTTATAGGTAGTATCCAACAATTCACAACAAAGGAAAACAAAGAAAATTGTAGTTGGGACACTTGGCAGTATATTAATAGGATTGTTATCTCTATTCTTTATTAAATCTATAAAACAATTATAGAAAAGGAGACCACAACCATAATGAGCGAGTCAGACTTGCGCACAATGATTATGGCAACATACCAATTTAAATTGATTAAAATTTTCAGTTCAGTTCCTCATCAAATATCTAGCCTCCAGTTCCAAATATACAATGCTATACATATAACATGAACACAACAATAAAGCCCTAGAAATATGGAACAGTCCCTGGACACTCTTTGGATGTGAGATCCTCGAAAATTTTATCTGCTGTTTTCAGTTTTTTTTTTATTTAAATATAAATATCTATTCAACAAAACAGTATATATATATAATTTAGAACCAACTGTAATTTCTTTAATGCTACTTATGCATATATTTTCACATCAAATATGATTTCACTATCATTTTATTAGTAAGAATTCGTGCAAATCCTTGGAAAGTGTTGATTTTAAGTTAAATTATAGGTACTTCTAACTTTATTTCAATAAAAGTGTTTTGTTAAGTCTTGTAAGATATATTTTTTTTAATTGTTAACAGAATTTAAACATCAAATGCTTAAATATATGTGTTTTTAAATAAAAATTATTTTATTTTTATTTTTTAAGTACCAAATTATGTCCTAATTAAAATCTCTAGTATTTTTATAGTAGTCAAAGAATACATTATAATAATATTAAAAAAAAAAACTAAAGCCCTAAATATATCTTATTCAAAGTCTGACAATAAAAAAATAACAGGAAATCATAACAATTGGCAAATCGGCACATCAGAATAATTCAAAAACAGCCGACAAAAAGTAAATCCAGACCTAAGTGACCCAAATCCAAATTGTTTTGACCTCACCAATTAAAAAGTGTAAGGTAAACGATGAGGCAGCCGGGCAGTGTTAAACGGCGGTGCGGCGGGCGGGCGTGACGTCACGGCCGGGCGCTCCGGAAGCGACCCGGAGGCGCTCGTCGGTAGAGGAGTCCTGGCTCCCTGGACCGACGACATCGTTTATTGCAACCGAACGCGCCAATTGAAACGCGTGTCCGCTGCTCGCCCACTCGAGCGATGCTCGCGCCGAATCACGACAATTTCGACTTCTAATAATATGTGCAATTTTGCATTTAACAAACTACTTTAAGTTTTATGAATAGTTTTATTAAATTTCTTAGTGTAAAAATGTACAGTTTTTATTTTTTTATATTAGTTTCTGTGTTACTTAAAAGTTTAAATGCTCAGGATGTTATTACAGGTAAGGCTGTGTTTGTTATGTAGCTGGTGCCAAAATTCATTTTAGAGAAAGAAATAAAAAAAGTTATTTCGTATAGACATAAATAAAATAAAAAAACATGTTTTATTTAAACTGTAATTATAGGACATAAAAGCTTATTATTAGATTATTTTCGATTGGTTGGAATATTTCTAAATAAGTTGTTAAGTAAGTAGTAGTAATAATATTAATAGTAGTAGTAGTAGAATATCTCTATCACCAAATTACATATTGAAATTGAACTGATGATATTTTTATTAGAAATTATTCTAATCACTATATTAATAATTGTGTTTGCTCGCAAACGAAAAAAAACCGACTTCAATTACATCGACAAGTAATACAACGTAATAAGACGAAAAAATAGTCAAGTAAATAGGCGCTATTAAAGATTACTCAAACAGTTGTAATCAGTTTTCGATCTAATTTGAACAAGACTACAAGATAAGTATTGGCTTTCGATTAAAGTAAGAATCATCGAAATCGGTACACCGAGTAAAAAGTTATGCGGTATAATATAACGTAGGTCGACGAAAAAGTAGTCACGTAAATACGCATTATTAGATATAACTCTAAAAGTACTTGTCAGATCTAAATTAAATTAAAATGGGACCACATGACACGCAACACCTTTCAATTAAAACAAAATTGATCGAAATCGGTCAACCCAGTCAAAAGTTCTGAGCTAACATACATAAAAAAAAACACGTCGAATTGAGAACCTCCTCCTTTTTTGGAAGTCGGTTAAAAATATTTAAATTTACAACTGTTTCATAAAATCTATAATAAGGCATACATAGATATACGATGTACTCTTTACACGTAAAGTACGTAAAACCTCAACCTCGACAACAATACTGGTACTTTTTAACACAACGACCGCAAAAGCTATCTTCACGTCTTTATAGCCTTTATCGTTATGTTACATACTGTAAGTTACAATTTGATACGTTAGGTACTTTAGGAGAAGGAGAGTTTTTTAATCTAGCACCTAAGATTTAAAAAAAAATAATTTGTTTGAAAACTTGTTTATCGAACCTATATATATGAAAGGCTAGTATTGTTTTTTTGTTTGTGTGTGTGTGTGTAAAATATTGTGTGTTTCTAGTGGAAGCTGTTCTGGGACATAGTGCAGAGCTACCGTGTAATGTAACTTCCGAGAAAGAAGATGACAAACTTAATATTTTAGCGTGGTACCGGAATGGCTCTACGACGGCTTTTTACAGGTGATTACAATAACTACATACTCGGTGTATATCTATACTAATATATAAAGCTGAAGAGTTTGTTTGTTTGTTTGTTTGAACGCGGTAATCTCTGGAACTACTGGGCCGATTTAAAAAACTATTTCAGTGTTAGATAGCCCATTTATCGAGGAAGGCTATAGGCTATGTATCATCACGCTAAGACTAGGTAATAGGAGCGGAGTCCACGCCGACGAAGTCGCGCGCAGAAGCTAGTTATGTATATTTCCATAGTTCACGCATGATATGATTACCTACCTTGTTGTAATATAAATTCTTTGTTATGTATCTACTTAAATGACAGGCGAGTTTATCTAGCGTTTATTATTACTATTATTAAGTATTTGAATACTTCTGAGATAAATCAGGGGACATTTTATTTTCCTAGGATTTGTTTTTATCATAAAAGGAGACGGTTTTCAGTACAACTTAAGTTTTTTTTGTTTACATGATAAGGCGGGTTATTTGCTAATAGATAGTAATCGATTTTAAACGGGTTTTGTTTCACTGCATAGGGATCCATACATATACCTAATAAAATTATAGGTGACCGGCCGATGTCTGTATATAAGAGACTCTGTTTGTCTTTCTGAATGTTTCTTCTCACATCACCCAAAAACTGCCGCATAATAATAATTGTGTTTGCTAGGAAACGAAAAAATCCGGCTTCAATAAATCGAAAAGTAATACAACATAAGTATAGACGAAAAAAATTAACAAACACACTAGTCGCCACTACTATTTTCGAAAGTTCTCCTCGATTTCTCTGGGAAGCCATCATCAGATCCTGGTTTCCTTATAATGGTACTACCCTTGATATATCTTCTTTCCAACAAAAAAACAATAATCAAAATTGGTTCATAAACGACGAAGTTATCCGCGAACACAGATTGAAAAAAATATAAATTATACGGTCGGATTGAGAAACGTCCTCCTTTTTTGAAGTCGGTTAAAAATGGTTATTATAGTAGATTTTGATTTAGAGCTCCAGGAATGTAAGTATTTTGGTAAGTTGGTGCAGTCAATTTGCGTGATACGAATGCGGAAAAAGGTAGGTACTAGGTACAGACTACAGACAGACAGATAAAAATTTAAAATTTAAAATAATTGTTTTGGTAGCTATCGCTTTCATAAAAACCATACAATCCGATCATCCTAAATGTGTGTGTCACTGACGTCAAATTTAAATTTCAAGCAGGGTTTTTGAGCTTTTGGCAAAATACTAAATTGACAATACGAACATATTTGTCTATACAAATAAATAAAATTGAAGTGTCTGTTTGTAATATTAAAATAACCGCTTTTTACTAAATGCATATGGATACACACGGTACCTACATAATTATACCAAAATAACATTTTTTACAACTTTTGTCTGATTGTCTGTCTGTTCCGGCTAATCTCTGAAACGACTGGGCCGATTTTGACGGGACTTTCACTGACGGATAGATGATGTAATAAGGAGTACCTTAGGCTACTTTTATTTTAAAATTTTATTTAGTTTACAACCTTGGGAACTGAAAAATAACTACATATTTTGTTAAATTCCACGCGGACAAAGTTGCGGGCACAACTAGTTTTGTATAAATATGGTAAGATTTGTAGGTCTGGACATCATAAATCATAATATTAAGCGTTATATGAAAGGTGTGTGTGGTGTACCACGAGAAGGTGACATAGCAATCCAAAATATAGATCATAACGAACTCCAGTTGGTACATATACCTATATATGTTATTTTTGGCTGGTTTATACCAGATTGCTATTTCCATAAATCAACTAAAAATTGTAATTAGGTAAAACTTATGTACCTACCTAACGCGTTTCGAAACTTCTACATGAGCTCCGTATTTTACGAAAAATTCGGTATACCTACCTACCTAATTATATAAATACTTAAGCATTAAGTTATTAGCAATACATTTGTATTTGAGATAATCATATATCTATATATGCTTCTCTTTTTTCTATCTAATTATAAGTACAATATTAATACAATTGCTTGATCGTAGTACGCTGAACATCATTCAGCTACCCAACGTAACTGATTGAAAAATGATTTATGACCTTAAACGTATGGCGGACCCTACCTACAAACCTACTGACATTGATTATTACGATCAATAAATGACTGAAATGTTTACATTGGCATTTTTAGCGAGACACAATAAAATAATCGGTAAAAATACAATAATTTTATTTTAATTATAATTACTTTTTCTAACACAAAACTTAAAGTAGCAAAAATAATTTGAAAGTGTTCTGAGAAAGAATTAATCAGCATTATTTAACATTTGATACATAGGTTTTATTTAATACGCTTCAGCCTGTAATATCCCACTGTTGGGCATCTGTAATATCCCACTGTTGGGCATCTGTAATATCCCACTGTTGGGCATCTGTAATATCCCACTGTTGGGCATCTGTAATATCCCACTGTCTCCTACATGGGGAAAGAGGCCTATGCCCATAGGCCTCTTTCCCATGTAGGAGAAGGATCAGAGCTTAATCCACAACGCTGCTCCGATGCGGGTTGGCGGATATATTCCCTACTATGAGTAACGATCGCTATCAGGTGTATATGATAACAACCGGGACCGACGGCTTAACGTGCTCTCCGAGGCACGGTGGGGATACCCACAAAGACTGCACAAACACCCAGACCTGAAGAGAATTGTTATAAATAAAATAGAATCAGACATACTTGCATACTTGTACCAGCAGTCGAGATCTACGTGGCGATGGGAGTGTGATGTCTTCGGGCGGACGGTACCGGCTGGTGGCGTCTGCAAGCGAGGGTCTGGACAAGTTGCAAATACTCAGCGTGCGTGCCTCCGACGCAGGACTTTACCACTGCCACGCGGACTTCACCGGTAGCCCCACACTCAAGACGTATTCACAATTAAACGTTATTGGTAAGTTTTGCTCTGCCGCAAATGTATATTTATTTGTTGTAAATAAAATATATACCTACTTATAAATGTCGTACAGAGACGTGGATAAAAGAAAAACAATTTCTTGGAAGAGTTGTCATAATGCGTGTGTCTCACATAACCTACTTCAAGTTAAGCAATATAGGCAGTTTGTGGTTTATAACAATATAACTTTGAAATACTTTTTAAGCTAAAAAATAAAAAGTTACGAAAGGCCGAATTGCAAATGTTTACCTTTATAGAGAAATAGCGCGCTCGCGGTCTCTATTAATTGGTCCGCGGGCTAATGAGGAAGCTGACAGCGCCGGAACAATTCACCCCATTTACGAACAATTACGTATTGTAAATATTACGTCATTAAATTTATTTTAAGCCTTTCTAATTTTGTATTACTGTTAAATATAAATTTTAATATATCACGATTCTGCCTGTAATATCCCACTGTTGGGCAAAGGCCTCTTCCCCATGTAGGAGAAGGATCGGAGCTTAATCCACCACGCTGCCCCAATGCGGGTTGGAGGATACATTCCCTACTATGAGTAACGATCGCTATCAGGTGTACATGATAACCACCGGGACCGACGGCTTAACGTGCTCTCCGAGGCACGGTGGGGAGACCCACAAGGACTGCACAAACACCCAGGCCACGGCAAACATCTGTATGGCCAATACAAATGTTGTTGTGTGCGGGGATCGAACCCGCAACCGCCCGCGCAACAGTCAATCGCAATCCAGTGCTGTGACCGCTGCGCCAACGCGGCGTCAACTTTTTTTAAATACTATATTAATTTTAATAATAATATTATATGTATTAATTTTAATATATATAAATTTATAAATATATACTACCTAGTGGACCTAGAGAGTAGAGATACAGGTCTAGTGAGAGATATGGCAGCAATTATTGATAGAACAATCTATACATATAATAAAATGGTAGGAAAGTCAAAACTGTACATTGAATATTTTTTTAAAAGAATACTTGGGGTGTGATCTACAATCGATACCGAAGCCAAAAATATAGTTTTTAGAATTTTTGTCTGTTTGTCTGTTTGTCTGTTTGTCTGTATGTATGTCCGGGATAAACTCAAAAAGTACTGCATGGATTTACTTCAAATTTGGCATGAATATTATTAAGAAGTTGGGTCAGAACATAGGCTACATATTATCACGCTATCACCTACGGGGAACGAGCAGTGAACGCACGCAGACGACGTCGCGGGCAGCAGCTAGTAGATAATAAAATTACAAAAATAAGTTTCCTCGTAGTTTCATAAATCTACCTAAAATTCTAGCCTGCCATTTAAACTTCTAAATAATAATAAAAAACTTACCATCGATTTAAAAGTGCAGCAGATCTAGCAATATTTTAAATTAAAAAAATCTGTAATATATTATCTAACTGAGGACTCAAATCTATACTAATATTATAAATCTGAAGAGTTTGTTAGTTTGTTTATTTGAACGTGCTAATCTCAGAAAGTAGGTACTGGTCCGATTTGAAAAAATCTTTCAGTGCTAGATAGCCCATTTATCGAGGAAGGCTATAGGCTATTTTTTTTCAAATTAAAGCGTGTGAAACCGCGGGGTACAGCTAGTAGTAAAATAAAGCAAGAAAAGAGTAAAATGTGTATCTTTCGTTAGGTACTTTGGCAAATTGCGATTCCTTTGGTGGAAAAAATAAATCCGAATCCGAATTAATAAATAGTATACCTTAATTTACTCGGTAAAAGAACATGTCAATTCAGCGGAGTTATGCTGACAACAGTGCGGATAACTGCTTATTTCCAGCTAAATATTAATGTCTCCAGGTCAACATTTTTGTTCGACAAGTACCTACAGCTGCCAACGCTAAAGCATCATTTATGGGGTCTCCGTAAATGAGGCCTAACAAACAAACTTGCAAACTATCATAAATGTAAAGCATATCTTAAGTATTAAGTCAATCTTAGTATCTGGTATTTTTTAATGAATTTTTATACTTATACCTAAGTATTTAATGTATTCGGATTTCGGAAATATAACGCAAAAGAGAAACTGACTGCAAGATCGTTATTGTTGGAAATTCATAAAGGAGAAATAGTTATGTCGATGACTACGATCGTAAAGATCAATCTTGTCTAATTATATATTTTGAATTTATACAGAGCCGCCGCAAAGACTGTGGGTCATACATGAAAATGGGACGCGCGTCACCACAGCTAGTGCTGGATCTAACACGAGCAGAAATATTGGCCCCTACTATATTGGCGACACGGTTCATCTTTTTTGTGTCGTATTTGGAGGTATTAATAACATAAAATTTATCGTAATCGTTTGATAATGCATTATTTGCCAAATGTATGAAAATATAAAGTGTGAGTCTCTTTCTTTTCATCTTTTAATAAGGTAAACCACAACCATCTCTCTCCTGGTGGACGGAACAACGTTTGCTCAAAAATGCTTCCACGCCGCTGTCTGAACAGCGTGTACGCATCGACTTAATGTACGGTCCGTTACGAAGAGAAGACCACGGTCGAGTGCTCACTTGCGTCACTAGTAATAACGAAAAGACGCCGCCGCTTTCCATCGACGTCACTATTGACATGTACTGTAAGTAGTTCATGAATCAATTTCATACTAACTGTTCCCCTCCCTTTTTTACACCACAAACATAGCAATCAAGCATAAGGCCCTCCTGATAGTAAGTTTATACCATAGTCCTTGGACGCGTCCACCTCCAGAAGCATTGCTACCGCGTTGCCAACTTTTACCCCAATTGTCCCCAGGAGCTACAAGAACATAATATTAAATTGGAGTAATATAATTGTACTGTGAACTTTTGTAAGGTTGAGATCATTCGTCAGTCGGTCTGATCTAAGTTTTGCGTAAAATATTTCCTTCTATGTTCTACCTCAATACGCTTTACTAACCCTTAAGTAAATTCCTTTCCAATAAAAATTTCAGAAGCGTAAGCATACAAGTCATTACAAATGCTTTAGTAGTTTTAGTTTGAATTCATCCTTTGGCGATTGGATATAAAATTTGTATTTATCGTATTATATTGTGAGTTGTACGATCGTAATGTGTTCCGCTGAACCCTCGCAGTACCCCCGCAGCTGGTGTCGGTGCGCGCGGTGGAGGCGGGCGCGGCGGCGGGGCGCGTGCACGCGGGCTCCGAGCTCGCGCTGCAGTGCCGCGTGCTGGGCGCGCGCCCGCTGCCCGCCATCGAGTGGCGCCTGGGCGACTCGGGACTCGCCAACGTGGAGCAAAATATCACGGTACTAAGTCTGAATTGCCAAATCGACGATATAAGTGAATAGCACCGCTAAAGTTTATTTTACCAGTAGGTATACCTTGTGCTTAGCGGTGAAGCAGTTTTTCTTCGTGAGGAATCCCACGTCCCTATTGAAAAATTCCATTAGGATCCCATCAAAAGCGACAAAAGCCACTTAGAAGCCGATAAAATAAATATAATTTGTTGGAAATTTGGAAGAATTTCTTAATCTTGCTTTTGTTAACTTGCAGAATAAAAACGTGGTTGATAGTAGCAATTCTAACCAACAAGGCCTTTTTAGACCTATGAAATATTATTTAATAGGTATATATAAAAAATCACTAACTAAGCTTAAATGCGAGATAGTTTAGTTAGTCCATAACATCAGAAGATTTGGAATCGTACCATATGACACATGGAATTTAATAGTTTTATCACTATTTATTTTGTACTTACTTTTTGAATGTCTACAAAAGTTTCAAATAAATGTCTAAGATCGAGTCGTCGCAGCGGCTGGTGGTGAGCGAGGTGCAGCTGAGCGTGACGCACGAGCACGACGAGGAGCTCGTCACGTGCTGCGCGCCGGCGAACAGCCGCGAGGCCGAGCGACAGGTGTGCGCGCCCGCGCTGCCGCTCACCGTGCTCTGTGAGTGGGCTTCTTTATACAACTAGGTCGGCAAACAAACGTACGGCTTACCTAATAGCCTATACACGCCTGCAACACCAGAAGCATCGCTAGCGACTTACTTGAGCTCTGGTCACCTTACTGACCACAGGAACACAACACTGCTTGAAAGCAGTATTATTTAGCTGTGTGGCCTGTGTGATATCTGTAAGGTCGAGATACTTCTCCAGTCAGGCTGCTATCTCCTGCTGTGTTCTACCTCAGTAAAACCTCAAGAAAACAAACCTCAGTAAACTTTTCTACTTTGGACATGTTTAGTGTGAACTCTGTTAGTTATATTTCGATCAATATTTCGACATTTGGACATTGGTAGACTAAAAACTGACGAACGAAACGACTGATAAAAACAAAAATGTTTAATGGTTACAGACTCTCCCGTTTTAGAAATTGTTGTCGACGAAGAATTAAACAACGACACTATATCAGTAGTAAAAGGATCGAGTTTATCTATGAACTGCAGTTGCCAGGCGAATCCGTCCGTGCATCAGCTGACTTGGTATCACGAGGTATTATTCATTAATTTATTTTTTTGACTTACGTATCAGTAACCGCCCGCACAGCGTGGTGACTATGCGCAAAACACATGAATTCACGACATTTTTGGGGCGAACTTGAGGAGACCTATGTCCAGCAGTGGACTGTGATAGGCTGATGTGTGTAACAGTAACTGTACAAAATTTTTTTACATAGAAGTATTTTGTAACATACGATACTTGTAGGTATCTACTATTACAATATAGTTAAGTTCAATTTCTATATATCATTATATAAAATAGTAGAAATTACAATGTGATTTTGTGACATTGTTAGGAGGAGACGATTGAACCTAAAAGCGCAGACGGCACCGAAATTGCTATCCAGCCGACGCTAACTCTCTCGGAGGTGAGCGAGAGCGACGCTGGGGTTTACTTGTGCGCCGCCGTCAACGATGAGGGCTTCGCCTACAGCAAACCTATCGTCGTCGACGTCACGTGTAAGTGATACGGAGGGGGGGGGAGCTCCTAGATTAGATTTAGCAATTGTGAAACATATGTTGGTGCTCTGGATGGGGGTCATATTCATACGATTACAATATTTTCATCATTTTAATACTTCTCAAAACTTTGATAAATTAATCCGACGATCGATACACAAACGAAGTTTAAATGATGCGTCTATTTTTTTTTTCGTTAAAAACCATTCCCGGTTTTATTAACTTAATTTGAAATAATAACAAAGTCTGTATCAGTACAGCATCGATATGAAATAAATCGCTTTTAAAATTATAACACTTTTATAATATATATATTATATTGTTTCGTTTTATAGATCCACCATATTGTGAAGATGAGAGTGTAGTGGAATATGGCGTTGGAAACGACGATAGTCTCAACTTGACTTGTAAAATTAAAGCTAACCCGGCACCTACAACCTATTACTGGTTGCTAGTCAGCGAAGTAGAAGGCACCAAGTTGAGAAGTAACCAATCTGTTACATTAGAAACTCAAGACTCTACTTTGGTTTATAGAAGACCAAATGGAACTACTAGTAGGTTTATATTTATATAAGTAAATATATTTTGTATAATTGCTATTTGTGACGTCGATTGGCCAAATTATACTTGGAATTATTAATGTTGATATTTTTTACAGCTCTTGTGTATTGCTGGGGTCTGAATGGAGTAATATCGAATGAGTTGCAACATCACAGATGTACATTTATGGTCACGGATGAAACTTCTCCTCGACCACCGTCCGATTGCGTCGCTTCTAAGAATGTTTTGAGTGAAATAACAGTTACTTGTAAACATGGTCATGATGGCGGTCTCCAACAGGTATACAACATACCACTCTTTATGAATATAATCATGAATCTTATTAACGCTACGTATAGTTAAGCAGCTTTTTGAAGTTATACTTCTTTTGGTGCGTTAGGGAAAAATGATGAGAGTACATTTTTACGACGCGCGCGCACATCGTCACAAAAAACCGACACCCTGAAGTTAGCTAGTCAACGAAGAAGTTAGCGCTTGATGGTAAGCGAATACCGTAACAGATTGACACTAGCAACACCAGAAACATCCCAAGAGCGTTACCGACCCTATCTCCAACCCTCCCCAAGAACTCTGGCTATCATACTCAATTACTCACCACAGGAACACAACACTACTTGAGAGAAATGTTATTTAGCTGTGATATTTTATAAGGTTGAGATGCTTCAGCAGTCGATGTGCCCTACCTCCGTAAAATTCATTTCTATACTAAAAATATAACACAAAATAATTTCTTGCAGAAATTCAAATTCACAGCAATCGATTTAGACACTAAAGACCAACTCGTGTCAATCATCAATCAAGATCCGAAATTCATGATACAGGAGCCAAAACAAGATAATTATAAGTTCGTGGTTGTTGCATTTAACGAGAAAGGAGATAGCGAGAGCGTGGAAATAGATAAAGACAGTATAATTGATGAAAACGCAAATAATGGTAAGATTTCTTTAAACATGTTTGATGACTACTTTTTATAATTATAGTAACTTTAACTTAATTTTAACTATAGAGGTTCTCTGTAATTCTATAAAGTGGTAAGTGAGACAGTAAGTGATGATTCAGCACTGTACCATCCCACTGCTAAAAACTACTAGGCATCTATCTCCATGTAGGAGAAGGGTCTGATCTTAATCCACAGTAAGTCAGTTTAGTTAAAAGAGTAACTGCGGAGTTTTTTTGCTAATTCTTCTCCGCCTAGAATCTACCTTCCAAATCGTTGGTCACTTTTAATGATATTTAAAATTTTAATTTGTAAAATGACGATTGGAGGATGCTTTTGAAGCCTGTTTGAATAACCTTCATGATGATTTTGATTTAATATTACGAGTAATATAAGTATAATACTTACATACGTATGTAGATACTACTTAAGTCTACTATCAAAGTCCATCGTATATCTTGTTTCTGTTGTGAGCTCCTCTTATGCGTTAGTTATTATTGCATGTCTACTTGTATAAATTTGTAATTTTTTTCATACTCATAATTAGAATATACATACTATAACTAATATGTTTATTTATAGTATGTGTATTGTGTGTGTATTGTGAGTGTTTATTTATAGTATGTGTATTTTAATTAAGTATGAAAAAAACTGCAAATTCACCTAAAGGGCCCCGTAAACGATCAAATTTGTTTGTCAAACTTGTTTGATCAAACATCAAACAAGCCCGCACACGATCAAACCAATAGATCAAATAAACTCCTAGAAACCAAAACGAGAAATCTGTACATCTACTTATATACAAATAAATAAAATTGGAGGGTCTGTTTGTAATATTAAAATAACCGTTTTTTACTAAATTCATATGTTTGTATACACGGTACATATACCAAAATAACATTTTTTTATGATTCTTGTCTGTCTGTCTGTTTGTTCCGGCTAATCTTTAAATTTTGACGGGACTTCCACTGGCAGATAGCTGATGTAATAAGGAGTAACTTAGGCTACTTTTATTTTTTATTTTTTTATTTTATAGCTAGAAAAATAACTATTTTTTTAAATTCCACGCGGACGAAGTCGCGGGCACAGCTAGTATATAATAAATATAAATATCATATAAAATTACTAATACAAGAAAGTTGGAAAATATTGGCACTACAATTTAGAAATACACGGAACTTTGATAACTGCAATGGAGCTGTAGATGGAAAGCATATCAATTTACAAAAACCTGAAAATTAAGCTTCCTATTATTATAATTATAAAGGAATACACAGCCATTGCAGTTGTGTTCTCCATGGTTTCAAGGCGATAAGTGAGATTTTATTTGACAAACAGCCGCACACGATCAAACAGGTTTGTCAAACACACCTTCAAACAAAATTTCCATCAAACACGTCAAACATTTTCAATGTTTGACAAACACATCAAATACGCCCGTACACGATCAAAAAATTTGATCAAATATTTGATCGTCTACGGGGCCCATATGAGATAAAAATAAAATGAGCTGTACGTGTCAGGGTCGCCGGCCACCATCAGCGCGGTGACGAACATCACGACGCTGGCGCTGGCGCTGTGCGGCGGCGTGGCGCTGCTGGCGCTGCTGGCGTGCGGCCTGGTGCTGTGCGCGCACGACCGCCCGCCCGCGCCGCTGCCCGCCTACAACACGGACGGTACCGAGCGACATGCCCTGTTAATCCATACTAATATTAAAAATGCGAAAGTAACTCTGTCTGTCTGTCTGTCTGTCTCGCAATCACGGCAAAACTACTGAACAGATTTAAATGAAATTTGGTATACAGATAGTCTAGAGTCTGAGAAAGGACATAGGCAACTTTTTAATGCGAAAAAAGGGATGTAAGGTGTTGAAATGTTGGAATGAAAATTTGTATGAGATATAATGTTCGTGTTCGTAACTGTCAAACATTTAATGTTCATCCCGTCGATATGGTAAACTCTCCGATAAAATTAAAGAACGTATTTAAATAAAGGTTTCGAATTTTAAAAATGTATAACAATGTCAGTAATTAAAACGGATTGACATAATATACATTGGTTGTCATTGTCAACGAGGTTGTCAAATATAAAACGTAGTGGTTATATACTCTTTGGTCAAATATTTATGCGTGCGTTCAGAAATTTATTTAGTGTAAACTAAGGAAAATATATCAAGCTAATTAAATCTTATACTATTAAAAAAAAGGAAAGCATTTTTTTCCCTCAAATCAACGCAGGTGAAACCGCGGGGCACAGCTAGTAATCTATATAATAGAAATGAATGTTGCTAAGCGCATAACTGGAGAATGGCTCGACCAATTCGGCTGATTTTTTTTGTATGTTCCTTAAATCCCACGGAAGATTTTTATACTAAAAAAAAAACATAACAGACAGAATGAAGTCTGTCCGGGCAGCTAGTAATTAATATAACAATACAATAAACCAAATTATTTTTACATCTCTCATGTTCGGTAAGTAGGTTCTTATTACCTCCAAATGGGGCTTGTAGGTGACTAATTAGCGCTCTAGGGTGATAATGTAGCTAGAAACGCCCTAGGGCGGTAAGTAATTAAAAAAAACACTTCTTTCTTTCAAAAAGTTCGCGTACATCTAACCACCATACTGACAATAGACATCATGCATTCAGCCCAATGACCAAAGAGGTCGCTTTGCTATTCAGCCTTGTCTTCGTGTGAGTATAATTGTCATCAATTTTAAATATCGAACGGCGAAGCTCAATTTCGATCTTGATAAAAAAAAATTAATGTTTTATTCTTGTAATGCCGGTTTTTTTCTACTCATGTACCTCACGATCGAGATGTAAAGCAGAATAGTTAGCTCGGGTGTAAGCATAATTATAATATAAATATCTAGGGCTGCAATTGATGCCTTACAGCCCTTGGCTACTAATCTACTATTATTCCTTGCTTGCTTGCTTTAGCCTATCGCAGTCTAGTGCTGGTTATGTCCAGCTTCCTCAGGTTCACGCCAAACTTACTTTTTTTGTATTTTTTATTAACGCTTGGAAACGGTTTTACGCATGTACGGGTATGTGCTCGCCAGCATGGACAGAACGTACCGGTAACACTAAAACCCAGTGATGCCTCCGTCGTCGTAGTGCGGCCTCCGTCGTCGTAGTGCGGCGTCACTGAAATTACTATGCAACGGTGAAGACCAAATTATCTGGACAAAAGAAAGTGCACTATACGATTGTGGGATGAAGTTCTAATTTTTTAAATGCTATATGCCATCACGCCAGCTCGAGGCCTATAATTGATAAGTTAGATAGCGTGAGGGGTAGCTACGGCCCCGGTTTTAAATCTTTTAATGATCGTAATTGAGTTCTCAGCAGCAGCATATCGTGAATATAAATAATATTGTGAAAGTAGTAAGAAAAATCCGACACCACGAAAACGACATAAATTAGACGACAACTAACTTAATCTTTTGATCTATATTCTATTTAGTTTTAGTAATTAATAATAAATCAACCACTTACATATTTTTAATTTTTTTTTTACTTTTAGAATCAAACTGCGAAACGTATCACGACAGCGACGACGGTAGCGAGTTCAACGTGCGACGGACGGAGTCGTTCAGGCGAGCGATGGCCCGGTACCCGTCGAGGAGCTACGACGTGCAGAGGACGAGCTCGTTCCACTCCGCGCGCTGCGCCCACGACCTCGAGCCGCCGGCGCCGTGCGACGCGGTGCGGCGCGCGCCCGCCTGCCGCGTGCACTCGCTGCAGAACATCAGCCGCAGGAGGGACGCGGACGCGCTGCCCGACCAGCTGCTCGTGCGCCTGCCGCCCGACACCGGCTACAATGTTCCCAAACCGGTGCGTAGTTACGTACTAGGTGACTAGTATACTGGTGAGGAGTAGTAGAGATCAGACGATGAGCTGATCGAGTAAAACACGTGTAAAGAAAAGTGTTGAGAAATAATTAAATAAGCATTATTGACATATTATGTTTATTTTCAGATGAACACATTTTATACGATGCCACGTAAGATGCGTCACAAAGCCAAAGAAATAAGCGACGAAACGTCCGAAATAACTCAAGCTTCCGACGGATTCTCCCTCCCCCCTCCTCCGGACGAATTCGGCACCTACCGCGCGGCGACGAGGATCCGAGACATGCCTACTAAATCCACGCCCACCTACACTACTATCGTGAGGCATAATTCCATGGGAAAGGACCCAAATAAGTACAATAATGTTATCATTTCCCCCATGAACACGGTCGGCTTGCCGAGTATTAGCGGAACACAGAATAGTGTGTACACGTACCCGGACGATGATCAGGTGAATACAAATCCATTTGAAGATTCACCATAGTCAAATAATTCTTTTTTTACCTTTTAGTTACCATTAATTAATTATTTTGTTTCATAGGACTTGCATTATTTTGGACTAATTGAATGTAAATATACATATTTTTAATTTTTATTTGTTATTTGCATTTGATTGTAGTATATTATTGCATAGAAGATTTATAAATAATAATACAGGTTTTGATTGGATAATAATTTATTTACAAAAATAGAAATCAGTGTTCTGCCTGGCAGAATCACAACACTATTGACTTTTTATCTTGTACGTGCACATAATTAGTAGTAAGTAAATATAGCGATGTATTGAATGTATATAGCACTTAAACTAAGGAATCTGAGAATGTTATTAAATTAAGTGATTAATTTATCAGTCACTGCCATCGCAAACATCAGTAGTTCATGTAATTTTATTAATTTATCATTATGTAAAATATTTGATACAAAAATATTAATTTTTATAATTGTACTGTAATAGCATTTAACAATATACGTAAATTAATGACATCAAGTTTTTTATTATTGAAATCCAATAAAATTGCAAATTATGTTACATGGAGTGTTTTCTAAATGATTTTGCTAACGACTTCTCTATTTTAAATTGCTTAGATATACAATCAGGAAATAAAAAATACAACTAATCCATACGATCCAAATGCGCCTGCGCCACAGTTAGCTTATCGATAAGCAGTTGAGTGTTTGGTCGACTCTGTAAAATAAAAATAGAACTTAAACGCTACAGATATTGAGAATAAGTAGATCAACAGTCAAAAGTTTAGTTGTATTGTCTACTGGCCGGTAAATATAAATATTGGTGATGATATGGTGAATAAATACCGAGTGAGTATGAAAAAGGTCGAATACACAGTTGAATCGTGCCAATCGTGTGCAACCTGGCGTCGTTCTCCACTCAGTGTCAATCGTCAGTCAACTCGAAATGACTAAAATAAAATGGGCGTGACGACAGTATCAAAAAATCGTAAATTTAATGATTTTAGGGGAAACAATTCAAAATACTGGTTTAGTTTTATGTAAAATAATAAGATTATTGTGATTTTCAATAAAATAAAACATTAAAATACTGCAATCGGCCATTTTGATTGAAACACAAATTACAGCGCATGACGTCATGCTATAATACTATAGCTGTACCGCTATAAACTCGACCCTAGCGATGGCCCGTGGGACGCGTGGGCGGGTAGCACTCAACCAATCAGACAGTCTGAATTCTGATGTCGGCCGTCGACGGGCGTAAGATAGAGATACTGCTCTTAAAATTATGTGTGATAGCTCATTGGATTCGGAATCGCCTAGAAAAATGTTCTGTGTTTTAGCACATAAAAAATTGCAATTTAAAAAAAAGGAAAAAATGGCCTTCCGTTTTTTGCCAATATTTCATAAACTATTAATATTTAAGAAATTTCAAAAAATGATTCTTAAAGAGGAGGAAATTTCTAATAAAAAAACTTGCAGCTCCTGGAACTATCTCCATTATTTATAATTTTAATTTCATGCTGGTCTTAGGTTGAACGCGTCCGAAGTGTATCTTTAACATGACGCCAGTGCCGACGCCATGACACCTGCTGCCGTTTTGTCGAACTCATTGAAAACATATTAGAAAAATAGTTTTAAACTTCCTTAAACTTAAGTTTATTACCGAAATATCGGTATTTACGTGAATAGTAAATGTGTACCCACATTAGCCCATGTTCAGATGACGAGCGCTTAACGCGCGTTTTGATAATGCGCGTTTACAACTACATACATTTTATTCAGGCCGTACACATGCTAACGCGCGTTAAGCGCTCGTCATCTGAACATGGGCTAAGGGGGCATCAGGCGGCAGCGGCGCCAGCTCGGAGCGCGCGGCGCCCAGCGGCAGTACAATAGTTACGTGTGTACGCACCTGCAGCGCCGAGAGCGCGGCCTCGTGCAGGTCCTTGCAGCGCGCGAGAGCGCGGCGGCGCGGCGCGGGCGGCAGCGGCGCCAGCTCGGAGCGCGCGGCGCCCAGCAGCAGCGCGGCGCACGCGCACACGTGCGACTCGTCCCCGCAGCCCAGCCACACGCGCTCGTTCACGCTCACCAGCCTGAGGACACACGCACATACGTTCTTTTATGAAGTAAAGCTTCTTTACGCACGCTTGACTTGGGGAGTGAACTGGTGAATGCGTGATGAGAGCGTTACGAAAATTGTGATAGGGCGAGGCGAACGGAAATTGTGAGGGCTGTTGAGAGTAACTGGAGCTAAAGAACTTTTACTTCAGTCGTATGCAGCACACTCTTTTTTTTTACCGACTTAAAAAAGAAAATTCGACCGTTTTTTATGTTCATCTATACTAATATATAAAGCTGAAGAGTTTGTTTGTTTGTTTGTTTGAACGCGGTAATCTCTGGAACTACTGGGCCGATTTGAAAAATTCTTTCAGTGTTAGATAGCCCATTTATCGAAGAAGGCTATAGGCTATGTATCATCACGCTAAGATCAATAGGAGCGGAGTCCACGCCGACGAAGTCGCACGCAGAAGCTAGTTATTCATACATTTATTTGTTGTTTGTAACTGGGTTTGCCGATTTAGATTGTTTTTATTCGTAAGCTGGTGCTTGTCGCGTGGTCGATCGCGTGGCGCGATATTATGATAATTTTGAGCAAGACATTCCCCTCAGTACCCTACCTCAATATTGTTACTGATATGAGATATGTTCACAAATTGTAAGCCCGGCGTCCATTATTTAACTTTAATCTAGTATTTTGCTAAATGCTTATAAAATATAGTTTAAACAAACATGAAAGTAATTATCAAACATATTTGAAGAAAAACCATAAATAAAAGAGAAAGAGAAACTAAAAAACTAAAATGGAAAAAATAATCTTATAAATAGATGTTTTCACTGTATTTATCATATGACAACTTACTTTATGTATATATCCAGAACCTGCTCCAGCGAAACGCCAATATTTAGTATAGCTCTGAACACCATGCTTTTCTCAGCTTGTAATTTACAGCTCATTATTTCCAACTGGCGAACAATGAAATCTGCAAAAAAAAATGTAACTGTTTTACCAAATACTATGGATACGTCGATTAAGTTTCAATACTAGTCAAATGGGCATGACGACAATATCAAAAAATCGTCAAAATTTAATGATTTTAGGGAACACTCATATTAAAAAAAATCAAAATACTGGTTTAGTTTTATGTAAAATAATAAGATTATTGTGATTTTCAATAAAATAAAACATTAAAATACTGCAATCGGCCATTTTGATTGAAACACAAATTACAGCGCATGACGTCACACTATAAAACGTCAGGCGCGTTCCACCTAAGACCCACAATTCCGACCGCTGAAAACCACTCAATAGTCTAGTCGACAAGTTGAAAATTGTCGAAAATAGAGATACTGCTCTTAAAATTATGTGTGATAGCTCATTTTATTTGGAATGACGCCTAGAAAAATGTTCTAAAAGCGTGTGTTAGCACATAAAAAATTGCAAAAGTTATAAACAATTAAAAGCCTTAAGTGGAACGCGCCCGACGCAATATATTGCGACGTCAGAGCCGACGCCATGATACCTGCAGCCGTTTTGTCGCACTCATTGAAAACATATTAGAAAAATAGTTTTAAACTTCCTTAAACTTAAGTTTATTACCGAAATATAGGTATTTTCGTAAATAGTAAATGTGTACCCACATTATGGAAGAGGTTTTCTAAATCTTTCGTCATGCCCATTATAGTTGTTAGCACACTTTTGTTCTAATGCCTATGACTTTAGTCTACCCGCGATGTATTTCAACCAAAACAAACACATACAGTTTAAAAAGTTTTAAACGCAAGTAATTTACGCAAACGCAAGTAGTAGTTTTTTTTTACTCACATAACGGAAAACAGTGACCAGTGTTGACGTACTCCCGACCTAAGGTAGTTAGTTTAGAAAGAACGGACGAGAGCCTCTCATCAGGTGTGGGTAGGTTACGGGCTGCGGCTTCGGCCTCCGCCAGTATGTTGCTCCAGATGTTCTCGACCAGCAGCGCATCATTATGACCCGAACACTGAACGATCGCCAGCTTACACTCCCACAGATTATATCGATCCGCGTACTCCTCGTACAGCTAAAAAATGAAATAATATATTTTTTGAAACATACGTATAGATATAATAACCAATAAAATTTTGTTGACAATATTTAACTAGCAAGAAGCATCGTTGTTCTGCCATAAATGCTGTGTGAAGGCAGTAACCGTTTTTTACTGCTTGTGTATAACGCCATCACATTTCTTTTATGATAACGATTGTAAAATACATTATTGACATATAATATAATACAAAATATTCAGTTTGAAAAAAAAAAACCAAAATTTTGAACTCAATTTTCTCAGGTTCCGTCAGATTTATACCTTATCTGCGCGACAGTAGTAGATGATGGAAATTATTTAATTTTATTTTTGTTACTAATGAAAATGACTGCGACTTTTAAGCTCATAGAATTTGACAAATAACTTAGAGCTATACATATACCTTATGTCACAGGATATACAGAGATAGTAAAAATATAATTTCCTTATTGTTCTCAATCGAGCAAAAAGTCAATATAACAATTGTGTGGTTGTGTGTGCGTGTCACCTGCGTGATCTCCAGCAGCTCGTCGTCGAGGCGCTGCAGCAGGTGCGGCGCGGGCGCGCTGGGCCCGGCGGCGAGCGCGGCGCGCACGGCGGCCTGCACGCGCGCGTGTGTGTGTGTGGTTGTGTGTGCGTGTCACCTGCGTGATCTCCAGCAGCTCGTCGTCGAGGCGCTGCAGCAGGTGCGGCGCGGGCGCGCTGGGCCCGGCGGCGAGCGCGGCGCGCACGGCGGCCTGCACGCGCGCCACCTCCGCCGCCTCCTCCAGCCGCCGCAGCAGCTCCGCGCCGCCAGCAGCGCGCGCGCCCGCACCGCGCACGCACACCACGCCCGCCGACACCCACGACATGCGCTGAGACAAAGTCGCGCCCGTTCTGCACCGACCACGCTCGCGTCAATATATATAATTATAATATGGTATTTCTTTAAATATTATTACTATTAGTCTGCCTTAAATAATATAATATATTCAAAGTACTTTTTCAAAAAGGTCAATATATCAACAATTTAATAAAAGGTACTTTTTAAAATAGATAACGAAATAATTTCAAATTATACAAAAACATATGTCAAAGTCAAATAAATTGTTATCCCAAATAACTTACCTCAAAACACAACTTCTTTCAAACTTTTATTAACGTCCACATACTACACCAAATAAAAAAAATAGCACCCAGCATAGTCAAAAAGAGCCCCAACACAAAAAGCAAACACAGTTTCAATAAAAACACGGCCGCTGTCACCACAGTGATGAAGTGTCAGTCTCAAGACAGCGCGCGACTCACCCGGGCTTGGTGGCGAGCCCCTCGAGCACGTGCGCGGCGGCGAGGTGGTCGCCCGCCTTCTCCAGCACCTTCCACAGCAGGTCCAGCAGGTGCAGCGCGGCGCGCGCGGGCGCCTGGCGCGCCGCCGCCGACAGGTACGTGCGCAGCGACGCGGGCGGCGCGCCGCTCAGCGACAGCAGCTCTGCCGACACATACACATGTGTCAGCTCTATGTCAAACACTCTCAGATACTTCTGTTGAGTTTTCTTTTTAACAACTAGGTTGGCAAAGAAGCGTAGGACTCATCTGATAGTAAGCGATTGCTGTAACTTATAGACGCCTGCAACACGAGAAGCATAGTAAGCGTTGTCGATCCTACCCCCAATCCCCCCCAGGAGCTCTGGTCACCTTACTCACCACAGGAAGACAACACTACTTGAAAGCAATATATTTAGCTGTGATATTCTTCTGTAAGGTTTAAGAACTTCCCCAGTTTGTTTTTAATTTTGTTGAAATTTATTTATTTTTATTTATTAAGATACATAAAAGTAAGAATATAAATTACAAAGGTCAGTAAGATGCTATTTAAACTCATTTGAGTTTTACCGGACATCAGTGTCGTCGACATTATGAGTAGGCGCACAATTAACTTAATGCTAAGGTATATCATTACACTATCACATATTTAACTCGATGCCAATGTACTTCTATAAAGTAATTGTTGTTACACATTTAACCCACTACCAGTATGCCAATATAAGCAAAGAAAGAACACAGAAACAATAATACTAGTACAGTATTACCTGCACCCAAGTTCTTTGAAACGAGCCATTCATAGACAGCGACGTGCAGCAATTCATCGTCTCGACACAGGCAATCCCAAACTAGTTTTCTTCCCTAGAATAAATTTTTCAAGTTTATAACAGATTTAAGGTATTACGTATTAAGGTACATTTTATTTAAAAATCTATATTTTTTAAACGACGATATTTTACATAACAAGTACCTGATAATTGGCATCGGCGGGCGAAAGTGTATGTAAGGCGTCCGAAGACGCTGTAGATCCATTAGCGGTGGCCTCTGTACTACGATCGTACAGACGATCTAAAGCGTTGCAGACTTCGCGGTATATCTCCATTCTAAATTGTTTAATATTATACTCATCATTGATGAAATACACAAAATATATTTTTTAGTTTCTGGAATGTGTGTTAAAACTATGTAAAAGTATCGAAAATTTGGTTTAGAGGTTTATTTCTCTAAATTAGTTTTAACTACATAGATATCATTTCTTTTTTGAGTGTCATCATACACATTTCTACATTTTCAAACGCTCTAGTGCCATTGTATTGTCTCTAAGGCATCATTATAAAAATAAAATGGTCACATACTTTTGAGGAGAGGGCTTTGTAATGACATTACAATAGAATAGTATTATAGTTGTCACAAAATAAGAGGCCCGTTTGGACGTTTAACAAATACCCTAGAATGTAACTTGCTACGAAACTGTAAGAAACAATAAAAGAATTATTAATAACATATAGTGTTTTTAAAACATACGTAAATTTTTTGGTGCGTTAAATATTATGATAGAATATATTGGGAGTGTTCTTTTCGCGCTTACTTTATAGTAGCATGCAATTTCTAATTATTACGAAACGTCTCAAAAACAGTTACGTTCTAAGTCTTTTTGTTTTTAAATAGTAGTGTTGTAACAAATTAATTACTGAATTTCACCAGCATCATTCGATTTTAATAGTAAATCGATATTGTGTAGTGATCTCTACTGAATATAATTTTATTGTATTTGCTCGCAAACGAAAAAAAAACTACTTCAATTACATTGACAAGTTTTTTTTTTTTTTGATATCGCAGGGTAACCCATTTACGGGTGATATCCAGGACGCCCGGGTAGGCAGTCCTAGACCGTATGTCGGACTCAGCATTTGGGGTGCCACTACCGCACTAAACCCCCTGCGGGAGCCTTCAGCCGCTATACTTGGAGGGTCCCGGATCTGCAGGCACATTGACAAGTAACACAACGTAGGTAGACGAAAAAATAATCAAATAAATACGCGTTATCAAAGATTACAGTCTTTACAGCTACCATGATCACGGGAGAAAAATGTCCTCATGTAGAAAACCTAATAAAACGCGAGAAAACCTGAAAAAGTTGTTTCATTCTAATGAGAGAAATTGGCGTAAACATTAGAAAACCATAAAAAAAAATTAGATTAAAGACAAATTGATCTTTTGTATCATTTCAATTTACCTACAATATTAAAGTTTAAGTTAAATTTTCTATTCAGAAATTTAATTTAATATACTTTACACTACATAATCAAATCGATCAAATACTCATACAAACTTGAATCGATTTATCGTGAGTATCGAATACCGAGTCGTATGGTTACTTCGCTATTTACGTCTCGATGACATATGTCCAAACGGGCCTATTATTTTGCGATGACTATAATAGTAGCACAATTAAGCCACAAGATGATGTAAGTGTTTGTTATAAAAAACAAATTAAAGTAGTCTGAATAACATTAAGGGTCTGTTTCACCAGTTGTGGATAACGTTTGTATATTTCAATCTTAAAGTTGTAGTTTATTAATTAAAGAGAAAGAGGTCCTACTGGCCTATTCTATCTCGCGCTGTCAAATTCTATTTGTATCACGGTCTACTACACAGGTCGTGCAACTACAGTAGTGGGGGTACGTCAGCTTAATGGTTGTGCTTTTCTTTTAACGGTCGCCAGAGGCATAGATTATGTGTTAAAATATAACCAATTACAATGAAACGTCACTAAACCAGCGTTTACAGTGTGCACTGCACACCACACCCATCGATAACAGTGATGTACAGCGGCGTTGTCCCGAACGAAAAGCTACACTATCGTACTAATCTCTCACCATTGAAATTGGGCTCCGTTACATGACCTGTGTTTAAGACCGTGGTTTGTATCGTCATCCATCAAATAGTATTATCCACAACTGGTGAAACGGTCACTAAATGTACATTTAAGTAGGTTTAAATTTAAATTACTTTTGCCTAATCATAATTTGGTAGTAAAAAAAAATGTTTTATTATACCTTCTGTAATAAGTTAAATGTCCTTCCCTATCTTGCGAGGGTTGATCGCTCTTATAGTAATATAATGCTTTGTCTTGAGGGTCAAGTTTACTGGCGCAAGTAACACAAAGATCCACTACACCGGAATAATAGCCAACTGATACTAGTTTTGAACACACTAATGGAAGATTCACATTTGGAGCTACGTCCTGAAAATTCAAACGGGTTATTATTTGTAATATAAAAAATAAATAAAAAGCAATTTATTTTGTGAGTAGGTCCTTACTTTACATAGTTTGAGAGCTTGTTGAAGCATCTCTTCACGCTCTGCAGGATTTTTCTGTTGTTTTGCAAATATTAACAATTCGTTTGCCTAAAAAAATTAACAGTTATTAATTAGTGACAAAAATGTTAGGGTTGATCAAATATGACTAAAATTACAATTACTGAATGACATATTGACGTTTAAAAAAGTAACCAACAGTTCCAGTGGATTTTTTGTTGGGGTTTTAAAGTCAATATGAATGAAGTTAATTTTGAAAAAAAAATATGAAGAACTTACTTTAGAACACGTAGCATCTTCTTGGCGATATAATGTCGGGCACAATTGTCTAAGTTTCTGAGAAATACCGTCGACGGAGGCATTGTCTCTTAAATATCCAACAACGAGAGATCCAAGTAACAAGCACGCAACTTCTTGCCCACCCACTAGCAATTCACTGAAAAATAGAACTTAATTCTTATTTACGTGAAACAAGCCTTAAAAATTCTATAATCACATATTACCAATTTTAGAATAAAAAAATATAAGATAACTTGGTCAAAGGAATTTTGGTTCTATATGTTACTATTTTAGTTTAGTTACCCACCGAAAACTAGCAGCTTGTAATGCACTTTGCTGTTCAGGAGGAAGACTCGCTGCAATCATGTGAAACTGATGCTCACACAGAACTTTCCACAGACTCAGCATTTCTATCGCCATTGCTGTAATATTACATTCAATTAAAAGTTATTGAAGTAGCTTTTATAAACCCTTGTCCACCATAATATAATATTTTTTCAATATAATAACTAAACTATACCACACATTACGTAGTATTATAAAAGTATAACATACTGATAAAAAGTTTCAGCGCGTGTAATGAAGCTTGCTCCTCAGAATGCGGAGGGGCCACTACACGTTGTATGAACGCAGCTACACGTTGCAATTTCTTTACTATGTATGAGCAATCTTCACCTGTCACCTTACTTGACATCTGAAATAATAATAAACTGTATTAGACATAAACATTTATAAACGAAAACAAAATAACACACTTTGAACGGGTAGCATACAATGAACATAACAATAGCAAAGAAATTATTATTGGCGAGAAGCCTGCGGTTAAATTTATTTTCATTATTTCTTATACCAAACTTAATTTGCTATGCATATTTTACACACTTACAAATTCTTTATTATCTGGTGTCTGTGATTTGGTTACACACTTCAAGTTCCAAATGGGGCTGAGAATTCTTCCCACATAGATATATAAGCCATTATGCTTTGCACTGAATTCAACTTGCATGGGGAAATTGTCTCTTGCCTGTTGCGTAACATTACCCATGAAAGATGTCTGATTGAATGGTGCCGGACTCATCATGGTTTGTTGGAATGATTGCGGCATTAAAGATTGGTTCTGCATTCCCATGGATTGGTTTATTTGTGCTTGCTGGTAAGACTGATTTAACTGCCTGAGTTGATCTTGCGGTCTCGACATCGGCGTTGACACTTGACGCGGTGAGAATTTAGGAGAACCTTAAAAATTATAATATTAAATTATATAAATACCTTAAATATTAATTGCTATTGATGACATTCGCCAACCGCGGACCAGCATGGGGGATTAAGCTTCTATCCTTCTCCTACATGGACAAAGAGGCCTATGCCCAGCAGTGGGATGTTATAGGCTGAATCGTGAACCGTCATATTTAGTTCTTAATGCTAGTTTTGTGCATTTTCCATTACTTTTTACAAATATTAACATTGCATATACATAATATAAAAACTATTTTTATTGTCTAATAATTCCAACAAAAAATTATTTTGTATATGTATCCAAACTTACTTATTAGTAAGTGTAAAATTCGATTAGAAGACTCCTAAATAATATTTTATATAAAAACTAGCTTCTGCGCGCGACTTCGTCGGCGTGGACTCCGCTTCTATTGGTCTTAGTGTGATGATACATAGCCTATAGCCTTCCTCGTTAAATGGGCTATCTAACACTGAAATAATTTTTCAAATCGGACCAGTAGATCCTGAGATTAGCGCGTTCAAACAAACAAACAAACAAACAAACAAACAAACTCTTCAGCTTTATTATATTAGTATAGATTAAAACACACTGACCTATCATAGAAGGTAATTGTGAAGTTTGAGGGAAATAGGGCGCCGGGGCAACCTGACTCCCATAGAGAAAGAACGCTCTGGCGGCCCACTCGCTGATCGACAAATCCCCACTTGTTGCGTCCTCACAGGCCAAGTACAGGGCGCAGGCACAGGCTTGATCTGCACCGTGAAGCTAAAAGCGAGTCACATATAAAACTATTCGAATTTAGTTTACATAACTTAAAGTAGTTTATTGTCTTCTTCACACTTAGCTTTTAGCCCTTGTCAGCCTAGGCTGGATAGGCTAAAAGCTCGCTCGGGCTTAACGTTCTAGAGCGTTGATTGATACGTCAATGAAAATTGACAAAAAATTATTGAAATTATTGGAGTTTATTCCTTAAAAAACAATATAAGGCATGTAGTATAAAAAAAATTGGAAAGGCAGTTATGAAAGTGATGATTTACAGTACATTTCGCTGTTTATGTAAGATATAATATGTATAATAGTATACCAGCATTTACTTTACCAATACAAATAGCATGTATTTATATTTCGATTTTAGAATTTTATTATTTTATGCAATTATAATTTGATTCATTATTTCAATCATTAAGTTATATTATATTGCGTCGATCATTACTTTGTTTCTATATACGAATAATTACAAGTTGAAATTGTGTTTCATTTATAATTAAAACTAGCTTCTGCGCGCGACTTCGTCGGCGTGGACTCCGCTCCTATTGGTCTTAGCGTGATGATACATAGCCTATAGCCTTCCTCGATAAATGGGCTATCTAACACTGAAAGAATTTTTCAAATCGGCCCAGTAGTTCCAGAGATTACCGCGTTCAAACAAACAAACAAACAAACAAACAAACAAACAAACAAACAAACTCTTCAGCTTTATAATTATATTAGTATATAGATTAGAATCTTTCTGTCACTTTTTTTTTTTAAATAAAATATAATAATCGTGCGCGCACCTGGAACATGTCCTTGACGGGTTGCGCTTCGGGGCCGCGGCAGTCCCGCAGCAGCGCCCGCAGCAGGTCAGGCGCCGCGCCCGCCGCCAGCAGCGCCGCGCCCCACGCGCTCACCACCGCCCAGCGGGACGACGACCACACCTCTGCAGCACACACCAATATCTCATGGAACTGTTCACATGCTTCTTATTAAACCATTGCTATTTTGAAAATAACAAGTAAATTTTACTTATTTATACTTTGGAGACGGACTGATGTATGAGTGTAATATCAAATGCTATGGAATATGGAAGTTTTCATCCATGGGAGTGAGCAGAACTATCTTGATGTTTTTTTTTAATGAATAATTTTATGTCATCTTTTACCTGGCTACTCTAAGATCTTAGGACATTATTGATAGGAACATAGAACGAGAGATTAATTTTATTTATTTGTTACTGAAATTATTTATCAAATCCCTTATATGATAATTCACTACCGCCATACTACGATTAATATTGCTTATTTTAAAATATTCAACTTGGATATGTTCAATAAACACATTATGTATGTATGTCTTTAATATGTAGACTATCTTTTAGGACAGAAGTGAGAAGTCATAAAGTACAGCCAACCTCTCTTAGCCCGGAGCGCCGGAGAGAGCAGGTGGTGCGGCTGCGGCAGCGCGGTGAGCGCCCAGGCGGGCCCGTCCAGCGCCAGCGCGGTGTGCGCCTCGCTGAAGCCGGCGCCGGGCAGCGCGCGCGACAGGCACCACAGCGACTCCGCCTCGCCGCCGCCCGCCGAGCACACCATCACCAGAGTACCTGACATATATATATATTTTTTTAACATACACTCACGGTTGTCTGTTCCTATGATAGCCGCTTAATACGGTAAACAGCCAGCTGATATAGTGAAATACTTTTTTTTGATAAATTTACATAAACGTATGTAATAACATATATATATATAAATACAAATATTACACCCAGACTCACGCGTGAATCGAGCCCGCAACACGCGAATCAGTAAGCAGGTCCACTACAAACTGCGACAACGAGCTAGTCAATAGCAGATGTATTTACTTCTTGGTTATTAAAAGGGTCTTGCGCAGAAAAGAAGATAATGAAGAGAGTCAAAAGGGAGAGTTCTCGCTTTTAGATAATTTGTATTCATAGATATTTTTTTAAGCAGTTAAATAAATACAATATTTATAAGGTTTAATTTACGACAACAACTGTTAAGTTTCAAACATATTTTTGGTACATATTGAGTTTATGAGTCATAACACAATATTTTATAGAAACTAACGATTAATACATTGCAAGCAAACTCATCAACTTTCTAACATTAATATAATCGTAACAAGCAATTTAAAAAATATAATTATGAAGAATATAAAAAATATTATATCATTACAGGTATAAAAGAATCAAGGGTTTATAATATATATCAGTATTTCTATATCAGTCCTCTGCCCAAAGGTTGCCTGGAAGAAATCACTGCATTAGCAATAAGGCCACCTGTTGAAACTGATGCAATTGTGTTACTTACAATTGTAATTCTGTATTTTATCAATTATGTATTGGTGTACAAAAAGTATAAATAAATAAATATAACCTACCATTATCGTAAACAGCATTATGCACTTGCTTAGGTTTTAGGACTGAAGAGTTAGGCGTGAAACCAGGAGGTAGTCTCACATGCAGCAATGTTAAGTATTGTATTGGTGTACAAAAAGTATAAATAAATAAATATAACCTACCATTATCGTAAACAGCATTATGCACTTGCTTAGGTTTTAGGACTGAAGAGTTAGGCGTGAAACCAGGAGGTAGTCTCACATGCAGCAATGTTAAGTATTGTATTGGTGTACAAAAAGTATAAATAAATAAATATAACCTACCATTATCGTAAACAGCATTATGCACTTGCTTAGGTTTTAGGACTGAAGAGTTAGGCGTGAAACCAGGAGGTAGTCTCACATGCAGCAATGTTAAGTACTGAGGTCTTTGAGATGCTCCTTGACTTGCACTAGAAACAAATTATCATTAATAATATTTATACTAGCATTAAAAATAGTACTACCATTTATTAATAATATTTAATATATAAAATGAAATCTTACTCTCCACATCCCGCACTGAAGTACAGTCTAGCTCCAGTTTGAGTAACAGCAACTAGATTAAGATGATCTGATTCTGATTCTTCGACAGCTGATATAGATATAACTGGTTTAAAATTATTTGCTTCTAGTGTCCTTAAAATAAAATGATAAATATTTAAAAATTTAAATTACACTCTCCATTACCATCACAAACAGTCGAGTTTTCACCTCATACTCACTTTACAATATCTACTGACAGTGATACAATTTTCCCTTGAGACAATCTTACAACCTTACTTAAGTCTTCACCATCACTCCCTAAATCAAATACTTCTATACAACCCTTCTCACTTAGTGTATATAATATGTGCCGTGAATTATCCACTTCAATCTTAACTATTGGGTCTTCATCATATAAAGCAGCATTCAGAAATGAAGGAACCAAAAACGATAAGGCACTTGTAGAATGATTTACTTTCTTACAATGCTTCCCAAACCACCCTAATTGTGCCTGTAAGTAATATTAAATATTAATCAGTTATACTTACTTAATAATTATTGTTAAATTCACTTTAAAAATACTTTTTTTTTTATTGATAAAATAACACGTACAGAAAGACCAGAAAAAAATAAAAATAGTGAAAGGCAAATTATGAATACAACTTGTGCAACACCAAGTTGGATTTCGCATTCCTTATAGTTTTCTTTTACAAAAATTTAAACGTACCTGATATGTTATTTCATATAAACAGCCATCTTTGCCACCCATAAATATTCGACCTTTTGAATTTGATTTGACACATAACATAGACACACCATCTGTGGGTAAAACAAAAACTGGTTCTGGAACTAGCTGTATTTCTTCAAACTCTGCGGTTCCATCTTGTTTGCTATTTGAAAATGTGACTCCTGAAATAAAAATAAAGGTACTTAAGCGAGTATTTATACAAATAAGTTAATCAAGTTATACATTAAGAGCATTTGAATGACATAATTTCAGAGATTGTCAATAAAGATATCTTAAAACCATGGGAGAAGTAATTAATCTAGCATATAAATGAGACAAAAACAATTTCATTAAGACCACTGCTCATCTAAGTAGTCTGACATATTGAAAAGAATATTGTGATACAGTAGCCGGCCATAAATAATGCATATCCTTTTGAAAGAGACAATTGGCTAATTTCGAACTTGTAATGCATTATATACCCCAGTTGCTAAAAATTTGTTTCTAACAATAAATACTGCCGACAGAAGATGTTTAGCAGTATGAATTTCATAATTTTTTACAATATTCTATTACATACATATATACACATACCATTTTTACATCCATATAGGAGCGAATGCAATACAATTCTGCCTGTAACATCCCCCTGCTTTGCATAGGCCTCTTTCCCCAGGTAGGAGAGCTTAATCAACCATGCTGCTCCACTGTGGGTTGGTGGATATATTACCTACCTGTTGTAATTATCCGATTGTCTCTTTCGAAAAATCTATGTGCATTATATTATGGCTAGGTACTGTATATAAATGTAAAAAATTGCAAATGTCAAAGTTTAAAAACATTAAAGTCAAGTTCTTTAATCTTTTAAAACTTAGGCACAAAATAAAATTGTTTAAATTGGAAGGATTTGGAAGCAAAACCAACCATTTTTATAATTTAAGGAGAGGCCTAATTTAAGAATAGGAAAAAGTTTAAACAAAAAATATTAAGTTTTATTTATATATAAACTTACCTATTACCACTATTTCTACTGTAGTAGTTAAGACTAATAAATATCTAACAAAACTCTGGAATACACCAGGCTTAGGTTTAACTAGCCCAACGCTGACAATGGTTTCACCGAGCCCATCAAAGTAGGCCACATCACTACCGTGTTCGAAGGCCCACACGTATATATTACTATCTATTGCTAGCCATACTCGACTGATTTCTGGAAATACTCCCATTAGACAATGGCATTGCATATCTGTTTAATATTATAAGGTAAATACCAGTTTTATATTTATTTTATTTTATTTATACTTTATTGTACACCACAACTACATTTTAAACATTAAACACATTTAAAGAAATTTACAGATTGTGAAGTACAATGGGCGGACTTATGGCTTATTATGGCTATAATAATATATAATTAGCCACTTCTTCCAGATAACCCTGTAACATATATATTTTTTTATATGTATTCGGTGCTCATTGAAGTGGGCTTCTTGCGTGGTGACGCGTAGCACTTCGTTCGGTACATCTGTTACTAGACCCGTATCCGGGACGAGGTTAGCGGCGTGAGGGGTTTGGGCTTGCTATATAAGCGACTGTCGTGGCTGGACCTCTCCTTTTCATTGTCCGTTTTTACATAACTGCTGTGGTGTCGTGTGACTTGGTAGTGGGTGAGTTCTTGTAGTACAAAGATCTTAATACGCCTTTTTCTGTGTTTAATCTAAATTTAATTTGTTCAAGTAAATTTAAAGAAAGTATTGTATATTTTTGTTTTGTGTCTGTGTAGTTAATATAACAGTCTTCTGATTTGATTTATGCCATGCAATGTCAACGTGTCCATGTCTCTAATGGGCCGTTTCCGTTGTCAACCCGGAGTTAGTGGAGGGTTGGCTTCGGAAGGGCTCACCTTTTGGGTGTGTCATTCCAGGGTCCTTGGCGTGGCGTCTGGCGGTCGGTGCGAAGATCGAGTCAACCACGTGGCCTTGCCTTCGGCCAGGGGCCCCACTTGAACCACTCATACCTGAGGTTCCCCTCTCTTGGGACCTGGGTAACCCACTTAACCAGAGGTATCTCTCTCTGGGGTCCTGGGGGTGCCACATACCCACCTAACGTCCAAACCAGTCCACGTAACCAGAGGAATCCGCCCCAGGTATCTCTCTCGATACCTGGGTGTGAGCGACGGACGGCGGGTCGACCCAGCCATTTTTTTTACCGGCACCTGGAAGCATCGACGGAAGTTACGCCGGACCACGTGGCGTGCGAGGCGTCTCCGACGTGAACCAAGGGCCGTCGGGGTCAACCCAAGGACTCAAGTTAAGTGCTTATCTCTCCATGCACCACGTGCCAGGACTAAGGTCATAGTTTTTCAAATCTAGTTTGAATCTTGTGGTTTAAAATTTAGGATCCGGTCAATAAATTGTTAAAATTGAAGTAATTTTTTATTTTCTTTCCTCTAATGCTAAATTTAATTTAATTTGTAGTTTAATTATTTCTCTTCTCTAACTTTTGAGCTCGGGTTGGAATGGTGGGACGCTCTCTAACCCCAAATACCATCTAACCCGCGGCATCTGGCGCCCAACGTGAATAAAGTTTGTACCAGCATCTGGCGCCCAACGTAAATTCTCTAATATTCTCGTAATTCTTTGATTTTTATAATCGTTTGTTTGTTCGTAAATTATTTTAAATTATTTTTTTTTCTTATTCCTGGCTCGTGGTTTCTCTGGGTTCGGAAACGGTTTTGTCTGATGTCCTTATATGTTTTGTGTATAGTGATAAAATTATTACTCTTTATTTTTGTTAATTAAATTTTACTACTGTTTCGTTTAGATTGTGTACTTATAGTGTTTAAAATATAAATTTAAAAAATTTAAAGTTAAAATTTCTTGTTTATATTCAAAGTTTTATTTAAATTTAAAAGTTGTACGAGCATAGTCGAGGTTTTTCCATTGTTAATCGATTCTTTGTTAAAATTCTCAGTTTACCTACTTTTGTGTTAATTATTTCTTACTCAATAATTTTGCCGTAACTAAATATTTTTAGCTACCTTGTATTAACGAATATTTTTGAATACTTTGTGCATCTTTATAATATTTTAACATTCATTTAAATTGAACTTTTTTGTTGTACTTTTGTTTCGTTTAAATTTGTAATTGTACTACAATGACTCACCGTATTAGGTTCGATGTTTTGCTTATGTCTAAATTACTTTTGTTTTTTGTTGAATGGGTTTTACCTTTAAATTCGATATTAGTTTTTATAAATAGGTAGATGTTGCAGTTTAGTAATGTTACCGTCAGAGGGAATTTTGGTCAGCTCGAAGTATGGCTAGTTTTATAGTTTTTTTTTGTCAGTTTCTAATTAAATTTAAATCTTTATAGATTGGATATTTTATAATGATTAATTAATATATTTAAATAGTAGTTCTTTTCTAAAATTATAAATTTTTACTCGTATTCCAATTAGCGACGGGTGATGATCGCTTTTTATTATTTTGTGCATTTATGTGTACATGGCTTGTGATAGTTGTGTGGTGGGTGCATCTCTAATGTACTCATGTTGATTTGACTGTTGGGTCATTCCACTGAGCAATGACTTGACTGGTGGTGTGTTGGGTACATCTCTAATGTACTCATTGTGTTGTTATGAGGTTATTCCACTGAGCAATAATCCATATGTTGATTTATTAAAGCCTACGCCTTATCTCTTGGAACGGGTGGCGATTCCAAAAGTATATATTTATATTCAAAAGCCTACATCAGGAATACGTAGTTATTTGCTTGTTGTTTTTAGTAGCTGTTGAGTATTGTTCATTTATAGATCGTTACTCTGTGTGTTAGGGCGTTTGTCTAGGTCGACTAACGCACATTGTTTGGTGAAGTTCAGGATGTTGAATGTTAGTGATGTATGTTTGGGATGTATGACAGTGTTGCAGTTTACTATGATAGCATATAGCGCAATTTAGTATTTTTACTAACTCGCAATTTAATTTATTTTTTCTCTTAGTGGTTTTAATACATAGTAATAATATATCAAAATTTTTTTTTTCTTGTTTAGTTTATTAATAACTTAAATATTTTTCTCTTAGTTTGATAATAATTAACATTCGTGATTTAAATTCAATTTTTTCCTCTTTTCTCTACTGAGCTGAACCAAAATTTTTCCTAGAATTTTAGAGTCTTCGGAATTTTGCCTAGAGACGCAAAATTCTTCTCTGACGGGGGGGGTATTGTAACATATATATTTTTTTATATGTATTCGGTGCTCATTGAAGTGGGCTTCTTGCGTGGTGACGCGTAGCACTTCGTTCGGTACATCTGTTACTAGACCCGTATCCGGGACGAGGTTAGCGGCGTGAGGGGTTTGGGCTTGCTATATAAGCGACTGTCGTGGCTGGACCTCTCCTTTTCATTGTCCGTTTTTACATAACTGCTGTGGTGTCGTGTGACTTGGTAGTGGGTGAGTTCTTGTAGTACAAAGATCTTAATACGCCTTTTTCTGTGTTTAATCTAAATTTAATTTGTTCAAGTAAATTTAAAGAAAGTATTGTATATTTTTGTTTTGTGTCTGTGTAGTTAATATAACAGTCTTCTGATTTGATTTATGCCATGCAATGTCAACGTGTCCATGTCTCTAATGGGCCGTTTCCGTTGTCAACCCGGAGTTAGTGGAGGGTTGGCTTCGGAAGGGCTCACCTTTTGGGTGTGTCATTCCAGGGTCCTTGGCGTGGCGTCTGGCGGTCGGTGCGAAGATCGAGTCAACCACGTGGCCTTGCCTTCGGCCAGGGGCCCCACTTGAACCACTCATACCTGAGGTTCCCCTCTCTTGGGACCTGGGTAACCCACTTAACCAGAGGTATCTCTCTCTGGGGTCCTGGGGGTGCCACATACCCACCTAACGTCCAAACCAGTCCACGTAACCAGAGGAATCCGCCCCAGGTATCTCTCTCGATACCTGGGTGTGAGCGACGGACGGCGGGTCGACCCAGCCATTTTTTTTACCGGCACCTGGAAGCATCGACGGAAGTTACGCCGGACCACGTGGCGTGCGAGGCGTCTCCGACGTGAACCAAGGGCCGTCGGGGTCAACCCAAGGACTCAAGTTAAGTGCTTATCTCTCCATGCACCACGTGCCAGGACTAAGGTCATAGTTTTTCAAATCTAGTTTGAATCTTGTGGTTTAAAATTTAGGATCCGGTCAATAAATTGTTAAAATTGAAGTAATTTTTTATTTTCTTTCCTCTAATGCTAAATTTAATTTAATTTGTAGTTTAATTATTTCTCTTCTCTAACTTTTGAGCTCGGGTTGGAATGGTGGGACGCTCTCTAACCCCAAATACCATTTTAACTCCGTAGCAACCCATTCTTCCACTTCCACACAATGCCAGTTTTATTTTTATTAAATAATGATATAGATATGATTGATCGATTGCTTGATTGATTCGGCTTGTAAGCGTCCCACTGTAGCTCCAAGGCCTATATCTTTATGTCTACTTGGGTGTAATGTGAGGACAGATCTTTTTTAGGGTTCCGTACCTCAAAAGGAAAAAACGGAAGCCTTATAGGATCACTTTTTTGTCCGTCTGTCTGTCAAGATCCTTTTACTCAGGAATGCAGGGAAGTATCGAGCTGAAATTCATATCAAATACTCAAATCTACTGTCCCTTGGAGCTGTGAAAAAATCAAACTTCTAAGCCAACGCAATCAAAAGATACAGTTTATGCTGCAAATTTTTGACACTCGCAAGGGAATCAAAACCTACAGGGTTCTTCCAGCGAACTCAGAATCTTGAAATTTGGTACGAAGCAAGTCTTATAGCACAGATGAAGGAAAAATTGCGAAAAGCATAAACTTTTAGTTACATCATATAATAAAAATATTTTTAATAAATTTGTTTATACGGAACCCTCAGTGCCCGAGTCAGACTCGCACTAGGCCGGTTTTTTGTTTTTTAATTACTTTTGTATGTAATATTTTGTAGTAACTAAAGTATCAATTAAAGATTAAAATTTTATATTTAAGAAATCGTCAAAATTTACTAAACCAAACTAAGCTACATTACTCTTTAATAGGATAAAAATAATCTACTATGAATTTGGATAGTTACTGGCCGATTAATAAGTAGATTGGGATAGTATAAAATAAATAATTATAAATAATATATAAATAATATCAAAAACTTATTCAATAAATGAAAACTTGTAAAGGATACGAGCAAAGTGTTCCATTATTTCAGGAGGAAGTGGTACTTTATTTAATATCTTCAGCTGTGATAAGTTCGGATGGTTGAGAAGTGCTGATAAATTTCTGTAATCCCCGGCATTTAAGCCACTGCATGTTGGAGTACCTTGGGCGGCTATGCCAGTTATCTAACAATGATAAAAATAAAAGATTATCGTCGATATAATATTCGATTCAACTTGAATCTCTATTGTTATTAAAATGTAGAAACAAACCTCTAAAAACGAAGGGCGGGAATTATCGGCACTTATGTACCGATCCAGTGTACAACCAGCGAGTTCTAAACACTCAAGTTGCATTTTTGGCGCGTCTATATGACTTGTTCTCTCCGTTTCACTTACAATGCTGGGCATCTAAAAATTTATGTACACAAAAACATAGCTTAAGCGAATGTTTAATATTATTGTGATAGTAGGTATCTATAATCTTAGGTTAGTTATCTTTCAGTGTCAAAAAATCATGAAATTGAAATGTCAGTTACCTACAACTTACAAGAAACTCAAATGCTTACCTTATTTGTAATTTTATTTTTTATTTTATATTAATTTAACAATATACTGAAATGTTTCCTTTTCCAAAAATGTTTTATAATTTATTTATATGTTAGCATTAAATTTTGAAAGGTATTAAACAATTTATTGACTAATAATAATAACCGACTTCTTTCTATTTAAAATACAGCGATCGTTGCTTTAAATGGCACAGCACAGGCTAAAAAATATTTCAACGATCAGATGTCTGTGGTCGAATCGCGCTATATTTTGGCTCAGGCAACTACCAGGCTGTATTTGTTTTTGACCTAATCAACTTTTGCTTAAATAATGAATACTTTACTCAAATAAATTTAAAGTTTTATCAAATCAACAATACTACCAATTACCAAATATTTTGAGTTGAAAAAAAAAAACTATCATTTATAAAATTCTACTTATTTCTTTAAAAGGTTGAGACCACAGACCAAGACACTTTCTCTTCTTATTTTTTTTTAAATAAAATGTTCCCAATTCCCAATAGAGATGGGCGTAACGGCTACGTTTTGATATTACGTTATAACGTTACGCTACTTTTAAATCGCATATTATTTTTTACGTGATCATATTTTTTTTTTAACCAACTGAGAAACCCTTGTGAGATCAAATGGATATTACATCTGAGAAACCCTTGTGAGATCAACCTCTACCCTCTACTCTAACTCTACTACTCTACTCTCTAAAGAGATTTCCACCCATTGACTCATCACGATATCTCTGAAACCATAAGGCGTAGAGACTTGAAATTTGGTAAGAATATTCCTTTCACCGAGTAGAGGTCAGCTAAGAACGGGTATTACGAAATTCCACCCCCAAGAGGGGGTTGCGGGGGTTACTAACATATATGGCAAAACAACGTTTGCGGGGTCAGCTAGTATATACAGGATGTCCCGCGATAAAGTGCAACCCCGAAAGAGGGTGAAACTAGACCATAAATTATCGACAAAAACCAGAAAAAAAATTTAAAAAAATTAAAAAAAAAATTTATTTTTTTTATTGACGAATTAAGATTTTTATATAGCCTCTAGTAGCCTATAGTAGCCTCTTTGTACAAAAACTGATGATTTTTGTACGTGTTTTTTGGGATACAGGCGTAAATTTATTTTTATTTGAATGGCAATATGGTAAGAAATAATATTAAATCATAAAATTTCCTGTTATTGGGGGCATAATTCTGAGAAAATTAGATGTCATTGAAAAAAAACAGTCATAAAAATGGATTTTTTTTCACAAAAAGCATAGTTAAAGACATAATGCCACTTTTTTGCCTATACCTATATTATCTAGGTCTAGTCTTGGGGTGGCGTCTCTCGGTTGCTTCCAAATTGCATTGATAAATGAAAAATAATGTTTACAGTAATGCTAATCAATTATTTTATTATACTCATTTTTATTATTATTTATAATATTGTTCTTTTGTTACTTTTGTTCGTAAGCGACACGCAACACCAGAAGCATCGCAATCGTATTGCCGACCCTACCTCCAATCCGCCAAGGAGCCTGGTCACCTTACTCACCACAGGATCTGTACCTGTTTTCGTGTTGGTCTGTTCCTGGTTGAAAGCATTGTTATTTTGCTATGATCTTCTACATTTCGAGGTACATCTTCCGTCGGGCTACTCCAGATTTTGAGCAGGATATTTCCCGCTGTGCTGTGCTCAATGAAAATATTTACTTGTTGCCCGAGGCTTTACTCGCGTAGCAATTTATTATATTTACAATGAGGTTTAAAATATAGTAGGTACCTATCTTATTTATTATATTAATTAATAACTTTATAAGCATTTGTATACTAATCACATTTATGGTTTGAGTTTCGTGATAGGAGAAAAATTAGACGCAGAGTCTTTCTGTCGAATAGGCTATTAACTAATAATTATGTACTATTTATTAATTTAATAAGTATAATCAAAAATCTAAAACTAAAATTTCGTCCTACTAACTTCAAATGCGACAGATAAGATGATAGGGTGACAATTTTCGCAAAGGCTTAAAAACTAATTTATTTACTACTAGCCGACCCGTGCCCACTTCGTTGCGCATTAATTATTTTTAATAATTACTTCTAACTACGATATCTCAAAAACTATTCATCTGATTGATTTAGTGTAAAGAGCAATTTTAATCTGCATTAAATGACTAAGCTAATTAACATATTCATTTGGATAAGGATTAATACCGAACTAAAGAAAATAGCTTTGAAAATAACGTAATGTTTTTAATTAAAAATTTGAACATAAAAGTGGTTATTGTAAGTTAACCGTAAGAGATAGAGATATGCTATCCCGGACTTTTTTGTAGCACTTTTATAGATTTTGAATTCTCTAGTACATTACTTAACTGTATATTTGCTAGTTTACGCGGCGTTCGCGTGGAAAGTTCCCAATTGGCGAGATTTTTTGCGACCTCTTCAACATTTATCGCCGTATTTCAGCTAATTTAGATAAAAGCATAATAAATTATATATCTAAACCTTCCTCAAGAATCACTCTTTCTATTGTTGAAAACCGTATAAAAATCCGTTCAGTAGTTTTCAAGTTTATCGCGTTCAGACAGACAGGAGGACAGACAGACAGGAGGACAGAAAGACGCAGTCGGGGGACTTATTTTTATAATAAGTAGATACCTATAGATAATCAGTACCTACCTTACTGGCCCTAAGAATAAAGATTGATGTTTATAAGCTCCAAAATGATAGACTTCCATATAAAATTTTACACTCTAATTACCCGAGTAAAATTTCGAGAAACCTCGAAATACAAAATATAGGTAGGTATACCTATGTATTTTATTCAGTAAGCCAACAAACTTTCATGTTTCTTCCAAGTTTTAAAATAATTGAATTTCATTAATATTTCAATCCCTTTTTCACCACTTTAAAAATAGAATTTTAAACACAAACAGATATTTAATTATTAACCAACTTAAAAAAGTAGGTTATTCTTCTTCCTCATAACTTCGAAAGCCGATTGTTAGTATGTCGTCCCATTTATTTTAAGTAGTGGTCGCCCAGAGGTTTTTTCGACAATAATGAAAAAATTAAAAGAAAACCAAATAAGTAGGTATATGAAAATAAAGAACCTTTTTTTAAATTTTTCGTATAATATGCTTGTGTGTCAAATACATGGTAGTGTGTGTAATGCTTTTTTATTGATTTACTTAATGTATATTTTATGTATGATTTAAAAAAATTTTTAGCATTCTTCACTCCTTCTCTATCTATACTTAATATCATAAAGCTGAAGAGTTTGTTTGTTTGTTTGAACACGCTAATCTCAGGAACTACCGGTCCTATTTAAAAAATTCTTTCAGTGTTAGATAGCCCGTTTATCGAGGAAGGCTATAGGCTATAAAAGAATGTTTCAAAGTCGGGGTATTTTTCCTTTTGAGAGCTTCCAAAGTTAGCTCAAAGTAACTATTCCACGCGGACGAAGTCGCGGGCAGAAGCTATATATACCTACTATATAAGTGTGTGAAATTTCATACTACGTACGCGCAATTTCCGTAAAAAAGGGTACAAAGTTTTTGCTTCGCGTATTAATATACACACCGGCACAATTAGCGGAACAGAAAAAAAAGTGAGACTATGAGATAATAACGCATATACATATTTGACGAAAATGTAATTAGACACAAAATAACAAATTGATTAAAATCTTTTAACAACGACTTTGAATGTCTTCGTTATTTTTTATTGAAAAATAAAGAAGTTTGAAATAAGTGAAATTTTTAGATGATTATGAACCATCACAAAAAATAAAAAAAAGTAAGCATTAAATGATTTAACAATAAAATTAAAGCAAAATTAATAACGAGTGTTTCCCCCTCTTGCTCTGATTACGGTTTCCATTCGTCTGGGCATGCTACAGATTATGTTATCGATGATTTCTTGAGGCAACCGCTCCCACTCCTCAAGTACCTAATGCGTTTCCAAGTTCATTCAGATTGTTGGTGGGTGGCATTCTAGATTTAACCCTTCTTTTTAGCAAGTCCCAGACATGCTCTATCGGATTCATATCGGGGGAATTTGCTGGCCACTGCATCACCGGTATATACCTACCTACGTGGCTCAGAAATGCCTGTACCGATTGTGCACTATGAGCACGAGCATTATCTTGCATTAGAATAAAATCGTCACCAATAAATGGGTCAAATGGTACAACATGTCCTTCTAAAATGTCTCTGATGTAACGATCTGCTGTCATGGTCCCTCCTGTGACTATCACTAACTCCGTGCGAGCTCCCAAACATATCCCTCCCCAAACCATAATCCAGCCGCCACCATAAGCCACTGTGTGTTTAAAATTAGACTGTATGTGGCGTTCTCCTTTGCGTCTCCATATTTGCTGTCTCCCATCGATCTGTTTTAAAAGAACTCTGCACTCATCACTAAAGAGAACCTGCTGCCATTCGTTCGTTTAATTCGTTCCCAATGACGATGTTCTCGCGCATAGCTTAATCGGTTTACGCGGTGACGTCTCTCAAGTTTTGGGCCTTTGGCAGGTATATACGACCCTAAACCAACTTCTTCAAATCTCCTGCGAACTGTACGCTCACTGACTCGTACTCCTCGAACGTCTTCCAGTTCATTTCGAGCTTGTACAACCGTTAATCGCATATTCCTACCAACTCCAAGTTGTAAAAAACTGTCATCTCGCCTCGATGTACATCTTTTTCTACCTTGACCCCTCCTCCTCACAAGAAAATTAGACGATCTATACCGCTGAATGCTGCGATGAATCGTTGATACTGGTCGCCGAAGCCTTGAGGCAATCGATCTGTAGGTATGGCCATTTCTTCTCATTTCATCAGCCCTAATGATTTCCAGTGATGTTAAGTCAGGCATAATAAAGAGCTTTTAGTAAACAAAATTGCCTATAGAATAACAAATTTATAAAAAACCATTAAGTGCAATTTTTCAAAAAAATTACAATTACGTAGTTATTACTCGAACAAGTTGACAAAACGTATTGTTCGGGAAAATAAAACAAATGAATGAAAAAACCAAAAAAGTGTATGTCATTTAATTTTCTATTTTCAAATTTGACAACAAATTAAAAAAATATCATAACTGGCCAGTTCCTCAAGTAAAAGATTTTAAAATCCTGCTTTTTTGTGTTCCGCTAATTGTGCCGGTGTGTATATATGTTACTGTAAATGCACGAATTACGGTAAATCCTAAGAGAGAAAAACCTAAGATTTACCAACTCTTAATGGTAAAAGCCCGAACGATTTTGCGATTCGTACTTTTACCATCATTCGCTTGGTAAGTCTTAGGGTTTAGATTAAAGGCACGGTAAATGTTGAAAAAGACATGTTATAACGAGGCTAGTCTTTAGATTAAGACCCGCGTCGGTCAAATTTTGAAGTTAGATAGGTTAGGGTTTTTTGTTTTGGTAACGAAATTATGCCGATAAACGCTCTAATTTTGAAGTTAGATAGGTTATGGTTTTTTTTTTGTAACGAAATTATGCCGATTAACGGTCTACAGGTATTAATCTAAAGACTTACCAATTTTTAGTTTTTGACTTAAATAAATGAATAATAATTAATTTTTGTTTTATTCCCAAAACCAACTTTTACTTGCTGCCTGTGGTAAAACCTAGCATGTAATAAATTCTAATAGCAAAAGCCCGAAAAAAATGTCCCATATTCATAAATCCTTACATTTACTAACTCTTGTCGGTAAATCCTAAGACTTAGGTACTCTTAAATCTTAGGATTTACCGTAGTTCGAGCTTTTACAGTAACATATATATAGATTTCAGCAAGAACTGACGAGTGGTTCATAAGTTATTCCTAATAATAATGTCACAACAGCTCTGTTATAGTGGTACGTGCAGTAGTCTCCTAACCACCGACGGTTTTCGGGTTCGATTCCTGCTCGGGATGGATATTTGTATTTGTACAAATATTTATTTCCGATTTGGATTTCTGTCCTTGTGGGTCTCCCCATCGTGCCTCGGAGAGCACGTAAAGCCGTCGGTCATAAATACCTGATAGCGATCGTTACTTATAATAGGGAACATATCAGCAATCCGTAGTGGAGCAGCGTGGTACATGGAGAAAGAGGCTTTATTTTTATTTTATTTATTTGTTACGAGTACGACTAGTAGTGGGATATTACAGGCTGAATAATAGGATATCAATAATTCGTATTTTAAGCGTTCTCAATTTATTAATTTTGTAAATTGAACTCGGCTTTTTTTTGGGAACAATTACAATAATTTAGAACTAGCTGTGCCCCGCGGTTTCACCCGCGTCAATTTGAGGAAAAATTTACTAAAATATACAGAGTGTTTGGTGGGGTGTTGGACAAACGGTCAGGGGGGTAAGAGGGGGTCATTGCCAATATATCTGGCCACTTAACTTAAGTCATTGCCCTTTTAATTTTTTTTCATGCAGCATTTAATTGTTTTTTACAAAATCTCCAGAATTCATCATTCAAAGTCATAAAAAACAAAAAAAAAATGTGTTACGGAGCCAAATTATTTTTATTTCTTGTTTTAAATAAATTCCCAACATTTTGAAACCATATTTGTAACACAAAACATGAAAAAATAGGAAAATATTGTCCTTCAAAATTTTTAAGAGTTGCAAAATTTTACCAAACTACAAACTTTAAAGTGAAATAAAAAAATTAACAATACACGATAGGGTTTTAATTGTTTTTTTTTAAATATCCTGTATTTATGTCCTTTCCAGCAATGTATCATTTGCTATCAAAAAAAAATTTGAGTAGAGATATTTACCAAAACAGAATATACAATAGTCAATATTGAATATATTTAATTTGAATAAAGAAAGATGCAGTTTGTTGACCGCCACCGAGCGATTAAAACGAGTATGTAAACTAGGACTTGAAATTTATTAGATCTATTTCGTAACATAATATAATTTGTGTTTATCGCTTAAACACTACGTCTTCGTTTATAAGCAGCTGTCCTTGCGGTTTTTCAGACACTTCTCCGTTCGAGTATATAAGTTGACCTCTCAGATAAGTTTGCATTACCTTGCCATTTAGCACTCGATACATATATGGACTCAGCTGAAATTGAAAATTATTAGATGATGATATGTGTAAAAAAATCGTATTAAAATATACATATATACAAACGAGCTGACCTCGCAAACGTTGTTTTTCCATATATATTATTAACCCTCTTAATCCCCCTCCCCCTTATAACTTAGGGGTATGCGTATGAACAGATGTTGGCCGATTCTCATACCTACCCGATATGCACACAAAATTTCATAAAAATCGGTCCAGCCGTTTCGGAGGAGTATTTTAACTCACATTGTGAGTTTGTGACACGAGAATTTTATATATAAGATAAGTATAATAATAGTAAGCACTTATTTAAAATTATTTCATGTACGTAGACCAAATACCAATTATATACAAAATATTTTTCGTGGTTATTTCTTTCCTCTCTTTTAACTACTAGGGGGGCGTTCAAGTATTACGTAACGCTAATTGGGGGGGAGGGGGGGTCTTGCTAAACGTTACGACGCGTTACAGGGGAGGGAGGGGGGGTTCGAGCAACGCGTTACGTAACATTGTTTTTTGTTTAGTTAAAAAAATAGGGTATTAAAATCTATCGTTTTATTTATTTATTACTACCATAAACGCGATTAAAACAATAACAAAAGTAATTTAGCGACTTTCCGGTTAGTTTGCGCGAAAAAGTTGTGACATTTGGGTTAAAATGTGGTAAAAATGGTCAGTTAGGTGTTACGTAACGTTTATCGGGTAGGGGGGGGGGGTATACAGGAAAACGTTACGGCGCGTTACATGGGGGGGAGGGGGGGTCAAAAATCTTCAAAATTTGCGTTACGTAATACTTGAACGCCCCCTAGGTAGTAAGTACCTAGAACTACATATAAATAATTGTTCCTATCTTGTATTTAAATTAATTTCAAAAGTATGTACCTACGATTATCTTTAATTTTGTAATCGCTAATTTAAATTTAAAAGTAATGTAAAAATGTTTATCATAAAAACATACCTTGTTTTTGTAAGCAATTATATCTGGCGTGACGACAAACGAAGCGTTAGGGTCAAAGAACACGAGGTCAGCGTCAAGACCCGGTCTTATCGCTCCTTTTCTGTTCTGCATGCCAATGAGATGTGCTGGACCAGAAGACAGGTAGTGGCTAACTGTGCTAAGACTGTATCCACGGGCTTTAGCTTCCGTCCAGAATAGAGACAGGCCTGAAATTGTTGAATACTAATAATATTATGATTTTAGAGACATTAATACTAATTCTAACGTTATTGTGTGTAACTGTGTTCCAATGTCTGAAACTTCTGTTAAAATAAATAATTTGTGTACAAACTCTTATCTTTAAGTTAACTTACCGAACTGAACAGAGGAAACTCCTCCCCAAGCGGTCATGAAATTAGGTCCCTTTAAGGAAGCAACTGAAGGAGAGTGGTCTGATGCTATTAAATCAAGTCTTTGGTCTCTTATGTAGTCCCATAGCTTTTCCTAATGAAAACAATTATTTTTGTTCTATAGTATAGATAATTAGCTAAAGAAATAAATTATTTTTGCAATTGTGTACATTTGACTAAAGAAAAAAAGAATAATAAAGCACAGCAGCTATTGTATAAAAAATATAAAAATTTGTTTTTCGATGTTTATGTTGGTCTTCCGAATTATTAAGACATCAAAAATTTTTCGTTACTTTTTTGGGTTAGTTAATAATGAAGCAATTTGACATTTAAAAATATAATGTATTTTACCTTGTTGGTGAGATTCCTGATAGGCGGTGAGCATTTGAACTCTGTGTGTCCAGGAGGGATTTGCTCAGAGCTGAATGTTAGGTAGTGATGGCAGGTCTCCGCTGTAACACCACCACGCCAACGTGTGGATCCAGCCTTTATCCTTTCCTCTCGAATCCGTTCCAATATGGGTACAACACCTGCGGCCGACACGTGTACAACATGGACACGAACACTACAAGAGACCAAGACATAATTAATTGGCTCACTATTTATTTTACCTATTTCTTTACAGAATGTTTCTATAACAACCAGTAACAATAATACAAGATTTTTTTACGAGAAACGGCTTCTTGATATTTTAGTACCTACGATTTTTACAAATATATTTCAATATTAGATACATAGCTTTTAATTTATTTGTAATATCGTATCTACTGGAGGCATTGTAATATGGCACGGAAGCCGAAGCTGTTCTTATACAAATCCAACTCGTACTTGGCCCGTTTTAACTTAAATAATTACTTTTTGCGTAATAAGTACCTATTACAAGAAGTACGAGTATAAAAAAGAGCAAATTAATTTTTACTTCGTACATCCTTTATCTAAATAAGTTTCCGCAGTATACTTTTTTTAGAGATTACGTTTGCATGGAATGACGGTGATTTAGTTACATTTTGTTTACAATATTATTACACCTCTTCACTTGTACAATTTAATAACAATGTACTTATTTGCCTTTTTTTGATATCAGTGTTTATCTCTTATGCAAATGCATAAAAATAACGAACATTTTCCAAGTCTATGTTCTAAAAATGATCTAGATTCCTATAGTATATCTACCTATAAAGTGTTTGGGACGTCAGAAGTAATAATATAATGATTAGGTATCGATGAAATAGAAAAACTCACTCGTATTTCGGAATATATTTAGCAAGTATAGACGCAGCCTTGAGTTCCATTTCTGGAGGATGAGATGCAAGGTACGTATCGTACAAAGTGGGATCTGTAATTTTGTGAAAAATAATCAAATAATATCTAATAATATCAAAAATTTACTATATATCTATTTCTTTATCATATTAAACATAGTATTGATATTTTTAAATATGATAAAGAAATGTATGAAATAATTAACATAAAGTAAGTATCAAACGTAGAATATTTACTTACCACAATTATCACAATTTTTACCATCGCCATAGGGTGCCTCGGTATGGAACTGTAAATTAATTACTAAACAGTTAGTCGCCGATATTAATTATTGATTAAGAAACAAAGACTCAAATAATTTATTCTTACAGCTAAAACAATGTCAGATCCATTCACTGTTGTCAGAATAGCATCAAGTTCAGTTTCTTCAACATTAGGGAACTCTTCAATTCCACTGTCAATTAGATACCCTTTGAAACCGATCACTCCCGCTTTGATCATATTTAGTAGTTCATTCTAAAATAAATAATATTATAAGTATTCTTAACATGCTAACAATTTTAAATAGCTTGAAATTAAAAACAATTTGTTTAAAATAATATACCTCGTTACCAGGGATTATTCCTCCCCAAAATGCAACGTCTATGAAAATCTCCTCTTTTGCCGTTGAAGCTTTTACTTTCAAATTTTCAACAGTCGTGGTCGGTGGGATGGAGTTCCTAAATTGTAAAAACATTAAATTTTTTATAATTTACCATTTCAAATTTAAATTCTTGATAACTAGCATTTTATTTTATATAATAAGTACATATTATAATTAAGTATTCTGTTATCGTTGACCTTCAATAATATTGCCAAAAGTGGCGAGTAAAATTTTACCTTTTTGAATATTTTAATAAATTCTTTTAATTTATTAATGAAAACGCGTTGGAGCAACGGTCACAGCACTGGTTTGTGGCTGTTACGCTGGCGGTTGCGGAATCGATCCCCGCCACAGACCACAGATATACTCCGTGATCCCCGCACATGACAAACGTTTGTATTGGCCATAGAGATGTATGCCGTGGTCTGGGTGTTTGTGCAGTCCACGGAGTATATGGAGACGGCATCGAACGTTATTTGCTTCAGAACCAGCGTAGCCAACTTTTACACCCACACAATTATATTAAAGTTCGCACACAATTTACAACATTAAAATCTTAATCCTAATTGGCTACGAAGTAGTGTGCGTGTACGCATTGCTACACGTTACTACAATCATAGATGAGTCTCTAGGGCCGTGGGCATTTCGATAAACATTGCAGATTTATCGATAAATGATAACACGGACGAGTATTATTTCAATAAAATTCAATAATTATTATTATCTATGTTCACTGATTACACATTAAATACCTCACATTAATAGTCAACTGGTAGTTTCCTATTACTGTAGACTGTAGTTCTATAAAACTGTTGGGATACTAATCAAATGTCAGAAATTTATTAAAACCAATATGAAACTGAGGGTTCAAAAAAATATATACGAAAAACTATCGGGATGAAACAGTAGGAGCCAAGCATGAAATAAACTGAAAGACACGGTGAAGTGAATTTTAAAAATCATTCACTCATTAAAATTTGAAATCTAATAAAAATGGATATAAAAAATGAAATTCGAATTGTACATATAGTATACTTATGTCTTAAACGTGATAATAAACATCGAACGAAAAACCTTTTATAATAAAAAAAGATTCAATTTATCGATAAACTACGGATTAGGCATTCGTTGCTCAACTAGTAAAGTCGATAATATGGCGGGCCACTGACGCCTGGTACTCCAAGAATTAGTGCGTAGCGAGCGTAACTATAGCCGCGCAATAGATTGCGCATTACGCGCGTTGTTCCCAGACTATCGGTAATGGTTAGCCAGCAGTGTATATCGTTACTGTTACAATTATGAATTGTAAGTCAAAATCATTGTAGAGGACTGGCTTTTTTCCAAATATTAATAATTACAGTAAATTACTACTTATATGTGAAAGGAAATCATTCCTGGGGTAACTTTTAGACCTTAGCTCCCTTGTCGACACGACAATACTACACAACACGGCATTTTAATATTTTTTAAGTCACTAAATACGTCACCCGCGTCTGTACTACGACTGAGATGCGTTTGTTAACAGTGTGATCGCCTGATCATAAGCTCGGTAACACGCGTCACGCCCCTTACCATGTCTATAGTATTTCTGTGGTCTGTGGTGCAGTCCTTATGGGTCTCCCGACCCTGCCTCGGAGAGCACGTTAAGCCGTCGGTTCCGGTTGTTATCATGTACACCAGATAGCGATCATTACTCATAGTAGGGAGTATATCCGCCAACCCGCATTGGAGCAGCGTGGCGGATTAAGCTCTGATCCTTCTCCTACATGGGGAAAGGGGCCTATGCCCAGCCGTGGGATATTATAGGCTGAATCATTTTAATTTATTAATAAACTATCTGTGTCCCGCGGTTTCATACGCGTAAATTTCAGGAAAACACCTAATAAGTATCATATTTTTGAACAATTACTGAGCAACTCGGTGTCGAGCGACTTACACGGGTGCGTGGCGCGACATTTTATTTTAAATTTTCTCCTAAATTATTTTTTTTTTTTTCCTAAATTATGTGTGTAAATTAAATGATATAAAAGACAAACTTTATTTTTATAAAATTGCCTTATTGATTAACTATTTTTCATTCCCTAGGATTCATATGCCTGGCTAATAATAATACAATAAAATCATCTTTTATTTTTGTAATCATTAATTCGTTGCGGAGTTATTTTTAAACTATGATATCTTCTAAAATATTCATTGCAATAAAATGATCTCAAGAACAATTTTGTTCAAAAAGAAACACTTGTGATGAGTAACTTATTTATTTGTACCTATAAGTCACAAGCCTCAAATAATGCATTATTTTAGAAGAAATTGGATTACTATAAAAAACGTTACAATGAGTTAATCTAAAAAGAAAAGAGACATAGCCTAGTCTAACCATGGCCTATAGCCTTTCTCGCTAACTGAACTATTCAACGCAAAAAGTAGGTATTTTTCAATTCGAACCACAGCTCCTGAAATTGGCGCGTTTAAACAAACAAACATTTCGGCTTTATAATATTAGCATAGATACGAAGAAAATAATAAAATAGATAAGTTTCCAATGACCTTATATTGAAAACAAGTTTTTTATTTCGAACTTGTCTATCCTTCTTTTTGTTGTTTTTTTTTTAGATTAATGCGTTTTAAATTTATATCATAGATAAGAGATATTATGTATCAATATATATATTATCGCCCATAATGAGTGGTCACAGTAGTTGGCTCTTTCCTTAATTTTCGTATAATCAGTCTCCATTCATGACGAATAAGGTACCTGCGGCAAATAAGGCCGGGGTTTAATAAGGCCCACATTTGAAAACTCGAGCTAAAATACTTCTATTCCGATTCAAACTTAACTCACACATGCATAAGATCGATAAATATACCGTGACGTTAGCTTGCAGCCGGGATGCGCTGCCATCTTGCCAGTAGCGAACGATTTGTGACAGGCTACGCTACACCACTTGGATTTATAATTATTGGCGACAAAGAAATGTTAGTATTTTGATTCGATTGCTATTAATCAATAAAGTAATATAATTTTATTAAACATTAGACATAATAGTATATCATTTCTAAGGTTTTAATCGAAAGTAAGAGCTATTTTTGTCCTAAATTGATGGTTTTATAAAATAATGCTAAGCGGCTAAAAAGGCCCACTGGAGTAGGCCATGGGCCTTATTACCCTGCCTTTATTATACAACTAAACATACTTTTTCTACCCACAAATTGAATAGATATGCCTCCACGACGGTCTCAGTGAACGCAAGAAAACTTGCGTTCTGCTGTGGCAGCTGTAGAACGAAGGCAGTTGACGCAGCGTGGTGCAGCAGACCGATATAACATACCTAGACGTACACTTAGGAACCACTTGAAAAGTGGAAATATAATGAGACGTTTAGGACGCAATTCAATAATAAATGAAGCCCAAGAACGCGAATAAATAGGGAATAATAGAATCATAAGATTTACAAATATTGGGACGCCACACGCCTTAGCTTATTCGCGATTATTTTGCGAAAAATATGAGCTAAAACATAACTTCAATAAAGATGTTGGCCTTGCTGGCAAAGACTGGCTAAAGATGTTTTTGAAGCGGCATCCAGAAATATCAAAAAAAGGCACAGTTCATGAATCCAGCCAGTGCAAAAAAATTGAACAGACGAATCGTAAGCCAAAAATTTGAAGAAATTAAAAAATTATATGGCGAACTGGATATAAGTAACATACCCGGAAAAACTTAACAATGTAGACGAAAAGGGATGCCGGTTGACTGTTCATAATCAACAGACTGTTTTGGCACAAAAAGGAGTTCATAAGTTCTCGCCAAAAATGGTGTGAACTCATGCGTTTTGCCCATAGTCACCACGCTTGGCAGGCGGGTTGGAAACTGCAGGGCTGGCTTTGTCGCATCGAAGAAGCTGCTACCCGTCTTCGGCCTGTGTATTTCAAAGCCAGCAGTTGGATGGTTATTCCGCCATCGGTCGGCTTCTTAAGTTCCAAGGTGGTAGTGGAACTGTGTTATCCCTTAGTCGCATCTTACGACACCCACGGGATGAAAGGGGACGAATATATTCTTTACTGCCGTTAACACACAGCATATTTCTAAATAAATCTAATTCCGAAGTTCCTAATTGAAAGTCTGATTTATAATATGCTTCATTTTCATAAGAAAGGAAATTTTTATTTTTGGGCCTTAATATACAATGGTAGTTTAATAAGGCCCCTGGCAAGAGTTGTTAGAAACTGTTATATTTCTTTCCATGATGATTTCTATACTACTCTTTATCTTTTATTATTATCTTAAATAACTAGTTTCTACTGAACTCATTTTTTTTAACTATTTTAAAATAATTTCTGAGTTTTTTAGTTTTAAAGTTAGGTGGGCCTTATTTGCCGCAGGTACCTTATTACAATAAATCGTACATATTTTGTCACAGTACCTATGTTTTTCTTTTTTGTTTGAAATAAATAAATAAATATCTACAACATGATGTATCTATGTATTCCAGGACACTTGATACATACATTATATTAATGGAAATGGAACTTTGCAAGTGATTGAGTGTGAAGCGTTAATCGCGAAATTTTGTAAGTATAAACACCCTTCTTTAGAAAGTATAGGTAATGATCTACATTTTTTTTAATATAAATGTAACTTGGTCGGCAAACAAGCGTACGGCTCACTTGATGGTAAGCGATTACCGTATTTTATAGACTTCTGCAACACTAGAAGCATCGCAAGTGCGTTGCAAACCCTACTCCCAATCCCCCCCAGGAGCTCTGGTCACATTACTCACCACAAGAACAAAACACTGCTTGAAAACAGAATTATGTAAGGTCAAGATACTATACTTCAGTCGGGCTGCTCCATATTTTGTGCAGGAAATCTGTTGTGCCCTACCTCCTTATACACTTTCATGCAAAACATTCAGAACTTAGTACCGGACGGAGTACCTATTTAGCTTATACCCTTTTTTCCGATCACATAATATAGGTAGGTACGCACGCAAAATCGTTGTGCGTTTCTTACAAAGGCATATCGACAAGTGTGGTGATTCCGCCTACAGCAGCAGCTTTGGTAGCTGTAGCAAATCCTTCCCACTCCGTACGACCAGGCTCATTGACGTGTACATGTGAATCCACTACTCCCGCCATCAACGCCCATCTTCCTCCGTCTATTACCTTAAGATGAACAACTAACGTTAAAAATGCTTAAAACAATTTATGAATAACTTTTAGAGCTACTGGAGCATAATAGTCCGGGCTCCCTAGTACATTTTTTCACTTGATTACTATCAAGCTAATTTTCCGGGAGTAGCTTCATTTTGATGAGACGAACCAAAATTTCTATACGAAAACTCTCGATTGTGGTAGGTAATAGGGGTAGCAGGGGATAGAGCAGCAGTGAGCGTAGGACCGGGATAACGTACCACGCAATTTGTAGGACAATATTACTATTAAATTATATAAATATTAACTAACTAAAAGAAAAAAAAATTAGCTGGTTAGTAATAATTTTTGATGACCTTACGTGATGACCTCGTAAGGTCATCAAAAATTATTACTAACCAGCTAATTTTTGATTACCTTACGTGATGACCTCTATTACTTACCACAATCAAGAGTTTTCGTAGAGGAAATTTTTGTTCGTCTCATCAAAATGAAGCTACTCCTGGAAAATTAGCTTGCTACTAGTAATCAAGTGAAAAAAATGTACTAGGGATCCCGGACTATAACATTATCGTAATTGTACTCCATTGGATGTACACATCTCATATAAACAGAGTAGAAATACATTTTATTTTTCAAATAAAGTACATTATGGATAAAATTATAATATAATTCTAAAAGTACCAACTTTGTCTTTGCTAAACATTAAGTTGGTATTATTTTTAAGAAATAATAATATAATTGACAGAATAATGCTCAGTAACAACTATTTTTGTCTGCATTTATTTACCTGGAGTGTGCCATCATTTTCTAAGGAAAGATCTTTCAGAGTCTCCCGCGTATAAACTCCAGAGATGATTCCGTTCTCGTCCACTAATACACCGCCATCGAATTCTTTACCATCTGCTACTACATGACGACTGAGAAATAATTGTCTTTCCTTCTTTTTTTCACGATTTAAACCTCTACATGAAACGTCTGTCACTACAAAAAAGAAAATAACTACTATAAAAGAAAATAAATAAAATAAATTAATTTAAACCTAAATGGAAATTAATGCTTTTTAAAAACATAATAAATTTAAATACCTAAAAGTGTAGCTAAAAGGAAAAAATATAACGCCGACATATTTATCGACGTTGATTTCTAACCGCGCTCTTTATCTCACTGAAGGTTCGCGACAAAACTTAGGTATATATTTGAAACGTTTCCTTAATTTACATTGACGCTCATTATTGTTGCACACGTGCTATAAACGTTTATATATTACGGAATAAACTCACTTTTTTGATATCTTTGTATATCTTACGGCTATGACCCCAGAACGTTTTTGGTGTTATATCACTTAAGTCGATATAATATTATATAAATATACCTATATCTTAATATAAATATTTCGTCTGTGTGTGTTTGTCACTGAAGTCCTCTAAACAGCTGAACCGATTTGATTAAAATTATGTACGTATATGTCTATGGGATCAGGGATAGCTTGAAATTACAATTTGACCCAGTAGGTGGCGCTGCTATCGGTATGTCAGCAATCAAATTTGAAAGCTGTATTCCGGGCAGGACAACGTCTGCCTGAGCCCGTATAACCCAAGAGCCCGTGAAGGCCAGACCTTCGTCATTTTATAAAAGCTGAAAGTTTCTCAGTGCATAATCCTAACACCGATAGAAGCAATGGCCAAATATGAAGTTTAACTGATGATTACTTTGGCAGATACCAGGTATCAAAGGCGTACGTTACTCCTTATTACATCAGCTATCTGCCAGTGAAAGTCCTGTCAAAATCGGTCCAGCGTTACAGAGATTAGCCGGAACAAACAGACAGACAGACAGACAAAAATTGGAAAAAAATTATTTTCGTAAGTACCTACCTATATGTAATGCGTAGGTACCACAGAAGGTACACATCCATATGAATTTAGTAAAAAACGGTTATTTTAATAAGTATTAAAAACAGACACTCCAATTTTATTTATTTGTATAGATTATACTGAATCTGTCACATCACATACATAACTGCTACACAAAGGTCATTATTTATCAAAATATAGATTATTGTCGAAATGATAATAAGTAAATAATAAAAAAGGGAAGTGTTTATTTTAAAACAATTTTATCATAGAATTATTACATCACATCAAAATAAAAAAATTAAGCATTTAATGGTGTGACAAAAATAATAATTGTTGAAATATGCTGCTACTATTTATTAATTTATTACGTAGGTAATGTACGTTTTGTAAGTATGTTGGTAAAATTCTATCAAATCTCCAAAAAATTAATTTGCTACTGGCTACTGCTAATAATACCCTATGCTATAGTATGTTATGCTAATAATATGGATGTATCACGATTTTTTACCTTGTGCGTAAAACCCCTCAAGAGAAAAAAAATTATCTTAATATTATTCTGTTTACTACATACGTAAAAGATGTCTAGTGCAGTGTAATTGTGAGTTTATTTGGTCTTCAGTCTTTTATGAAAACATTTTCTACTACCCGCAAATTCGAAAACATATCGACTTTAAGTGTGTACAAAATATATTACGCAAAAAATTACATTAGAAATATTAGATTTTTTAAAACAACAGTTAGGTAAACTAGGCGTCTCTTTTCGTTACTATATACCTACTTACTATACTTCACTAGTCAAGTAGTCTTTCTTATCCTTGTACTATCAGTAACATCACATTTGTTTTTCAATAATAAAAAAATAATAAATTTTATATACTATATTATAATACTAGCTGCTGTGCCCGCGACTTCGTCCGCGTGGAATTTAACAAAAAAGATATTGTTAGATCAGCTATCTGCCAGTGAAAGTCCCGTCAAAATCGGTCCAGCGTTTTCAGAGATTAGCCGGAACAAACAGACAGACAGATAAAAATTGTAAAAAATGTTATTTTGGTATATATTCCGTGTATAGATCCATATGCATTTAGTAAAAAGTGGTTATTTTAATATTAAAAACATTTTCTCTATTTAGAAAATCTTTTTTCGCTATTTAGCTGCTCAAATTGCATATAGAAATAGCGTGCCGTTTTCGAGTTTAAATTTTGTTATAAATCTATGCAGTTCTTTTTGAGTTCTGTTTGTTATTACATATAGACAAATTCGATGAATTTTATAAGACTTATATATATAAACAGAATTTTTTTAATTGTCTAGCTCATCTTTGAAACGAATTAACGATACCTACAAATTACAATTTTTAAGAAGAAAATGCACAGCTCCATCTATGACTTTTAAAAATAACAATTAACCTCGCCAACATGATCAAATTTAAATCTATACTAATATAATAAAGCTGAAGAGTTTGTTTGTTTGTTTGTTTGTTTGTTTGTTTGTTTGTTTGAACGCGCTAATCTCAGGATCTACTGGTCCGATTTGAAAAATTCTTTCAGTGTTAGATAGCCCACTTATCGAGGAAGGCTATAGGCTATATATCATCACGCTAAGACCAATAGGAGCGGAGTCCACGCCGACGAAGTCGCGCGCAGACGCTAAGACCAATAGGAGCGGAGTCCACGCCGACGAAGTCGCGCGCAGAAGCTAGTTATTTATATCCAAAAAGGGATTGATGGTGATGTTTTTGAAATCTCATAGAAGGCGCTGCTTTAAATTTGTCTTGAACTACTGATATTCATTTAATTACGTTTATCGGCCTAAATTACTTATACTGCGTAATTTTTATAGTGTGAAGCTAGCTTGTAGCATGGCATAATAACAACATTCAAATATGCGTCGTTAGATTACACGTTGTAACAGAATGCGTTGAGTAATAAAAGTTCACTGCTCGTTCTCCGTAGGTGATAGCGTGATAATATGTAGCCTATATGTTGACGCGACTTCTTAATAATATTCGTGCCAAATTTGAAGTGAATCCATGCAGTACTTTTTGAGTTTATCTCGGACAATATATTTGAAGAAATAAAGGTTCACTGCTCGTTCCCCGTAGGTGATAGCGTGATAATATGTAGCCTATATGTTGACGCAACTTCTTAATAATATTCGTGCTAAATTTGAAGTGAATCCATGCAGTATTTTTTGAGTTTATCCCGGACATATATTTAAAGAAGTAAAGGTTCACTGCTCGTTCCCCGTAGGTGATAGCGTGATAACATGTAGCCTATGTTTTGACCCAACTTCTTAGTAATATTCGTGCCAAATTTGAAGTAAATCTATTCAATACTTTTTGAGTTTATCCCGGACATACGTTTGAAGAAATAAAGGTTCACTGCTCGTTCCCCGTAGGTGATAGCGTGATATCATGTAGCCTATGTTCTGACCCGACTTCTTAATAATATTCGTGCCAAATTTGAAGTAAATCCATGCAGTACTTTTTGAGTTTATCCCGGACATACATACAGACAAACAGACAAACAGATAAACAGACAAACAGACAAAAATTCTAAAAACTATATTTTTGGCTTCCGTATCGATTGTAGATCACACCCCAAGTATTCTTTTTAAAAAATATTCAATGTACAGTTTTGACTTTCCTACCATTTTATTAGATATATGTATAGATAATAAACTTATAGTTTATTTATTTGTTTCTTAAAGTTTATTTTTTTATATAGTAATAAACAAACTATATGTGCTGTGTGGTTACGGCACTAAGGAATTGTAGCCACCCCCTCTCTTTCCGTGGGTGTCGTAAGAGGCGACTAAGGGATCACACAGTTCCACTACCACCCTGGAACTTAAAAAGCCGACGGATGGCGGGATAACCATCCATGCTGGCCTTGAAATACACAGACCAAAGATGGGAAGCAGCGTCTTCGGTGCGACAAAGCCAGCCCTGCGGTCACCAACCCGCCTGCCCAGCGTGGTGACTATGGGCAAAACACATGAGTTCGCGTCGTAATGTCGGGCGCGAACTTGTGGAGGCCTATGTCCAACAGTGGACTGTGATAGGCTGTAGTGATAGTGGTAGTGGATGTACAATATCATTATAAATACAGATATATTTAAGATGATAAATATATTTATACCACTTATACTATTTATTACAGACTAGATGACCCAGTGTAGGTACTTCGTATCACCTACATATGTTTGTGAACAATATGGACAAAATAGGTAGGGATATTGTCCTACAAATTGCGTGGTACGTTATCCAGGTCCTACGCTTTCTGCTGCTCTACCCCTGCTATCTCTGTTAGCTACCACAATCGCGAGTTTTCGTAGAGGAATTTTTTGTTCGTCTCATCAAAATGAAGCTATTCCCGGAAAATTAGCTTGATACTAATCAGGTGAAAAAAAATGTACTAGGGATCCCTGCCTAAAACACTTTCTGAACGCACCGACAATTTTTTTGACAAAAGACGTAATGTTTCATAGCTAGGAACATTTTGTATCGGAAAATTAAATTGTCGTTTTTACTATTTTCCGCTACTTGTTATTTATGTTTCTCACCGTTTAAACCTTCCCTGAACTTTTCAACTGTTTTTTTTTTTTCATCTAAATGTATAGTTTTTGTGTTATTTTTTCTTTGCTATTTTTTCATTGTTATTGTTTTATGAAGTGAAGTGAAGTACAGTGAAGTGAAAATATTTATTTCGTCATAAGGTGATCCACACACTTAACGAAAGTCAAAAAAGAAAAAAAATGTCATTTACAATAAAACTAAACAATAATAAAAAGTTAAGGCTGCAAAATATCAATAAAATAAAAATGTATACTTTAACATTAACATTGGGTACATTACAAACTTACTTAACGTACCTACCCAGTGATACCTATATAAATTTCTAATGTCTCGGTAGACATCACCTATCTAGTTTTTCCTCGGCTTTATTAGATATTACAATTTACAATAAATAACATAAATTAATGTCCCTAGTGTAGGCCGCGAGAAAAAAAGCCGGCGGAAAAAAACTCTCGGTACTTTTTTTACTTTTTTTCGGTTTAAAAATTAAAAAATTTTTTTAAATTTTTTTAAAAATTTAAAAAATTTGAAATTACAGACTACAGATTACAGATTAGATATTCATTCGTATAAAAAAAGTTTCTTTTGTAGCATTCGTTACGTATTGTCATGTTTATGAAGATTTATTCCTAAGAAAGAACACTTTATGTTTAGGTACTATTGTCAGAACTGCCACACATATCGCCATTTGTTACACACAAAACAAAGAGTTCGCATAAGCACATATATTTTTTTTTATGCATATACCAGTCATTAAACGAACAAAAGAATAAAATGTATACCTATTACCTAAATATTTTTACCTACTATATACAGCAGATTAACTATTAGAGCAGCATAGCTACGCTACACTTCAGCCTGTAATATCCCACTGCTGGGCATAGGTCTCTTTCTCCATGCAGGAGAAGGATCGAAGGAGCTATAATCCACCACGCTGCTCCAATGCGGGTTAGCGGATATATTCCCTACTATGAGTATAATGATTGCTGTCAGGTGTACATGATAGGACTGGCGGGCCGAGGCACGGTGGGGAGACCCACAAGGACTGCACAAACACCCAGACCATGGAAAACATCTGTATGGCCGATACAAATCTATGTCATGTGTGGGGATCGAACCCGCAACAGCCAGCGCAACAGCCACAAACCAGCGCTGTGACCGTTGCGCTAACGCGGCATATAGCTCAAATACACATACACACGCTACAATGCCAGTTAATCAGATACATGGGCGTACGCAGGGGGGGGCAGGGAGGGGCAGCTGCCCCCCCCTGGATTTCGTTAACCTTCTTCTTCTTCTTTTACTTTGGCTCCCTGAAGGATTTGCCAGTATCTGAGTGAGGCTTAGTTTACGTTATAAGAGTTGTTAAGTTAGGGCAGGAAACTGCTTTGTGTAAGGCTTTGTGGGAGTGCAAGTCGTACAAGCGGAAATAAAGACTATAACCTCCCTACTAACTATCTACTGTTGTCGATAAAAGTTCTTATTTTCAATCCAGTACCTATAATACGTGAATTCCACCACCGACCACCAGTCGCAAACATATTACAGTCTAAAATGCTGGACGTAATAAGATGTGCAGAACATAATATACAAACCACTGCAGTTGCAGAACACAGGCATTCTGCGGAAGAAGGGAGTGGAGATTTAATAAAATCAGCTGAAGAAATTGCTACGGCTTTGAACCTTGAGCAGCGTTTACCTAGAACAGCAAGCTGTCAACAACATAGGGCAAATCAACCAGCTGCTTCCCTTAGCGAATATTTTCGTCGCTCGTTATACGTGCCCTATTTAGATTCGTTATCATCTTCATTAGAGGCGAGGTTCGGCAAAGACCATTCACCAGCGTTTACTATTTCATTGTTGCCCCTTGCTCAGATAATTAATTAAAATTATAGCTCCTAAATTATAAAAAGGATAAAAAACGGTTTATCTCGATTTCCGGCTAAACTACAATCCTGTGGAAAAAAGTTCAATGGCAAAGTTGTAGCAAATAAAAAGATCTACTACTTTTGTATCTACACTTTTTTCGCATAGCCTCAAAATTCATGTGAAAAACTAAAAAGTCAAGTTTTTGGTTTTTTATTTTTATCTTTTAGAGAATTTTTTTACGAAATTTGGTGAAAACTTGCCTTTTTACGTCCCAAATACACTGTAATTTTTTGATTTAAAATATTTATTTTTTCACCTTATTTTGACCACAATATCGAAAAAGTACCCTCATTTTCAATCGAAAATGTTCACGTCAAAATATCAGTTTTTTTTAAAAAGTTGGTAAGCTTTTTGTTCGGTGAAGTCTCTATTTTCTGAAGGTTTTCAGAAAATGCAAAGAAATAACAGATAGTAAGGCCCAGACCCTCCTAGCCCCTTTTCCACTTCTCTATGAAATAGCTTTTGATGGTCAAAAATTTTCCGCAGGTCACTCAGGTACATAAGGTATCTTAAAATAGCAATAAATCTACGTATATAATTTAAAGAAGATTCTATAACTTTGTCAAAATATATTAGATGTCTTATTAAATATTCTTTTCATTTTCTGAGCATTTCTTTGCATTTTCTGAGAACATTTACGAAAGTAATGTATATTTTTTACACCATGAGAAAGTAGAGATTTCAACGAACAAAAACGCCACCCAATTTTTTTTAAAAACCTGATAGGTAGGGATCCCTAGTACATTTTATTTAACCTGATCAGTATCAAGCTAATTTTTCGTGAGTAGCTTCATTTTGATGAGACGAACAAAAAGTTCCTCTTCGAAAACTCTCGATTGTGGTAGATAATAGAGTTAGCAGGAGATAGAGCAGCAGTGAGCGTAGGACCGGGATAACGTTCCACGCAATTTGTAGGACAATGTTACTATTAAATTATATAAATATTAACTAAATAAAAGAAAAAAAAATCAGAAAAAAAATATCAATTTTTGATGACCTTACGAGGTCATCAACTTGATGAAAAATTATTACTAACCAGCTATTATACTATTTATATAATTTAATAGTAACATTGTCCTACAAATTGCGTGGCACGTTATCCCGGTCCTACGCTCACTGCTGCTCTATCTCCTGCTAACTCTATTATCTACCACAATCGAGAGTTTTCGAAGAGGAACTTTTTGTTCGTCTCATCAAAATGAAGCTACTCACGGAAAATTAGCTTGATACTGATCAGGTTAAAAAATGTACTAGGGATCCCTACCTATGATATTTTGACGTGAGAATTTTCGATTGAAAGTGAGGGTGCTTTTTCGATATTGAGGTCAAAATAAGGTGAAAAAATAAATATTTTACATCAATAAAATTACAGTGTGTTTGGAACATAAAAAGGTAAGTTATCACCAAATTTTGTAAAAAAAAAAGAATTTTGTAAGAGATTTAGACCTTTTTGGTCTTTTTGGCTTTGATTTTTTTTTTAATTTTTCACATGAATTTTGAGGTTATGTGAAACAAAAATATAAATACAAAAGTTGTGGATCTTTTTAGTACCTACAACTTTGCCAATGAACTTGTCGTTTAGCCGGAAATCGAGATAAACCGTTTTAAGGGTACTTAAATACCCCCTCCCTACCACTTCCCAACCTCAGATCGCCCGTAATTTATTTTTCCTATCATTATCTTTCTTTAATTATTAGAGTGAGAAATAATTAAAGTATTTAAATAAAACATTACCTATCTTAATTTAATATGCTTATTTATTTGACTAGGTGCTTATAAAATTTTATTTGCCCCCCCCTGGCCCAGAACCTGGGTACGCCCATGCAGATATACGAAGTAGGAACTGGGAAAAAGCGAACTGTTGTCTCTATGTTCTCGCAATCAACGTATGACACACAACTATCATATAATTTTCTTACAATTTTATTTGAAACTTTGGTAGTGGTATAATTACAATACACACATTTTCCCTAAAAACCGGCAACGTAACTCACAGACGTAACTGCAACTTCTCTAATGTTCAGCCGTTTATGAGCGACAGTAATCATTTTTAACATGGTATTGTTTTTTTTATAGGTTACCCCCTAATATAAAAAACGACCTATAGTTGAAAAGATTACAACTAGAATTTACGTAATTATATTGAAAATTTAGACATCAATAACAACAACAATTTGTGTAATTTTAAAATGTTGCTAACAAAAGGTTTGCGAGGAATAACAAATTTTAATCATGGCCGGGTTCACTGTTCCTTACATAATTATTACTTACTAGCTGACCCCGCAAACGTTGTTTTGTCATAAGTATATGTTATTAACCCCCGCAACCCCCTATATTGTTCTTAGATGACCTCTACTCGGCGAAACGAATATTCCTACCAAATTTCAAGTCTCTACACCTTATGGTTCCAGAAATCTTAAGTTAGATTTTTGTTAGAATTTTAAGACTAGGTAATGTATTTTCACAAAATTATCGACTAAAAATGTCAATTTTTGACGTGTATTTATAAACGAAGCGAAGATAGTGAGGCAATAGAAGATAAACATAATAATTCTAAATTATGCGGAGTAGGTACCTATGGAATGAAGACATCTGGTTTTGTTTTCAATTTTAAACGTTTTAAATACCATTGTCACTATGCCTAGATTACATGGCATGGCAATTAGGCATGTATATAGTTGGATATACTTAAAAGGCTTCATAAAAGGTGGTAGTAAGGTACATTTCAACTTAATATAACAAAAAAGCTAATTAATAGCGATGTTGTGAAGCATAGCTTTATCCAAATCCATATATAATATTATCAATTTACATGTCCCTGAATGTATCTCGAGTATGAATGTGTATCGAGATGTCTCTCGAGTACGAGATGACGAGAATTACCCGTGATCGTGAAGTTCTCCTTCTAGTGTGGTATATCTATACTAATATTATAAAGAGGTAAAGTTTAAAATAACTTTGTATATACGGGGTAATCTTTGCAAATACTGATCCGATCATGAAAATTCTTTCGCTAACAGAAAGCTACACTATTCAGGAGTGACAAGATAAAAGGAAAAAGATAAAAATATATAAAGATTTGAAATCAGCAGGATTTGAACCTGCGCCCTCTGACGTGCCGTGTCAACAATTCAATCTAATCAACCATTATTATTTGCCTTAGAAATTAATAGGTGATTTTAAAACATTTTTAATTATCTGATTTGCTGAAAATAGTGAGAGTGTATTGGAACATATCAAATTTCACCGTACCCTTCTTATGTGAAATGGATTATAACGCCCAACGAAGTGGGCACGGGTCGGCTAGTAGGTATATAAAACAAAACACATAGGTATCTATTATAAACACATATTATAAACGTAAAATCCTTTATCTTCATTCTTCGTCTTTGTTTGACTAAATCTTTCTCGAACTTTAACAAATATTACCTACTTAGTTGATACCGTGCATATTTTTATTTTTTTGTAAGTACTTTAATGAACAGTAGGTACTAAACAGCATATTTTAAAGAAAAGATAAGACAATAATTTTTTCAGCTTGATTAAATTAACTATGTTAGTGTATTTCAGATAAAATTAGGTACTTGTAGATGAAATATTTAAATCCCCTTATGTTATCCAGCTTGCTCGTAAGCGTCTTCTTTTTTATCTTACTAAATTGGAGTAAAATAGAGGTCTTTAACATGGTATCGTTTCATCTTAACTGCCTATATTATTTTTATAATTGCGATGCGCTTTTAAACTGGACTGCTAAGATAAATCGGTTAGAAAATCTTCAATATCTCCAAAAGTACTTTACCTAGTTTTATGATATAAAGATCAAATTAAACAATATAAAACAATAGATAAAACTTTTTTATTTATAGTCACATAAAAAACTGGAAATGTAAAATATTGGTGTTTTTGAATTTAGTACCTACCAAAAAATTTTATCAATCACGTGTATTCAATAGATTCAAGCAATCAAGTGTATTTGTAGCATTTTAAGTCTTATAGTCCTTTTTTCTTCATTTTAGGTAGGTACTTATAACGATTTTATAATTGCCAGAAAATAAATTTTATGTTTAAATTAAAAAATAATTTAATAGCTAAACTGCACGGTTTATGTGGTCTGTGCTAAACTGCTTAAACATTTGGTTAAATATTATATTAATGATAAAGATTTATGGATTTAGTTTTACAACTAGGTCGGCAAATAAGCGTACGGCTCACCTGATGGTAAGCGATTACCGTAGCCTATAGACGCCTGCTAACACCAGAAGCATCGCAAGCGCGTAGCCGACCCTACCCCCAGGAGCTCACCTTACTCACGACAGGAATACAAAACTGTTTGAAAACAGTAATATTTAGGTGTGATCTTCGTAAGGTCTAAGTACTTCCCCAATCGGGCTGCTCCCAATTTGAGCAGGATATAAAGATTCAATTGCTTTTGAAGCCTACGTAAATAAAATAATTTTTGAATTTATAACAGGCATAGTACTTTTGAAGTAAATTATGATTGTCTGCCTATTCAATTGAAAAATAATGAGAAAACAACATTTCATTTAGAAATTATTTGATTAATATGAAAAATAAATATAGTAGTAATTAAGGATAACAAGATAAAGAAAATTCATAAACAGTAAATACAAATACTTACAAGTATCTACATTTTAAAAAAATCTTAAAAGTACATATCTACGTAAGTTATGTAGTCGTATATTTTTATGATAACCTTCATTAAACTTTATCTTAAAATTGTTATGTAATGTTTTATTTGGCGTAGACCCATAGAATAATAAATAGGAAATATTGTATAATCTAATTTTATTATCAGTAGCTTTGTATTTACATTTTTATATCACCAAAAACTCGTAAAAACGCTGACTACTTACTTATGTACTTACTTTAATTTTATTCCCGACTGCCAAGGAAGGGTTACCTATGTTTTTCGCGCGTATCTTGTATGTATGTATGTATGTATGTAATATTCTTAATTACCTCATTTCTCTAGAACCGCTGAACGGATTTGCATAATTGAGATATCGTTAGATTTGTCTTAGCAGCCCAAGTGTTCTTAGATAGGTGACATTAAAAAAAAAAAACATGGCGGCTGTGCGAAGCCATTGTAGTTAATGAAGAAATATATATTTTTTAGAATACTATAGTATGGGTATCAAATTAAAGGGCTCAATACAAGGATTTCGAAAATGTATATTATGATTATTATTACTGTAATAATAATAAAGAAATACAATAAGAAAGTTTAAAAAATGTTGACTTTGCTCTTTCCGTTTTTTACGCAGGCGGGTTTTTTGTTTTCTTTTAATTATATTACTTTTTCATAAAATAAACTCCTGATAGGCGAATGTAGCCAGACGAAAAAATTTATAATTTTATCTTTACTGTTATCTTAAATTGAGAGCAATTTCTTAAACATCTTATTTCTTTATTTTTTTTAATAAAAAGATTAAAAAGGTACCAAAAAATTGCTGAATATAATTTTGCCATTGCCAAGTACTTTAATGTAGGTAGGTAAAGGGTATACTTATAAATAAAAAACGTACCAAAATTTGTAAGCACTTTAATACATTGAAAAACAGAAATGACTAAACAGAACAAAGATTTGTCACTTGTTCCAAATTATGTATTATATGCCATTTGCAATCCAAACAACTGAACTTTGGAATGGCAGTGAAAAAAAAACTACGAGTAAATTTTATTAAAAATTTAGAAACACTAATTGTTAATTTGGGGTCTCTGCAGACCAACCTGGTTGCAACATACGGTCAAGGTTTATATGTAATTGATATTTCAACGATTATACATACTAGCAAGTGTGAAGGGTAAAAATATTACAATTTTATGGCGAAAATGCCTTCCATCATTTTTGAAAAGAGCGGATACTCTTCAAACAGCTGAGAACCATCCTAAGGAAACTTGCTTTCGCGTAAAACACACAAGAGCTATGTGGGTTAAACTTCTATATAAACCCTCTTTTTTTTGCGTTGGCGAGAAAGAAGTGACTCCACGCCTCATTGCCTCCACTGATGACAAGAGGGATGTTTCATTTTTTGCTCGAAGAATCGGTGTTGCGATTCAATGGTGAAATGTAAATCTCCATATCTCCATAAGAATGCTGACAGCATCCTTAGCACCATCTCACGCGAATGACGATGATATTATATACCACAATTATCTATCAGTAAATAAATAATTATTACTGTAAATAAATAAATAAATATAAATGCTTCAAAATGAATTGCTGCGCGTTTAACTCGAGAACAGCTGAATCAATTTTCCCATGTAGGTATTTTTTTTTAAATTTTTTACTACTCTGTAGAAGGCTTTCGCATTATTGCAGCATAAAAAATCAAGATGGAAAATGTTGGAAAACGTAACGATTCTAAAGAAATTATAATCATGACGAACAGCCATCGAATTATATTTATTGTTATCATCACAATTATTTAATTCTAATTATCGAAATTTTTGAGCAATAATTTTCCTTTCGGTTGTTCAATAACTTCTCCATCTGCATAAATCAATTTACCACGAAGGTAAGTTTTTTTAACTACGCCTTTTAATTCTTTTCCAATGTACGGAGTCAACTGAAAAAAAAAATACAATTATATACATATAGGTGTTCTACTCCTAACTGCGTTCCTTCAAATAGGGGGTCCTGTAGGTGTTATAAATTACAATAAAAAACATTCTACGAAAAAGAATCGTTGCCAAATGCAACTCTTTAGTCTACATATAGACAATAAAAATAACACCAGCTAGAAAATTTCCATTGATTATAATTTTTTTTTTAAGATTTACAAACTCATACAGAATTTTACTTCGTATCTTAGTAACGTATATTGTCAGTTAATTGTATTTGCATTCTCTTTACAGATAACACAGATAACTTTATTCCTTAATGATACTTAAAATAAAACTAGGTACTTAAAACTGTATAAAGTGATAACGATTTCATTCTCATTTGGTTTTAAATTGTATTATTAATTAAGTAAGAATTCATTAATTGTATGCAATGAAGCGAGTTGTATTGACGTGATGACGTCGAGTTTAATTACACAATTAATGATTAAAACTCGGTAAAACATTTTTGCTGACATTTAATTACTAATATTACAATATTCATCAGGCTAGTCAACATGAAAGATTATTTATAATGCGGTGTATAAATAGTGGACAGTAAGAACGGTCGAAGTTACTAACCGCTGATAAAAGTGACATAACAGAAACACTCGAATTTACTATGTCTAAGAACGGTTTCACCGTTTGTGGGTCAATGTGGGTAGAGTTTATCCTGCTCTACGCTTCGCTTCAGCCTGTAATATCCCACTGCTGGGCGTAGGACACTTTCTCCATGTAGGAGAAGGATCAGAGCTTAATCCACCACGCTACTCCAATGCGGATTGCCGGATATATTCCCTACAATGATTAACGATCGCTATCAGGTGTACATGATAAGAGCAGAGACCGACGGCTTAACGTGCTCTCCGAGGCACGGTGGGGACACCCACCAGGACTGCACAAACACCCACACCACGGCAAACATCTGTATGGGCAATACAAATGTTTGTCATGTGCGGGGATCGAACCCGCAACCGCCCCGCAACCGCTAGCGCAACAGGCACAAACCAGTGCTGTGACCGTTGCGCCAACGCGGCGTCTAATCCTGTTCCATAAGTCACGAATAGACTTTAACAGCAGGAAGAAAACAAGCTATTAGAACCTATTATATAACTAACTAACCTAACCTATCTCCTCAATTAATAAACTATAATTTTTGAATTCATAGTTCCTAATAGAAATATCTATACTAATATATAAAGCTGAAGAGTTTGTTTGTTTGGTTGTTTGTTTGTTTGTTTGAACGCGGTAATATCTAGAACTACTGGGCCGATTTGAAAAATTCTTTCAGTGTTAGATAGCCCATTTATCGAGGAAGGATATAGGCTATGTGTCATCACGCTAAGACCAATAGGAGCGGAGTCCACGCCGACGAAGTCGCGCGCAGAAGCTAGTCTCAAATATAGTTGAATCCAATGGTACATCCTAATATAAAGGTAATTATAAAGTTGGTTTTTACATACTTACAATATTATTTGTAAAACATTTAAATTACCTGTTATTATTTGTTCTGGTATTAGATGTGTAAATGGCATTTAATCAATGTTTATAAATGAGGTATTTTTAAACCAAATGTATATTTGCTAAATTAAAGTGGATTTTTCTTTTGTCTTGTTTATCAAGAGACATCGTCTAAAGTCAGAATGAGGTTAAACGATCAAGGATGTCAATTGCGTGATACATTATCTGAATGTAGAAGACATTTGATAAAATACTTGGCAGATTTAAACTATCTACGATAACGAACCATCAAAATTTAAAAAAGGGCAATATTGTTTTAACTTATCTAAAAAGTGACCGTCCGTCGATAAATGTGGGACAGACAGTTTTTGATAGACAGCTTACTGTTTAATTTGAGCAAAGCGTTAGCCGTAATTTACTATGATTTAATTGGTCAAGGGGTGAGACTATGCTAAATGACAGCGATGAGTCACTATTCTCTTAATTAGAATAAACTATACTGTTTCTAGAATTTATAATAATATTATAATAAAATATACATTTGAATTAAACGTATTTCATGGATAAACAACAGTACCTGGGTGACCGAGCCTAGCTCGGTATTTTCATTTTATTTTTTGTTTTTTTTTCTCGGTATTTTTATATTTTAATTTTATTTAAATAATAAATCACGATTGAAATTAAAAAAAAAGACAAAAAAAATATCTGAAGACGGAGATTCGAACCCGGGTCAACACGATTTGATACCCGCCGATTTCCTAATTACGCTATTACAGCTATGATGACAGAAGTGAATTTAAGCTTCGTATTCTAATGATATTTTTTCATTGCCTAAAAACAGGGATAAAACGACATTTTTTTTAAATGAATCCTAGCTAGATCAATTTTTCGCCCCTGAAATCCCCTGCATACTAAATTTCACGAAAATCGTTGGAGCCGATTCCGAGATTCAGAAAATATATATATATACAAGAATTGCTCGTTTAATAGTTTAAGATTATTCCGTTTTGTGTTTAATTTTTTTGAACAATTACTGCGTCATCTTCTTTATGGGTGAAAATTCACATTTTATATAATTATGTAGGGATACAATACTGTTACCTTATTCTTATGCCGGATGATGTCCGAGGTAACGACGAAGGATTCTTCATGGTCGAAAAATACTAGATCTGCATCGAGACCAGGCTTAATTGCTCCTTTACGTTTTTCCAAACCGCATAACTGGGCGGGACCGACACTCAAGTACTTCGTTATCGACCTCATATCTAAATTTCGAGCACTGGCTTGCGTCCAGAACAACGAGAGGCCTGTACAATTTTTTTTTTAAATTAAACAACAATTTATAAATTTTTCTTTTTGAAGTGAAACTTCTTTAGGCGCATGCAGCAGCGTCATGACGTTCAGTACTTGGATGAGTGACCGCCTGGAAACACCGCCTGACGTTGGCTTTTTGTCTTTTTTTAACTAGTTTTTTTTTTTGTATTTTAAATTAGTTTGCCAAAGAAGTTTCACATTTTTTTTTATACATACTCGTATAGGTACCTTATAGATTAGATTCTTTACAAAACTGAATTAAGTAAAAGAATGTATAAATAGATATTTTTAATTTTTATGCATTTATTTTGACATTGAGTATAATTGAATAAGTAAAAATAATAACCCTATAAAATAAATTCACATACCTAGCGTCATAAAAACTCTAAAGTCTGGCTTAGTGACGTAAATACTAAGAGGTAATCTGATGTAGTAATAAATAAACATGGCTGTGTACATGTAGATTGTAGAATTACACATAATAGAGTTGCTATTTGACGCTAGGCGCCACGTTAAATAAATAAACGCTTCACACTCAACGGCCCCCAGTAAGATTTTCATGTGTCGGGGGTCCGGAAACACACACAATACACAAGCACAAACACCCACACCACAACAAACATCTATATGGCCCATACAAATATAACATAAAAGTCTTTTTTATTATAATAACAACAAGACTTTGTTTTAGTATATCATACGTTGACTATGTAAGTAGGCAGCTTTAATGTTTGCCTTTCCATTCCTTTAGCATCTAATCGTAAGTTTTTGATTGTAAAAAAATATTGGTATGTCAAACATTTCTAGTGTTTATTAGCATTAATAAGTCGCTATAAAAGTCATACCGAACTGAACGGATGATATGCCACCCCAAGCATCCAAGTTGTTGCTACATTTAAGTTCAGGAGTACACGGCGAATGATCTGATACTACCATATCCAACTTGTCGTCCAATAAATATTTCCACAGCTTTTCCTACAAAATATAAATAGTATTTAATACGGTTTTTTAGTATTTGAGTATAAATACCTAATTAATACTTAAAATATAAGTTATATGTTCTCTTTGATGTCTAACAATAACTTAAAGTATTTAATTCTTAGTTAATATAATTAAGAGTTTGTAAGCTTGTTTATAGGGGCTGATCTCAGGAACTAATAAAACAATTTTGAAAATTATTTTACCAGACCAAAATATGATATTAGCGAGTGACATAATCAGAAAAATGTTTTTTGTAAAAACATAATAATTATAATAGCGTATGGTAAAAAGTATAGAGATAAACATAAGTGTAAAGCTTTATTTCTAAAATAAAACAAAAACTATTTCTACGTTCCCTGGCTTTACTACGAGTATAATAACACTAATCCGTTCTTAATTAGTATATCTGAACGCGTACTTTACTCGTTAACTATGTGATAAAATATATTTTGATTAAAGAAAACCTTATTATCCAAATCTCGTATGGGGGGTGCACACTTATACTCGCTGTGACCCTTCGGTATCTCGTCAGCGCTGAGCGACAGGTAGTGGTGGCAGGTCTCGGCGGTGACGCCGCCGCGCCACGCGTCGTGACCAGCAGCGATACGCGCTGCGCGGGCGCTCTCGAGCAACGGCACCACCGCCGCTGAAGACACGTGCACGATGTGGACCCGAACACTACATACAGTTAACTATATTTTATGAATTCAATAACAGTTTTATTTAAATTCTTTATTGTATTTTACAACGCACATAAGGCCTGTTTCACCGGTGGTTTATAAATTTTATCCCGTATACAAGTTACTAAAATAGGCTTTGACAGCAGAGGGTAAAATAGACCATTAAGACCTTTTTCACCTCAATTCGCTTCACCAGTGGCGGATTTACCTCAAGACTGAGTATGCTGGAGCCTAGGGCGATAAACTCTATGGGGCGGCAATTTTATTTTTGAAACGTTATAATGTAGATCCAGAAAACGAATGGAGAGGGCCATGCCCACAAGGTCAGCCGAAATAATCGCAACTAATTGGCCGTTTTTCGGGTGGCTGTGACCACAACCTCTTTGGGATCTGGATCCGCGACTGACTGTACTAGGATTTATTTATTTACTAAGAACATCCACGGGCTCTTAGTTGCCCATGCTATTTGTACCATAAAATATTTATTTTATTATCAGCGTGCGTTTTTTTTTACAATAGTTTAACTTCAGGATAGCAGTTCTAAAACTGTCTAGAATTTCTAGTATAGTCCGACACTAACAGCTTATTGCTGTTTTTTTTTTTTTTTTTTTTTTTTTTTTTTACATATATAGACTAGCGCTTGACTGCGATCTTACCTGATGGTAAGTAAAGATGCAGCCTAAGATGGTGCGCGCTTGCCTAGAAAATGCCTATTCACTCTTGATTTGAAGATACCCAAGTTATGGCTATTTGGAAAAACGGAAGCCGGAAGGGCATTCCAAATTTTTGCTGTTATCAATATAATTATGAATGATGATATCGAGTTTCAGATGTCACAGGGGCGGCAAAAATTTAATAGCCTATAGGCGGCATATTTGTAAATCCACCACTGCGCTTCACCCTGTAGGCCTGTAATATCCCACTGCTGGGCATAGGATTCTTTACCCATGTAAAAGAAGGGTCAGAGCTTAATCCACCACGCTGCTCCAATGCGGGTTGGCGGATGTTTTTAGGATTTTTTTAGGAGTAACGATCGTTATCGGGTATTTATGACATCAATCGGTATCGACAGCTTACCGTGCTCTCTCTCCATGTTTACATATAGAAAGAGGTCTATGTCCAGCAGTGGAATATTAAAGGCTGAATCGTGATCGTGATAAAAAAATTAAATTTACTGAAGAGTCTGGCTGTAACTAATTAAGTACAAGTCTAAGGGTTCGCAATGGGTAGTGCACTAACACAGGGCACAAACATCATGGGACGTAGATACTTTCATACTAAATTTTGCTACTATTATTTGGTCAGGCACTTTACTTACAAAAAATAGAGTTTTCTGTATATAATTAGTAAACGCCCAACATTAATTTATTTACAACAAGGGATCACTAATAATTTACAGCACGAGTAAGCGAGTTTTAAGCGAGTCAATAAAGTGAAACGTGTGACAGGGAGTGCCATACATATCGTGACGTCACTTCTATTAATAAAATATCGACTATCCAAATTATGGGTAAACAATTTTTATAAAGTGGTATTTTAACTAAACTCAAAATAACACAATAAATCTCATCACACCTTCACCTTATTAACATTAATGTGACCAGTTATGGCAAGAATACAGGAGAGGTAACAAAAGGTGGAATTTGTAGGTAGTAATTTATGAGTGTCTCCTAATATTTGTTTAGCTTTGCTATGTATGTAATGTATCAATCTGAAGTAAAATAATACAAACTTCGTTTTTGCTAAGAACTCAGTAATAAGTGTAATTGCGTCGATTTCCATCTTAGGCGGTCGTGATTCGAGGTATGTTTTATATTCCTCGGGATCTGAAACAGCAAATAATTAAATTTACACAACTCATAAATAGTATGAAATACATTTTTATAATATACTAGCTGACCCGGCGAACTTCGTACCGCCTAACAGTCGATTCAATTTTTTTAATACTTATAATAACTGAGGTAGGGCACAGCAGGAAGTTTCCTGCTCAAAATATGGAGCAGCCCGACTGGGGTAGTACCTCGACCTTACAGAAGACCACAGCTAAATAATACTGTTTTCAATCAATATTGTGTTCCTGTTGGTGAGTAAGGTGACCAGAGCTCCTGGGGGGGATTGGGGATAGGGTCGGCAACGCGCTTGCGATGCTTCTGGTGTTGCAGGCGTCTATAGCTACGGTCTTACCATCAGGGGAGCCGTACGCTTGTTTGCCGACCTAGTTACATAAAAAAAAAAAAACTTATCCTTCCCGGAACCCCTCCTCTAACACTTAAACTTTATGCTATGGTATTAAAGTTCTAATTGACTTTTAAGTATTATTACGAATCTTTTGTATGGGAATATAGAAAAGTGTTGTTTTTAGACGTTTTCAGGGAATTTTTTAAAATTTTCTCTCCGTAACAACCATCCTCGTACTTCAAGGAATATTATAAAAAAAGAATTAGCGAAATCGGTTCAGCTGCTCACGAGATTGCGCTTAGCAACACATTCAGCGATTCATTTTTATGTACAGGGTGTCCCGCGATAAAGTGCAACCCCGAAAGGGGGTGAAACTAGACCATAAATTATCACCAAAAAACAGAAAAAAATTAAAAAAATTAAAACAATTTTTTTTATTTTTTTTATTGATGAATTGAGATTTTTATATAGATTACGTAGCCTCTTTGTACAAAAAAATGATGATTTTTGTACGTGTTTTTTGGGATACAGGAGTAAATTTTTTTTTATTTGAATGGCAATATGGTAAGAAATAATAATAAATCATAAAATTTCCTGGTATTGGGGGCATAATTCTGAGAAAATTAGAGATCATTGAAAAAAATAGTCATAAAAAATGGATTTTTTTTTCACAAGAAGCATAGTTAAAGACATAATGCCACTTTTTTGCGAGCTAATTTTTATTTTATCCTTACCGCCAAGTACGTAGCGTAATATTTTATTTTATTTTAAAGTAATCGACCTTTGGAAGAAATCATCATTTTTTGTACATAGAGTCTACGTAAGATATAAAAATCTTAATTCGTCAATAAGAAATAAAATATTTTTTTAAGAAAAAAATTTCTATGTTTTTTGTCGATAATTTATGGTCTAGTTTCACCCCCTTTCGGGGTTGCACTTTATCGCGGGACACTCTGTATATAGAGATATCGCATAAAAATACATCGGACAAATAGTGTTGTTACTATGATCTTAAAACTTATAATTTATAAAATACCTTATTTCACATCGAAAAAAACCTGTATATAAAATTAGGCCAAAAATAATAATTCTATATTTAAAAACCTTACCCTGTTCATTAGTCTTCTTTTTATTAGAAGAATCATCTTCAAGCTCTGCGTGGAACTGTTGATCATTAAAGTTTTAATTATTTTTAAATCTATAATCTAAATCTATAAATCTATACTAATATTATAAAGCTGAAGAGTTTGTTTGGTTGTTTGCTTGTTTGTTTGTTTGTTTGAACGCGGTAATCTCTGGAATTACTGGTCCGATTTGAAAAATTCTTTCAGTGTTAGATAGCCCATTTATCGAGGAAGGCTATAGGCTATATATCATTACGCTAAGACTAATAGGAGCTGAGTCCACGCCGACGAAGTCGCGCGCAGAAGCTATAGCTAGTATTATAAAAAGAAGTACCCCGGCCGCGTCTTTCTGTCGTCCTATCTGTCTGAACGCGATAAACTCGAAATCTACCAAACGGATTTTTATACGGTTTTCAACAATAGAAAGATTGATTCTTGAGGAAGGTTTAAGTATATAACTTATTATGATTTTATGTAAATAAGCTGAAATATGGCGGTAAATGTTGAAGAAGTCGCAAAAAATATCGCTAACTGGGAGCTTTCCACGCGAATGACGCGTAAACTAGTAAAGATATATTAGTTAAGTACATAATGTACTAGCGAATTCAAAATCTATAAAAATACTACAAAAAAGTCCGCAATGGCATATCTCTATCTCTTACGGTTGACTTACAATAATAGGTAGGGATCCATAGTATATACATATTTTTCACCTGATTAGTATCAAGCTAATTTTTTGGGAGTAGCTTCATTTTGTTGAGGCGAACAAAAAATTCCTCTTCAAAAACTCTCGATTGTGGTAGATAATAGAGTTAGCAGGAGATAGAGCAGCAGTGAGCGTAGGACCGGGATAACGTACCACACAATTTGTAGGACAATATTACTATCAAATTATATAAATATTAACTAACTAAGAGAAAAAAAAATCAGCTGGTTAGTAATAATTTTTGATTACCTTACGAGGTCATCAACTTGATGACCTCATAAGGTCATCAAAAATTGATTTTTTTTTCTGATTTTTTTTTTTCTCTTAGTTAGTTACTATTTATATAATTTGATGGTAATATTGTCCTACAAATTGCGTGGTACGTAATCCCGGTCCTACGCTCACTGCTGCTCTATCTCCTGCTAACTCTATTATCTACCACAATCGAGAGTTTTCAAGAGGAATTTTTTGTTCGCCTCAACAAAATGAAGCTACTCCCAAAAAATTAGCTTGATACTAATCAGGTGAAAAATATGTACTAGGGATCCCTACCTACGTATAATCATATTTATGTTAAAAATTTAATTAAAAACATTACGTTATTTTCAAAGCTATTTTCTTTAGTTCAGTATTAATCCTTATCCAAATGAATATGTTAGTTAGCTTAGGCATTTGATGCTGATTAAAATTGCCCTTTACACTATAATACTATATCAATCAGATAAATAGTTTTTGAGATATCGTCGTTAGAAATAATTAGCAGCGAAACATTTAAAGCTCGGCGAGCCTGCGCGTTCTTTCCTTGAGATGCCTACGGCGAATCCACCCCCTCTGCCCCGCATCGTTCGACCGCCTGCTCATTCTATATAATATTTGAAAAATTCTTTCACTGTTGAGAAGCTACACTATCCGCGGGTTACATAAACTATATTACATTTTCAAAAAAAATTAAGGAAACAAAAAATATTTTGAAGTTTTTGTTAAATACCCGTGCGAAGCCAGGGCGGGATGCTAGTATAGTATCCATAAAATGCTTTGTTAGTACGTAAATCAGTTTTCTCTATCACCACCAAACCCAATCAACTTCCCGTTGGTGTGGTAAATATCCCTTGGTCTTCAGGTGGTAGTAAGGGAATTTGGTCGCGGTTGGTGAAAGTGGGTGGTGGTGGGTGGTGAAAATGTTAAAACATATATTTCTGTCCTTTTCTAACGCATTAGGACATCTGAAAATATCTCAAAATTTCTGTGGTCTAGATTTCTAGAAAGTTTCTGCGATGTATTTTAATCCGAGCAACGCCGGGTTTCGCTGCTAGTTTAATATAAATTTTTAAAATAATATATTCAATTCAAAACTAATTCTGTTTCTTTTATATTAAATTATCGTTTTAGCGTCTTGTTCGCAAAACCTGTTTTACATCTTGAAACACGATAAAAGCTAAATCGATGTTAGTCTTGAAAATTTTTATTTTATGTAAGTAAAATAGGGTTCGAAAATGTCTATACAAGAATATTCCAAGAAAGAGAAGATTTTATAAATAAACATTATAGCACACATCAGTAAATTAGTAAGAAATGAATAAAAGAGTGGACTACCTATACGAACTAACTATTCTAATCGCGGGTTTGGTTAGTAGATTATAAAACGTTTAAATACAATTTCGTATGTAATGTCGATGATAAAGATAACGGGATTCGGTTCTAGACATTGTGCATGCCAAATCAAAACAACGGCATCCGATACTTTCGGAATGCTTAAATAAAATTTCATTACATAATCTAAGTAAGGAAAAAATGTCGAATACATAGAACTATTTTTATTCGACAACTATAAGAGAATTTTCAAGCAAATCCACTGACAAAAATTTAAGTAGGTATTTACCGCTAAGACTGATCCGGTTCCTTCAAGGGCTTTAAAGGCTAACTCCAAGTCTTTACGACTGACATTAGGAAACTCGTCGACGCCACTCGGACATAAGAAACATTTGAATCCAACTACTCCAGCTTTTACTAATTCACGCAATGAAGACTGAAATAAAATAGAAAATATTATAAAAATAGTAACATATAATTATGTTGCTTTACACGAAACTTTATATTTTTGTTGATCAATTCTTACATCATTTCCAACGATGACTCCACCCCAAAAACCAACATCGACGTAAACATGTCCCTTTGCTGAATTTGCCTTGATATTAAGATTTTCTAATGTGGTTGTAGGTGGGATGGAATTCCTGAAATTTTTTAGTGTGTAATATGGCATATATTATTTATTATGAATATATGATATACTAGCCGACCCGTGCCCACTTCGTTGGGCGTTATAATCCATTTCACATAAGAAGGGTACGGTGAAAATATTTGATATGTTCCAATACACTCTCACTATTTGCAGCAAATCAGATAAATATAAATGTTTTAAAATCACCAATTAATTTCTAAGGCAAATAATAATGCTTGATTAGATTGAATTGTTGACACGGCACGTCAGAGGGCGCAGGTTCAAATCCTGCTGATTTAAAATCTTTATATATTTTTATCTTTTTCCTTCTATCTTGTCACTCCTGAATAGTGTAGCTTTCTGTTAGCAAAAGAATTTTCATGATCGGATCAGTATTTGCGAAGATTACCCCGTATATACAAACAAAGTTATAAACTTTACCTCTTTATAATATTAGTATAGATGATGATTATTATGAATCTATGTAAGTACTTTAACTAAACTACTGAGTCTAACTATAATATATACGGTACGTAAGTATTCTACAAACAATTGAAAACATGAACTACCAGCAGTAAAAATCGAGTTAAAACGTATTTAGTATAAATTGTAAATATTATATATTAATTAAGTTTTTACAAAGGCATGTCAACGATCGTGGTGATGCCACCAGCGGCTGCGGCACTGGTTGCAGTTCGAAATCCCTCCCAGGCAGTGCGACCAGGCTCGTTGACATGTACATGAGAATCCACAACTCCTGCTATTAAGGCACATTCTCCACCATCTATCACCTGAAATTTTCACAAAAAAATGACATAACTTGGAAGTTTGATATGTAGGTAATAAAACACAATAATCATGTTTGCTCGCAAACGAAAAAATAAACCGACTATTACATCGACCAGTAGTACAACATAAGTAGACGAAAAAATAGTCAAGTAAATGTACATTATTAGAGATAACTCGAAAAGTAGTCAGCAGATCCAATCAAGTTTAAACGAGACCATGTGACGAGCACCAGCTTTCGATTTAAAAAAAATCATCAAAATCGATCCACCCAGTCAAAAGTTTTAAGGTAAGATCTATAAAAAATACAATCGAATTAAGAACATGCACCTGTTTTTGAAATCGGTTAAAAAGAAGTCGCTAGTCGCTACAGGTGCATAGCTTTAACGAAAGATATTCAAAATACAATAAAACCAGAGTTCATCTGTCAGGTAATCCTTAGCCTTACTTTTACTTACTTAATATTATAAATGCGAAAGTAACTATGTCTGTCTATCTGTCTGCCTGTCTGTCGCGCTTTCACACCAAAACTACTGAACAGATTCAAATGAAATTGAACACAGATAGTCTTAGAGCTAGAAGTTTGAAACTTATTCTTTAGGTTGTTGATTTTACCCTCAAGGGTGTAAAATAACAAGAAGAACCCCTAGAACTAGATGAGATTAGCTGCAATCATTTATGATATAGTTAGGCCCCCTAACGAGAACAATTTTAATTCTTGGAAATTGATCGATAGGTGCAAATGCGGCCATATTATTTAAATTATATGGTGATTATAACTTAAATATTATAATAATAATATTTTAAAATATGATAGGTATCTGACATCTGTATACCAAATGTATGAAATATGTAAGTCATACAGGTACGGTATTGTTAATTATAAATAGCGTAACATATATTTTTACACTTCATTATATTACTACACGTTTAGAACCATTTGAACAGTAAGAATTAAAATTAAGAAAAATCGCTGACGCCACGGTGTCGCGACGTATTTCGTCGGCGCCGTCTTGCTACACCACCGTTTCGCTACAAATGAATAACTAACGTAAACTTATAACTGTTATATTTATGAAGTATATACATACATATTTGAGTAATGTAGACAATGAGTAGGTAGGTACATGACAATAGTTTTAATGTATTTCACAATTTTTTTTAACCCCCGACGCAAAAAGTGGGTTGTTATAAGTTTGACGTGTCTGTTTGTCTGTCTGTATGTCTGTGGCTCCGTAGCTCACGAACGGATGAAGCGATTTCAATTTAGTTTTTTTTTTTTGTATGAAAGGTGAGTTACGTGCGAGTGTTTTTAGACATGCTTGATGAAAATCGGTTGTGTCGTTTAAAAGGTGTGGGAATTGAAAGTGGGGAAGAATAACCGCTTGTCTGCAAATATAATCGAGTGGGGTCTCAAATGAAAGTGTGAAAAAACTCTGCAAATATATGTGGTGGGGAGAAAATGAGGATGGAAATAGCATCACATGCACTTTGCAAAATAAATGATAAAAATAATTGAATGGGACCTATAAAAAAGTATACTTATAATAAAGATTAAATTAAAAATTAAAAAAAAAAAAAATCTTGACATCTATACATATAATAAAATGATAGGAAAGTCAATGTATGTCCGGGATAAACTCAAAAAGTACTTCATGGATTTACTTCAAATTTGGCACGAATATTATTAAGAAGTCGGGTCAGAACATAATATGCTTCATATTATCACGCTATCACCTACGGAGAACGAGCAGTGAACGCACGCAGACGACGTCGCGGGCAGCAGCTAGTTATAAATAAGTATGTACGGTCCCCCAACGCGATGTATTTTTTTTTTACAATTATTAATACTCGTACATACTTAGGTACTTTAAGATTGAATGAGTTTCTTTCATTATTTTTACTTTTTAAATGGAACTCAGGTTATTGTGTCGGGTTTTTTTTTTGAATTTTTAATTTAACTTTTTTAGCAATCTATAAAATATAATAGAGTCCGTGTATCTCAAGTAACTCGTAGAAACTGTAATAACTGACAACAACGTTTCATATTTTAAATGTTAACAAGTAGGTGGTATATAAAAAAATATTTAGGGCCTGTTTTACCAGTTGTGGATAACGCTATTTGACGGATGACGATGCAAATAGGCTTTGACAGCTGGGTCTAGAATAGGCCAGTACGACCTGTTTCTTCTTAATTATTAAACTGCAACTTTGAGATTATTATATGCGACTATAAATCTCTATATATATAAAAATTAATCGCCAAATGTGTTGCTAAGCGCAAATCTCGAGAGCGGCTGAACCGATTTCGCTAATTCTTTTTTTATAATATTCCTTTATATACGAGGACGGTTCTTACGGAAAGAAAAATTTAAAAAATTGCCTGAAAAAGTCTAAAAACAACACTTTTCTATATTCCCATACAAAAGTTAAGACAGGAAAACGTCTGTCGGGTCAGCTAGTATCTCATAAATATAGTAGAATTCGATGACTTGATGAACCAAAAACTTTTTATTGTCGGATTTTCTCATCTGTTAAATAGGGTTATCCAAAACTAGCGAAACAGGCATAAAGTTCCAAGCTCTTGTCAAACTCGTCAAACGAAAAAAACCAACTTCAATTACATCGACAAGTAATACAACGTAGGTAGACGAAAAATTAACCAACGCACTAGTCGCCACTACGATTTTCGAAGTTTTCCCTCGATTTGTTTGGGATGCCATCATCAGATCCTGGTTTCTTTATCATGGTACCACCCATAGGATATCTCCTTTCCAACAAAAAGAATTATCAAAATCGGTTCATAAACGACGAAGTTATCCGCGAACACACATTAAAAAAATATACGGTCGAATTGAGTAATCTCCTCCTTTTTTGAAGTCGGTCAAAAAGAAATGTAGAAAATAAACATTTGTTTATATAACTTTAATATTGATATGAAATCAATATTGGATGAAGATTCATCTAGAACCCAGCCAAAAGTAACAACAGTCTTTATCGTGGGTGATAAAACGAAGCAGACTTATTTATGACGCAATATTAAGATTAAAAAAAATCGAAGTTTTTAGCCTTTGAACTCTGTTAATAGAGTTTAGTTTAGTTTAGAAATCCAAGGTCAGTTTCAGATTAGGTAATTTATACTGACGAAAATAATTCTAAGTGTAACTAATCTGTGTTACGTTAATTTCATCCAGTTAAACTAACAACTATTTGCTAGTCATTGTACCTTACTAACCAACTTAAAAACTGTTTCGTTTTATTCTAATATATCTATTAAATTTCAATTGAAAACCTTTCATGAGGTTCAAATTAAATCTTTTTATAGAAGATTTTCAACCGACGAAAAAACGGAGGAGGTTATGTAATCGACGCGTAGTCCGATTTTGATAATTCTTTTTTTTATTGGAAAGAGTATACCTCGAAGTTGGCCCCATATCAATTTAAAAACAGAAATCCAACCCGGGTAGGAAAACAGGGGATGATTGAATTTTCACAGACTGATTGTAAGGTTGATGACCACGTATAACTTTTTACAGAGTAGTCCGATGCTGGTTAGTAATAATTTTTGATGAATATCATCAAAACTTGGTTTTTTTCTGTTTTTTTTTTCTTTTAGTTAGTTAATATTTATATAACTTAATAGTAATATTATCCTACAAATTGCGTGGTACGTTATCCCGGTCCTACGCCCACTGCTGCTCTATCCCCTGCTAACTCTATTACCTACCTACCTCAATCGAGATTTTTCGTAGAGGAAATTGTTCGTCTCATCAAAATGAAGCTACTCCCGGAAAATTAGTTTGATAGTAATCTAGTGTAAATGTACTAGGGATCCCGGACTACGATTCCCTACTCTGAGAATAAGGATGTCGTTATAAAATAATCAAGAAAGCAAAGCGCTTCAACTAACAGAATCAATAAGAAACCCTCGACTAGCATAGTCGCTTATTTATTTATTATTTATTTATTTATTTACAGAAAATTCGATAAGAATAGAAATTTTTTGGTTGTGAAAATATGTATTAAGATAGTCTAGGTATAGGTCACTTAGTATACATATAGGTACTATATTCAGCAATATTTTATATTTATGTACTGAAGAATAACGTATTATTTCCTTTATTTATATTGTGTAAAACATATGCCGTAAAAAGATGCAAGCAAAAAAATTGTTCCAATATAAAAATGTAATAAACAAACCCTTTCGCGTTTTAACATTATAGGTACCTATATATAATTTGTCGTCTGATGCGAATGCAATGCAGTTATAGTTTTTTAGTTAATATCTATATCTATACAAATAAATAAGTTGGAGTGTCTGTTTGTAATATTAACGTAACCGCTTTTTACTAAATGCATTTATGGATGTATACACGGTACACGGTGTATGCACCAAAATAACATTTTCTTACAATTTTTGTCTGTCTGTCTGTTTGTTCCGGCTAATCTGTGAAACGGCTGGACCGATTTTGACGGAATTTTCACTGGCAGATAGCTGATGTAATAAGGAGTGAGTTAGGCTACTTTTATTTAAGAAATTTATTTATTTTATAACTCTACGAATTAAACAATTACTTTTTTGTTAAATTCCACGCGGACGAAGTCGCGGGCACAGCTAGGAAGTAATAAATATTTACCTTTCACAATAAAATCTTATATTTAGAAATGCTATACACGATATATTGCTCGTAATCGCGTAAAAATATAACCACGAGAATAAAATAAAATAAGAATTTCATAGATATTTGTTTCATTCCTAAAATTTCATTTTGTTTCGTTATTTACATACCATACAGAGACGAGTGCAATGAACCAAAGTAAATAGCCCTAATTGATTAATAATGTTTTTGGGCGCCGGCTCTATATAATTCTAATTCTGCTCTCGCAGTAGAATTAGAATTATATGAGCTAAACATATAAGTATATTTTTTTCAGTATTATTGAAAATTTTATAATGCAAACGTCCATTTGCTAAAATTCAATTTTGTACCATTTCTTTAACTACAACTTCTTTTAGTGTATTAGTGTATTAGGGCTTTTAATGTTGCTAAAAAAGCTCACATGACGTTAGTTCATAGTGAGTTTACAAGAAAAAACAGCTAGCCAAATTTCATATAACTAACTCCAGTATTTGTATGATGATGAATCAGTCAAATAACTACTTTATACAAATTATATAGATTAATATGCTTATAAGCGTAAATATATAAAGCCTTATCTTAATATTTGAAGCGAGATTGTCTTATGCACACAACGATCTAACAAATCTGATGAAATAAAGAAATATACATAGATGTAGATAAAATGTTTTCGTTTTCATGTTTATCTAGCTGGGTATTATCTCAGAGATATTACGCGTTCCTAACTTATTAGATTCACACGGCAAAAATCATTCCTCCAAAAAAAGAGGTTTGGCAAATTTTAAAGGATATTACAATTTACCAATATTATAAAGCTTTTGGTTTTTTTTTTATTGTGCTTCCTTTACGATACACTATATTTATTGGAGGGAGTTTTTCTAAGAACACACATAATTATATTATTTAAAAAGATCTTTTTGTTTGACGAGCAAAAAATTAATAATAGGTACTTTTTACAACAAAATAACATTTTTATTATTTTATTAATTACGGATGTCTTGTTTCCGGTTTTTAAATGGACACATTACTATAAAAAGTATTTTTTTTATTAAATTTCTAACCAAATCTTCATGAATATCTATATCTATTTTATTTTATTATTTTATTTAAATTTAATTGTGATCTGACAAGTATTTTTCGAGTTATATCTAATAATGCGTATTTACATGACTATTTTTTCGTCGACCTACGTTGTATTATAGGTACATCATAACTTTTTACTAGGTGTACCGATTTTAACACTTTCATGCGAACAACGTATATGTACGTCATATATTGGTAGATATGATATGGCACAACGTACTATTACGTTCAACAAAAACTCGATTTATTGAGCACAACGTAATGGTACGGTGTCTGGCCATACTAATGTTTAAAAGTTCGGTTGCTGTGCCACAACATATCGAATTCTAAAAATTGTAGTGCTACACCACACCGATTTTATTTTGCCTTCTTTGATGGCATTCCGTCCTGATACTAAGTACCTACTAGTAGCGCACAACGTCACTATACGTCGTTTCGCCTAAGAAGTTTTATTGCATTAATCGACTTGTGCCGCGTCGCGGGGGCGTGCGTGCGCCGATTCTGTGTTCACGTGGAATATTGACATAAAACGTAAATATTTTATTATCGTACTACCTTATATATGTTATATCAATTTATTTTACTTTATTGAATTAAGTCTGAATGTGTTCAAAATACATATTTTGTATTTTTTGTTTGTTTTAGATATGTAAATTGGACCAAAAAAGTGACCATTGTAGCATAGCGTATCTTAACGTCGACGTCTTAGAACGTCAGTGCAATATATCTAAATACTAATGTCATCAGCTATTTGCACAACGTCATTAGACGCCGCTTGAATTTCTATGAAAAAATGATGTGCAATATCGCATAGACCTACAAAATTGGTATGTTCGCGTGAAAGTGTTAATAATTATTTTAATCAAAAGCTGATTCTTATCTTGTGATTCCATTTAAATATGATAGAGATATGATTACTACTTTTTAAGTAATCTTTGATAACGCGTAGGTATATACTTGACTATTTTTCGTCTACCTACGTTGTATTGTATTCCTTCCGATATACCTAGTAGAAGTCGTTTTATTTTTCGTTTGCGAGCAAGCACAATAAAATTAAAACATTCATTTTACCATGAAGGTGACGGCCTAAATAAAATCTACACTTAAAAAAAATCACAAAAGTCATAGAGCTATCATGCCTTGTAGTATAATATGACTAAGTACTAATAACAATTTTACACAAATATGTTTTGCGCAAAATATTCTAAGTAATTTAATTCGTTAACAAAACCCGATGTAAGATCAGTTTTATTGTATACTAGCTTCTGCGCGCGACTTCGTCGGCGTGGACTCCGCTCCTATTGGACTTAGCGTGATGATATATAGCCTATAGCCTTCCTCGATAAATGGGCTATCTAACACTGAAAGAATTTTTCAAATCGGACCAGTAGATCCTGAGATTAGCGCGTTCAAACAAACAAACAAACAAACAAACAAACAAACAATCAAACAAACTCTTCAGCTTTATTATATTAGTATAGATTCCACAAGTATGAAATCGCATGAAATAGCAGTTGTACTATGAATAGAAAAGTTTCTCTGTCCTTTAGACATATTATTTTGTTATTATATTATTACATTTTATATCTCATGAATATAGTAGAATTTGACGGTAAAAAGAATTATGAATCAAACACTTTTAACTGTCGCATACCGCCATCCGCGTTACCCACAGCTGGTGAAACAGGCTGTTGGTGTTGGTGTGTTTATTACATTATTATGCTTATACCGCTAAATCTATACTGATGAATTTGGTGAGGGGGTAATAATAAATGGGTAGTACTTAAATTAAATGATAATTGATGATAAATAAATGATAATTTAATTTAAGTACTTATATAGTTTTTATATACCACACTTGAATAAGTGTGGGAAATAAAAAGCGTAGTCAAAAAGCCCGTGCAAAAAGCGCACAAAAATTCGTAAAGCGTGCGAAGCTTTTAGAACAAAAAAAAAATTTCCTTGAATTGCTAAAAAAATGATGACCTCACCAGAAAAAAAAAACATAACTAAAATATTATAATGTCTTGCAGACCGAGAGAGAGAGAGAGAGAAGTTTATGTTTGTTTGTTTGAATGCGCTAATCTCAGGAACTACTGGTCCGATTTGAAAAAAATCTTAGATATATAAAAGCGTTAGATAGCCCATTTATCGAGGAAGGCTATAGGCTATTTTTCCCTTAAATCAACGCGTGTGAAACCGCGGGGCAAAGCTAGTATTAGTACAGAAGTATAGATTCTCCAGTTTTTTCGCGTCGCGAACACTCGCTTGAGCGGTACTATTTATAACGTTCTAGCGTAACAAAAAAAAAAGATAACACTAGCCAACACTTTTATTGAGTTTTAAATAGACTACTAGCTTCTGCGCGCGACTTCGTCCCCGTGGAATAGGACCAATATTGTCATACATGATTTGAGCGAAACTTTAACCGTTTATTCCGCGGAAGCTCTCAAAAGAAAAAAAATCCCCGATTTTGAAACATTCTTCATTGGTGCTACGCTCCTATTGGTCTTAGCGTGATGATATGTAGCCTATAGCCTTCCTCGATAAATGGGCTATCTAACACTGAAAGAATTTTTCAAATCGGACCAGTAGATCCTGAGATTAGCGCGTTCAAACAAACAAACAAACAAACAAACAATCAAACAAACAAACTCTTCAGCTTTATTATATTAGTATAGATGTAACAAACCTAATTTGCAAAATACCTAACATTTATTTAAAACTAATTTTATGCTTAGGTATAATACATAAAACTTTATTTTATTATATTTAAATAAGACAAATGGTTTTAGTTGTATACATGTGAGTCACGAATTTATCAAACAACTGGTTTCCAAACACAGATATTTGGAAGTCGATTACCTTTTGTATAGTCCTATTGACGAAAACTTGATTCGAAATGCTTTAGAAATGATAATAAAATAATATACTCTAAAACATTTAAATGAAAATCCGTATATTATTATAATTCTACATTAATGCCATCTTGTGTTTCTTTTTAATGTACTTATGCAAGTTTACAAACAAATAACTCGGACACATTTGCAAAAAATGTCCAGGCAAATGCCCTTACCGACCTTTCAAGGTTGAAGTTGCATTGGCGGAAAGAGACAACTAACTACAGTCCACATGTGCAAAACGTGTTATTAAATATTCAATACGCTATTACACACAGTCACGACACAGTTGCCAGTACTTACTTCAATTTCATCCTTGCTTTCTGCTATCAATTTATCGGCATCGTTTCGGCTCAGAACATCTACTATAACACCGCTTTCGTTGACAACAACACCGCCGCTAAATATTTCTTTTTCTGTTACCAAGCGTTTGCTTAAAAACAATTTATACAGCCCTGTCATCGCTGCCGAGCCACACACACACACAACTACACTAAATGAAATACTCTGCTCAACTACTAGAATATTATGATAACGGAATGCTGAAACGTTAATCTCATAAATATATTTTAGTTCGTTTTTGTATAAAGTAAACAAAAAATCAATAACAAAAAGTAATAATATAGTTAAGTGGAACAATAAAGTAAATAGAGAGTTTAAAGTTTTAAGTATTAATTAGTACATAAAATAATCTATACAAATGAATAAAATTGGATTGTCTGTTTGTAATATTAAAATAACCGCTTTTTCCCATATATGAATACTAGCTGACCCCGCAAACGTTGTTTTGCCATTTATGTTATTATAAGTTCTATAAGTTCTTCTTCTTCTCCCTCTTTTTCTCCTCCTTCTTCTCCTTTTCCTTCTCTTTCCCATTTTCACATTTTCTTTATCTTTCTTCTCCACCTGCTTGTTCTTCTCCTTCTTCTTCAACTTCTTCTCCTTCTGCTCGTTTTACTTCTTCTTCTCCTTTTTCTTCTCCTCCTTCTTCTTACTTCTCCTTCTTCTTCTTCTCATTTCAACTAATGAGTCACGTTATAAGCTTTTATATCATATAGATTATGTGTAATGACTTTATAAGTAGATAGTAAAAGTTTTAAAGTAAACATTTATTTTTTTCGTATAACGCATTCAAATAAAAGCTTATTTTTTAAAAAGGTACTTTTAACCTTTAACCAGGGACGTGACAAATTTGTAACACTTTAGGGGACATGACGTCTCACAGGCTACTACTTCGAAATTAAAAATTTGTCAAAATTGCATGTGGATGATTTAAAATTGTGTTTGTATTTAACTATTGGTATACAATAAAACAAATGTAAATGAATTCAATCATTTTTTCATAATAACTTAGAAAAAAAAACTATAATTAACAATTCGTGGTAATTTTCAGCCTTAAATGACATGAGATCCTTTTTTTAGCATTTTAATAGACTATATAAATTCTTTGACAAATTTCACACTTTTTACTTAAAATCTAATAATAAAGAAAACAAAAAAAAACATAAAAGTTACTTCTGAAAACTAAAAATAAAAATTCTGACACCCGCTCAACTTAGCATAAAATCATTGGCGATTTTTGGACAAAGGGCGAGAACATTGCAAACATATTCATATATATATATGTATATTCTGACGACTATAACATATTCTGAGGAGCAAACTTTATTCTGTAACTGCAGATTTTTTTTGGTCCATTTCAAAATTTGTTGAAGCATTTTTTGATCAAAAAATAATTTATGCCAAATGCTGAAGGCGTCTTTAGCATCCTCGCCTATCAATTTCGAGACACAAGCACGAGTAGGTAATTATTATGTTGAGGCGTGCGAACCCTAGTATTAGGAGGTGTCTTTGACCATTTATAACGATTTTTTCCGTAACAATAGTTCGATGACTGTAATTCCGAAAGAGGCGCGTCATCGTCAGAACTATTGGTACTAACAACTTCTTCAGTGATCTGTCTCCTCTCATTGCTGCTATCCTCTTCTGAAATGTTCTCCTCTAGGTCTTCATCTTGATCACTCTTACGAAGATGTAAAAGTTTACGATCGGAAACCAAGAACTCGTAAATATCACATTCACTCTCAGATTGGTCTGACGCCAGCATGAGGGCGAACCCCTCTTGAAACCCTCTTCAAACGATGGACTGTCTGTTCTTAATATTTTATTCTTTGATGAGTTCGTGGGCTGGAATTGACGTTACCTAACGTTTTCTGCAATTTTGCACTAAAAATGAAAAAGTAGTTCGTAAAAGTATTTGTATGACAACTAGGGACATGTAGCCTCACAGGCTACGGTCGATTTTCGAATTAGTATTACTTACGTGTAAAGCAACCGATAACATATCTGCCTTCTTCGCTGATCCTTTTAGAACTAAAACAAAAGCTACTATGACGCTGGGTCGTGGAAAGCGGAGGGAAGTGGTCAATCCTAAAAATTTGCAAAACACGCGACGCCTGTGAGACTACACGTCCCTAGTTAAAGGTTAACTCGGACTTTTTAGTCGGTTATTAGTTTATTACGTCACTTTATTCGAATTATTCTTAGCAAGCCCTTTCATTTGATACCCATATTGTAGAAGTGCGCTAATAATATGACGCCGCGTTGGCGCAACGCTCACAGCACTGGATTGCGATTGGCTGTTGCGTGGGCGGTTGCGGGTTCGATCCCCGCACACGACAACATTTGTATTGGCCATACAGATGTTTGCCGTGGTCTGGGTGTTTGTGCAGTCCTTGTGGGTCTCCCTACCGTGCCTCGGAGAGCAATTTATAGTAATATTAAATTGATTTGTTTAAAATAGCCTAATGAATATTGATGTGTTTTCAGTCGTAGGTTCCTATTAAATTAAAATTTCATGTTTAGTTATGTTTCAAACACTTACTTCAAACGGTTTTTTATCATTGTAAAAATTAGTTTTGGTATTGTAATGTTTTATCTCAATTAAATCATATTGATTATTTATAATTTTTACGTATTCTTGATGTATTGTTTTAAGTTAACGCGATCACTTTTGTGGGTCTCCCCACCGTGCCTCGGAGAGCACGTTAAGCCGTCGGTCCCGGTCGTTATCATGTACACCTGATAGCGATCGTTACTCATAGTAGGGAATATATATTTGGGTTGTCTGGAAGAAATGGCTAAATAGCCATAAGTTCGCCCATTTAGATCGGGAGCCAGGTTAAAATTCGGTCAATCATTTCCTCCCAATCGAAACTTCGTAACATGAATAAGGGATTTTTTTTTATGAATTTTAGTCTTTGTCAGCTGCCACTCCGTGGGTGGTTTGGGCAGTGGCAGCCTCCCAAACATCGAGAAAAAAAAAATTTTTTAGTCATTTCCTCTCACTTCAAAATTTGTCGGATTATAGTTTAACTAATATCTTGAAGGAAAAATAACGTCAGCTGGCCATAACATGGTGGATTATACGTCAGGTGACAAACTTTCCACCGCAATACAGCCAGCTGACGTTAATTTTCATTCATAGTAGCATGTAAACTATCACCATGCAAATTTTTAGTTGAGAGGAAATCACTGAAAAAAAAAATTTTTTACATGTTCAAGCAGCCATTGTAAAAATAATAAACCATTGAATGCTAAACACGTGATTATAATTACGAGCCTACTCCAGGAGTATTTACTTCGTATGAGAATATGTTCTTGACGAATCGTCTAATAAATGCCAATGATTCACCTTGAACTTGACGTTGACTTAAACCACGCGATATGCTCCCGTTTACGACCATTGTATATGTAGATATGTAGACACGAGTAGGTACTTAAAGTGGTATAGTTAGGTATAAGTTGTATAGTTTCCGAAGACCTAGTAAGCTAGTACAAGTACACACTAGACCGGTCCCTGATAACATTTTCTAAAGGGCAAAAATCTAGCAATGTCATCCACTTAAAATATCACAATGTAATTGTGTCTAAATTGATTTCATTTCCTACTAAGCGCAACCAATACGAATTAATAAAAGGTAAAACTTTAAATCTGAGACTTGATTTCGGATTCGGAAGGTGCGATAAGTTCTATATACAAGCTTAAATACTTTAAAATTATTATAATGCATTCTTTATAGCACAAAAAAGGAGAATTTCTTAAATAAATTTTAAAAGCATACTAATAAAATTAAATAAAAACGTCTTAAACAGAAAAGTGATAATTATTCTACTTAATCTATAGATTCGCTAAACAATATCTTCCTTAAATAGGCTAGGTCGCCGGTTCAGGTCACGTCTGTGTGTAACAAGGGCAAAGACAATTTCAGGGTCCACTTAGCCAGTTTACTGTTAGTCAGTGTGCCGACAGCCACTGTATGGCAGTAAACAATGCGGTGACATTGGCGGGAAGAAAGGAAGGAACGCCACCTGCATAGTAATCATGGCGCTGAGTCTCCTCATTGTGGAACCACGTATCTGCTACCTGAACCACTTTAACCACGAAGACAGTGATGTTTGACAGTCGTCCAATGTGATATATCAGTTATAGACTAGAAGTTGTATTGGTTAAAAAATAATACATATTAATATTAATATTCAATAGTATTGTGATTATTTATTTTTAATTAATAAATTAATACGTGAGTATCCGCTTATAGTTTCCAATATTAATTTACAATTCACATTGGTGTCAACATTAAAAAAAACTTTATTAAATACTTTGCTTGTTTGAAACGCAGATTTTTTCGTTGGAAACCGTACAGAAATTAATACGTGATCTAACTAGTGATAAATAATAATTTGATACTTAAATATGTATTTTAATAGATACTTAAAATTGTAACTATATTGCGTATTTGTCTTGCGTATAATATAAGTTATTGAACAAAGCTTATAATAACAAAATAATAATCTATATAATAAAAATGGATGTTGCTAAGCGCATAACTCGAGAACGGCTCTACCGATTCGGCTATTTTTTTTTTGTATGTTCCTTAAAAATTCCACGGAAGGTTTTTATACTAAAAAAAAAACATAGACAGAACGAAGTCTGTCCGGGCAGCTAGTAAATAAATAAATTTAGAAATTGTTTTTAAATATAGTGTCTACCTCTCATATGCAATAAACTCAATTAATTAATTTTAAACTTATTTACATTAAATAAAATTTCCGAGTACCTTTATTTTCTACATTAAAATAAGGACAAAACGAGTACAAACATAAACGATGGTCATAAAATTTTGTAGATGAATGATTTTATATTACATTCCTAATGTCATCAATTTCATGCAATAAAATTTTAATTAATGAATATGATCATAATTTTTAAGTTTATCTAACAACACAGGTAGGCTATAAATCATGCTTATATAATAACTAAGCAAATTTAGTTGAACAGTAAAAATACGAAATACCTACCGCATACAATTTGCCCTTCTAAAAATTAACTTGATCGTATATTATAATCTAATAGGTATATTTTTAACTTTAATATTAGGTCCTTACATATGAAATTGGCGTTTTGTCGTACTGGCCACTTTGATCTCAAATATATATTTCCTCTTTTGTTAAGAATTCCAAATTCAAATTTATACAGCTATTTACTCACGCATTTGCGTTTCGAAAACCGTACTTCATTTGTTTTTTCCTCTTTGCGTCACTCAGTTTACAAAATGGAAAACTTGAAGTATCGCGTTATTTACGAGTTCGAGTTCCACTGTGGCACCAGTGCTGCAGAAACGACTCGAAAGGCTTATGATGTATATGGCTGCGGTGTCACAAAAGAAAACACAGTGCGTTTTTTGGTTCAAACGTTTTCGTTCTGGAAATTTCGACCTGCTGAACAAGCCCCGTGGACGGCCGGAGATCAAAGTTGATAATGAAGAATATTGAAGGCTATTGTGGAAGTGGACCCATCACAAACCACGTTCGAGTAAGCTGCAGGCTGCGGTATTAGTGATAAAACTGTTTTAATCCACTTGAAGCAAATTGGCAAGGTAAAAAAGCTTGAAAGGTGGATTACAATTTTTTTCGAAATTTGGATAACTTCTTGCAAGGGAAAAAATTCAACTCCGATGGGGCAGTCCAAACCGCCTTCAAACATTTTATTGATTCCCGTCCGAATGGTTTTTTTAGTAAAGGTATCAATGAACTACCTATAAAATGGCAAAAGTTCATAAATAGCAATGGTTCATACTTCTATAAAGTCAATTATTCCGATCATACAAAACCCCAATTTCATATGTAAAGAGTTAAAGACCTAAAATATGTAATGTAGTATGTTACGTTTCAAATAATAGACTTTTTTTATCTAACTGAAGAACGGAATTCACAAAAATTTAATTTCCTTAGAAATCGATATTGATATAAAATAATGTACATGTTAATATCAAGAAACGATAGCTACATTGTTTTGTTATTATTACAAGCTTTTATTTAACTTGCAATGTATGTATGTTTGTAAATTTAATGTTTGTTCGGGTGAAATCTTGCAACTCAATTTTGAAGCAGATATATTCAACCAATTGAGCTGAAATTTTGTATACAGGTTCAATTTAGATGACAATGCATGGTTAACTTTGTGACGTCATTCTTCCAATATGGCGGCATATCCAAGAGTGCGGACTAGTTATTATTAGCGCACTTCTACAATACGGGTATCAAATGAAAGGGCTTGCTAAGAACAATTCGAATAAAGTGACGTGATAACCGACTAAAAAGTCAAAAATAAATTAAAAGTAAAAAACCTTTTTAAAAAACAAGCTTTTATTTGAATGCACTAAAACGAAAAAAATAAATTTTTAATTTAAAACTTTTACTATCTACTAAAGTCATTACACATCACTACATAGTATAAAACAAAGTCGCTTTCTCTGTCCCTATGTCCCTTTTTACGCATAAATCTTTAAAACTACGCAACGGATTTTGATGCGGTTTTTTTTAATAGCTAGAGTGATTCTCGAGAAAGGTTTATGTATATAATTTAGTATACTTTTATGTAAATTAGCAGAAATACGGCGATAAATGTTGAAGAAGTCGCAAAAAATCGCGCCAACTGGGAGCTTTCCACGCAAACGCCGCGTAAACTAGCAAAGATACAGTAGAGTAATGTACTAGCGAATTCTAAATCTATAAAAATGCTACAGAAAAGTCCGCGATAGCATATCTCTATCTCTTACGGTTGACTTACAATAACCACTTTTATGTTCAAATTTTTAATTAAAAACATTACGTTATTTTCCAAGCTATTTTCTTTAGTTCAGTATTAATCCTTATCCAAACAAATATTTTAGTTAGCTTAGGAATTTAATGCAGATTAAAATTGCCCTTTACACTATATCAATCAGATGAATAGGTTTTCAAATATCGTCGTTAGAAGTAATTAACAGCGAAACATTTAAAGTTCGGCGCCTACTATGCCTGCACATGCACATCTTTATCTTTATACATAGTAATTAGTACCTATATAATAATTGTGTTTGCTCGCAAACGAAAAAAACCGACTTCAATTACATCGACAAGTAATACAACGTAATAAGACGAAAAAATAGTCAAGTAAATACGCGCTATTAAAGATTACTCAAAAAGTTGTAATCAGTTTTCGATCTAATTTAAACGAGACTATAATCGGTACACCGAGTAAAAAGTTATGCGGTATAATATAACGTAGGTCGACAAAAAAGTAGTCACGTAAATACGCATTATTAGATATAACTCTAAAAGTACTTGTCAGATCTCAATTAAATTAAAATAGGACCACATGACACGCAACACCTTTCAATTAAAACAAAATTGATCGAAATCGGTCCACCCAGTCAAAAGTTCTGAGCTAACATACATAAAAAAAAAAACATACGTGTCGAATTGAGAACCTCCTCCTTTTTTGGAAGTCGGTTAAAAATTAAGTCACTTCCCGCCATCTGTATGCTTAGATCTTTAAAACTACGCAACTAATTTGGTGCAGTTTTTTTTTTTAATAGATAGAATGATTCAAGAGGAAGGTTTATATGTATAATACATGCATAATATGGTAGAAAAACACTGATAATTTTAGACTAGAGGTTTCTAACGTATCTTTTATTGTTGAAAGTATTTAGTATCATCATTGCACCCGTGCGAAGCCGGGGCGGGTCGCTAGTAATCTATATGATATTAAAGCTTGTCGCAAGATTTGCTTATAAACAAGTAAATTAAATAAATTGATGAGATTGATTTTAACTATTAAAATTTTCAAACTAAGGAAATACGAGTACTATCTCGCGACAAGCTTTTCTATCATATAGATTATGTGTAATGACTTTGTAAGTAGATAGTAAAAGTTTTAAAGTAAAAATTTATTTTTTTCGTTTTAGATTTTAGTGCATTCAAATAAAAGCTTGTCTTTTTAAAAAGGTTTTTTACTTTTAATTTATTAAATATAAAACTAAGGCGAATTCAATCCCAACAAAGTCGTATAATTAGCACCCTTAAAAGCTCCGAAGTGATCGCACAATGATTTACTAATATGTAGATTAAACATTGTGTTATTTCATGTACCATTAGGGATGGACCTGTCTTAAAACTCCGATTATACCTAATACATATTATACGCGTAGGTGCGAGATGAAAAGCTCGATGACACCGAGGTATTAACACTAGGCGACTCGTGCGCAGTTCGATCAGTCGCACGCCGTTCGCGACAACAACGCAGACTTAAGGAAAGCTAAGTCGAACTAAGAAAAGTTACTTCTCATCGACGGAAAATTATTTTTGTAAATAGAAAATTTGCATGTAAGTACGGTTATTTTACAAGATATTTATTACATTATGAAGGCCCCATTAATTGTATTACACTTCTTTCAAATGTTTTTTTTTTGTCTTTTCAGATGCATTTTTAGAAATACCGCAAAGAAAATAGCTTCCCCGTTATGGGGCTGAAATTAATATTTTGGGTATGTTCTTTTACGAATAATATTTTAGTATAATATCTAATATGAAACGACAGTATAAACTAAAAATATATTAATTTTTTTTTCAATGTTAAACATTTTTAATAGGTTTGCTTTTAATTATTATCTATAAGAAGCTGTTGATTTTTCACACATTGATATATGGAAAAAGTTTTAATTCTGGTTGCATCTAGGAAACATGCATACAATATTTTTATATATGTAGGTACATATATAAGATGTTTCATCCCCATATGAATAATATTTTTATATCAAACATTTTATGAATATTTATACAAATCAAATACACGCAGGCGTTCGTAAATTTATGACAGTGGATAAAATAAGCTATAGTAATTTTTGAAAAAATAAAACGAATTCCATATTCATGAAAAACAAAACGGAAAATATAATAAGCAATGTTTATATTTAATATTGGATAACAGAAAGCTCCTTACCGTGTATTGGTATTTTTTTTTAATTGTATTTGTGAAATAAAATTTGTTCTTATTGCGGCTATGGCAACATAATTATATAGGTATGTATAGATATATTTTGTGAAAATTTTTAACTGACTTCCAAAAAGGAGGATGTTTTTTTTGGTGTGTTCGCGGATAACTTCGTCGTGTATGAACAGATTTTACTGATTCTTCTTTTGTTGGAAAGGAGATATTCCAAGGGTGGTACCATGATAAGGAAACCAGGATCTGATAATGGCATCACAGAGAAATCGAGGGGAATCTTTGAAAATCGTAGAGGTGACTAGTGCGTTTGTTAATTTTTTTCGTCTACTTAAGTTGTACCTATTACTTGACGATTTAATTGAAGTCGGTTTTTTTTTTGTTTGCTAGCAAACACAATTATTATGTGTGTATATAAAGTAAATTACAAGTAAACCTGTTATGGTCTCAAAGACAATAAATAACAGGCATACAAACCGACTCTTAGCACTTTTTGAGTACATACCAAGAAAATAAATTAAGATAATAAAATATGCGCAGTGCAATCAAATTTTTTTTTAATTTGGATTCAATGTGAATGTAGGTACTAATTTCATTGCATCATTAACTCATTGGTATTTTTTCTAAATCTTCATCAATATATTCAATATCTGATTATATCATTATGAGATACAACAAATAATTCTTTAAAATATATGTATTATTTGCAAAATTAGTTCGTTAGTCTAAAGGTCTGTGAATACCAAATTGCTCCCGCAACAATAGCTTAAAAACCAGTTGTTGATCTTTAATTTTTTATTGCTTAAATAAAAAGGTTAATACATAAACGAATAAATTATTATATGTAGACCCAATCGTTACGCATCAACAAGTTTTAAATAAATTTAAATTAGCAGAACTAAATATTATTTTAAGGGCCTGTTCCACCAGTTGTGGTAACGCTATTTGTACCCGACAGTAAAAAGTTTTTTACCATCGAATTCTTCGATATTTATGAGATACTAGCTGTGCCCGTGACTTCGTCCGCGTGAAATTTAACAAAAAAGTTATTGTTCAGACTGTTCAGTTCGCAGAGTTATAAAATAGATAAATTTCTAAAATAAGAGTAACCTAAGTTACTTCTTATTACATCAGCTATATGCCAGTGAAAGCCCCGTCAAAATCGGTGAAGCCTTTCAGAGATTAGCCGGAACAAACAGACAGACAGACAAAAATTATAAAATAATTATTTTGATATATGTACCGTGTATACATCCATATGCATTGAATAAAAAGCGGTTATTTTAATATTACAAACAGACAATCCAATTTTATTTATTTGTATAGATATATAGATATTATCTATTCGCATATATTAATCTTTAAATTGCAGTTTATTAATTCAGGAGAAACAGTTCCTACTGGCCCATTCTACCTTCCGCTGTCAGTCTTTTTGTATCGTCATCAAATAGCGTTATCCACATTTAGTGAAACAGGCCCTAAATGTGTTAAAAGACTTTAAGCGTGTAATAAGGACTCAAATCCAGAGTAGTTTCTTTTTTTACACATTTATGGTCTACTAACTCAATTTATATGCATGTCATAAATGCCACATACTATACTGTATACATATAAAACGTACAAAATAATGACTTCGTAACGTTTCGGGTAGTAGGACAATATTAATTTTTTCGAGTTAATAATATTGTAATAAATAAGGTCATAAAGATCTTGAGAAAGACAACATAATTTACTTTTATGGGGTTTTCTTGTTTCTCTTTGTTTTTTTTTTTTAAAGTCAACATGTGAAAATTAAAAAAAAAGCTAAGTTTTGAATGGAATAAAATTGGTACAGAAATCGTATTTGACATTTCATTGAACTTTGAGTAAGTCATATAAGCATGTGAATATGTTTTTTAATTACTTCTTTATTATATTTAATGTTCATTATAAATAGTACTCTATAGTATTGTGGTATGTCATTAACAAGCGCGTGTTTCCTTTAATCTAAAAAATTTAAAAATCATCACAATTTAGGTCACAGGAATAATTAAGTATAATGAATTACAATTACAATTACAATTAAATTACAATTCGAGCAATGCGTCCTGCCTGTGTTGACATATGGAGCCGAGACGTGGACACTGACGAAGGGACTGGTCCACAAGTTTAAAGTCGCTCAACGTGCTATGGAACGGGCTATGCTTGGGGTTTCTCTCAAGGACAGAATAAGAAATGAGACTATCCGTGAGAGAACGAAAGTAACCGACATAGCCCACAGAATCAGCAAGTTGAAGTGGCAGTGGGCTGGTCATCTGTGTCGCAGGACCGATGGCCGTTGGAGCAGACGTGTCCTGGAGTGGAGACCGCGTATTGGCAAACGCAGTGTAGGACGCCCTCTGGCCCGCTGGACCGACGATCTACGTAAGATTGCTGGTGTAGGCTGGATGGGGATTGCGGAAAACCGGGATGTCTGGCGCGAGCTTGGGGAGGCCTATGTCCAGCAGTGGACTGCAACAGGCTGATATGATGATGATGATGATGAATGAATTACATATTTACAAATAACTTCAATTTCTGCAATTTATTACAAATTAATAATAATAAATAAAAGCTTGTAATAAAGACGTTTATTCACCAAGCATTAAAAAAAGATTTTTTTAATTCTAATTTACACAGATTTTAGAAAAATGCTGGTGAATAGGTTGTAGACTCAGCTTATATAGCTGATTTTCAGACCGCACCTTTAACAAATGCAGCCAACACAGGCCGTCAAATTTACATTTAAAAACTAAATATAGTACAACATATCACAGAGTACATTGAATATACAGGTACAACATATGTAGCACAAAGTATATGACAATAGTATTAAATAAAAACTAGGATTTATAAAGTTGACACTAAAACATGCTCATTAAGCAATATATTTAAATGAAACAACTTTTTCGGATTACATTTGTGCAAAGTTTCAATCGCCATGATTACGGGGAGACACTCAAATATAGGGAATTATCTCAAAAAAACAATAAACGTGTTAAGAACTCGAACAAATGTAAATTTAAACATGAAAAGTGATCGCGTTAACTTAAAACAATACATCAAGAATACGTAAAAATTATATAAATAATCAATATGATTTAATTGAGACAAAACATTAAGTACAATAGCAAAACTAAAGAGAAAATCAGCAGACTTTAATTTTAAGACTGACTAGCTTTTATGCAATGATAAAAAAACCGTTTGAAGTAAGTGTTTGAAACATAAGTAAACATGAAATTTTAGTTGAATAGGAACCTAGCTACGACTGCAAGCACATCAGTATTCATTAGGTTATTTTAAACAAATCAATTTATTATTTAATGTTACTATAACATTGTTAGATCTTATCGCATTAACTGTTTATCATAAACTAAGTAGGTATGTGTCATGAAATTACAAGTATTTCACCTTACTGACCAGTATCCAGATACAAAATGACTCCAGACATTTTGGGATCATAATTATGTTCTTATCATTTAAGACGATGTTAAAAAAAAACTTATTGTAAAACAAAAATAATTAAAACAACTTAAACAATTAAAATGTATTTACAGTTACTTTAGATTTAATCGTTTACTATTTATACGTTGACAAAAAACTAGCGCGACCTAGTCCTACTCCTTTCTTTATATGGTAGTAAAAAGCAATATTTAGTTTCGAAATATTAGTATTTAGTACATTCTGTTAAATTCGCTATCTTTGAATGAAAATTTAGTTTTGAAATTACAGATTAATCTTCATTTCCTACCAATAATAATAAAGTCCTATGTATTTACGAGTCGTACTCTGCTTTTTAACTAAAAAATTAAACTAAACCTACTACTATGGATAATTACAATTTGATAGATTTATAAATAGCAATTACTAGTAGTTGTCGCGTAAAATTTGACAATATTTACAAACAGGGGCTAAAGTAATGTAAATATATAGGAAAGGAAATCGATGCGCTAGCTAGAGCTACCGGACTGCTTGTAGAGCTCGCTCTCGATTACGCTTCATGAACCAGTCGTGTGAAAAACAGTCTTTTCTGTTATGTCAAGCCATTTTAAGTGATTTCAAAAATACTAACTAATTTCTTATTTTACTTCTCATATATTATATGTAAACAAAAGCCTAAAATAAAATTTCTTTATCCTAAAATTACTTTTTTCCGATATGACAGAAAGACACTTAGGATATAGGTATTAAGACGTAAAAAATACAATCAATACCTACCAGGTCTAAGAATAAAGGTTAAAATAATATTTATAATTTCAAAAGAAGTCTAGAAATAAAGGTTTTGTGCAAAAATAAGACGCACTTTCAAATGTGTCTTTAAGATACATGTATTTTCCCTTAATTTCAAAAATGCTTAAATACAAAAATTATATATTCGAAAGCCTAACGAAAAAGTTTCAAGATTCTTACTTCAGAAACGACAGACTTCCATAGAAACTTCATACCCATTTCAAGTAATAATTTATACAACAGCTTAAACGCGTCTGGTCATTTTTAATCTGTAGTCCAGTCCAGTATTAGAAATTGTTGCTTCCATCTTCAAAAATTACGAACTATCCATTTAAAATTTTAATCTCTCTTTCACCCTCTAAAATGCCAGCGGTTTTTGAGATTTCCTGATAAGTCAATGACTCAATGATTTTATTCATATACATAGATACTACTTATTATCATTTTTATACGTAATCATTTCTGTTTTTGAATAATGTATAAATAACATTTGACAAAGTTTAGAAATGGAGTAGATATTAATTTATCTAAGCTCAGGCTCTATATAAAGGGCCCCGTAGACGATCAAATATTTGATCAAACTTCATATTAAATTTCTGTTTGACAAACGTGTTTGTCAAATTATTTGATCGTGTGCGGGGCTGCGGGTTTTTTTAATATGTTTGTTATATGAAACATGAAGTTTGATCAAACATGTTTGACAAACAAGTTTGATCGTTTACGGGGCCCATAACATTACTAACTTTACAATACAAAGATTTCTTTAAATCTTAAATCAATATGAGAACATGTTATTGTAGTATATGCAAAGCACGATCCTTACAAGGACGATTGGAACAATCACAACACTCTTCTTTACTCTAGGTAGGTAGCTACAAATTACCTTGTAACTTGACCATGATCTTGAGACGCAGTATGAGTAAATATTAATGAAAGGAACACATCATTATTTTTAGAAATTAGACCTTTAAAGTATTTGATTACAAATATGTAGTCTTTAAAGTATAACATGTTTTATATAGACATCACTGATCATCGCGTTGTACGAAGGGTTGTTAACAAGATGAGGCTCATGCCTCATCATTAGCAAATGTCATATCTAAATAGGTTCTGTGGACTGGTCTTGTTCTCATGACAATGACCCCAAAACGTCTTCAACTACCTGGCGATGATGCCTGTATGCAAATCATGTTTCCCGAACAAGACATGTCAATGTACCTACTAGCTCGTTTAGGAGTTATTTATTAGATCACGACCCGGCGTTAGAATAAAAACGAAAAATGGATATTTTGCGAAACCATAATTTTACATGTTTATCTTTATAGCCTTAAACGTAACAGGTCGGATGATTTTACATAAGATATATTTCTTAAAAAAAAGAAGGCACCTATAAATCAAAAGTCATTTATATTCAAACTCATTTTTACTAACATGGTGGTTTATATTTATATATTTCGATTTACTAACTTTTTCAAATATATGATAACCGAAAAGCAACCAAATATACTTGCTTCTATTATTTATTAACTTCGATAACTTTAAGTGCTAAGTGCTTATAAGTTAACTTTAAGTCGCGAGTGAATAGGCTACTTCTAGGTAAGTGTGCTCCATCCTAGACCGCATTTTCATTTAACACCAGGTGAAATAGTGGTCAAACGCAAGCCTAACTAATTATGAAAAAATAAATTTAAAAAAGTGCATATTCAAATAGACAATTATATTTCGCATATTATTGGCATTAACACTTGTTACAATTGAGTCACTCTTGTCAAAGGTAGCGTGCTTAGTCAAAAAACTATCGACAGTGATGTGGTTTGGTATTGTTTGGTATGAATCAACGGACAATTTTCAAAAGTATTTTCGTAACTAATATGGTCGTTGACTTGTATATTCATTTTGTAAATAAATATAAACTTACCTGAACCTGTCTCAAGTGTTGATCTTCAACTTGAATCTATCATGTTATGTAAATTATGCAAAGATAGAGCTGCTTAATTTGTAGTTCAGTGACCGATGACATTATTGCCCACGCTTACGTTCTTAATTCGGTATGTCACGCAGGCTTCAAAGTTCAAAGCTTAAAGTCCTATTGAAAAAGCACATAGGATTCCCTGAATAGATCGCTATGTAACTTTTTTATTTGAATTAATTACTTTTCCCAAGTCATAATAGCATGTCTAATGGAATAAAAAATTGCTGCAAATTGCGTACCCACAGAATTAATACCTACTCTCATTGTTGACTAATAAATACGCGACTTTTTTAAAAGTTCAGCGACCGTCAAGCCTTTGTTCGATAAACTGATCATTTATTTGAAACCTGATACGTATAAATGGTATAATCAATATCGAAAACATGTCACCTATCTATACTAATACCTATTATAAGGCTGAAGAGTTTGTTTGTAAGCTTAAACGCGCTAATCTCACTAACTACTTAATCGAATTGAAAATTTCTTTCTGTGTTTTGATAGTGAATTTACCGAGTAAGGCTTTTAAGTTTTAGGCTAATATACAATTTTAGTACGTTATTTCCTCAAATTAACGGAAGTGAAACCGCGGTGCACAGCGAGTCTCATTATATGTGTAATAATGACTATGTAAATATAATCATAGTTTGGTATGTTTTAAAATTGATATTAATTTTGTGAATTGTTTTTTTTTTTTTTTGTTTAGTGTGTGGTGTTGTGCACCAGCGTCGCGTCATCGCCACGATACCCTGATGAGAGCCCATTTGCTCGGAGCGCAATTGAAACTATACCAGATCACGAGCCAATCGCCCCCCCTATTCGATCTTCGGTGGAAAGCATACCGCTCAGGTAATTAAGCTTGCAAGTACTTAAAGTATAATAAGTAGATTCGTATATTCGCATTGAAGTAATCGTAAAGCTCGTGATCAAGGGCCATAATGGTAAGCAACTTATTTAAAGATTTTAATTATAAATGTATTTCATTGATATAGTCATATGTTAAGAAAACGATAACAATAAATCTGCAATGATAATGTTATTTTCGTCTGAGGTTGTTTGTCACATAATTTTTAAACAATAATTTTACACTTTTTATAATTCTGGAAATAATTTGCATACAATATACATAGATGTAAGATATACAGAAATAAGTTATCACCTAGTATTTTACTTCTGTTAGTATGTTATGTTTATATGTTAATATACAGAAATAAGTTATCACCTAGTATTTTACTTCTGCTAATACAGTCATATACTCTTATATTGGAATACTTTTATTCGTTTTGTATTGTATTTCTTGGTAAAAAACTAAAACAGGCTTCCTAGGAGCAGAAGTGGAAACTGTTGCGAAGATGACTTTACGGAGTGTTTTATATCCTGCGTTATTGGCGATAAGGCCTTTGAAATAAAATATAGTTTTTTTTTTTAGTATAAAAATAGTTTTTTTTTTTATAAATTGTTGTAACTTATTAAATTGAGTGAACAGAAAAACAAAAATACAAATAGTTTTCAAGAATAGCATAATTAAATATACGATTTTAAAAAAACAACAGCAACATTAACAATAACTTACCTCGTAATTACAAATATTTTATAAAGTAATATATTATAGGTACTTACTTATATAATATGGCTTACATACAGGGGCGTAGCTACCGCTGTATCAGCCGTATCAAATATCAATGTTACGGGGCCCCCGGGCCACAGAGGCCCCTAACGTGCAATATGCAAAAAAATTAGTAAAATGTTATCCACGATGTTAATTAATTTCGTGCTTTCCGGAAAAAAAAACATAAAAACTGTCATACGTGCTTAGAGTTTTCACTTCAGAAATGACAAAAGTCAACAAAAAGATTGCTTAATCACAAAGATTGACGGCATGTTGGCGCTGTGGTTACAACTTACAACACTGGATGTTGCGCTGGCAGTCGCGGGTTCGATTCCCGCTCACGACAGACATTTGTATGGGCCATATAGATGTTTGTCGTGATCTGGGCGTTTGTGCTTCTGTATTGTGTCCGAAATTGAAAAAATCATTCCATTGTACGGTTATCAGACTTGTCACTATTGTCTATAGAGACAGAAATTTTAGAAAAACTGAAAACGTCTGTAACTATAGATGATTTAAAAAATCAATTTTCCGAAAAAAAGGCAACAAAAGTGCATATTAATCCACCACGCTTCTCCAATGCAGGTTGACGGATATATTCCCTACTGTAAGTAACGACGATCGTTATCTCAGGTGTAAATGATAACAACCAGGACCGACGGCTTCACGTGCTCTCTGAGGCACGGTGGGGAGACCCACAAGAACTGCACAAACACCCAGACCACGGCAAACATCTGTATGGCCAATACAAATGTTTATCATGTGCGGGGATCGAACCCGCAACCGCCAGCGCAACAGCCACAAACCAGTGCTGTGACCGTTGCGCCAACGCATCAATAAATATTTATTTTCATTTAATTCAAGCATTTTGTTTCTTTTGTGAGAAATCTTTACCCTTCTTTTGGGCCCCCTAACTAAATTTGATACAGGGCCCCTCAAAAGCACGCTACGCTACTGCTTACATATCTTCTTGTCACTGATAGGATAGATCCTACCCACATTGAGCGAGAATAAACTTTTTAACGTCCGTAAATATTTTCTCTTTTCCTAGCCATTCCTTTTTTAAATAAAACCTTTGACGTTAAAATTCTATTAGGGTAATTGATATTTCTGGACTTAAAGAAGCAGAAACCTTATTTTACCTTATATAAAAATCAAGATATTTTGTAATCATAGTACAATAAATTGTATGTGTTGTTTTTCATAATAGATTTAACATTTTTGTAGAAACATTTACGAGGAAGGACAAGGAAGAATACCTCTAAGAGATGCCGTAGAAAAGCGTCCTATTCCTGTTGTCGACCCTAATTATTTACATAAATATCTAAAGGTAATTAATTATATTTAGCAAAGGTTCATACAATTAAATGTATTTATAACCAAAAATGTGTGATTCTTTTAGGATACTGATGAGACAAACGACGAAGTGGAAAATGTTGATGAATACAAAAAATACTATGGAGCTGCTAGTCATTATAACAAGTAAGAAAATAATATATATTAACAAAGCTTTAATAAACAATTTGATAGGAAAAAATCAAATATTTAAATATTTGGCACATTTTTCTTATCTTAAAAACCAACAATGAATAAGAGTTTTTATTTCAGTGTATCGCTAACAGACGACCGACTGGAACAAGGAAACGCTAACCTCCAAGGTATTGCAATATTTGTATAACTTAATAATTACCAGCTATTTATAAAAATACATAAGCACCGTTTATAACCCTCAAATAACATAGTGTAATCAATATAAGCTTTTTTTAATGATACCAAAATAAAAAATGAATTATTTCACGACAGAACAACCGATGAACGACCCAAGCTCGCGTCGAATCGTGGTGTGCTACATAGAGTCGTGGGCGGCTTACCGTGCGCCGCCGTTGGCGTTCACTGCAGGCCTCATGCCGCGCTCCTGCACCCATCTGCACTACGCGTTCGCTGTCTTAGATCCACACACATATGAAGTTATATCAGCCAATGAGGACTATGACGTCATTAAGGGTTAATACATTTTTATGCCAGTTATTTTTCTCATTATACATATGTCTGATCTGATGATAGATAGGTACTTATTTTATTAATAGTACTAGCTGACCCGACAGACGTTGTCCTGTCTTTGTATGGGAATATATAAAAGTGTTGTTTTTAGACTTATTTTAAGCAATTTTTTAATTTTTTCTCTCCGTAAGAACCATCCTCGTACTTCAAGGAACATTATAAATAAAGAATTAGCGAAATCGGTTCAGCCGCTCTCGAGAATGCCGACTGTCTTATATTCGATACTCTTGTAATGGATTTTTGTATAATTACAGAAATCTGTATACGTTTCTGGTCTATATGTTTGTCTTTGTGAGTTCCCTATGGTGCCTCAGAGAACACATAGTAATATACACATTATCAATAAATCACTCTTTGTAAAATAATTAAAGGTCAACCAGCTGTTGGGCAGTGTGGTGCGTTAAGCTTCAACCCGTCTCCTATAGAGAGGCTTTTGCCCTGCCCTGTTGTACAAAACTAACAATAATTGAACATATAAATCAATTATGCAGGTGGATATCGCATCGCCACGGGTCTTAAACAACGAGTCCCTGGTCTCCGAGTGATTTTAAGTGTCGGTGGTGATGGAATGGAAAGATTATTTAGTGAAATGGTTCAAGAACCATATCGGCGTAATGTGTTCATCGACAGTGCGGTCACCTTCCTTCAAGAACACGATTTCGACGGACTTGACCTTCATTGGGTGTACGCAGGTAAAGAAACGTGAAAAAAAGATTTTATGTTATTACATATTAAATGAACTAATTTAAATATTCTTTTATTTTTATTATGCAGGAGACAAAGATGAAATAGAAAGAGAATTATTAACTACACTCCTTTATGAACTCCGTGAAAAATTCTCATCATATGGTTATCTTTTATCTACCGTCCTCCCACCGTTCAGGTAAGAACTTTATAATACAAACATAAAAATAAGGTCAATTACCTTTGTAGTTAAGAAAGGTAATAATTGTTATTTTAATGAACTACAGGTATCAAATAGAAGACGGTTACGATTTAAGTGCAGTCAGCGGAGTTACTGATTACACTATCCTACAGGCGTGGGATATGACACATTCGAAACGAGACGACCCTCCAACAAAAGCGTTACAGCACAGCGCGCTACACCGCGACCCTGGCGCGTCTGCGAGAAATCAACGGTTTGATAATATAGTAAGTTATTATTTGACAAAGTATTTTACGAAATGAATTATTAAGATTATTGGGAACTAGTCGACCCGTGCCCACTTCGTTGGCCGTTAATTATTTTTGTGATGCAAATATTACCTACTCGTAGTAGAGTTTTAATCTCACTCGCACATCTCCGACTTGATTTACATATACTATTATTATATTACTGAATTGTTTGTTCAATAACAATAAAATATAGCCTATATCACTCCTGAATAGTCTAGCTTTCTGCTAGTGAAAGAATTTTTATGATCGGATTAGTATTTGTGAAGATTACCCCCTACAAACAAACAAAGTTATAAACTTTAACACTTTATAATATTAGTATAGATTAGCTTTCCCACAACGGGTACGACCACTTGGATTACACGATTTTTGCTGTTAGAATTATAACCTACGTCACTCAGAAATAATGTAGTAATCTATTGGTGAAAGAATTTTCACAATAGGCCCAGTAATTTTTTCATTATCCATTACGAACAAACAAAAAGTAAACTCTTTCCTATTTATAATATTAGTATTAATAAATAAATACATATAAAAAAACTATGAGATATTTTTATATAATAATAAAATATATTCAAATAAACACATTTTGTAACATTTTTATTTTGTTTCTTTTTTTTTAAAACAATGGTCACTGTTCATGATTCACCCTTTAACACCAGTGCACAAAAAAGTTTTAAGCCATTGTCTTGTTTGAACTTTTTATCTTTAGAATATTTTAACAGTCACTTGAAATAAAAAATTAAAAATCAAATTTCACAGAATATGTAAGGGGTCGTCTTAATAGGGGTCTTCCATTAATCACGTGAGACTCAAAAGGGGATTCCGGTTTCCCCCCTTTCGCGGTTCGGAAAAAACATAAAGCCTGCTTGTGATATTACATGGAGGGGGACTGCAACGAGATATCGCGTGTATTTATTTTTCGTTGGACGCGCGATTTCGAAACCAAACGAACAATCAACAAACACCATATAACCTTAATGTCTGCGTGGACATTTTTATTACAACGCAATTAATTTTTCAAAATTTATTCTGATTATATCTGTATTTCAAGAATATATTCTAACAATATACTTTTAAAAAAATACACGTGATTTATGGATATAGTGGTACACGGATCATGTGATTAATGAATGACCTCTAACGATAAAGAATCGAAACAAATTAAATATACAAGTGCCCCCCCTTAGCCAAGTTGCATAAAAGCTAAACGAATAGAATAGAATAGAATAGAATTCTCAATGTGTGGGAATGACACTAGCTTTCGACATATATCGAACTAGCTTCTGCGCGCGACTTCGTCGGTCGCGACTCCGCTCCTATTGGTCTTAGCGTGATGATACATAGCCTATAGCCTTCCTCGATAAATGGGCTGTCTAACACTGAAAGAATTTTTCAAATCGGCCCAGTAGTTCCAGAGATTACCGGGTTCAAACAAACAAACAAACAACCAAACAAACAAACAAACTCTTCAGCTTTATTATATTAGTACTTATAGATAAGCTTAGTCTCATAAAATCTCATTCCCATACATTTGGTTAGTTTTCTAATAGCATTATCGATCGTAGATTGTCAACATGGCTAAGGGAGAGGTCACCTTACATTGGTTTCCTCTTTTTCGTGTGTTTATTATTTCATCTTCATCTTTTATAGGAGTATGTGGTGAAGTATATTATTCGACATGGAATGGCTGCCGAAAAATTGGTACTTGGCATTCCTCTGTTCGGACGCAGTTACACTTTAGCGCCCTCTACCTTACCTTCCCCTGGTGCCGCTGTAGATGGCTGGGGTGATGAAGGACAATATACGCAAACTAAAGGGATGCTTTCATACTTTGAGGTAATTATTTAACTAATACTGGTATAAGTTTATACCCCCCGGTGAAATAGACAAAGGTAATAGAAATAAGCCCTTAAGCTTTGAGAAATAATGTACTATGTATTTAAAATTCTAGATATGTATGAGTGAACGGGAAGGCAGAGGAGTAAGTGGAGTCGATGCTGCCGGCAATGCGTACGCTGTCTTTGATAATAATCAGTGGGTAGCTTATGATACCCCCGCTACTGTTTTGGAAAAGGTTCGTACCGTTTGTTGAAATCGTAGGTATGTATTGTTATTCGTGACTTTTTCATTATACAAAAATGTAATTTTGTTTGTCTTTCAGATGAAATTTATTACAAGTACTGGTTTAGCCGGTGCTGCAGCTTGGGCTATTGATATGGACGATTTTCGTGGTTTATGTGGACCACCATTCCCTATATTAAGCACTATATCCACAAGCTTAAATGGTATTAATTTCTGTTTTTTTTTTTTATTAATATACTTTTATTTTTTAACAACTTATTGTTTTGTGATAAATAACTAACATTTTCAGGTGAAGCTACTTCCAATGACCAGTCCTCTCTTAAGATTGGATCATGTGAAGCGAATATCCCTTACTTGGCCTCTGACGAAGAATCCTGTGCTCATTTCCATTTCTGTACAGGAGGGATCAGTTACAGAATGATTTGCGAAGACGAAAGACTTTATGATCCTTCTACTGGTTTTTGTGGGTATGTATATATATTTTCTAAATTTGATTTCATATACATTTAAAGTTATATTAATATTAATGATTAATGTGTTTTAAGTCATCAAGATGTCGGTAAATGTATTCCCGGCCAAAGTCTTAGAATCAGCGTTGAAGAAGCTGCTCGATTTTTATCTCAAGCATACGAAACTGACTTTGAGGTGATTATTGTTATTAAATGTTAGTTAAAATTTAAATTTGTTATTTTTCGTTAAACACTGGTCTTTATTTTACAGTGGAATAGTGCAATGTATAAAGAAAATTATAATGTAGGGTCTGATCGATTATATAGCTTGTATCAAACAGAGAAAAGAAAAGGTAAGAAATCTTTATTTGTGCAATTAACTATTTAATTATTGCAAGATATTTTATTTGTAGATACATTTGGATCTAACAAATGTGTTGTATGTGTATTACATTTTTAGGAAATGATGATAATGATAAACGAATAGTATGCTACGTAACCAGCTGGGCTTTCTATAGAAAGGGTGATGGAAAATTTGTACCAGAAAACATTGATACAAGACTTTGTACTCACATCGTCTATGCGTATGCGTCTTTATCATATGACGAACTGGTCGCTAAAGAATTCGATCCTTGGGCTGATATCACGAACAGTAAGAAATTTAGCCTATCTATTATATCTACTTACAGTTGAAATACTTTCCATTTAAAACTTTTTTTTTTTCGTTTTTAGATCTTTACGAGAGATTCACTTCGCTAAACGATGTTAAAGTTTTGTTAGGACTAGGTGGGTGGACTGACTCGGCTGGTGACAAATACTCACGCTTAGTGTCATCAAGTACAGCGCGAGCAAAGTTTTGTGAAAGAATTGTCACTTTCCTTCGAAGTCATAACTTTAAGGGCCTTCATTTAGATTGGAACTACCCAGTGTGTTGGCAGAGCAATTGTAAGAAGGGTGCTAAGTCAGATAAAGCTAACTTTGCAAAACTGGTTCAAGTATGTGATCCCCTATAAACTATTCATAATGTACATACAGAGAAGGTATTTATTCTAATTTACTAAAATTATTGTATTTTTATTCATAATTAAATAGGAATTATCAAAAACTTTGCACGCCGCTAATATGGAATTAGGCATCGCACTTTCCGGATACAAAGAGGTTATTGATTCAGCTTACGATGTAGCCACTATATCGGATGCGGCTGACTTCATGAGTACAATGACGTATGATTATCACGGTGGATGGGAACGGAACACGGCTCATCACACCCCATTGGTTCCAATGAAAAATGACCCTCTATCATATTATTCGATTGTGAGTATAATTATACTTAAATAAATATAATATTTATTTCAATATTTTTTGTTGTAAGAAGTTTATGGACGCTTTACTTACATTTTATAGGAATATGCAGTGAAATCTTTAATAAGTAAAGGAGCCGACCCTAAGAAACTCCTTCTTGGGCTAGCTTTCTATGGTCAGTCATACAGACTTGCTGATTCGGTGGGATCAATCGGACCTGGATCACCAGCTGCAGGTCCTGGTGAACCTGGGGAATTTACAAAACAACCTGGAATGTTGGCTTATTATGAAATATGCTACAAAGGTATAAAATAAATTTAATAAGCAATATTTATTTGAAATGTAGGTATATACAATTTTTATATTGTATTTTTTTATATCACAGTTAAAAACTTGCGTTGGAAAACAAGTCGTCAAGAAAATGCAGGGCCTTACTCATATTCAGACAACCAATGGGTGGGATACGATGATCCGAAGTCTATTAAAGAAAAGGTAATGTGGGGAAGCAAAAATACGTTCTTGTGGCTTATCAAGAATTTAATAAAAAATAAAATCTAATTAAAAAAATCATATTCTATAGGTCGAGTGGGCAATGCAACAAGGTTTAGGTGGCGTGACAGCCTGGGCAATAGATCTCGATGATTTCAATAACCGCTGCTGCAACGAACCATCGCCATTACTGCGAGCCGCTGGCCGTGCCTTGGGCAGATCTGTTCCTCCTCCTCCGACGTCTCCTTGTGAGAGACCACCACAACCAGTAACACCAGCACCTCCAACAACTACACCAGCTGAATCCGATGGTAAACTTAATATTCATACTTTATTGATTATTTAAAATGTCATGGAAGCTTTTTTATGTATTTCTATGTCCAAATTTAGGATCGATAGGCGCCAGTGTTGATCATGGTAGCCATGACCATCATACGTCTACAACTTGGCCCGGTTGGAACCCGTCGTCCACAACCCAAAGCACTATGCAGACTTGGTGGTCCCAACCTACAACCACTCCTATGAGTACAACCACTACAACTACGAAGCGTCCTACTAGCACTACCCACCGCACAACGACAAGATCTACAACCCAGTCTTCTATTGATACTGGTAAATTTAAATTATAAATGCCTCGTTCCTATACTGCTTACGAACCATCAAATTTAGTACATGTCGTGTTTGATATTTAACGGTCAGTTAGCAAAAACGAATGGTTTTCTGAATATAATAACTAGGCAATATTCAATAAAGCTGCGAAACAAAATTTGTATATAAAAAAGAGTACACAATAGGTATTTTACATAAAACGTGCCTATATTTTTAGTAATTTATTATTTTAATGATAGCTTTTAAGTACTCACAGCACTCGTACATCGTGGTCATCATCGTAGTCACTAATGTAATGTTTCTTATAGAGGTTGAAGGATCATTTTGTGAGGCGGGTGAATACCGTTCTGCGCCAGGGGACTGTGAAGCATATCTGCAGTGCGAGGCGGGACATTGGCGCAAACACAAATGCGCTCCTGGATTACATTGGTCTTCGAAAACAAGTAGATGTGATTGGCCTAGTTATGCGAAATGTACAGGTAAAAATCTTTCACAAATTTAAAATATTGAAGAAGTATGTACCTATATGTAGATTAATTTGTAAAAAAATAATAAATACTTTTATTTTTTTATTTTAGCAACATCAAGTTCAGGTCCGGTAACTACAACATTGGCACCTATGACGTCACGACCACCACCTAAACCTACTACTACATCTACTACTACGACTACAACAACCACAACTACTACGTCTACGACAACTGCTAAACCATCTACAGGACCAGGTAGTCATGGTAAATAATATATTTTATTAGTTACGGTAAAAACCATCTCTACATTAACTTGTATTTAGTCGGTACTAGTAATTTTCTGTAATTTGTTAAGTGTAGTGTACTTTGACTATATATAAACAAACATTTCTCATAGCCGATTTTTTAACATAATGTGAATTTAAGTGTTATTTTTCAAGATGACACATTAGAAGGTCGTCCGTGTAGCGGTCAAGAGTATCGCGAAGTGTCGGGCGACTGCAGCTCGTACTTGCACTGTGACGGCTCCGTGTGGCACTTGCAGCACTGCGCGCCCGGACTGCACTGGAGTGCGTCAGAGAAACACTGCGACTGGCCCAAATACGCCAAGTGTGGAAGTAAGTTTCACAAGGTCCATAGTATTAAATGACTAATAAAATTCGATAAATACATACTACCAATTGCGATTTTAACCACCCATATATTTAACACGATTCAAAATCGAGTTATAAACGCAAAAAACATAACTTTTTTGCTTTATACACTTTAATGATAAAATATGTTTTATTTTTGAAATGTTGTCTATAAGTTGATTATATTTTAAGGTATAACACCAAAAACCACTACATCTGCTCCAAAACCAACGCAGCCTGTCACCAAACCGACGAAACCGACTACAACAACGCGTAAGTTTTCTAAATATAGTGTCGGTCGCTCAAGTGTTACCCCTCATGCGCCTAAAGAAGTTTCACTTCAAAAATATTAATAAAATACATAATATTGTACAGCAGCTTCAATAGACCGACCATCAGAGGACGGTGAATGCGGCGGCAGTGACACGCACGCACCGGCGCCCACTTGCGACTCGTACTTGATGTGCGTGGGCGGCCGCTGGCGCAAGCAGCAGTGCCCGCCCGGCCTGCACTGGGACAAGCGCGCCAGCCGCTGCGACTGGGTCGAGTTCGCCATGTGTGAAGGTAATTAATAGACTCAATTCATGTCATAATAATAATTCAATCATGTCATACATCATATGACACAATTCATGTCATAATAATAATTCAATCATGTCATACATCACATGACTTAATTCATGTCATTATAATAGTTCAATCATGTCATACACCATATGATTCAATTCATGTCATAATAATAATTCAATCATGTCATACCTACATCATATGACTTAATTCATGTCATAATTTACCAAATAATAATTATTACTTAAGACTATATCTGAAAATTGTGCAGTTAATTGAATAATAATGGGTTTGATAGTTGTAGCGCAATACCTTTAAGTTTACACTTTATTAAATGTCTACCTGACAGTGAAAACTTGTTATTGGCCTTTTAGTAGTAATTCCAAAACTATAATACCTATAATTGTATAGCTGTAAGTTTTCCTAAAAAATAATAAAATAAAAAATTATATTGCTATGACGAAGCATCTATATATTATCCTTGTGTAAATATTACTAAAATCTTTACACTTTATAATTTAAATTAATATTCGACGATTCGCTGTTACTAAAATCATTAAGTATACATAATATGTAAGGTACCCGTACGATGTCGGGACTGGTTGCTAGTATATTTATTATAATTAAAATAACGATTTTGGTTGCTTTTGATATTATAAACAAATATAGGATGTTCGACTCCTAACTGCGTGCCTTCCAATGAGGCGTTCTGTAAGTGTAATCGATCACGTTCCGTGGACCGTTTTTAAAAAATCCTAGCCCATTTTGACCTCATTTGAAGGCACGCAGGAGTTGACACAGCCTATATTATTTTTAAAAATATTCAAATTTTACATTTTATTTCGTTACAGTGAGAGTACCACAAAAAACTACAAAGCCACCATTCCAAAGTTTATTTACAACAACGAAAATACCAACAACTAGGAGACCCGGATCAACATCAAGAACAACGACAACGCCACGATTTACGTCAACCAAAAAACCTGTGACTCAGTCCGATCAATATCAAAAACCCATTGTAAGTTTTACACAACTACCAAAACACTACGCTACAGCCTGTAATATCCCACTGCTGGGCATAGGCCTCTTAACCCACGTAGGAGAAGAATCAGAGCTTAATCCACCACACTGCTCCAATGCGGGTTGGCAGACATATTCCCTACCATAGTAGGGAATATACGACGACGGCTTAACGTGCTCTCAAAGGCACGGTGGGGAGACCCACATGGACTGCACAAACACCCAGACTACGACAAACATCTGTAAGGCCAATACAGATGTTTGCCGTGGTCGTGGTGATTGCCGAGGTAGTTTGTCATGTGCGGGGATCGAACCCGCAACCGCCAGCGCAACAGCCACAAACCATGCTGTGACCGTTGCTTCAACGCGTCGTATAAAACCATAACCTTAAAACAATGAAAACAACTTCCGAGGAAATTGTAAACAGAGACGTACATACAAATATGGAGAGAAGATTAAGTCATGTAATTATATATATTAAAAATGTATTTCTTGTATTTACCGACCAACTCGTCTCTTGGCTACAATAACGGCAACCGAAAATGTCCATTTTGAAATGAACAAACAGACAAAATACACTATAAGATTATAATATATTTTATGAGTACGTATATTTCTTTCCAACCAGCGGTGCTCTACTGGTACGTATCACGCGCACCCGCGCTGCGAGAAGTTCTACGTATGCGTGAACGGAGCGCTCGTAACGCAGAGCTGCGCGCCCGGCCTCGTGTGGAATGCACAAAACTCGCAATGCGACTTCCCAACGAGAAACTCTTGCAGTGACAGGCGACAAGTACCTAGTAACTCGGAGACGAAACCTAGCGCCATGCTGCAAACAACGGAAGAAAAACCTTGTAAGATATATGTAGTTATTAGCCGACCTGTGCCCACTTGGTTGGGCGTTAATTATTATTTTTGTGATGCAAATATAATATAGTAGTTTTCATCTCACTCGCATTTGTCCGCTTTGATTCACATAAATATTATTATTTTTTACTAATTTTTTGTTCAATAACAATAAAATATAGCCTATGTCACTCCCGAATAGTGTAGCTTTCTGTTACTGAAAGAGTTTTCATCATCGGATAAGTATTTGCCAAGATTACCCCCTACAAACAAACAAAATTAGAAACTTTACCTCTTTTTAACATCAGTATAGATAAAATATTGAAAAATTAATTTTATTTATGGACAATTACGGCTTTAATACAAAAAGCAAGAAGAATAATAACTTAATATTCTTAATACCTACTATGTTATGTTTTTTAAGAGATATTAAGCCATACCTAGATAATGAACTACGGTAACATATTTAAAAAAAAAAAAAACATTTTTTTCGTTATTTTCAGCATTCTGTGAAAGTGGTCAATACAATAACTATCCATCAGATTGCTCTCGATACATGCATTGCTTGTTTGGCAAATTTGAAGAATTTGCATGTAGTGCTGGTTTGCATTGGAATCAGGTACTTTATATTTTCTAACTATTCAATAATATCATTATCGACTCACAAGTGCTTTTTTCTACCTATTTTTTAACACGAAATGTAAAAATGTTACATTAAATGTAATTTCAGAATCTCATACTGAATTTTAAATTATTATTACCAATTTTTTTTATACTTGAACAGGAGAAACAAATTTGTGATTGGCCCAGTAGCGCTAAGTGTAAAGCACAGAAAGTGACGACGACAACGTCGACGGCTACCACTTCGACGACCACAGAAACTGTCTTATTGGATACTGAATCAGTAGCACAGCCAGCACCTTCCAAACCAATTTTAGATTTAGTAGACTATGGCAAAAAACCAGAACTATTAAACAGTAAGTTATTAAATATATAATACATTAATATCAGTTTAGCTTATTATTATGCTACTATTTTTTTATAAGTTATAACTCCTGTAACAGTTACACACAATTTTTCAGCGAAATACAAACTCGTGTGCTACTACACAAATTGGTCGTGGTATCGACCTGGACTTGGCAAATTCAACCCCGAAGATATTGACCCATCGATGTGCACTCACATAGTCTATGGATTTGCCGTCTTAGGTGATGATGGTCTTATAACAGCACATGATCCTTGGTCAGATACAGAAAATCGTAAGTGTTACACAAATCGTGATATATTTAAAAAAACGAGTGTGCCTTAGAACACACGGCTGAAGTAAAATTTCATAAACGTAACTCTCTCTCTCTCTCTCTCTCTTTCTATTTCTATCTTCACTAACTTATATCTCCCTCTCAACTTCCGTTCACCTCGCCTGATCACACATTTCGTAACGCTCTCGTCACGCCTTCACCAGCTTACTTCCCAAGTCAAGCATGCGTAAAGAATTACTTTAATAAATTGGTTGTTTGTAAAGTTGGTGTACGGAGGATAGTTTAACGTGACAACGTCATAACAAAACATCTCCTTGGACGTATAGGCCAATCGAGCGATAGTAGGTAAATTAGATAGATGCGGCGCTTGCTATCTATCTTAATATATATAAATCTCGTGTCACAATGTTTGTCCTCAATGGACTCCTAAACCACTTAACCGATTTTAATCAAATTTGCACACCGTGTGCAGTTTGATCCAACTTGAAAGATAGGCTATATTTTATTTTGGTATATGTAATTATTATATTTAAGAAAAAAAAGCGGTACGAAGTTCGCCAGGTCAGCTAGTATTCCATATACTATCACCGTGTGACACGGGACAATGAGCACGTAACGCAATGACTCATCCTTTTTCGTGTATGCCGCCGGCGTTCATCGATTTATTAGACGTTGTCGCGTCAAAAAAATTTAAAGTGTTTACTACGAAGTATAGATACTTCGTGGTACTTACGATCACATGGTTTAATTATTTTTAGATTTCTACGAGCGTGTAATAAATTACAAGAAGTATGGCGCTAAAGTATCGTTAGCAATTGGAGGTTGGAAAGACTCAGCAGGTGACAAATATTCCAAGTTAGTGAATAACCCTCAAGCACGTGCAAGATTCGTCGCCCACGTAGTAGATTTTATTGAGATGTATGGTTTTGATGGATTAGACTTAGATTGGGAGTATCCTAAATGTTGGCAGGTACATAGTTATAGTAGTTGTTTTTTTCTTTCTTTTTATGTTTTTTTTTCCATATAGGTAGGGATAATTAGTACATTTTTTTAACCTGATCAGTATCAAGCAAATTTTCCGTGAGTAGCTTCATTTTGATGAGACGAACAAAAAGTTCCTCTTCGAAAACTCTCGATTGTGGTGGATAATAGAGTTAGCAGGAGATAGTGCAACAGTGAGCGTAGGACGGGATAACGAACCACGCAATTTATAGGATAATATTACCATCAAATTATATAAATATTAACTAAATAAAAGAAAAAAATCAGAAAAAAATCAATTTTTGATGACCTTACGAGGTCATCAACTTAATGACCTCGTAAGGTCATCAAAAATTATTACTAACAAGCTGATTTTTTTTTTTACAGTTAATATTTCTATAATTTGATGGTAATATTGTCCTACAAATTGCTTGGTCCGTTATCCCGGTCCTACGCTCACTGCTGCTCTAATATCTCCTGCTAACTCTATTATCTACCACAATCGAGAGTTTTCGAAGAGGAACTTTTTGTTCGTCTCATCATAATGAAGCTACTCACGGAAAATTAGCATGATACTGATCAGGTTAAAAAAATGTACTAGGGATCCCTACCTAATAATATTAAAAGATTTTAAAATTTTATCATAATATTTTAGTGACGACTTAAAATTTTAAATCTCTCCTTTTAGGTGGACTGCTCAAAAGGTCCTGACTCAGATAAAGATGGATTTGCAGATCTAGTTGTGGAGCTATCTAAAGTTTTCAAACCTAAAGGTCTTCTTTTATCGTCTGCTGTATCTCCTAGCAAGATAGTCATAGATCTTGGTTATGATGTACCAACACTTGCACGTTACTTGGATTGGATAGCAGTTATGACTTACGACTATCATGGCCAATGGGATAAAAAGACTGGTCATCTTGCTCCACTTTACTACCACCCTGATGATGACAATACGTATTTCAATGCTGTATGTAGTATAGACTTGATTATTTCTTGTAGCCTGTCGTACACTTCTGAGGATTAATTTTTATGTTTTTAGAATTACACGATGCATTATTGGATCGAAAAAGGAGCACCTGCGTATAAACTTGTTATGGGTATACCTCTATATGGTCAAAGTTTTACTACCTATTCAAGTTGGGACAGTCGTGGTTTAAATAAACCAGCAATAGCAGGTGGAGATGAAGGAGAATACACTCGAGCAAACGGATTTTTGGCATATTATGAAGTTAGTGTTAAATAAAATTTAAACCATTGAATAACATAATAATAGTTTTATAAAAACACAATTTAAAAATTAAATTTTTTTCTTTCAGATCTGTGATCGTATCAAAAATCGTAATTGGATAGTAGTGAAAGATAAATATAATCGTATGGGTCCCTATGCGTATAAAGGCGATCAATGGGTTTCATTTGATGACGTAGATATAATTAAGAGCAAAGTTAACTTTATCAAATCTCTTGGCTTGGGTGGAGGCATGGTGTGGGCCATTGACTTGGACGACTTCAAAAATAGGTTTGTATTTATACATTAAATTTTAGTTATTAACTGTGATAAAAATATGATTCATCTACGTAAAACTACGCGTAGAACCATAAAGTTAGATATATTTTCTTATTAATACCTACGACCTAATATGCTTTATTTTCAAATATTAAATAATATTAATATTTATTTTTTAGATGCAATCAAGGCAAATATCCATTGTTAAATGCGATCAAAAATTCTTTATTAGATTCTCAAGTATATTTAGAACCAGTGACTCATAAGCCTTTGGATGAGCCGCCTAACTCTTTAGATGATGATTTTGAAGACATAGAAGTAAAACCAGTAGTTAGTAAGCCTATTTCACGACCCGTAGCAACAAAAAAACCAACAACGACGACAACTAAAAAACCAACAACAACAACTAAAAAACCAACAACGACAACTAAAAAACCAACAACAACAACTACAAAGCCAACAACTGATATTGTAATGGATGAGGTAGAAACATACAAAGTTGTCTGTTACTACACAAACTGGGCTTGGTACAGGTACGTTAACAAACGTATTTCTCATTATTAAATGGTGTTATGACTACCATTTATTTATTTTAATTTCCTTTTCTCAGACCCAGTGCTGGCAAATTTACTCCCAGTGATATCGATCCCTCACTATGTACGCATATAGTATACGCCTTTGCTGTACTGGATAGTAAAAAATTAGTTATGAAACCACATGATAATTTTTTGGACGTTGAAAACAGTACGTATTTAGTTTTTAAATCCGTTATTCATTTATTTTCGAATTTATATTTTTTACCATTACGACACTAAAATTTTCAGAATTTTATGAGAAGGTTGTAGCCTTAAAGAGAAATGGTGTAAAAGTCGTCTTAGGCCTCGGAGGTTGGAACGACTCTGCCGGTGATAAATACTCACGACTCGTTAATAACCCTTCATCAAGAAGAAAGTTCATTTTCCACGCTATTGACTTTATTCGACAGTATGAATTTGACGGTTTGGATCTTGACTGGGAATATCCTAGGTGTTGGCAAGTGAGTATCAGAATCTTATGCATATTATATTTCTTGTTTTTAATGGCATGCTAGTTCTTTGAAATATGCCTAATTGAATCGATACAGTTTTTATAAAACTTTTATGATATACTAGCGCACCCGGCAGACGTTTTCCTGCCCGGAAAACAGCAACCAAATTTGATTGCTTACGCAGCGCCACCTGCCGGGTTCAATTGAGTTAAAAGCTACCCTATCTCAAAAGTTGGACCAAATTACAGATGCTTACGAAATTTGATAAAAATTGGTTCAGTAGTTTCAGAGTTTATCGCGAACATACATCGTGACACGTTTTTATATAGGTAGATTATTGTTTTATACAAACTGTATTGATTAAATTAGTTTAATACAAAATTAAAAGTATAAAACGTTGGAATATTAATTTGACTTCAATTATTTTACTAAGGTTGAGTGTGAAAAGGGGCCAAGTTCCGATAAACAAGGGTTTGCTGATCTAGTCAAAGAGTTACGAGCTGCATTTGTTTCTCGTGATCTTCTTTTATCTGCTGCTGTTTCTGCTAGCAAACGGGTCAGCGACTTAGGTAGGTATACCACTCTTGATTTTTACATAACCATATTTATTCGAAATATCATATTTTTGACAACTATTTTACATTCATGTTTCTTTAAAGCGTACGACGTGCCTGTCTTAGCTAGAAATTTAGACTGGATTTCACTGATGACGTATGATTTTCATGGACAGTGGGAAAAGAAAACTGGGCACATTGCTCCAATGTATGCTCATGAAGCTGATGACGATAAAACATTAAATACGGTAATATATATCTATGACTCTTAAAAACTACTGAAACATTAAAATATTTATCAAAAATAATCTTTTTTTTTATTTTAGAACTTTACAGTACATTATTGGATCAATAAAGGAACTCCACGTAATAAGCTGATTGTGGGAGTTCCCTTCTATGGTCAGTCCTTCTCTTTGGTAGAAAACTCCGGCAATGGTTTAGGAGCGCCTTCCTATGCTGGCGGTGAAGCAGGCGATGAGACCAGAGCGAGAGGTTTCCTGTCATTCTATGAGGTTAGAGTTACAAAGAGTGTCTCATATATTGTTTGCAAAATAATTATATTTCAAATGCAAAATATGTATTACTAATTTCTTTAACGTGCAAAGTCATTTTTACTTTTACGTGTCTTAATGATATAATTATTATTTAAATAGCAAATAATATACCATAATATTATTTGTCAGATATGCGAACGTATAAGAGTTCAAGGCTGGCGGGTAGTTCGCGATGTTGGTGGTAGAATAGGACCGTACGCAACGTTGGATGACCAGTGGGTCTCGTTCGATGACGACCTCATGGTACGCCACAAGGCAGAATATGTTCGCTCGATGGGTCTCGGCGGTAACATGGCGTGGGCGCTCGACCTCGACGACTTCACTGGCAGACACTGCGGCTGCGGGCAGTCGCCGCTGCTGGCCACCGTCAACCACGTGCTGCGAGACCGAGAGGCTCCACCGCCTTGTGTCCTCGAAGAGAGTAAGGAAATTCACTTTTTACAAGCTTTTATTTAACTCGAAATGTATGTATGTATCTATGTATGTATGTATGTAGATATGTATGTATGTATGTATGTATGTATTGTTCGGGTGAAATCTTGCAACTCAATTTTGAAGCAAGATATCTTCAACCAAATGAGCTGAAATTTTGTATGTACAATTTTATTTGGATGACAATGCATGGTTTAATATCGCATTCAAATGAAAGCTTGTTTTTTGAAAAGGTTTTTACTTTTAATTTATTTGTCACTTCTAAACCAAAGAAAAAAACAAATATACTTATTACAATATTGTAATTATTATAGTTCAAAGTCCACCAACCTCAGTTACCACTACAACATCAGAACCTGAAACACAACCTCCCGGATCTCAGAACTCAGACATTGAAATTGTCAATGATGTAAGTTTTTTTTTTAAATATTAATAAGTACAAACGTCTTGATAAGTCAGATCTTACAAAAAATGTAATTTCTTAGGAGTCATCGCTTGAGGGTCAATCTTGCTCTGGAGTTGTATTTAAAGAAGACGAAACAGATTGTGCAAAGTATTATTTGTGCATAAACGAGAACTACATTGAGCTGACCTGTCCGGCGCCGCTTGTTTGGAGTCAGGTAGAAATTTATAATTATACCTACGCTACTGGTCAAGTCGATGTTAAAAAAAAACGAATGTGCTGTAGACCACGCGACTGAAGTAAAACTTCTTTAGCTCCATCTAACTAATATCTCCCTCTCAACTTCCGTTCGCCTCGATCACACTTTTCGTAACGCTCTCGTTACGCATTCAGCATAGCCCAGTCGAATTAGCTATAAAACAACCTGAGATTTACAAAAATTGGAAGCAGCAATTTTCCTTCGGAATTCGTTGGAGGAAGTCACTGGTAGCTTATTTTTTGTCTCTTGAATAACTCGTTTATTTTCAATTTCACACGAAAAATAGTTATTACAAAAGTTGCTTAAAATTAAATTTCCTACAATTTTGGTCCTTAGCAATTTTTTTAGGATCGATATTTTTCAGTTATTCAAGAGACAAAAAATAACCCTTTAAATCAAGATGGCAGATGAATCAACAAGTATGGAATCCCTACTTTTTGAATTTAGACTATCAGCGACCCCCTCAAACGAATTCCGAAGGAAAATTGCTGCTTCCAGTTTTTGTAAATCTAAAATAAGTACCTACTAATTCGACTGGGCTAGCAGCTTACTCCCCAAGTCAATCATGTGTAAAGAAGTTTTACTTCAAAAAAATCATTATGTATTTATTTCTTTTGTTTGTTCAAACTAACTAAAAATAAAAAAATAAATAACATGTGATATGGACAAGGGTCTCGAAAATATGAACAACTTTAAGCACAAATACCTGTAACAAAAATATATATGACATATAATTGTCAAAATTTTTTAGGTATATCATATTTTTGGTGTTGCTAGATTAGGTACCTATTTATTAAACAAATGAATTCGACTTAAAGTAAGGTGACCAACTATTTTTTGTTCAAAAAGAGTAGGTACACTGCAAGAATTTCATAGGTGAAAAAAAAAACGATAAAAACTTTCATAGTTCCATTCCTTTCAATTCTAAATTAATAAAATTGAAATAAAATAATCTAAAATATGTTTTAGAAATACAAATGACTACGAAATTATACAAATGAGTACTTTCAGAGTACCTACAGGATTTGAAAAGAGTACGGTTTGCGAAAAAAGAGTACAAAACTCAGTAAATGAGTATAGTTGGTCACCTTACTTAAGAGCGCGTATAATGCAAAATTACCAATCTTCTATTTGTTTTGACATGAAAAATTCCAGACCAAATCTTAAAATAAAAATATGTGACAAACTACGTGATATTTGCAAGGGTTAACCCATATCAAAAATAGAAAATAAGGAAATTTCCTCGATAAAATATAATCACGAAGTAACCTCTAATTTTTCTATTTTTCTATTTATACTCGATATGGTTATGACCATTAAGACAAAAATTTGATAATTAATTACATTTAAATATGAGTAAAGGCTATGCCTAGGCATTTAATGTAATTACTTTTAGTTTCGGAATTATATATAAAATAAGATATTTGTCGTTTTTTACATTCGTAATGCGCTCAAAACTATATCGTCTATCGCACTCTGACACGAGGCTTTGTGTATATTTTGTTTCATCAATTACTCACGGGCGCGCGGTTGAAATCTGATTTTTTGCTCGCGTTATGCGCCCTCTTAATAGGAATATAAAATTATCAAGTATCTAAACAGTTCCACGTTTTCCAAGGTTTGATAAAACTCATTGTTTTAGATTTAGTTAGATTACATTTACGTAATTTGTAATGTGTTACAATTACAGAATCATTGCGATTTCCCCAACAAATCAAAATGTAAAGCTAAAAACAGCTTAAGAATAACGGACAGCAACAACGAAGTAGACTATGAACTCAAACCTATCATAGCGTGCTATTACACCAACTGGGCTTACTACAGGTACGTCTTATTAGAGACAAGCGAACCGCCCCGTCTTCGCACGGGTGAAATGCTAATTTTTTGTTCAATAAAAATAAAATATAGCCTATGTCACTCCTGAATAGTGTAGCTTTTTGGTAGTGAAGGAATTTTCAAGATCGGTTCAGTGTTTGTGAAGATTACCCGGATTACCCCCTACAAACAAAGTTATAAACTTTACCTCTTTATTCTAGTAGAAGATATAGATAATACAAGAACATTTCACATAAAGAATATCAGAAGTAGTCAAGCTTTAATATCGTAACCAATTATGAATTATTTTATTATACAGTTAATGATTTATTCAGTTACTAATATTTTATTTTCCAATAGTGTAATATGTTATTAAATATGATACAAAAGATAACATGTTCTTTAAGGTCAACAGGTAAAGTTAATATCTTGAAACAGTTTCGTACACTACTTACTAAAATAATCTTAATATGTAAAATGAACTTATGGCCGCTATATTGATTTTATGTACAAACAAAATATTTATTTTATCTACATCAATAATGATTTTATAATGTTAAATAAAAATTTGTAATCAGACAAGGCAATGCCAGCTTTGGACCGGAACAAATTGACCCGTCCCTCTGCTCACATATCGTATACGCATGGGCCCACCTCGATGGCGACAGCAATACTGTAGTTGCTGGTAATCCAGAATTGGACATAAGTAACGGTAAATCATGTATAATATTCTTATAATAGACAGTTTAAATAACAAATTGAAAAAGAAACAAAATTAATCAAACTCAATATACAAATCAGCAAAAAATAAAATCATACCATTTTGCAGATTTCTACGGAAAAATAACGGAGCTTAAATTAAAGGGTGTAAAAGTTATTCTTGGCGTTGGGGGAATCGAAAACTCGATCGATGAAAAATGGAGTGAAATGGCGGCAAGTCAAGATAAAAGAAAAATATTTGAAAGCTCATTATTAAAATTCCTACAAAAATGGAACTTTGATGGCGTACAGATAGCTTGGCAATATCCTGTTTGCAAAGAGGTAAAATATTTTTATTTTAATAGATAAACTAACAATATTGACTACCGACTTGATTATAAATACACTACATAATGTACCTACTTTTTTTAATTTAGGCACCGTGCACGAGAAGAGATACATCCGATAAGGATAGCTTCAGTATTCTTCTTGTTGAGCTCTCGAAGATATTAAGGAAACACAATTTAGAATTCTCTGCAATAGTGGCTCCTAACCCTGAAGTGGCAACTATAGCTTATGAACCCAAAGTATTGATGGCAACACTTGATTGGATTGCAATCGCAGCAAATGATTATTATGAAACAGATTCTAAAAGAACTGCTTATCTTCTACCATTAAAAACCAACGAGTCCCAGAAAACAAATAGTTTCGTAAGTAGAAGATGAAATTTTGTATAATATAGACACTTAATAAAAAAAACCAATAAATGGAAGATTTATTTACATTCATCTCTAATGATTTCTTATACATATCAATAGCATTAAATTAATTTTCCCATCGATTTCTGTTCAAATTGAAGATATTCTTTAAAACCTTTCTTTATTTCAACAGCTTACAATCCTGCGCTACTGGGGACATATTGTCCCAGTTAGTCAGCTAGTGATGGGGGTTCCCGCATACGGTCGCACTTACACTCTCCGAAGCGAATTGAGCACAGGAATCGGAGCGCCTATCTCCGGGTCGGGTACACCGGGGCACTACACACAAATACCTGGATTCCTCGCTTACTATGAGGTGAAAATTTATAATAATACCATCTTTTATATAATGGATATACCGGGACGTGTAATTAACTTTTTTTTTCCAGATTTGCACTGAAACCGAATCCGGTGCGTGGGAAGTGAGGTCCAGCTCGGAAGGTACGTATGCAGTAAGCAGATCTCAGTGGGCGTCGTATCTGCGTCCTCAAGACATGTTTGCAGCGGCGACAACGCTGCGACGCGTGGGATTGCGTGGTGCCGCGTTGTGGGCACTGGACCTGGACGAGTGGCGTGGCGCATGCGCATGCCGACCGTACGGGCTCTTGTCCGCGCTCCGGCAGGGTTTACTTGAACCCAACTTACAGACACTCATCTGTTAACTTTCCCCATATGAAACATTTGATACGCCAATGTTACGAAGTACGACGACAGGAAACTGGCAATGACCATAATTATCTGCACTACTTTGCTTTAATTTTTTTTTTTCTAAAAGCATTGCTGTGGTAATAAATTCAATATTCGCCGACTACCATATAGTCGCCGTTGCATAACTTGTTGTGGGCATTTTTAATAAAATTACTCGTATGTATATATAAAAAAAAATTGTTAAGTACTGTAAAATAGATGTCTAATCGACTTACTCAACAATAATTTACATCCTCATAAATAGTGTTTTGGTGGAAATTAAGATTTTTTTTCTACCAGTAACTATGTACTACCTCGAGCTTTGCTCATATTAAGATATAGAGAAAAAAATGACTGTTACTTAGATAGGTACTTAATTTGGGGACCACTATAATTCTCCAGTTCCAGTTTTTTTTTTTTAATAAATGTAGATACTAACATACAAGTCCTCAAATATTTGGAACAATTTTATACATTATTAAGGTGTTAAGTATAAGTTGTACTCATAAGTTGAACAGATCTCGATTATAATTACAAGATCATGATATTATCCTCGGCCATATTAGTATCTAACGAATAAGTACATTCTGTATAAACTCTGTTTGTAAACTACTTACAAACGATGTAAGATTGAAATGTATAAATTCCCGCAAAAAAAATAAAGCAAATAAATAATGACATATAATTATTCCAAACGAAACTATGTTTTCATTTTATTCAACTTCTATTTAATAATTGAGTTTGCTCGCAAGCGATAAAAAAACCGACTTTAATTACATCGACAAGTAATATACTGTACAACGTAAATAGAAGAAAAAAAATTAACAAACGCACTAGTCGTCACTTCGATTTTCGAGGGTTCCCTCGATTTCTCTGGGATCCCATCATCAGATCCTGGTTTCCTTATCAGGATACCAAACTTGGGATATCTCCTTTCCAACAAAAAAGAATTATCGAAATCGGTTTATAAATGAAGAAGTTATGCCCGAACATACATAAAAAATATATACGGTCGAATTGAGTAACCTCCTGCTTTGTTGAAGTCGGTTAAAAAAGTAAATGAGCGGAAACACGTTTTAATATTGAAGAATGTTGACACTATAAATGCCTTGTTATGGACCCAGTTTTTTATAGCCAGGAGGAGATGGTACGACTCCAAATCGCTTAATGTAAATAAGTCGTCCAATAAAGATAAAAAAGACGTCTAGCTATAAATAAAATTAAACAGAAATTATTCCATGTTATATTATATAGTACTTTTCATAACATAGGTGTAGACGAAAAAAATTAAGAAACGCACTAGCTCCACTACGATTTTCGAAGGTTCCCCTCGATTTCCATGGGATACCATCATCAGATCCTGGTTTCCTAATCATGGTACCACCCTTAGGATATCTCCTTTCCAACAAAAAAAAGAATCATATCATATATATATAGGTACGGTCGAATTGAGTAACCTCCTCATTTTTTGAAGTCGGTTAAAAACGGTCCGGAATGGGAAAAAATAAAATTCCGGACGGTAAAATTACGTGTAGTGCACAAGCTAGCATACATTTATATAGCGTGCCATATCGGACCGTAAAAAATCGGACCGCCGGACGGTAAAATTCCGGGTAGTGCACAAGCGCACTATGAAGTCAAACTAACATTTTCCGATTGCTTTTCCTCTAAACTATCATAATAATACATTTTTTAAATTTTTTCTCATATAGACTAAAATACCCTATTCTGAAAACCGCTCGAGTCAGTCGTAAAATTGAGGTAAGGTATGATTTATCACTAAATTAGCAAGATTATTAAGGTCATACTTTGACCTCTATTGGACCTTTAGGGATTACGTTAACCTAAACACGAATTCGGACGTAAACTTTTTGTTATTTTCAATTCCGGTATAAAAAATAGGGGTTCCTATTAAAAAAATGAGATTGACCTTGAAATAACCTTGAAAATGAGGTTCAAGATTAAATCAAAGGTCACCGTTGGATTTCTCGTTGAAAGTTTTTGGATTTTTCCGGGGTTTCCGTACTTTTTCCTCACCCAGTATATATCTACTAGCTGTTTTTAGCCACAGTCTCACTTGCGTAGAAATTGATTATTATTTACAAAGGGATTCGAAAACTAAAATAGTACCTTATTTTAAATATGTTATATACAGAGTGTCCCGTAATGAATGAGAAGTCCTGAACGTGCGTATGCGGAGGGAGAGGTGGGTTACAAAACCAAAAATTTTTTTATCTTGAGATAAAAAAATTACACAGTTTAGAATTCATCTGAATAAGCCGAGCAGGTAGTAAAATCTAATTTTTAGGGTCAACAGCTCTACTTACTTAATAAAAACTCAGAAAAAAATATCTGCAAATAGGTAATTTTGCAATTTTGTAACGAAATGCCTATTTTTACATATTAATGGCTATAGCTCAATAATTTTACGATATAAAGTAGATATGTAGTATGGTACTGTTTTAGAATTCTTATGAAGTAGACTATTTTTCAAAGTAGTTGGCCGCCACAACTCCGATACATTTTTTTTACACCACAGGTTCTCAAACTTAGCAGTTAAGTAAATTTCAAAATTAAAATTTAAGTTTAGCGATTTCTTGTAAACTACTATTCATAGTAGTTGAGTTTTTTGAAACATAATTAAGGAACAGCATTATTTGGGAACACTTTAAAGAAAAAAATCCGATCTAGGCCTCAAATAGCGGACGTGGTGCCCACAAATGTGAGAAAAACTAGGACCTTTCTAAATTTTACAAAAAATGGCATAGACCGCAAACTGTTTGAGATATAAAAAAAAATGTTTTGGTTTTGTAACCCACCTTCCTCTCCGCACATGCACGTTCAGGATTATACATTCATTACGGGACATCCTGTATATGTATCTTAATATAAGTATATCTTTATATACAACGTTTTTGGGTCGACTTTCGTGAACCAGAAACCAAAAGACTGCTCGCAGAGTTAGCTCTCAAACAGGCTACCTAGTAACTATTGTCTATGCGAAAAAGATAGTCTTTCTTTAGGACTACTCCGGACCTCCGGTCATTATTATTGTCAATCAATAAGTACATAATATAATATATGTAATAAAAATCTAAATGTAATAATTATGTTTGTGCACGCTAATCTCAGAAACGGCTTATCCGATTTAGATGCGGTTTTCACTAATACATATATTGTGGTAAGCTTCACTTAACATTTAGTGTCTGTCATATCAATCGGTTCATAAATAAAACAGTTATTCGAATTTATAATGAGTGAAATTCGCGTAAATATTAGAAAACAATGCTTGTATTTTTTTCATTTTTTTTTTTTTGTAGTAACGTAAAGATATTTTTTTTATGAATCTATATACATAATATATAAAGCTAAAGAGTTTGTTTGTTTGGTTGTTTGTTTGTTTGTTTGAACGCGGTAATCTCTGGAACTACTGGGCCGATTTGAAAAATTCTTTCAGTGTTAGATAGCCCATTTCTCGAGGAAGGCTATAGGCTATGTATCATCACGCTAAGACCAATAGGAGCGAAGTCCACGCCGACGAAGTCGCGCGCAGAAGCTAGTGTTTAATAAAGTTCGTATGAAAATGTTTAAGTACCAGTGTTTATTGTTCAGCGTGCAGTTTGTATGCTACGCTCAAACACCAAAAAGGCTTATTGAGCGAAAAAAAAACACCTTACAAAAAGTCCACAACGCGTTGTGGTCGTTTGCATAATTTGTGTGTTGTATGTTTCGTGTGTTATGTATTTCATGTGTTTTACAGTGTCCACAACGCGTTTGGGCTGTCTTTTTCGCTCAATGAGCATTTTTTGGTTTTTGGACGTAACATGTACACTCATAACAAATAAGAATAATTACAAAAAATATAAAGGTTGTTATTGAATTTATTCGTAAAAACTAAAACGACGAACGTCTGAGCGATAAATCGCACCGGAGACGCGAGCGGTTCAGGAGTACGTTGACCTCGCGCCGAAGAACTCTGTCAGCCGATGGCGCGCATGAACATGATGGTAGTATTCAATACATTGCCGATTTTTTCAAAACACGATTATTTTAAAGCATTATTTTCTCTGTTTCATTATTTTTCCCAAACCGCATTAGGTATACCAAAACAAGTTATAAAAAGAGGCAAGAAAAAAAAATTCTTTTCGCGTTTTTTTTTCACTTTCCTCCGTCCTACAAATTGAGTGGTACGTTATCCCGGTACTACGCTCAGTGCTGCTCTACCCCCTACTATCTCCGTTAGCTACCACAATCGAGAGTTTTCGAAGAGGAATTTTTTGTTCGCCTCATCAAAATGTAGCCACTGCCAAAAAATTAGCTTGATACTGATCAGGTGAAAAAAATGTACTAGGGATCCCTACCTATCAATACAATTGCACTTAAATCAGAAAGCACGAAAAATAGTGTTATATATACTTCCAGTGATTCATTACTGACAACTGACAAGGGGGTACAACTTGACAAATATACAAATATATATATATATGACAAATATATTCACTAATTTTTTAACAGTTATATCACTTTGCAAAAAAAAATCTGCAACTATAGCAGATAGAAGAACGTGATGGTTTTAGTAGTTTGCGCTACATAGGTAGGTTAGGGGTTTTCTGGGAAGTTCGTTTCTACACAGTCGGGGAGTCATCGTTGGGTTGCCTATTATTTACCAGGACGAACTACTTTGTCACCAGGTATAAACACGTATACAGTTATCTTCTAGCTACATTTCCCAGGGGTGTAGGGTCTCCTACTGGGCGCGTCCAACGGGTGGCGGATGGGGGCATGCTACTTGCTTGCCCCTTCTTGCGAGTGGTAGAGGTCCTAGTTTGGGAGTTGGGACCCCCGTGGACCAAAACCAGAGGGTGCACCCCGGGTACTGCTCTGGTTCTCAGAGTGGACCTGTGAGCGCAGGCATGTTGGCACGGAGTTGCAGCGGTGTATGTGGCTCTGAGACGGCGCGAAGATGTGGGGGTCTGGTTTTCCTTCCCCGACGCGGAGGAAGCAAGCCGAGCGAACCCGGGTGAGTTCCCGTCCCACCCAGGTTCACTCGCCCGCTCTACGGCGTGCAAGCGCATGCCGAAGGGTAGCACTGGGCGCCCTGCAGCTTGCGGGGCTGCTAGATGCGGCTTGGTAGCCGAGGACGGATTAGACCTCACGGTCGCCTGAACTCAGGTGGTGGGGCAGTTCCTGGACCTCGTCTCCCTCCTGCAGACGGCGGAGGGATTGACTTGGAAAGGTTGAGCGTCCCTTCCGACGGAGCCGAAAGGCCAGCACCGGGGGAGACGTGTGCGAAAGCGATCCCATGGCGTCCACACTAAGGTGCCGGCGGAAAAAAGATGTGGGTTTCAGTAGATAGTCTACGCTGGCATTGCACATTAGGCTAGGAGACCCACACTCCCGCCGCCCTCGGGTGGCAGGGCTAGTGCGTAAACTGCATTTACCCATCTATAAAAAAAAGGTTGGGGTCTTTTATTTGGCTTTTATGATGTGTTATTCATAGACTTTTGCAGTGCTAATTAAATCAAGCCAGCCCTAATTAAATCAAACAAGTGAAATGTGACGCCGCGATGGCGCAGCGGTCGAAGCACTGGATTGCGATGGCTATTGCGCGGGCGGTTGCGGGTTCGATCCCCGCACACGACAACATTTGTATTGGCCATACAGATGTTTGAGATGTGTGACGACTGGGTGTCTGTGCAGTCCTTGTGGGTCTCCCCACCGTGCCTCGGAGAGCACGTTAAGCCGTCGGTCCCGGTTGTTATCGTGTACATCTGATAGCGATCGTTAATCATAGTAGGGAATATATCCGCCAACCCGCATTGGAGCAGTGTGGTGGATTAAGCTCTGATTCTTCTCCTACATGGGAAAGAGGCCTATGCCTAGTTAACTATGTGGGATATTACAGGCTGAATTGATCGATCAGCGAAATTAAATCAAATAATTTCATACTGTAAAAATTATTTTTTTTATTATTATTATGTTATGTAAGCAACTACATAATCTGCATAAAATTTGGTACACATTTAAAATTAATTGTTATTTCTAACCTAGTTCGATATTTTCGTGTATTATAAAAATACCATTATACACGCAATCCACTGTTATATTGAACTTGATGCAATCAGAGTAATTATAAAGTATATTTTATGTACAATACCCTACATTTATACCCTAGTTTTATACATTCTCAATTCGACTGTATTATATTTTGATAACGCTGGTGAGGTGCTTGTCGCGTGGTCCCATTTAAAGAGCGAGATCTATTGCGTACCTAATTCTGAGTTATCCCTATTAACCTTTTGAGCGCCACGCCTCAAATCCATTCCCGTGCCCTGTACGCCAAGGCATAAATTAAACAAAAATACCTACGAAAAAAATAGTGCTGCCAAGAGTCGTTATCGAGTACCACAAAGTGACTTGTTTATGTTGATTTTTATGCAATAAATGACTACTTATATAATCTAGGATGGTTTATTCTTTCAATATTTTTCTTGTATTATCTTGCACTCGTTATATATACTTACAATAACATAAATAAAAAACAAACATTACAAAAAAAAATCATAGTAAAGCACAACACCATTCTCTATCGTCATGACGTCATTGTCACAACTGGAAGACTACGGCGCAGCTGACCTACGGTTTTAATACTTTCATAGAGACATGTTAGAGATGTGCTGTGTGTACCGCACGCTGTATATCGATTTCGAATCGAATCTATATACATATAAATGAAAAGTAATTTTAAAAAAATAACCGAATTCAAATTTGTATTTTTTTTTTTATTATATAATAATTGAAAAGGGAGTAATGAAACTGCAATATATTAAAAAATCTAAATTACTTACCTAAATATGCCTACTATTTATTAAATCCAGCTTTAACAAAGTAAAACTACAATACTATACAATATTATAATAAAAATATTTAATATGTCATAATGTTCCTTAACATCTCGCAATAACGGCTATTTGCGCATTATTGTTACTCATTTAAGAAGACAATAGACGCACCGGTCATAAAACATTTTGTACTGCATTTTGACAGAACTCCTTACTTTCAAACAATAATGGCTCTTGATGTACAGCGATAAAGGTGAGAATTACATTAAAAATCTTTTTTGAGACCATAAATTATATGGAATTCTCAAAAGTTATAGAAAAAAATGTTTTTTGCAATCGTGGGAATGTTTATAAAAAGTTTATGCAAATATTGCGTTTTAAAATTTCGTTTCTTTTTTGCTATCGTTTTTAGAAGTTTCGTAAAAATCCTAATAAAATTAGTTTAAAGTAATGTAATTCACGTGAAATTCGTTCAATGAAATATAGATGTTGTTATTAAAATAGAATATATTTAAAAAATCCTTTGTAATGGAAAGATTGTTGTAAATCTATGTTTTTTAGTCTAGTAGGATTTTAAACAACTTTTGTCTTATAGAGGTTAAACTAGATTTATAATATATAAATTCATATCTTACATTTATATTTGTGCCTCTTGCGTCACATCACTAGCGGTCTGCTATAGACGACAACGGCGTACAGGACATATCATTTACGTGGAATAAGAATGCATGTTTTTATTTCAATGTTTCTCAGTACGTGTAGCTCTAAAAGACTGATTTTTTATACTCAAATGTTGCAGGGATATTCTATTTTGAGAGATGTTGAATTAAAATACTAAAAATATTTTTTTAATAATTCTATTTAATATTTTGGTGGTCCGGGTTTTTTGTCACATATAGACGTCGTTGGCGCACAGAGCTCGCAAGTGCTTGTCACGTATATGTGTCTTTGGCGTTCAAAAGGTTAATGCGATTTGCAAATTGATTTCGACTACGTTGATGATGTTCTCATGTTCTCTCTCTTTATTAAGCTATGTATCCACTAGGGGACAAATGAGGAACATTAATTTGTCCCTCAACAATGTTGCGGGACAGCTGATGTTGCGAACATTGTGTAGGCCTTAAGCAATGGAGGATCAAAGCAAAACTGAGTCAAGATGAGGGTTTGCTGGAAAGTTCAGCAATTAATTGGCTCTCGATGATAACAATAAATATCAGGACATGTAGTTCCAGCCAGCCAAGTGGCTCATTGTTTTTGAACAGATTGCCATAGTGCGGAAGATACATAAAAAAAATTAATATTTTTTTTATTAATTTTATTTAATTTTCTAGTATTTTTTTTATTAATTTAATTTAATTAAAAGTATTTTGAATTCAGCAGATCAGAAACATATATTCTGAATTGTTTAATCCACAACAACTGGTACTTTTGCATTTTCAACGATCGTATACTGTGTAAAACAACAAATATCCGATATTTTCAGCATTTTCCTCTATAATGAGAAAATATGAAATCAATTGGTGATTCTAACTTTAAGTAAAGTCTCTATTAATTCAGCGAGACATTTTTTGTATAATTTATTTCATTGCACATTGGAATTTCGCGTTTTTTTAACAACATAAACCATACTAAACGAAAAACTTAAATTTTCAGCATTATTGCTGATTTCTGAAGAAAATCGAACCAACTTCGCTATTCTGGCACCATATTCGGACTTAGCGACCCCGAAAACATAAAGTTAGTCTGGTCTTTCGCGCAGGGTACTTTTTTTTGTGGGCCTGTGTTATATTTCGACACCTCCTACGCATAAGGTCGTATACAGAATATGGCAAGTTTACAGTATGGGCATTTAAAGTTTACTTTGCTCACTACTCAAAAACGAGAAGAAAATTTAAATTTAAATCAAGCTTATAATTAGTGGTACCTTAAGTCATCTTTAAACAAACACCATTGATAGGAAATGAATTGTAATTTAATGAAAAAATAAGGAAATTACATACTTATGACTTTATGCGTAGGGATGCAAGTCTTATATTATTAAGTTACGACGAGTTACGGCGATATGCGTGGAGTAAAGTTCGCTTGCCTTCAAGTTACGCCGGGTTACTACTTTATGCGTGGTAAGAAATTTACATACCGTCAAGTTGCAAATTGTTACGACGTGATTCTTGGTAGACAAACAATCCAGCTTTGATCACCAAAAACGGCAGATGAAAAAATTAAAAATACTTATAAAAAAATAAGGTTAGTAGCAATAAAAACATATTTTTTTTTCAAATCAACTTTATTATAATTTAGTTTGCAATTACTAAATTATTTAACTTAAACTTAAAGACAACTAATTTTAGTCCTACATTATAATTTGGGGTAGACAACATTATTTAAACTTTGAATAACATAACAACGTAAGGTATCATAAGTAATAATAAACAATAAATCAGTCGTTACAAATTTAGCATCAAAAATAAATTTTTGGATAACAACTTTAAACAATTTTCCATAACAAAAAAGAATATCAGTTTTTTTTTTAAATAATATAATCAGCGTTAAAATATTTTTATTTCTTTTGATCTATTATCTTATTTAATCAGTCAAGATGAAGCTTTCAGCTTTATTTGTACTTAATGGTTTACAATTACGACTATAATAATTATGCTTCTTTACTGGCTAGATCGAAAACTGTAAAATTATTGACTTATAGTTTTCTTTTATAATAAATTAAACCTACATTTACATGAGGACAATTCAGAATTTTTTGAAAATCGAAGCATGCTGTAATTATTTTTCCTTTACTTTCTATAGCTAGTTTTTTGTCTTTCTTCTTTAAATTTCTTGCTAATTCTTTTGATATTATATGTTATTTTTGTTTATTTATTTCTTCTTCTGTCATATTATGTTTATTTGTGTCGTAAACATGACATTCGTTACAAATAGGTATCCTTCTTCGGTTTGTAAAATGAAATATTTTAATTTTGATTTATAATATCCCTATATTGCCGAGCTGTTTTAGCTTTTCTTGTTCTATTTTCATCATTACACCTCTCATTATATAAAGAAAGCATCTTTGTAAACGTGAGTCCGCTATCTAAGTAAAGTTTCGTAGACTTTTTGCGCACATTTCAACCAGTTGTGGTTGAAATGTTTGTACATGCCTTATTACCCCTTGTTTAATATCTTCGTCTATGATAACACCTCTTGAATCGCCACGATGGTCTGGGGAAATAGATCTACCATCTGAATACCACTTCGACACAGCCGTTCGCTCTCCTATAGAAAGAGTAATGAAAAACATCGTTTTACACACCAAAACATTATTAGTATTATCTGAATTAGGCTCTGTTAATGGTAAGGAATCTTACAAAGTTTTCTTACGTCTAGATTCAGCCTTTGTACTGGTATAAGTATTACAAACTTCTATATACTTAGGCTATGTAATCCCACTGTCTACTATGGTCACCAAGCTTCCAAAACGCATTAAAAATATTCTCACGTTGCTGAGAATTGAACTTATGATGACATTTAAGGCGAACATTTTGAAGTACACGGAAGTTTAATCACCTTACCATCTCTATAGATGCCGTCTTTTTTGCTTATGTAGGCTTTACCTAAATTATTAAGACATTTTCGTTTTATATTTTTCCACTCCTCTCGTCGCTTGAGCCGTTTCCGACTAGGAGATCCCTCAACAGTCAAATAAGGTGAAGAAATAAAAGTACAGGAATCACTATGCAGAGGTGTGTCAGCTCTGCTATTGGTGTTTGATAAACAGGTATTTGAATCTGGCACCAGGCTGTGATCAGATCAAGAAGCACGAGTGACCTCTTCGACTCGACTTCGATATTTCGCGAAGGGGTGAAAGAATGGGTGTTTTATCAATTTGAGGTTGATTGCTACCTACTACGTACAGTACGTCGGATTCCAAAGCCGCATTAATTGTTTCACCATATCCTTCAATAGGCACAAAAGTCTTCATATCTTGATTTGAGCTAGTGTTATATAAATTATTTACTGCTAGTCGTACTTCTTGGGAACTTTTTCTGACATCATCGACCTCGACCATTGAATCGTAAAAATTCCAGTTATGCTCGGTTTTCAGTTGAACAGGTGATTCTAAAAAACACACATTTACATTTCAGTAACCACCACAACTTATTAATGGTAAAAAATATTAAATTTATTTATGATTTTAGCAAATAAAGAATGTCATAAAGTCTTATTTAATATTGAGTTCGAAGCATAACGTTGTATGTTCCACATACGACTATATATAAGCACACAAATTTTGTTATTTAATAACGACGCATATTGTCGTAAGTAGTAGTTACGACCCTTAACTTAAAAATAATAATAACGCATAACGTCGTAACTATAATATTACGACGTTATGCGTGGGACTAGATTAAAATTATAAATTTCGAAAAAATCAGTTAAATATAATTATAAATCTAATCTAATAAGTTTGTATAGCAATATGATTTCTAACTATTTAATAAAAAATAATTAATTATTAACCAAAACTTACCAATTTCACTGGATTCAGTAGAATATATTTTTTCATTTTCATTAAAAGTACCAATTTTAAAATTCTTGATGAACTTAAGTGGTTCATTTTGATTATAAAAATATAATACAATCGATATATCACAACACAATTGATAATATCATAACGTAAATACTTCAAATTTCTTATTACTTAAATATGCACCGTGAGTGACATACGACGGCGGTAACTGGCCTTGTTTGGTCTTGCACGAACCAATAGCACAACGCTTATCGTCGTAACTTGAAATGCGACTATATGCGCGGTAACTTTCAAAACATACGACCATATGCGTTTCTAAAACTCGTTAATTAAAAGTAATATTAAGATTCTGATTTCAGGAATTTATAAAACTCATATACATAATTACGATAATGTAAAATATGGATTTTCACCAAAAAAGGCGTTAAGACCTTATGCGTCGGAGGTGTCGATTTGCATCACAATAATAACGCTGAAGTGGGCAGGTGGGCACGGGTCTGCTAGTAAAAAATAAATCTGATAAAAATCAAAATGCGATAAAGGGGCTTTGACACCTTACTTTTTACAAGATATCTATATTCTATACAAATAAATAAAGTTGGAGTGTCTGTTTGATGTAATATTAACGTAACCGCTTTTTACTAAATGCATAGGTTTTGAAACTACCAAGCATGTTTGATTAATTTGAGGTGGCAGCAATAAGGCGGCATTGCAACAAACTTAGAATAAAAAAACTCTTACGACAATAGGGTATCGCGTTTGCAAATAGCGGCCGTTGGTTGTTTACATGCGGATGAAACTAAAATTGGTGAGTTTTTGAATTGTATTTTTTATTTTGTATATATACTTTACTGTACGAGTTCTATAAATTAATAAGATATTGTGTATTTTATATGTATTTCGGATATTCAAATAGTGAAAGACAAATCATAAATGGTTTGTCTTTAATGAATTCTTTTTTTAAGAAATGTCATTCGGGAGACATGGTACATTCAGCCGAGGTATACTTGATCCCCGGATCAAGTCTCCCATATAAACATTAACATTATAGTTTGTATGTAGGCACAATGAGTATATTGACGTTTCATTGTGAAGTTTTCACTTATTATTATTTTCAGATTGGAAATGTCACGTGTATACAAATCCAAACAAGGAAGTAAAAAGAGGGAGATTATTAATAAAGATAAACTTAAAGCAGCTGTTTATGATGTTATACCGGATGAGGAAAAAGTATGGAAACCCCTAAAAATTCGGAACACCGCATTATTCGTAAAACAAAGGTCACACCCTAAGTAACTTTTAATGAGAAATCCAACGGTGACCTCTCCTCTCCTCTCCTAACTCTCCTCTCGACCTCTCTTAAATCGGAACATATATTTTATACAGGAATCGAAAAGAGCAAACAATTTTACGTCCGGATACGTATTTAGGTACGAGATTAACGTAACCCCTGAAGGCCAAATAGAGGTCAAAGTATGACCTTAAAAATCTCCTCGAAAATGAGGTTTAAGGTAAAATCAGAGGTCACCGATAGATTTTTCGTTGAAAGTTACCTAGGGTATGACCTTTTTTACGACTAACCCGTGCTGTTTTCCGAATTTTCCGGGGTTTCCATACTTTTTCCTCACCCGGTATATCGTGATAAATCACTTCGAGGAGTGGCAAAAACCTACAATATGTCCGTAATGACTTTAAAGCGGTATGTAAGAAAAAAGAGAGAAGCAATAGATACAGGAAGCGTGTCCCCGAGATATGAACCGGATTATAAACAGGCGCAAGTATTTACTGAAAGCGAAGAATTAGAGTTATCCAATTATTTGGAGACAGCTAGCAAATTATATCATGGACTTATGCCTAAAGTAACTCGACTGTTAGCTTTTCCAGTTTGCAGTAAAATCTAATTAAAAAATGCCAGAAAATTGTCAAAAAAATGAAATTGCATCCTATGATTGGATTCATAGCTTCATACGTCGTCATTCTAATTTACCTCTGAGAGAAGAATATCTCTGAAACCAGAAGCCACAAGCCTTTCGAGAACCCCAAGTTTTAATAAACATAATGTTTCAAAATTCTTTCAAAATTTGCAAAGCCTGTATACAAGGTTCCAATTTGAACCTCAAGATGTATGAAATTTAGATGAAACGGGTATAACATCTGTGCATAAACCGAAAAAAATTATTGCATGTAAAGGTTAATAAATTTTTAATGTTCCCAAATAAAAAGATCTCATTTATATTACGTATTTTATTTTGCCTCCACATTCTTACATTTCGTTCAAATTTTGCAATTATTAATAAATGTATAAAGTGTTTCTTCTATCCCACATATTTTGGGAAGCTTGATCTTCATCGTCAGATCAAGTCTCCCATGCACATGGTACTCTTTATCATATTTAGTGTCACAAGTATCCCCAATGTGTGGGATATTTGATCCGGGCGGATCAAGTCTACCGAACAGGGGGGAACAAGTCTCCCACATCTTGGGGACACTTGATACAAATCTATTCTTCTACATTTATTTGAATTCTGATTAAAAATACAAACCTATCCATATTAAATTCATACACGACATAGCTAGATAATTTTGGAAACCTTTTGTTGAAACAAACCCTTGAATTTGCTTCAATTCGAAATTTTAGGGCTAAAAAATAAAAGGGGGGATCAAGTGTCCTCAGTCTCCCCTACATATACCTACCAAAATAATATTTTTTAGAATTTTTGTCTGTCTGTCTGTCTGTCTGTTCCAGCCATTGATGTATGTTCCAGCTAATCTCTGAAACGGCTGGACCGATTTTCACGGGACTTTCACTGGCAGATAGCTGATGTAATAAGGTGTAACTGTAACGTGTAACACTTTATTTTTAGGCTACTTTTATTTTAGTTTTTTTTTTATAACTGCGAACTGAACAATAACTTTATTGTTAAATTCCACGCGGGACGCGGACGAAGTCGCGGGCACAGCAGCTAGTTTTAAAATAAAAGCGGCAACGTTTACGTTAAAATTCCAATGCCGTTCAAAGTCTAATCATGCATTGAGTCACGAATAACGTAATACGCCCTTGACTGTGTTTCTGTTTCATTCATATTACCTACTTCACTACTTCAGTACAGTCAGTACTTCTAGTTCAAGTTTCCAACCGCATATAAAGATTTGCGTCAATTTTTTAGGTTATAAAAAGAACGCGATGTTTTAAATGTATTTTGATTAGGTATGTTTTGAACAACTTTTTTCGTGTTTTATATAGGTACAAAAAGTTGGTATAAAAGTGATTAAATTTCATAAAAATATTACATATTTAAACGTTTCACAAGAATCATCTTAGAAGCTGAAGTGTAAGCGTATTCTAATAGATACTTAGATGGGTCGATACAACTTCAAATAAAAACGACAAAGTAATAAAAAAAAACAACAATAATGGCAAAAAAGTTCTTTTTTTCTACAATACTAAACTCTAATAGGTGGAGCATAAAACCAACATTGAACTACACACAATTGAAAAAAATTCACACTGAGGTAAGTTTAGTGATTTTACAAAATTTACGTTTATCGTATTTTTTTTTTTTAAATTTTGTACATTTTTGTAAACGCAAATTCTAATTTACTTGTAAAGGGAAAGGGATTACTCTTAAAGTTTACTTACTCAATCTTTAATGAAAAATTAAGTTCATTCAAAGATAATAATTAATAATTATATACTTAATAGTTAATACCATTTTTTTATTTTAATATCATATGTCTTTTTAAATATAGAAATAAAAGTAATATTTTTATTATATTTTAAAAAAGGGGCAGGATAAAAGACGACTACTCAGTTATTTTTAAGTCATACTAGACATAACTACATAAGTAGTGTTTTGTAAATTTTGCTGATCTGGATCTTTATCTATATCTTCCAGGCTTCAGTGAAGGAAATACAAATTCCCGTAAAATGGGGACATGTAGCAGCTAAATTGTGGGGTGATGAGAATGAGCAACCAATACTTGCCTTACATGGCTGGCAAGACAATGCTGGTACCTGGGACCCTCTAGCACCAATTCTTAGCAAAAAACGTCCAATATTAGCAATTGATTTTCCCGGTCATGGACTATCTTCATGGATTCCACATGGTAAATTTAATTTTACTATTTATAAAATACACGTAGTTTCGTTAACTAAATCATTGACTAATTTAAAAATTATACACTGATTTGTTTATAAATTAGAACATATATATTTTAGGAATGCAGTACTACCCCTGGGACCTACCTCGTTTAATCCTTTATTTAAAGGATTACTTCAAGTGGGAAAAAGTATCCTTACTATGTCACTCTATGGGTTCAATAGCAGGAATGCGTTTTGCGAGTGTGTTTCCGGATGACGTCGACTTTTACATAGCAGTCGATAGTTTAATTTACGATGATTACGACTTGAATCAAGTAGTAGAAAATTTTCCAAAGATATTGAGAAAAATTCAAGTAATACAATCATTACGAGGGGAACCTCCGTCTTATACGCCCGAAGAAATTATTAAAATTTGGCATTTAGGTACGTCCAAATCAGTGTCGATGGAAAGCGTCCCACACCTTATGAAACGTGGAACAAAAGCGTCGAGTCAGGATCCCAATGTATTATTATTTATATTTGGTAAAAATTGAAATGCACATTTATTTCTTAGATTTATTATAGGAAGCCATCTTTCACATTACACCATTTAACTTACAGCGCACACGCATTGTTCCATAGAGCAAGAGAACCACAGACTATATTTTTATTTTATTTTATAGAACACCTCCCCTCTAGACAATTAACAAAGCTACAAATACAGAACCTTAGGAGGTTTTACTATTCTTCCACTTCTTGTAATTTTAAAATTATTTCCAACAGATTCTTTAACAACTAAAGGTTCTGCATTTTTAACAGGAGATAATGTATTTGTACATTTATTATACTCAGTATCAAAATAACAATCATAATTAGGAGCAGTATATCTATTTTTAGTATATGACTTTTTTAAATGTTTTATGTTTCTTCTTATATTAGTTTCTCCTTCCCTTCCTATCCAAAAAGATCTAGGTTCTTTACATTTAGCAATAATTTTTCCTTTTTTCCAATATTTATCTTTATCTGTTTTATGAACAATTTCATCTCCTACCTTAAACTGAACTTCTTTCTTTGTTATTATATCTTTGTTTTGTTTATTCAATGACTGTCTTAAAATTAACAGTTTATAAATATTATTTTCTATCTTAGGCTTTAATAAAATATCTGACATAGGAATAAGGGTCCTAACCCTTCTACTATTTAAAATCTGAGACGGGGAAACTTCTAATCCTGTCAGTGGAGTGTTATTATAATTTAACAAATAGTCTCTATAATCTACACAATCATTATAGGCTTTTTTCAAAATCATTTTACTAATATGAACAGCTTTTTCTGCCATACCATTGCTTCTACTATAGTGTGGACTGCTAGAAGTGAACACAATGTCCTTAGACTTATAATATTGATGACATTCAAAAGAATTAAACGGATTGTTATCAGCTATTATTTCCTCGGGAAAACCAAATCTTGTGAAAACTTCCTGATACGCATTAATAACAGATTTAGATGTTTTGTCCTTTAAAGGTAAAATTTCCAACCAGTGAGAAAAATAGTCTATGATAACCAAAAAAAACTTTCCACTAAAATCTAAAATATCTGTACCAACCTTAGCAAATCTACGATTAGGTATCTTATGTGGTAACAATTTGTCATGAGAATTAGCTGGTCTAAACTTCTCACATGTACGACACTCAAGAACAAACTTATGTATGTCTTTTGCGAGACCAGGCCAATAAAATAATTGTCTTGCCTTACTGATACTTTTGCAAATTCCTGGATGTCCCTCATGCACTAAATTTAGAACATAAGACCTAAGAGAATCAGGTACAATTATTTTATTTTGGAAAAATGCTAAACCACACTCAAAATATATATCATCCTTAATTTTATAATACTCTTTACAATGTTTTGGGATCACATTTTGCTCTGGCCAACCATTTAGATAATATTTATGTAGCAAACTTAAAACACAATCAGATTTAGTTTCATTTTGAAATTTAGATTTTCTTTCAGGTGACATAGGTAAGTGAGCAGTTACCAAGTGAACAACATGTGACATTTCTTTATCTATTTCAGTGCACTTAAGGCTATTTCTCGACAACATATCAGCAAAATGTAGCAATTTACCAGGAACATAATATACATTTAAACTATACATCAATAATTTTAATCTTAACCGTTTCAAACGAGGAGATCCAATCTTACCAATAGGTTTTGACATTATTGACACAATTGGTTTATGGTCAGTTTGAACATCTACTGGATACCCATATATAAATCTATGAAACTTTTTAACAGCATAACAAATAGATAACAATTCTTTTTCAGTTTGGCTATAATTTAGTTCAGCCTCATTCATGGTTCTTGATGCACAAGTAACCAATCTTAAAATATTTTGTTCATCTTTCTGAAATAGACAACAACCTATACCATTCTTAGACGCATCACATTGCAAAGTTATTTTCTTCTTAGAATCAAACGGAGTAAGAGCTGGAGCCATACACACTTTTCTTTTAAGTTCTGCAAATGCTAACCTATGAGCAGGTAACCAAATAAACTCAGAATCTTTCTTTAATAACTTACAAAGAGGTGACAATAAATCAGCCATATCCGGGATGTATCTACGGACATAATTAAATGAACCTAAAATTTGTCTCAGCTCATCTCTATTAACTGGCTCTTTTAAATTTAATAGGGACTTAATTCTATCTTTATCTAGAGACATTCCATGCTCATTAAAAACCTGACCTACATACTTTACTTCTGGTTGCTTATACTGAAACTTATTCTTGTTAAATACAATTCCTAGCTTTTGTGCCTTCTCAATCACACTTAATAATGCTTTATCATGCTCTTCTTCTGTACTACCCATTACTAAAATATCATCAGCCCAAATTACAACATTTGACAATTCACCAAAATGATTTTCAAGTGTTTCCTGAAATAACTCTGGCGCATTCATCAGGCCATATGGTAATACAAGATACCTATATACCCCAAGTGGAGTAGCAAAGCAACATTTCCACGATGCGGATTCTGACAGAAAAAGATGATGAAAACCTTCAGACAGATCTAAAACTGAAAACCATCTTTTACCTTTTAATTTAAAACTTAAATCTTCAAGCGTTGGCAAGACTTTAGGCTTTTTTACAATTATTTTGTTCAAATCTAATGGATCTAGGCATAATCTTATATTTCCATTTGGCTTTTCTACAATTACAATTCTATTAATACATGCATTTTCATTTATCTTATCTACTTTCGCTATAGCATTTCTATTTTCTAATCTTTTTAATTCTATTTTTAATGGCTCAAGTAAAGATGATGGCAACCTAGGCGAAGGGTGACAGATTTGCTCCTCTGTATACTTAGTAGGAATATCAACACTTCCCGGCATTCTTCCTATACCTTCAAAAACTTTTATATGCTCTTTTATAAATTTTTCTTTGTCATCATTTACTTTTGCTACATGTACACGTTTAACTAAATTTAGTGATACACAAGCAGGTAAGCCTAATAGCATTGTTTTACAATCAACAATAATAAAATTTTCATAACACTCATTATCTTTAAATTTACATTTTAAATTTACAATGCCAATAGGTTTCACCTTTTCACCAACAAAAGATTCTATTTTTAAATCTGTGTTATACAATTTACACTCAATTTTATTTTTTATTTTGTCAAAAATTTTTGTAGGCATAATGCTTACGTCAGCCCCAGTATCTAGTTTACACTTAATATTTTCATTTTCAATCATAATATTTTCATACCACTCACATTTATTAAGACTTGACATATTTTGTACCGCACCGCAATACAGACTTTCATTTGACAAGGTGAGATCCGGGGACTCTGAACACTTAACCTCTTCAACTCTCTTCTTTCTACAGCTCACTGCAAAATGATTTAATATACCACACTTCGAACACTTTTTACCGAATGCTGGACACTCTCTCGGACCATGTAGTTGTTGACATCGCCTACATTGAAACTTATTGTCATTTTTCCCATATGTCTTCTTGTTGAGGCTTTGCCTTTTAAAATTGCTATTTCTGTGCTTTACTGTATCTATTTCTAACATTGGGTTCATTTCTTTCACTTGTATTTTACTAATTTCACTTGCTCTGCAAATATTTGTAACTTTATCTAGTGTTAATCCTTCAATACGCAATAAACTTTCTTGAAGTGACTTGTCTTGTAATCCCTGGACAATTCTATCACGAAGTAATTGATCCTCTAATGACTCAGTTTTTGACGTGTCATAATTACAAGTTGAAATTAACTGTCTCAACGACGTGTAATAATTCTCGAAACTTTCATTACATTGTTGTTTCCGTTCATTAAATTTAAATCTTTCGAAGACCTCATTATACTTCGGGTTCACATAAGAATCAATAGCTTTCATAACCTTGTCATAAACTTGACAATCTTCTTTTGACAATTTTAAACTCATTATCACTTTTGTCGACTCGGGACCCATCATATTTCTCAATAAAGATAATTTGATCTTATCTTTTGCCTCATCTTGGCCCACACTCACCAAGTAATCTTCAAAAAGACATTTCCAGAATCTCCATTCAGAAGCGGCGGACGGAGCGCGTATATCAAAGTTTGGAGGCAACTTCACGGAATTTTCCATTACGTAATTTTACGATACAAGTTGTAATAACACTGTACACTTAGTGACACTTGTTTTATACTTAATGACTTTAATTTTCTTTTCCGATTTCGACTGCGCCATGTATTATTATTTATATTTGGTAAAAATTGAAATGCACATTTATTTCTTAGATTTATTATAGGAAGCCATCTTTCACATTACACCATTTAACTTACAGCGCACACGCATTGTTCCATAGAGCAAGAGAACCACAGACTATATTTTTATTTTATTTTATAGAACACCCAACAAATACTATTTCTCAAGAGACCCCAGACTAAAATATACATTATTCAGTGTTGAAGATAAAAAATTTGTGGAGGCTCTAATTAAAAGATTAAAGTGTCCAACTCTTTACCTAAAAGGAATAGATTCACCGTATGCCTGTGATGAACACTCCGTAGAAATGAGAGACATCGTTGCTAAAAACAATCCCGATTTCGAATGCCATTTTCTTAATGGTACTCATCACGTGCACTTGAACAATGTTGAACTAGTTGCACCACTTATCTTGAATTTTCTAGAGAAACATAAGTTTTTAAAGTAATTTAATTTTATACATTCTTCAGTTTAAATTATATGTGCAATATATATTGTGATACTAATTTTAGTACGTAAGGGTCTATTATTTATTTTCACAATTTACTAAATGTTTCAACAACATAAAATAATGCTACGACAAACGTAACGAATTTAGATTGTAACTAATTACATAATTATAATTATACAAATATTCGCAGTTTAGATAACGATCAACGAATTTAAAAGCGACTTTTTCTTTGACGACACAGTAGATACCATGCGGCGGGGTAATGTGGTCCAGCTTACTACTTACCAGCTTAACTGTTTATAACTGTTAACTAACATAGTAATATGAATGTTGTTATTTATTATATTGTGTGCCCATTTAATTAGAATTTTTTAAATAAAGTACTCTTCAAGTAATAGCATAATTATTATTTTGGTTTTTATTACAATTTCAAAAATAATAATATAGTACATATATTTTATTATATTTGTACCTAAGTGCCATAGGTAATACGTTAATTTGTTGTATCACTGTCTATTGAATTGTCTAAAATTGAAGAAATATTATTAACGGCATCACACACATGTGCTCCTTTCCGAACTGGTAAAACTTTAATCAAGGTATCTTGCCATGATACCCCTTCACACACTCTGAGGACAATCTCAAAAACTGTAACAAAAAATTATTATATATATTCCACAAATACTATAATAATATGGGACTATATTAATTACGCTATGCTCCTTTCCAATTAAGCCTATTTTTTGTCATAAAAATTTTTGATAGATTTTTAGGTATCAATACTGACATGAAATATGTATCAAATATTGAAAACATACTTCAGAATGTAATTTTCCAAAAAGGTATTCTAAATTTCAACCAACAAAAACAAAAGAACAATGAAAACAACTAATCTGGTGTAGTGGTGCTTATAGTCGCCTAAAACACCGACGGTTTACGGGTTCGATTCCCGCTCGTATTTGACAGCTGTATTTGTACAAATATTTCTTTACGGTTTGAATATCTGTCTACCGTGCCTCGGAAAGCACATAAAGCCGTCAGTCCCGGTTGTTATCATAAATACCTGATAGCGTTTGTTACTTATAGAAGGGAACATATCCGCCAACCTGCAGTGGAGCAGTGTGGTGGACTAAGCTCCAATCTTTCTCCTACATGGAGAAAAAGGCCTATGCCCAACAGTGAGATGTACAGGCTGAATCGAATACAAATCTCGATATTTTTTTTAATATTACGGTTGGTAATGGTCGTCGGCAAGAATCGTCGTCCTTAAACTTTACTTCAGCATTTCTGTATAATAGATGTAGATATTTATTGAGTACTAAATACTTTTACATTTTATTACCCGACTGCCAAGGAAGGGTTATTTATTTTTATTTTTATATCAATATAAACAATACTCTATTATACTATGTACTAGCTGCTGCCCGCGACGTCGTCTGCGTGCGTTCACTGCTCGTTCCCCGTAGGTGATAGCGTGATAATATGTAGCCTATATTCTGACCCGACTTCTTAATAATATTCGTGCCAAATTTGAAGTAAATCCATGCAGTACTTTTTGAGTTTATCCCGGACATACATTTGAAGAAATAAAGGTTCACTGCTCGTTCCCCGTAGGTGATAGCGTGATAATATATAGCCTATGTTCTGACCCGACTTCTTAACAATATTCGTGCCAAATTTGAAGTAAATCCATGCAGTACTTTTTGAGTTTATCCCGGACATACATACAGACAAACAGACAAAAATTCTAAAAACTATATTTTTGGCTTCGGTATCGATTGTAGATCACACTCCAAGTATTCTTTTAAAAAAATATTCAATGTACAGTTTTGACTTTTCTACCATTTTATTATATGTATAGATATTCAGTTGGCGACCACTCCACTCAGTCGCCGAGCGGTTAATATCCGTGCAGAGGACTAATAATTCTAAATTTGTCTCTATTAGTCAATAGCCTATTATTACAATCAAATTTACTGGAAAAGTAAACTTAACTACTTTTGAAAATTACTGCCTGAAACATAGTAGTACTTTAATAAAATCATTATATTTTATACTCACCATGGTCTATTGTTAAGACTTTCCTAGTCTTCATATTGACATACTTATCTAGAGGTAACTGACCATGTCGTATACCTTGTTCAACAGCGATTTTATGACACAAACCCTGTAATTAAGTAGTAGAAAAAAAATTAAATTTGACTTTACTCAATAACCAACATTTGGGGACTATTGAATGCCATAAAAAAAATTGCTTGGTGACAACGTCATAACAAAACATCTACTCGGATAGGCCAATCGAGTGGTAGAGATCAAGCCTACAATGAGCGTAACGCTACAATGAGTCATCCTTTTTCCTGCATGCAGCGGCGTTCATAGATTTATTAGACGTTGTCACGTCAAGATTTATTAACCAACAACAGATTCAGTTTTGGATTACAGGTTTCAATAAGAATATAATTAAAAATATTATTATTGAGATAGGTCACAGCAAAAATATCATCCATAAGCTATGGTAACCAATTACTGTTATCAGGTGGGCCTTATGCTTATTTGCTAAGCTATTTGTTTAAAAGAAAAACCATACCACCATTCATAATACATTAGATTTAAAAAGCTGACCTTGTGTTTGTTATGATCCACTAAACCTCCTATTATATAGTATGTGTCTTCTTCAAAAGATTCAATAATATTATCTGATTCACTTGTCAAATAAAAAAGCTTTTCCTTTGGAAATTTATCGAGATATTTTTCTTCATGAAAAACTATCTGAAATTAATTATATTATTATTTAAAACATGTTGACATCAAACAATTTACAATTAGCTGAAATAATATTTTATTATAATCACAATACAGTATGATAGTTGACAAATAAAAATGGATTAAGAAACAGCAGATATATCTTCAAGTATGTATTGAATCTTCAAATTCAATTCACCAAGCTGCTATGACACGAGAACACCAACATGACATACTTAAGAATTGGATTGGATGTGAAAAACGGGCACTATGGTGGAAGGAAATGCTGACCCAACCACAAGTAAAAGAAAATAGCTCAGCTAAAATTATGTGGCAAATCGACGTATTTCCCTAGGTTTCGTTGAGCTGTGCCAGATTTTGAGCAGGGCATATCCAGCGGTGCCCTACCTCAGTCCAAACAATAATAATAATTTTTATTGTCTAGATAATTAAAAAACAAACACTAATAACAAAAATGGACTTACATCCCAGTGTTCATAGCCATTATGTCTAGACATATCAATTCTTGATTTCTCTCCAAAACTAGTTACATAAAATTGTAAAGGAGATTCTGAACGCCTGTTAATTGAATAGCATCTTAATATTTGTTTAATAACTTTATATCTGTCTTTTTCAATCATTAAGTTATCAAAACTAAGGTCTATAATAATACCAATATTTTTTTTAGGTTTTTCAAGTTTCATTTTCTTTAATGCTTTCCTATTTGGTCCTAAATCTATATTAGCTTCCTGAGCTTTTCTTCTCCTTTCCTTGGCCCTTGCTTTCTCTTTTGCTCTTTTTTCCATCTTACTATTCTCCCACCTAACTTTCTTTAGCCATTTCCGCATTTGATTTTTTGTGTATGGTCGCGGTAATTCCGTGCCATTATCGTCTTTTAAGCCAGGGTCAATTTTAATATCGAAAAGTGTGTATTGAGGAAAATTGAATTCATAATTCAATTCTTGTTTAGGTTTAGTGGAATTCGTTTCTTCCATTTTTATATTTCTTGAACTTTTTTTTAAAATAAATAGTATCATTTAACATGTAGGTAACCTGTTTACTTAGGCTAAAATATTTATACCATTTGTTTTAAAAGTATTCATCTTACAATATTAATTAGTCACGAGTCAGCATTATTAATGATATACAATCTTTTAATTTCTGAACTCATTACATAATCAAATTTATATTACTTTTTTTCTTTTTAGTAATAGTAATTAGTAATATTACTTTCAACCAAAACATAACATAACTTAAAAATTAAAATAAACATGTGGATCTGACAAATGACAGTTTTGTGTTCTGAATCAATGACTTTTGTTTGTACGACAAATGACAATTTAACATGGACGTAATACCTACCTAACAGGACAGAGTACTCTGAAAATATGTATTTACGAAAATGAACACTAGTCCAACGACTTAAGTATTATATTCGGTTGCGCATTATACAAATGCAAAAACGAGCCGAGAGAGATAGTCACAACGGAGGCCTTGTGTCTCGTTCTTTCATATTGCCAGCATAAAAATGTTTCTGATCAAAAATTATGGCTGACCTAAAACTCCATTGAAACAATTGTATTTTAATGTTATTTTACCAATTGTAAGTCAGCAAATCATAATTAAAATTAATTTCTTTAAATTTATTCTTAAATAAGAGCATTTCTCTGTAAGCTCGTACAGGTCCCATACATATGCTGTCCTGGCAATTTTTTTTGCCATTTGCCAAAAAACCGTGTCCTATTTCGAAGAAAATGAACTACTATTTTAGTTAGATAAGGAGGCCCACTGAATTTATACGTATTTTGCGAGTTATTAGCGATTTTCCAAAAAAATCATGACAGAGGACTGTTTGAGGCATCAGGGGACTGTTTTGAACGTGATACTGTGGGCTGTTAAGTGATTAAGTGTGTACTTAAAAAAAAATTGAACATTAATCAAACGTTTATTGTTTTTATGACATATTTTCGCATCAGTAATCAACAATAAAAAAGAGTTTCTTTATAAAAAAAAGAAGACAAAATATAATATTCACATGAAAAATTTAAAGATGGAATTTCCTAGGTAAATTACTACGGTATGCAGGCACAGTTGTGCTCAAGATCCACCAAAATGAAAGGCCTGTATTTCTTCTGTTTATTTAGTGCAATAATTTTCGCTAAAATCTACATAAATCAGGATTTCATTATCTTGTAGGTTTGACTTCAAAGCATTCATATGGCTTTATATTGGTGAACAATATTTCGCTGGTGATCCAAACATTTGTGTAAATCTTTCCGTAAATGTGTTATGAGCTGTCTTGGATGTACTTCAAATATTTTTTTCAAATATTTAGTCACCAGTCGGGGCTTTTTAGTCTTAAAATCTTGGATTTGTTGCCTTTCGGAACCCATACGCCTATACGGCTATAACTTCTTCTATCTTTATATCTATCTATTCTTTAGTCGCTTTGTGGCTTCTTTTTTTCTTTGGTGTAGACTGGTATTGGAGACTGCTGGGCTTGGAACTGGAGATATTTGAACTTGAATTGGAGTGGCGGGTCTCGTAGGCGGAGTATCTGCTTCTGGATCTGATAACAGCGTATTTTCTCGTACAAACGTATTAGTGACGCTTTTTAGTCTTAGTCTTTTGGCTCTGTATACAGTACAATGTTCTTTCCACTTCTTTAAGGCAGCCGAGGTGTCATGTCCTTTACTAATTTTCGCAACCCTTTTTCTTTCTTCTTTTGGTACTTCAACTTCTCCCTTTCTCTCATTTGTTCTCTCTTTTCAGGGTCATTTATTTCTTCTTCGATATCGTAGTCGCTCTAGAGACAAGCGTCTCTTTTTCTGTAGTAATTCCTCTCGTGATAACTTTTTCTTTTTAGCAGCCATATGTATATATGTTAGACAGGCCTGTGTAAAATAATATAAGTTTATAAAAGAAAATAATGCGAAGCAATGATACTTTGATGATTCTCACATTAATAAAATAGACTAGATGATAAATTTACACAAACAATACATAAAAACAATAACCAATACGCAAAATACACAGTCAGCTTTGAATTTTCAGGCAGAGGACTGTTGCCAGGGGACTGTGTATTTAGGTTAGATTTCACAATATTTACAAAACTGATGTAAAATAGTTTTTTAAGAACCTACCAATCAATTTAGGCATAAATATTAAAACAATAAACTATATAGCGATAATTTAAGTAATTAACATTTAAATATTATTACTTACCAGAGGACTGTGTGTGGTAGCGGATCAAACGCGTGTTCACCTTACAAATGACGCCTTGACACTAAACAAAATGGCGTCTCATCGCCGCATTCGGCAAGGTTGCGAAGTTTACAATAATTGCTTTTCGTTTCTCACTAAAAAAACGTTTGTAAATATTCCAGTTTTTTTTATTTTGGCTTTAAAATTTTGACAGGGGACTGTATGAAAATTCTGGGGACAAACTTTACAGGTGTTTACTGATACAATAAAATTTGTAACGAGACCTTGTTTTACGAAAATAATATTAATTTTGTTATTTTTCTTATTATATTAACTGCCAAATGTATGTAGTTTCAATAACTTTTTCGTAAATCTCGTTTCTAGGCGGGAATACAGTGATGGGGACAGCCAGGGGACTGTACTTTTAGCGCTTCTATCGTGTCTAGAAATAAAATTAAAATAGTTATGGTTCTAAAAACAATAGGCCCGTAAAGTTTTGGGGTTAAAGTTTCATTAGAAGTGATTTTTTTTTAAATAATGAAATTACTGTTTGAAAAAATCGGTCGGGACAGCCGATTACGAGATTACAGAGAATCGCCCATAAAAAGAAAACATAAATTATTATTTTGCCTATTTCTTTTTTTTCTTACGGTAACTCTCGTAAACATCACAGTGGACATTGTTTAAGACTGTAATAAAACTGAATATAATGCTTAACACCTTGTGTTAGTGTTCATTTTCGTATAAACAAATTTCCATCTACAACTATGGTGACCATGCGTCACTTTATTCACTTTTATTGATATTAAAGAAATGTTTGTGTTATAAATACTATTTGTTGTTCAAATAAAAATAAAATATTAAATTTAAAATAATTGTAATGACATTATTTGGACTGTATTTACTTGCCAACTGTAACAAATATAGCATTAAGGTCTAAGATTAATAAATAAATAACTCGTATTATTTGTATTGTTTACTAGCTGTGCCCGCGACTGCGTCCGCGTGGAATAGTGACTTTGGACAGCATTTTTTCAATACATGTTTTGGTTTATTTTGGATTATAAGCACCGTCGTTTGGTTATTTTACTTATTTACATGTTCAACGTGATTCTTTAAATTGGCATAACTTTTTATTTATGAACCGATTGACATAAAACAAACACTAAATGTTAAGTGCAGCCTAGCACAATATATTAGTGAAAACTACACCTAAATTGGATAAGCCGTTTCTGAGATGACAGACAAACACATTTCTGAAACAGACAAAAATTCTAACAATCATTGTTTTGAGTGCTATTTGCGTTGATAAAGGTCCCAATAATATTTTTTCTATATATCTTCCATTTCCATTCATACAGAAAGCTATCTGTTACATTTTTATTATATGTATTGATTTTGTAATCCATCCCTTGTGCAAATGTCTGTATATTGACACACATGAAAACAAATAATAAATATAATAATATAATATTTATTATTTATTCATTATAAATAAATCTAATAATATAATAATAGTCGTCAATACTGGTGTCAGATATTTCAAGTTTCCAAATCTTAATGTCACCCTATTAGAAAGGGACACAAGGCCTCCGTACTAACTATCTCTGTCGGCTCGTTTTTCAGCTGCGAGTGCTCTGTCCTTAGTTACTATGTCCATGCAATTTAACAACTCATATACCTATCTTTAGAATCTTGTGAGTTTGACATGGTCTGACTGCTTAATACCGGCCATACACGCTACGGTCTACCGGAGAGGAAAACTGTACAGGTTCACCTGCGCAGGTACACCGGAACGTGTGTGGGAATAGACCTGTGCAGTTTTTTTAACCTGCGCAGGCGACCGGAGCAAATTCGAAAATCAATTTTTTCAAGGTACATCTTACGGTGTACCTACCTGTACGTGTGTGCGTGTACTCCGGTCACCTGCACAGGTCGCGTCAGTTGTTTTTAGTTTTTCATTCGGATGGTTGTCTCGTCGCTTGTGACGAATACGTAATTCAGCAATTAGAAATGGCGAATTCAAGAAAAAAAAATCCTTCAAGATTTTTATAAAAGTAATCCATGTCTCTGGCAAATTAAAAACAAAGATTACCATAATCGAGATAAAAAATTATATATTAATCGAGATAAAAAAATTATATATTTTATATATAATTTTTTATCTCGATTATGGTATTAAAAGTATATATATTTCATTGACATTATATGTCAGACATTATATGTCAGAGACAACCATTCGAATGAAAAACTAAAAACAACTGACGCGACCTGCGCAGGCGACCGGAGTACACGCACACACGTACAGGTACACCGTAAGGTGTACCTTGAAAAAATTGATTTTCGAATTTGCTCCGGTCGCCTGCGCAGGTTAAAAAAACTGCACAGGTCTATTCCCACACACGTTCCGGTGTACCTGCGCAGGTGAACCTGTACAGTTTTCCTCTCCGGTAGACCGTAGCGTGTGTGGCCGGCGTTAGCAAGAATATTCTATCCATACTAATATTTTAAATGTGAAAGTAACTCTGTCTGTCTGTCTGTCTCGCAATCACGCAAAAACTACTGAACAGACTTAAATGAAATTTGGTATACAGATAGTCTAGAGTCTGAGAAAAGACATAGGCTACTTTTTAATGCGAAAAAAAGGGTGAAAGGGGTTGAAAAGTGAGAATGAAAATTTGTATACAAGTATGATGTACAATTTTCGTGTGTTTCGTAACTGTCAAACATATAATGTTCATCCCGTAGATATGGTAAACTCTCCCCTAAAATTAAAGAACGTATTTTAATAAAGGTTTCGAATTGACAACATATATTCACAATATGGATGGTGGCGTATTTTAGATTTTAAAAATGTAGAATAATGTCAGTAATGAAAACTGATTGACATAATATAATATATTGGTTGTCAATATGGAGTGTAGTGGAAAGGAGCACGATCTTCATATATCAGAAAATGTCCGTTAAAAGTCATTAAATAGGAGACGCCACTGTAGCATTAGGATAAATCTTAAGCGCCAATATATATATAATCTATACTAATATTATAAAGAGGTAAAGTTTATAACTTTGTTTGTATATACGGGGTAATCTTCGCAAATACTGATCCGATCATGAAAATTCTTTCGCTAACAGAAAGCTACACTATTCAGGAGTGACAAGATAAAAGGAAAAAGATAAAAATATATAAAGATTTTAAATCAGCAGGATTTGAACCTGCGCCCTCTGACGTGCCGTGTCAACAATTCAATCTAATCAAGCATTATTATTTGCCTTAGAAATTAATTGGTGATTTTAAAACATTTATATTTATCTGATTTGCTGAAAATAGTGAGAGTGTATTGGAACATATCAAATTTCACCGTACCCTTCTTATGTGAAATGGATTATAACGCCCAACGAAGTGGGCACGGGTCGGCTAGTATATATATATAATCTGAATCTCGGAATCGGCTCCAACGATTTTCGTGAAATTTAGTATACAGGGGATTTCGGGGGCGAAAAATTGATCTAGCTAGGATTCATTTTTAGAAAATGTCGTTTTATCCCTGTTTTAGGCGATGAAAAAATTCCTAAAATATCGTTAGAATAGGAAGGTTAATTTCGCAGTTGTCGTTAATAGCTCAGGTGGGAAATCGGACAGTCGAGATTAACCGAGAAAACCATGGTTCAAATCTCAGTCTACAGGTTTATTCTTTATTCTTTTTTTTTAATTTCACTCGTAATTTTTTATTTAAATAAAAATAAAATATAAAAATACCGAGAAAAAAACAAAATTAAAAAATTAAAAAAAATAAAAATACCGAGCTAGTAGAGACATGTTCGTTATATTGGGTAGCGGATAAAATCACCTATTATTTTTAAATCATTTTATCACCTATTATTTTTTTACAATTTGGCTCTGTGTACATTTGAGGTAAAGTAGTAAAAATAAAAATATTCTTTCAAACCTTACCTGGGAAGCGTGATATAATATCACAAGCCAAGAGCCAAATTGTACTCTATGGTAACAAAATTCCTTTTAATGTCCAGAACATCGTATAATATGTTAGTCCCATGTCAAATCGTATTCTATTATAACGGAATAAGAACTATTTTTCTTTGAGTGTCCAGAACATTCACGTTGCGTATAATATCTTAGCTTAGTCCCATGTCAAATTGTATTTTATTGTAACTGAATAAGAACTATTTTCCTTTCAATTTCTTTTGGAATTATAATAAAAATTATTATTTTTATTATACTATACTACACTTTAGACTTATTTTTTTCATATTATTTCGTTTTTTTTAACGGTTAAATTGTCAGTATGGACAACGCGTTTGTTCTCGTATGATGTTCGTCATTTTTGTGAGTTTATTTACGAATTTTACGATTGCGGTGTTGCGTTTTGAGAAACTGTAAATATAATTATTAATAATTACAATTAAGTTGTTTATATAATTAAGTATAGTTGTTTATATAATTAAGTATAGTTGTTTTGTGAGTAGAGTAAAATGCCACGAAAAGGACAAATGTGGAATTATTTTACTGTGGTGGATGAAATTGCAAAAAAAGCGGAATGTAAATATTGTAAAAATATACTTTCATTTAAAACTACTATAACAAATTTAAAAAAACATATGAAACAAAAGCATTTAATTATATAAAATTATGAAGAAATAAGTAGAGAAAATAACAGGAATGAAAATAGCGGTAAGTTTATTTTATCTTGTATCTGTAAACGAGTAATTCTTGTATTTATTGAAGTGAAACTTCTTTAGAATCGTTGTGATTTCAAACCGGATGCAACGGCAAAAAGACAGGGAAGGACGAACCGCGCTGCAAGCCGCTAATTTTAAATTAGTTTTTTTAATTAGTTTGCCATAGAAGTTTCACTTCTATCGTGTGTGAATCGCACACACACCTTTTTTTTGTTATACTTTGGATATCTCAGAAACGGCTATAACCGTTTTGATGAAATTTTGTATACAGATAGTCTTTCATTTTAAGTTCATAAACGCAAGGCTAAACTTAAGATAAATTTAGTTTACAAGTGTATATAATTATATATATACTTTCGATTTTCAACTGTAAATAAAAAAAGTGTCTATAATTATTTTGTAAATAACTATTTGTAAATAAAATCAATGAACTTCTAAGTACGCCTGACTTTTTTCTAAGAGTAGGTAACCATAATTTATATTGCCTAAAATATGATAATCGATAAAATCATAAAAGCGCTGTATATCCTACTAGCAGACCCGTGACCACTTCGTTGTTCGTTAATTATCTTTTTCTTTGTCATGCAATTACCTATGTTGTGTAGTTCTTAGTAGGTACTAATTTTTATTAGGTTCATTGTTTAGAATTTTATTTAGAGTTTTATTTCTTGTTTATAGCTAGTATTGGACGTATAAAATCGTAATAATATCGTGTATTTATTATTTTAAATTACAGAACCAAATAACGTACTAAATTTTATAGCACTTAAATAAATAAGTACCTGGGTGACCGAGCCTTGCTCGGTATTTTCATTTTATTTTTTGTTTTTTTTTTTCTCGGTATTTTTATATTTTAATTTTATTTAAATAATAAATCACGAGTGAAATTAAAAAAAAAAAGAAAAAAAATTTATCTGGAGACTGTGATTCGAACCCGGGTCAACACGATTTGACACCCGCCGATTTCCTAATTACGCCATTAAAGCTATGTTGACGCGTAGTGAAATTAAGCTTCGTATTCTAATGATATTTTTTCATTGCTTAAAAACAGGGATAAAACGACATTTTTTTTAAATGAATCCTAGCTAGATCAATTTTTCGCCTCCGAAATCCCCTGCATACTAAATTTCACGAAAATCGTTGGAGCCGATTCCGAGATTCAGAAAATATATATATATATATATATATATATATATATATATATATATATATACAAGAATTGCTCGTTTAATAGTATAAGATATGTTACTTCAACGCCATCTATCAAAAATTCCGAAAACGACGTCGATAGGCTAGTCTTCTAATAGCGATAGATGACGGCGAGTGATGGCGTTATTATATATACAATTTTGGAGTTATATTTTTATCTTTTTCTTATTTACTGAATTTTTTGTTCAATTACAATAAAATATAGCTTATGTCACTCCTGAATAGTGTAGCTTTCTGTTAGTGAAAGAATTTTCATGATCGGATCAGTATTTGCGAAGATTACCCCGTATATACAAACAAAGTTATAAACTTTTCCTCTTTATAATATTAGTATAGATATACTGATATAGATATGTAATATGCATTTGATCTCACAAATAATAAGAGTTGACCTAAATGTTTTACCAGGTCAAAAAATCCCAAAAAAAAATTTGATTTCACAAGGGTTTCACAGTTGGTTAAAAAAATATAATTATATTATCACGTAAAAAATAATAAGCGATTTAAACACAGATCACACAGGCACTGATGTGATGACACGTGATTAATGATTTAATATAAGTATATATATATATATATATATATATGTCGGAGAAACATCGGTCTTCTCGACATCAACATTAGTGGTAATAGGTCTAGTGGGCGTCATAGGGTTAAATGCCAGCACAAAACAAAGCATTCACTATATTATAACATTTATTGAATGTTTTTATACAAACGATTAATTCGAGCAGCGGGTTCAAGGTACCGATCTGACTTCACTAAAGTATTACCCCACAGTACCGTAACAACAACAATTTTATAATAATATGATCCACACGATCAATCTCCGTTTTTTCACTGTCACTCAACGAACGTCAAGATGGCGCCTCGACCCCGCTCGAGGCCTAACCTCCGCTCTGACATAATGTGCAACAAAAAGGTCTTTATACAAAATTACTTTTAAACTAAATTGAATTAACACAATAGGAAATCTAACAAATTAAACTAATTAAAAGTAAGATTTAACAAAGTATTTTCTAAGCAAACTGATATCGTCTTCATGTAACCAGCATTCAACTCCATTCTCACTACTTCCTCCGACACGGCCGTCCTGACGTTTCACACGTCCTCGTGTGATGTTGAAGGGCGAAGATCATCATTATCTGTAAAAAGAGAAACAAATTTGGGTAACATGGTTCGGCCACTCCTGACCGAGTAGAATGTCGTCATTATCATCTTCTACTCAAATATAGTCTGATAACAATCGTCAAATTTTCAATCTCAACGCTCGTCAAAATTTGTGTAATAAATTGCCTCCACGCCGTTTACTAAACTGACTTCATATTAACAAAATAGCCACCTCGCATTACATTGTCTACTTAGCCACCTCACCACTTATAATTCATAGAGCCACCTCGCTCTTTATATAGTTCATAAGGCCACCTCGCCTCTACATAGTTCATAAGGCCACCTCGCCTCTATATAGTTAATTAGGCCACCTCGCCTCTATATAGTTCATATAGGCCACCTCGCCTCTATATAGTTCATAAAGCCACCTCGCCTCTATATAGTTCATTAGGCCACCTCGCCTCTATATAGTTCATAAGGCCACCTCGCCTTTTACTATCTGTTCGGCCACCTCGCCTTACAGACAGTTCCTCTTTAACTACCTAAATGGCCACCTCGCCACTTAGATACCTTCACCGCAACACTGTTAAAATGTTTTGCATATGGCTCACACAACCACTATCACCCCCTACATCGCCATCACCTCATGTGGTACGACCAACACATATCGTCATCACCTCATGTGATACGACCAAATAGCCATGGTATGTGCTCTATAATTTACTCATCAACATTAAACAAATTTAATTCAGCAGGTACATCAGTAAGAGGAATCTTTCGTAAACGTTCGTGAACATACCTATAGGTTCTATTACCAGACAACTGTTTTAACAGATAGCGATCGCCTTCAAGCAATTCCACAACTTTAAACGGTTCCTTGTACTCGTATTTAGGATCTATAACTTAGTTTGTTTCAAGAACTTTAATCAGAATCATAAATGTCGTCAAACCAATTATAACTAATTACTTCACACAAATACCACAGCCATGTACCATCGACGTCATCCCAACCAAAGCTATAGTCATACGTCTACTTCTACAACAAGTTACAACCAAGCTTGCAAAAACCTCGAATAAAGACCTCTAACAACACGGCTCTCTAGACAAAGAGCAATCACAGTACATGTGTCAGTCACATACATCTCAGTACACATATCCACTGAATAAATCGCCCGTGTCAGTCACCCCTGTGACTACACGCTACGCTCTCAACAGACCACGATCTCCGCCAGAGTTAAACACACACCGCGCACCCTGGACTCTTGGGTTGCCCCAAGAGACAATTCTACCGGGCTACGACTACGAATAACTACACCGGTACGGTTGAACACACTACGGTCGATAGAGTCATTCACTCGAGTCTCTTCATCTACGTAAACTTGAACATCATCATTGTCAACAAGATCATAAATTACATCAATATCGTCTGGTACATGACGTGCTGGCACTTTTCTTACCTTTTGTGAGCAAATTTGTAGGTACGTTTACAATTTAGAGCCTTAAGGGCATACCGATTACTTTCGAGAACTTTTATTACGCGAAAAGGGCTTCGATATTTCGGATCAAGTTTCGTTGATTACGCTCCTCATTTTGTAACAGAACAAAATCACCGATAGGATATTAAAAAGCCTTACTATCCCTATGAAGGAATTATCGAAATCATATAGTACCATTTACAACCCTTGCTTTCCAAAGTTACTCAATAATTTTTTTAGCATAGATCGAAACATAAGAATTTTAACAGTTACCAACAACGACTGCCTTAAAATGTTACTACTCACGCGTTAGTGACATTTAACTTTAAAACGCGTGGTTAATAAAGTCTAAATCAACTTAGAACATCTCATACCTGTCTACTTATTTATTTAACAAACTAGCTACGTAAGTAACTAAAATAACTAGTAAAGGAGCAATTAATTTTTTTTTTTTTTTTTAGTAATAATCTGACACTTGAAAACGTTTACTTGCTAGGTCTAATAACTCCGGTACTTAATAATTCGCTATACTTATTCCGTACTATAGTTAGTTCTTCGGTGCTTAAGCGATATTACCAACGTTGCACGATTTCACAAAGATCTACAAGTTTAATTTCTAATTCACCTGTCGTTACTCTGCTGATAGGCGTGCCTTCAACAAACAAGTCCTTAAAGTAATTTTATTAAAGAGACGTAATAATTGAGGCTTGAAATCATTTCATCATTTTTTTTAAATGTTCGTATCTATATTGTTGAAATCAGCCGTAACTTTTCATCATCATCATCATCTCCCTGCCCCTATCCTACTTATTTAGGGTCGGCACAACATGTTCTCATTTTCCATCCCTATCTATTATTCGTCAGTTCAGCACATACTCCTTTCTTTCTCATGTTCTAACTCACACAATCCATCCATCGCTTTCTTGGCCTGCCGATCGCTCTTCGTCCTTCACATTCATCCCTAACATTCTTTTACCAAAATAGCTTTCATCCCTCCTCATTACATAGGTACCTATACCACGCTAACCTTCTGCTTCTCATTTTCTCGATCACGGGTGCTACTTTTAAACTTCCCCGTAGCCGAATCTTTTCCTATGGCACAAACATTTACGAGAGAAGACCTTTTTGATAACACTAAGTTTATCACTCGATATATGCAAAGAAAATCCCAAAGCTAATAAATCACGTCCAACTAAAATATCACTACTTAGGAAATCATAATAGTAGAATGTAAAATAAAATTTCTTTCATGCCCACAAAGTGTAACCTAGGAGAGAACTTGCAAATCATACAACACGCTAGCTTTTCTCACACCTTCCAGAGTAACAACTGAATGTTGTAATCTATCAACTATTTTACGCGAAATACTCTCTTTCATAAGGGAACAATAAGCACCAGAATCAAAACAAAATGAAAACTGCTCACCAAATTGAGTGATCATGACAGTGACAGGCCTCACGTCGCATAATATGTCCACTCGTTTCACCAAGCTTGTTTTAGCAGCGGGTGTTGCGCTGCTGCTGGTAGCCGGCACCGTTTTTACACACCGTGATGCTACGTGACCCTCAACGCCACACTTGTAGCACGTTACTGAGGGCTTAGTCACGGCCATGGATGTGTTGGAGCGATCGAAAGTTGTTTGCTGCTCATCATGCGTACGACTGAAACATTCATAAGATCTGTGGCCAAGTTTTCCGCGTGCGTAACATTTTATAAAAGTAAGATTTAGTCTAGGACGTTTGCTATCATAATTATAAGTGAAGTGAATAAAAAACTTGCATATACAGCGAAACATTCACCGGTTTACCACAAAAAAAAATTTTTTTTAAACTATAGCTGCGCATGTTTCTAATGCACCAAAACGAGACAGGAATACATCTTTAAATTCTACCCATTTCATATTGGGAAAAGCTATCTGAGAGAACCATGTCGCTGCTGTACCTTTCATAGCCTTACTAAGTATAATGATTAATTTACTTCCCTGTATATAATTATGTCGCGCCCTGATAAGCAGATGTCTGCAGTCGCCAGCCAAGCCTGGGCATCCGTGTCTGCGTTCTCCGGTTGTAATTCAAGCAGCGTAATTTTCTCGTCTTCAGTAGTTACCGGATTTCGAAGCGCTTCAACAAGTAGTCGCAATTCGCATGCTATTTTGTTGTGCCTCGAATAAGGCGCGCCAACCATCGCTCGCGTCAACTGATCTGTTCACGTTTTGTGCCTGCACTGATCCCACTTCTGATGTCGGAGAAACATCGGTCTTCTCGACATCAACATTAGTGGTAATAGGTCTAGTGGGCGTCATAGGGTTAAATGCCAGCACAAAACAAAGCATTCACTATATTATAACATTTATTGAATGTTTTTATACAAACGATTAATTCGAGCAGCGGGTTCAAGGTACCGATCTGACTTCACTAAAGTATTACCCCACAGTACCGTAACAACAACAATTTTATAATAATATGATCCACACGATCAATCTCCGTTTTTTCACTGTCACTCAACGAACGTCAAGATGGCGCCTCGACCCCGCTCGAGGCCTAACCTCCGCTCTGACATAATGTGCAACAAAAAGGTCTTTATACAAAATTACTTTTAAACTAAATTGAATTAACACAATAGGAAATCTAACAAATTAAACTAATTAAAAGTAAGATTTAACAAAGTATTTTCTAAGCAAACTGATATCGTCTTCATGTAACCAGCATTCAACTCCATTCTCACTACTTCCTCCGACATATATATATATATATATATATATATATATATATAATATATATTACTTAATTTTTTTAACCTTAATTGATTCAAAATATTTATTTTGGATTATGTTGGTCACCGAGGAAGATTATGACTAAAACCTTCCAAAATACTCAAAAATCACAGAACATCATGAACTCTATATACCTATCTACCTACAATGTTAGAACACTGGCATCACACGAACGATTAATCGAACTAACAGAAGCTCTATCAAATATAAAATACGACATCATTGGGATATCTGAAGCACGACGGGGCAACAAGATAATAGAATACTTACAAAGATTTCATTCTGTGCCACACTGGGGAAACGTCAGGCAGGTATGGTGTTGGCTTTACTTAAAACAGTATTTAGCTAGCTATATCGGCATTTCTGAACGAGTAGCATTACTACACGTGGACCTACCAAGTAAGAAACTTAGGTACTATAATTCAAGCCTACGCCCCTACAGAGGCGGCAAATGTTGAGGAGGTCACTGCTTTTTATGAAAATATTTACAAGGCTATAGATATATGTACCTATATGGGAGACTTTAACGCAAAAATTGGTCAACCACAAAGCGACGAATATCTGATAATGAAACAGAACGGTTATGGAGAGAGAAACGCCAGAGGTCAAAGACTCATAGACTTCGCCTTGGAGAACAATTTAGCGATTATCAACACTTTCTACAAAAAGAACCTGAACAGAAGATGGACGTGGCGCTCCCCTGATGGTCAATATAAAAACGAAATAGATTTCATACTGACCAACCGACCTCAAATGATTCAAAATATTGAAACCTTAAGTGTAAACTACCCTAGATCACAGACCAATTAGAGCAGTATTAACACTTGCGATGCCAATAAAAAGCAGAGCAAGTTTTAATAATAATAACAAATACGTTAGTATATTAGAATTGGATTTTTTAAATTTTTCTGTCCTTAACAACAATCCTCGTACTTCAAGGAATATTATAAAAAAAAAAATTAGCGAAATCGGTTCAGCCGCTCTCGAGATTTACGCTTAGCAACATATTTAGCGATTCATTTTTATCTATACTAATATTATAAAGAGGTAAAGTATATAACTTTGTTTGTATATACGGGGTAATCTTCGCAAATACTGATCCGATCATGAAAATTCTTTCGCCAACAGAAAGCTACACTATTCAGGAGTGACAAGATAAAAGGAAAAAGATAAAAATATATAAAGATTTTAAATCAGCAGGATTTGAACCTGCGCCCTCTGACATGCCGTGTCAACAATTCAATCTAATCAAGCATTATTATTTGCCTTAGAAATTAATTGGTGATTTTAAAACATTTATATTTATCTGATTTGCTGAAAATAGTGAGAGTGTATTGGAACATATCAAATTTCACCGTACCCTTCTTATGTGAAATGGATTATAACGCCCAACGAAGTGGGCACGGGTCGGCTAGTATAATATATAGAGATTTATTTATTTAATGCATAAAAAACTTAAATCTAACATTACAGTAATTAAACCAATTCGTTAGATAAGTTGATGACAAAATCACATTAATTCATGATGAATAATCAATGATGTAACCATATTGTAACAAAAAGCGGACTGAGCAAAAAAACTTGAGCCAAATTTGCTGCCTCCTAAAATCTGCCATCTACATAATTATGCTGCTGCCTGCTGGCCGCTACTGCGTTCGGAGCATGTATCTGTCTATATGAATATTTTACATTAGTTGACTTTATTTTATATTAATTACTACAATCGTTAACCTTAAATTTAATAATTGTAAACTCAGATTACAACATTTTACCATGTGAAAAAAATTATAACATAAATAACACAACTTCTATCATTTCTTCATAACATGAAATATTATTATAATGTCTTCGACCTTAGTTAACCTAAAGATATGATATAACCACAGTATTCATTTATGAAATTATAGGAACATATTACACTATCTTATTTATGTTTGTGCAAGGAGTGACGGAACTTGTAGAAATTGTGTTGCGACTGATGAATTTATCATAATAACTTATAATTTGTAAAATTTATTCAAAGTAATGTCCGATGTAAGTGCTTACGATATTAAACTTAATTTTTATGCAGTCAAGCAATTGCTTACTAAACTTCTTTTTTACTAGCGATATCAACTATGGGGAGGATGTTTTGCGGAAGAGCCCTCTGCGGTGTTACGTCGTTTAAATGATTCTCTACCAATAGACTCACGACTCTACCGCGAAGATATCCGAGGTAGTAAAGCATGGGCTGCGGAGCTACATCTAATTGGACATCTATCTACAAAAGACAACGAAGCTATTCAGCGAGGACTAGACGAAGTAGGTTATATTTAATGTCTAAGATCCCAGGCCGTCCAGCCCTTACTAACTCACTAACTAACTCAACTCACTGACTAGTAATGTTCTAGTAATCTAATAGTTTATACAGTGTTTTTCAAGCCGGATGTCGTATTAAATATATACCCTCATGTTTCTAATGAGTAATGACAATGACGGTTAATGACGGTTTATGCAGAACTAACTTAGGGTAAGTTATTAATTCTTAATTTATTACCTTATTAATTATATAGGTAACTAGCTTGTGCGCGCGACTTCGTCGGCGTGGACTCCGCTCCTATTGGTCTTAGCGTGATGATACATAGCCTAAAGCCTTCCTCGATAAATGGGCTATCTAACAGTGAAAGATTTTTTCAAATCGGCCCAGTAGTTCCAGAGATTACCGCGTTCAAACAAACAAACAAACAATCAAACAAATAACCAAACAAACAAACTCTTCAGCTTTATATATTACTAGCTTCTGCACGCGACTTCGTCGGCGTGGACTCCGCTCCTATCGGTCTTAGCGTGATGATACATAGCCTATAGCCTTCCTCGATAAATGGGCTATCTAACACTGAAAGAATTTTTCAAATCGGCCCAGTAGTTCCAGAGAATACCGCGTTCAAACAAACAAACAAACAAACAAACAAACTCTTCAGCTTTATACTTACTAATATTAGTATAGATTAGTATTAGTATAGATTAACGTAGTCAGCAAGTTCAGCAACCTACTTAGATATAAGTATGCCGATATATCTACAGGTTGGCCGGTCAATAATTAACTTCACAAAAAAAAATCGCTTCAGCCTGTAATATCTCACGACTGGGCATAGGCCTCTTTTCCCATGTAGGAGAAGGATCAGAGCTTAATCCACCACGCTGCTCCAATGCGGGTTGGCGGATATATTGCCTACTATGAGTAACGATCGCTATCAGGTGTACATGATAACAACCGGGACCGACGGCATAAAGTGCTCTCCGAGGCACAGTGGGGAGACCCACAAAGACTGCACAAATGCCTAGATCACGATAAACATCTATATGGCCAATACAAATGTTTCTCATGTGCGGAGATCGAACCCGCAACTGCCAGCGCAACAGCCACAAACCAAAGCTGAAAGTGACCGTTGTCCCACCGTGTCGACGAGTCGGATCAAAAAATCATAACTCCAACCGAAACATTTTATAATTTACTAGCGACCCACCCGGCTTCGCACGGTTGCATAAACTATCAGTGTTCCTCTACTATATTATGCATGTATTATAAATATATATTTAGAAACCTTCATCTTGAATTACTCTATTTATAAATAAATCGGCTAAGTGCGAGTCGGACTCGCGCACGAAGGGTTACATATTCGTACCATTGAGTAAACTAAATATAAGTAAATTTTCTGTAAAATATTTATTCTGTAAAATATTTATTTCATTGTGACGCCATCTATAATGCTATCAGAAAACTATTATTATTAGTCTATTGACGAAGTTTTCCTAATTTCTGATAGATGGCGTTTTAGAATAATAAAAAACAAAAATAATTATCGCCCCCCTTCAATGTTTATTTTATTTTGTTTTTTATTTGTTGTTATAGCGGCAACAGAAATACATAATTTGTGAAAATTTCAACTGTCTAGCTATCGCCGTTCTTGAGATACAGCCTGGTGACAGACGGACGGACGGACGGACGGACAGCGAAGTCTTAGTAATAGTGTACACGTGGGTTAGTGGTTCAAGTTTTGTGACGTAATAGTTGTTAGGGGGTCACTGAAAGTGTAACCCACGTGTAACCCATCTTGACAAAGGGGGACGAAGGGGTCCAAAATGGTTATATTTAGCGTGAGGGATTTTATGGACGGCCTTATATTTAAAAAACACTTTACGCTTGATTTATAATTTTTTATGCATTTCTTTATTTCTGTACAAAGGTTGAGAAACATATTGAAAAGGAAATCTCTAACAAGGGACGTCTATACGATTCTGAAGAGGACATACACTCTGTTGTTGAAAGACGTTTAAAAGAACACGCTGGTGAAGCTGCCCTGCGTTTGCACACTGCGCGGAGTCGTAACGACCAATCAGCTACTGATACTAAGCTATGGATGTTAACCTCTTTTCGAAGGGCTAAAAATGAAATTATACGTCTAATAACCGTAAAGTATTTGAATTTTTGAATCATCATTTGTGACACACTTGGCTTCTTGAAATTTTATGTTTAATTCTTTTTAAGGTTATCTTAAAACGAGCAGAACAAGAGATAGATATTATATTTCCTGGATATACCCACCTCCAACGAGCTCAACCTATTCGATGGAGTCATTATTTGATGAGGTAGACATTACCGGTATAATTCATTCTTATTGCTTTTAAATATTACTTAAACGCCTTTTTTTACGTGGGGAAAATCCATCATGGATACCCTCCGTCGCGGAGGCACCAGAGGATTATGTCAGACTCCTATTGACCAAAAACCATCTACGTGTGAGCAGACATCCGCCTGAGTGGGGCGAAATGGGGTCGCGTTAGCAGTCTCCACCCCGCCCCGGCGGTTGGCCCGAATGTATACAACCGGGCGGGGCAAACCGCGCTTTCGCGCTACAGGGCGGGCAAGCGAACCCACCCACCCCGTCCCTCTAGTGCACTCACGGGTCGAGCAGTACCCGGAGCGCACCCCTCGAGTCAGTCGCTAGCCGCGACGAGCAGCAGTACCGCGACTGCGATACTGCTGCCCGTCCCGTTGCCCAGGGTGCACCACGAGGAGGTGACCGACATGCACCCCATTACTTAAACGCCTGCCTTTTCCCTGTGACAGATTGACGGTCGTAGAGCAATGACAAGGTAATAGCATGTTATAAAATTTGTCCCTAAATGGAAATAGTTAGGTCGAAGGTCATATTTTATTGCTAAGAAATAATTTAGCAAAAATGATGTGATATTAGAAATAATATTTTAAACATCAGCTCTGTTGCCATCGGTTCTGTTGCTATTATTAATCTTGTAGCTGCAATGATTACGTCTATTTTTAACTTCTCTAACCAATCCTCTACATTTCCTACCATCTGGAAAAATATCCAATTATCTAATTATCCTTTGCTTATTCCGATTTTCGACTAATTTCTATTCTTCCATTTCTGTCAAAAGTCTTTGAACGTCTTATCAACAAACGACTCCTGTCCTTTCTATACACAACATTCTTAATCCTTTTCATTCTGGTTCCCGCCATGGTCATAGTACGGCTACTGCTTGAGTAAAAATAGCGGACGACTAGCTGGCGTGGATAATCAACTTAATTATCATGTTGTTAACATTGCTGAACTTCAGTAATGCTTTTAATACTGGTATGATTTTGCCATACTACTTGCCGCACTTCGTTCATTTAACATATCTCCTGAGGTGACTAACTGGTTCCAATGCTAACTCCTAACCACAGATCACCCCCAATAGATTCCGCATTGAAGGCGACTTGTGTTCACCACACATAGGTGCATTTGCACTGATGTAATCTACGCGCTCAAATTTACTAATTAGTGTCAACCAGACATTAGACCTGTGACGACGTATAGGTATGTTTCCGTATTTTACAAATATAAAAAAATCGTTTTTGTTTATAAAATATTAACAAAATAGGGGGTGATCTGTGCTCCTAACTAATGATCTCTCCGCTCTAATGATAACCTCATGCTATAGACTCCATACCATTCTTCATCCTTTTACTCTAAAGCTTTCAAGCCCGTCGTCTTTGAAATTTATTGCCGCTATCTATAAGACGGATCATTTAAAAAGTTAACTAAAGCAATGTATTTGTCATCGTATAATCATTTTTTTTTAATTTCTTTTTTTACTCTCTGTGTATACCTATATTTATCTTTTGTTATCGAGTTATTATTTGTTTATGTAGGTATTTGTGTACGTGTATATGTATGTATATGTAGGCTACCTACGCTGTTTTTGATATTTACCTACCCTCAATCATTCTATTATTCGAGTCGTTCTGACGTGTATGTCAGTACCTGTGATTATTCGAGTCATTCTGTCGTCGGCTAAGGCATTCTTGGCTCTGGCGTGGTGCGGTGCACTTGTGTATTCTGCTAGTAGCTTAACCTCGACTCTTCTAATAGTTAGTTTGTGTACACGAATTAATTGTTACTTATTTAGTTAGACAGCGTGGGCAGCTCGAGCAGTGGATGGGGAGCGTTTGATACGTATCTTTGGAGGGCCCTCCTTAACCCTACACTTGGGTCGCAAGTCCCAGGCACTGACTCTGAGCTGTCCCTCTGCCACGCGATAGATCCGGCGCCCGCTCGGTGAGTACATTGAATACTAAGTAACTATTTTGTGTTAAATTACATTGCTAATTAACTATTCTGGCCATCCGTCATCCTCTCCTCACTTCTGATTCCTACATCAGAAGTGGGATGCAACCTTAACGACCCACATCGCGAAAGCCGTGCGCCGAACAATAAGCAGTGTGCAATTAAGTTGCAATATTTCGTGGTGATAAGTAGGTACATCGATATTTTAGTTCTTTTCGGTCGTTCTGTTGTGTTCTTATCGGTGTACAAGGGTTTTATTCAGTGTTATTTGTTGAATTTAATTTTATAGTTAATGATTTTTGCTAATAGATTTTTCGATTCTGTTTTTATTTCGATTCAGTTACAATATTAGATTGTGAGTGTGATTGTAGTGCGAGCTTGCAGCGCGTTCTAGGTCCAGATCTAGCGAAAGGCAAAGCGTATCGAACCGATTCGTTGCGTACTATCCGAGTTTTTAAGAGTGAATACTCATTTTTCATATTTCGCGACAAGGTCCACCCTCACTTTAATGACTCTCTTCGCTTACGGTATCGAAGCTATTTTTCGGAAACTAGAACTGTTTCCATAGGATAGTTTTAAATAATTGTAATTTGTAGTATTCTGAACTCAGTTCAAAGTTAAAATATTAAATGCTGCGAGCGTAGTTGTAGTATTTAGGTTGTTAAAGTTTTTGTGGTTACCCACTTGTTTGAGATAAAGTGTTAATATCGTCTTAGCTTGAGTATTTCCGATTACCCGAATATTTTTTTGTGTTTGTTACACGATATATCTTACACGATATTTTAACTAATATTATTTGTCGAAGTACCGAAAGAGCGTAAAATTAAAGACGCCATCTTCCGAATAGTTAATACTAATTTTCTGATTTACTCAGTCACCATTTTTATCATCTATTGGCGGGATTCTTGTAATTTGCAAGTGAATAAGCAGTTATTGTTTAATTACGTAGTTTTAATTATTACGTGACGTATAAGTGATTACTGTGATAATAATAATTAATTTGATATAGTTAAAAGTGTGTATCGTGAACTATAGATTTGAAGTGAGAAATGAGTGTTTCTTTGAGGGTTTTAGTCTTTTTCTACCTTTGATGGATTTATTTAAACTGTTTAAAAGTTGTTTTAGTTGTTCTGTTTAAGAACGTTTAAATTACAGAGAGTTAATTGATAACACCTTGGTTCAATCGTAAACCTATTACAACAATAGTTATAGGTAGGTCACCTAAGATTAATAATTTTGTTTATGAGTAGGTAACTATTGAAAATTCTTACTATATTCGTTTGTTTTCTTTTAACAGTTCAAGAAAATTTGAAATTAGTGACTCCCTCACACGTTACCAATTTGATTTGAAATTGATTTTAGTTAAGAAGAAATTTCAATCGATTTAATGAAATATTTTTAGTTAAAAAAAAATTAATTGTTCCGTTATTAGTTATTTTAGTTAATTACGTAGCTAGTTTGTTAAATAAATAAGTAGACAGGTGTGTGATTTTCTAACTTGATTTCGACTTTATTAACCACGCGTTTTAAAGTTAAATGACACTAACGCGTGAGTAGTACATTTTAAGGCAGTCGTTGTAGGTAACTGTTGAAATTCTTATGTTTCCATCTATGCTAAAAATTGTTGAGTAACTTTGCGAAGCAAGGGTTGTAAATGGAACTGTATGATTTCGATAATTCCTTCATAGAGACAGCTAGGCTTTTTAATATCTTTGGCGATTTTGTTCTGTTACAAAATGAGGAGCGTAATCAAACGAAACTTGATCCGAAATATTGAGGCCCTTTTCACGTAATAAAAGTTCTCGAAGGTAATCGGTATACCCTTAAAGCTTAAATTGTCAACGTACCTACAAATTTGCTCACGAAAGGTTAAGAAAAATGCCAGCACGTCATGTACCAGACGATATTGATGTAATTTATGATCTTGTTGATAATGATGATGTTCAAGTTTAAGTAGAGGGAGAAACTCGATTGATCAACTCTATCGACTGTAATGTGTTCAACCATAGTTATTTAGTAGTCGTAGCCCTGTAGAAGGTGTCTCTTGGGGCAACCCAAGAGTTCATGGGTTTGCGTTGTGCTTTTAACTCTGACCGTAGCGTGTAGTCACGAGAGGTGACTGACACGGGTGATCCATTCGATTGATATGCGTACTGAGATGTATGTGACTGACACATGTACTGTGATTACTCTTCGCCTAGAGAGCCGTGGTGTTAGAAGTCTTTACTCGAGGTTTTCGCAAGCTTGTTGTCGAAGTAGAGTACGTCTATAGTTTTGGCTGTGATGATTTTAATAGTACATGGCTGTGGTATTTGAGTGAAGTGATTAGTTATAATTGGTTTAATGACAATATTATGATTCAGATTATTGTAAAGTTCTTGAAACAAACTAAGTTTTGTGCGTAGAGTTTGTCTACTTTACCCTTTTACGTAGAGTTTGACTGAGTATAAAGTACTGTTGTGGCCTTTCTTCTACTCCAGGTTAACCATCACACAAGGGCGTGTGCTAGCAGGATGGTCGTGACTTGTCCTTTGTTACTTATATAGTTTATTAATTGAGGTGAAACCGGTCCACACTGACCTATACTGGTCTATTCTGGTAATAATTAGTTAATTCTTGGTTTTAATGGCTTTCAGTTATGCCGAAGAGCACTGTCGATTTTGGATAATAAGCAATCCCAGAATAATTCAGATACTATGACTGCCAACTCTGATACTATGACTGCTACATCTGATACTATTTGTAACAACTATGATACTGTCTGCCAACTCGTATTTTGTGCGATCTGAACCTGTCAACATTATGATACAAGCTGATGTTTACAGAACTAACGACAGTACTTAAGAGATGAATGGTAAAATGAAAAACAAAGAGACAATTGATTTCAGTAAATGAGATAACTTTAAGAAACAAAGGTGGCAAATAAAACTACGAGTATGTAATAAGTACTAAGTGATTAGTAGAACCGATTTAGTAGTAGTAGTAGTACTAACTTGTGTAACTTTTGCCTGGTAAGACTGAGGAAGAGACTAAGTTCTATAATGTTTTCGACCTACGAACAATCATCATGACTATTTGACTTGACTTGATCTCATGACTCTTACACGATGTAGAAATTCACGCTGAACTAGACAGAGCTGATTAGTAGGTGAGAACGCTTTTTGGTTTGCATTGGTCGAAAGGACAGTGCCATCCGGGCCATACCGTGCGCGGTTGGTCGAAGGGATGCACCCGTCCGGGCCATACTGTTGGTTTGCACTGGTCGAAAGGACAGTGCCATCCGGGCCATACCGTGCGCGGTTGGTTGAAGGGATGCACCCGTCCGGGCCATGCTGTTGGTTTGCGCTGGTTGAGGGGACAGTGTCATCCGGGCCATACCGTGCGCGGTTGGTTGAAGGGATACACTCGTCCGGGCCATGCTGTTGGTTTGAGTTGGTCGAAGGGACAGTGTCATCCGGGCCATACCGTGCGCGGTTGGTTGAAGGGATACACCCGTCCGGGCCATACTGTTGGTTTGTGCTGGTCGAAGGGACAGTGTCATCCGGGCTATACCGTGCGCGGTTAGTTGAAGGGATACACCCGTCCGGGCCATACTGTTGGTTTGTGCTGGTCGAAGGGACAGTGCCATCCGGGCTATACCGTGCGCGGTTAGTTGAAGGGATGCACCCGTCCGGGCCATACTGTTGGTTTGTGCTGGTCGAAGGGACAGTGCCATCCGGGCTATACCGTGCGCGGTTAGTTGAAGGGATGCACCCGTCCGGGCCATACTGTTGGTTTGTGCTGGTTGAAGGGACAGTGCCATCCGGGCTATACCGTGCGCGGTTAGTTGAAGGGATGCACCCGTCCGGGCCATACTGTTGGTTTAGGTTGGTCGAAAGGACAGTGTCGTCCGGGTCATACCGTCCGCGGTTGGCTGTGAGGACACACCCGTCCGGTCCAACTTGCTTGTTTGTTGTTGAGAGAACTAACTGAAGACCAGACTGTTTGTAATGATGAGTGATGCGCTGCTGGAATCTCACCTTCTATAGTGGGTGACGATTTAGACCAGCAGGTTTGAATTGTAGGGGTTTTCCTATTGTAAAACTAGACTAGTGTTACTTACCATATTGATATGACTGTAATGATGATGATGTTAACCATATTCAGACTGGTGTGACTGAGTGACTTACTAACTGAAACCAATTATTTCTAGTCGGAATGTCCAGCTTGGACGGAATCAGATATTAAGATGTTGGATAGATTTTTGTCAGGATAGTCGAGCGATATTTTGTTTTTGCTTACAAATACCTAAGATTTTATAAATAGCGCGCGAGGACGCGCGCACATCAGGACGGCCGTGTAGGCTACCTACGCTGTTTTTGATATTTACCTACCCTCAATCATTCTATTATTCGAGTCGTTCTGACGTGTATGTCAGTACCTGTGATTATTCGAGTCATTCTGTCGTCGGCTAAGGCATTCTTGGCTCTGGCGTGGTGCGGTGCACTTGTGTATTCTGCTAGTAGCTTAACCTCGACTCTTCTAATAGTTAGTTTGTGTACACGAATTAATTGTTACTTATTTAGTTAGACAGCGTGGGCAGCTCGAGCAGTGGATGGGGAGCGTTTGATACGTATCTTTGGAGGGCCCTCCTTAACCCTACACTTGGGTCGCAAGTCCCAGGCACTGACTCTGAGCTGTCCCTCTGCCACGCGATAGATCCGGCGCCCGCTCGGTGAGTACATTGAATACTAAGTAACTATTTTGTGTTAAATTACATTGCTAATTAACTATTCTGGCCATCCGTCATCCTCTCCTCACTTCTGATTCCTACATATATATTGTCTATTTATATAGGTCCTTACATATGAAATTGGCGTTTTGTTTGGTCGGAACATAAAGTCGATTTTTATATATATAATATATTTAATTAATCAAAGTAAGTACCATTGCTAGATAGCAATGGTACTTACTTTTAATAACCTCCTACATATCATATAAAGTGTTTTCACCTTTATAATTAATTTAATTGAAACAAGTACGTCAACAGCTACGTTTGGGCATTTCGAGACGACGTTATAAGATTGGAAGAGCAAGGGAATCGCTTGTCTTCTTGTCCCCTCGGCAGTGGAGCTATCGCTGGCTGCGCTTTGCCAATTGATCGAAGAAGATTAGCTAATTCTCTGGGATTTCAAAATGTCACACCTAACTCTATGTTTGCGGTTGGCTCAAGAGATCACATAGGTAATTTGAAATCGATTTATTGATATATTGTAATTCTAATAAACTAGGTAGATATCCCATTAAGCCTGTAACACTCCACTGCTGGGCATAGGCCTCTTTCTCCATGTAGGAGAAAGATTGGAGCTTAATCCACCACACTGATCCACTGCGGGTTGGCCTAGATACATGGGCGTACGCAGGGGGGGGGGGCAGGGGGGGGCAGCTGCCCCCCCCCCCTGGATTTCGTTAACCTCTCTACTAACTATCTACTGTTGTCGATAAAAGTTCTTAGTTTCAATCCAGTACCTATAATACGTGAATTCCACCACCGACCACCAGTCGCAAACATATTACAGTCTAAAATGCTGGACGTAAAAAGATGTGCAGAACATATACAAACCACTGCAGTTGCAGAACACAGGGATTCTGCGGAAGAAGGGAGTGGAGATTTAATAAAATCAGCTGAAGAAATTGCTACGGCTTTGAACCTTGAGCAGCGTTTACCTAGAACAGCAAGCCGTCAACAACATAGGGCAAATCAACCAGCTGCTTCCCTTAGCGAATATTTTCGTCGCTCGTTATACGTGCCCTATTTAGATTCGTTATCATCTTCATTAGAGGCGAGGTTCGGCAAAGACCATTCACCAGCGTTTCCTATTTCATTGTTGCCCCTTGCTCAGATAATTAATTAAAATTATAGCTCCTAAATTACAAAAAGGATAAAAAACGGTTTATCTCGATTTCCAGCTAAACTACAATCCTATGGAAATAAGTTCCATGGCAAAGTTGTAGCAAATAGAAAGATCTACTACTTTTGTATCTACACTTTTTTCGCATAGCCTCAAAATTCATGTGAAAAACTAAAAAATCAAGTTTTTGGTTTTTTATTTTTATCTTTTAGAGAATTTTTTTACGAAATTTGGTGAAAACTTGCCTTTTTACGTCCCAAATACACTGTAATTTTTTGATTTAAAATATTTATTTTTTCACCTTATTTTGACCACAATATCGAAAAAGTACCCTCATTTTCAATCGAAAATGTTCACGTCAAAATATCAGTTTTTTTTAAAAAGTTGGTAAGCTTTTTCTTCGTTGAAGTCTCTATTTTCTGAAGGTTTTCAGAAAATGCAAAGAAATAACAGATAGTAAGGCCCAGACCCTCCTAGCCCCTTTTCCACTTCTCTATGAAATAGCTTTTGATGGTCAAAAATTTTCCACAGGTCACTCAGGTACATAAGTTATCTTAAAATAGCAATAAATCTACGTATATAATTTAAAGAAGATTCTATAACTTTGTCAAAATATATTAGATGTCTTATTAAATATTCTTTTCATTTTCTGAGCATTTCTTTGCATTTTCTGAAAACATTTACGATAGTAATGTATATTTTTTACACCATGAGAAAGTAGAGATTTCAACGAACAAAAACGCCACCCAATTTTTTTTAAAAACCTGATATTTTGACGTGAGAATTTTCGATTGAAAGTGAGGGTGCTTTTTCGATATTGAGGTCAAAATAAGGTGAAAAAATAAATATTTTACATCAATAAAATTACAGTGTGTTTGGAACATAAAAAGGTAAGTTATCACCAAATTTTGTAAAAAAAAAAGAATTTTGTAAGAGATTTAGACCAAAAACTTGTTTTTTTTTTTTTTAATTTTTCACATGAATTTTGAGGTTATGTGAAAAAAAAATATAAATACATAAGTTGTGGATCTTTTTAGTACCTACAACTATGCCAATGAACTTGTTTAGCCAGAAATCGAGATAAACCGTTTTAAGGGTACTTAAATACCCCCTCCCTACCACTTCCCAACCTCAGATCGCCCGTAATTTATTTTTCCTATCATTATCTTTCTTTAATTATTAGAGTGAGAAATAATTAAAGTATTTAAATAAAACATTACCTATCTTAATTTAATATGCTTATTTATTTGACTAGGTGCTTATAAAATTTTATTTGCCCCCCCCTGGCCCAGAACCTGGGTACGCCCATGCCTAGATATATTCCCTACTATGTAGTAACGGTCGCTATCAGTTATTTATGATAACAACCGGGACCAACGGCTTAATGTGCTCTCCGCGGCACTGTGGGGAGACCAACAAGGACAGACATCCAACTCGCAAAGAAATATTTGTACAAATACAAATATCCATTCCGAGTGGAAACCGAACCCGCAAACCATAGCTGTTTTAGGCGACTACTCGCATCACTAGACCAAGGCGGTTGTTATAGGCGGATATGCTGGTATATTATAATTACAAAGACAATAAAACAGAAAATGTCATGATTTTTATTTCAGTCGAATTTCTCAACTGGGCATCACTATGCGGAACTCATCTCAGCAGATTAGCGGAAGATTTAATAATTTACAGCTCTCAAGAATTTGGCTTTATACAGCATTCGGACCAGTTTTCTACAGGTTCCAGTTTAATGCCTCAAAAACGAAATCCTGACGGTTTAGAGCTTATACGAGGAGCGGCAGGACATTTACAAGGAGACGCATTCTCGTTTAGTTGTATATTAAAAGGCTTACCCAGTACATACAATAAGGATTTACAGTCGGATAAAGAAATATTATTCAGATCATACGACCGTTTGCTAGATTGCTTGCAAGTTGCTGCTGGAACAGTTGCTACTATGAAAGTACGTATTTGATTGTTCATTTTAGTAATTAAATATGTAAATATAGATTTAAAAAACCCTACACCAACTTCAGCGTACTCTATATTTGACTAGCCCGTTGGCGCAATTTGTAGTAGCCCTGCTTTCTGCTCCGCGGGTTGTGGATTCGATTCCCGCTTCAGTCTGGGTGTAGTATTTGTATTTATATATATATATTAGTTCCATGTATACAACATTTGTATCTATTGGCCATACAGATGTTTGCCGTGGTCTGGGTGTTTGTGCAGTCCTTGTGGGTCTCCCCACCGTGCCTCGGAGAGCACGTTAAACCGTCGGTCTCGGTTGTTATCATAGACACCTCATAGCGATCGTTACTCATAGTAGGGAATATATCCGCCAACCCGCATTGGAGCAGCATGGTGGATTAAGCTCCGATCCTTCTCCTACATGGGGAAGAGGCCTATACCCAACAGTGGGATATTACAGGCTGAATCGTGAGCTAAAAAAATTCAGATTAGTTACTATAACATTAAGTTTGAATTTATGTGAGAGTGGCAAAAAACTAAACTATGATTCTAACAAGTGTTTTTAAATTAAAAAATATGCAGTTTTAATTACATATGTAAATCACCAAATAATATTGATGCATGACATAACTAGACTATATCTATAACGATCGCATAAAAAAATAAACGATGCGGCTTTGTAGGTACAATTTCACACCCGAATATTTGAAAATTCAATGTCTACATTTTATATGAGGAACCTAATAGATACAAATTAATTAACTGATTTACTGATTCAGCATGTAACATATCCCACTGCTGGGTGTAGGCCTCTTTCTCCGTGCAGGAGAAGGACCGGATATATTCCCTATTATGATTATGAGTAATGATCGCTATCACCAGGCGTTTATGTATATCTAATAATCGGGACCGCCAGCATAACGTCCTATCCGAGGTACGGTTGGAAGATAGAAATATTTGTGCAAATACAAATATCCATCTATCAACTACACCTGAGCGGTGTCTTGGTGTCAAATTAATTTTATTCGCATTTAACTTTCAGATCGATGCCGATAAAGCCAGCGGCCTACTCTCGGCAGGTATGCTGGCAACGGACCTTGCGCACGCGCTGGTGCGGCGCGGTGTGCCGTTCCGACGCGCGCACCACATCGTGGGCGCCGTTCTGCGCCGCGCTGCTGAACTACGCTGCGACCTGCAGCAACTGCCGCACCATGAGTACCTAGCTATTTGGTATGATCACGGCATATTCTACACTAGTTTGACCGTCCCATTTTAATGCAACTCCGTATAAAGGAGAGCTAAAACCATTTTCATAATAATTAGATAATGTATATATTATGCAAAAGCTTTTTTATAATAAACTTTTTCTTAAAAATTTATTAAATGTTTTGCTAAGATTTTCGGTAATTTAGGTTCAGTTTTTTTTAGTAGTAGGTATAATGGTTTTCTATAAGATTTGTTTTTGCGACCCACCTAGTCTACAGTCTTCATGCTACATATTAGCAAACCAGGAACCGCCAATAGCTAAACTTCAGAGAGACTACAATGTCTAGATAGATAACAATCTGTTTTTAAATTTCACAGCTCTGAGTTTGGAACAGAAGAGGAACTAAGGAAAATTTTCTCCTGGGAATCAAGTGTCGAACAATACACAAGCGAAGGAGGCACTTCAAGAAACTCTGTATTGTGGCAAATTCGGGAACTGAAGCAATGGTTGCAAAAATATAACGCAAGCATTTGCGATAGGTAATAAATGAGAACATTACGATCAAAACGTCTTGTGCTCATTTCACTGAAATAACTAAAGTAGAGGCAATCCTTTAAAATCATTTTGGGCTCGAAATTCATCCAATTATTTCAAAATGCCTAAATCCTCATCAACTATTTAGATGTTATCAAAATAAATAAACTAATAATATTATATTGGTGTTTTCCTATAAAAATTCCTATTTAAATGAAATCTGTACCTACTAAGTACTTCTGTACGTGTCTTTTGAATTCGATAAATATTACAATAAATTAAAGCATACTTATAAAACCATACACTAAATCGCATATTTGCTAATCACTGATAGGGCGCTTCCGCTTCCCATCTCCACTTGATTTCGCCTACAAAACTTCGAACACGAGCTACCCACTACCATTCCTACCTCATACTACGGCCGAAGCGGAAGTTTCGAACTTTACATTTCAACAACATTGCGTTAATTTCATTGTCTAAGGTACGTCTAACATAATATTAATAAAAAATGGTCGCGAAAATATTATTATGCTTTTATATCGTTTTTCCATTAATCATAATATTATTTTGGTAATAGCAAAATCAATATATTATAGATACACTTGTTTATTATAGTATTTATTTAAAGTTATAAATTATAATTATAAAAAAATATTTTAGAATGGAGTTTCTTCACGTGTTAAAGTTAGCTCCTATGTTGATAGCATTAATGTTACCTGGCATTCTTGCAAACCGACTGAATTTTGTAAGAGACGAACCTCTTTTAAATACACTGGATCATCAAAAAGCGTCGAACTTTAAGAATAACGAGGTAAGTGAATATTTATGAAACATATTAGGTACATTTTGTATTTTATTTACATTATCTCACAGAAAGTTAGTATCAAAATGCGTGAAACAGGCTCAATTTCAATTAGGTTATTATGATTAAGCTCTAATGCCCCATAGGTACAATTATTATGGTAGAGCATACCACTAAATGGCGAAAAATAATTTATTTACGTAATGAATTATGAAAAATGTTATTTTTAACCGACTTCCAAAAAAGGAGGAGGTTCTCAATTCGACTGTTTTTTTAAATGTACATATGTTAGCTCAGAACTTGACTGGGTGGACCGATTTCGATTAATTTTGTTTTAATTGAAAAGCGTTTGCGTGTCATGTGGTCGGTCCCATTTAAATTTAATTGAAATCTGACAAGTATTTTTAGTTATATCTAATAATGTGTATTTACTTGACTACTTTTTCGTCGACCTACGTTGTATCATACCGCATAACTTTTTACTCGGTGTACCGATTTTGATGATTCTTACTTTAATCGAAAGCTAATACTTGTCATGTAGTCTTGTTTATAAGTAATCGAGATCTGATTTGGTACTTTTTGAGTAACCTTTCATAGCGCGTATTTACTTGACTATTAATTTTTTCGTCTTATTACCTACTTGTCGATGTTGTGTCGATTGAAGTCGGTTTTTTTTCGTTTGCGAGCAAACACAATTATAATCCATTTATTATCAACAAAAATGAATCTGAAATAATTGTGTTTGCTAGCAAACGAAAAAAAAACGACTTCAATTACATCGACAAGTAATACAAAGTAGGTAAGTAGATGAAAAAACTTAACAAACGCACTAGTCGTCACTACGATTTTCAAGTGTTCCCCTCGATTTCTCTGGGATTCCATCATCAGATCCTGGTTTCCTTATCATGGTACCAAACTAGGGATATCTCCTTTCCAAAGGAATTATCAAAATCGGATCATAAACGAAGAAGTTATGCCCGAACATATATATAAAAAAATTTATATATAGGTACGGTCGAATTGAGTAACCTCCTCCTTTTTTGAAGTCGGTTAACAAAGGATGTTGCCTAATATTGAGTTAGCATAATTTTATTTTTAAAATGTGTAGGTATGTGATAAATACATGTATTTACATGGGCGTACCCAGGGGGGGGCAAGGAGGGGCAGCTGCCCCCCCCTGGATTTCGTTAACCTCCCTACTAACTATCTACTGTTGTCGATAAAAGTTCTTATTTTCAATCCAGTATAATAGGTGAATTCCACCACCGACCACCAGTCGCAAACATATCCCTGCTGGAAAAATCTCATAGGATCTCATAAAAAAATAATACGAAAATATTCTATGAGATTTTATATGTGTATTTGTCGTCGAAATTACTCATAGAAACTCATAGCGGTCACAATTCATTTGATTCTAAGTTCTTATGAGCATCTTCAGTATCTCATAGAATCTCATAACTTTGTAAGTAGAAAATCTACAATCTTATGAGCATAATGGATGTAATGTAAAAGTTATGAGAATCTATGAGCTCATGTTTAGATTATAAATTTTTATGAGATTTTATGAGTTTTAACGTGGACGCAACGGTTATAGCACTGGTTTGTGGCTGTTGCGCCGGCGGTTGTGGGTTCGATCCCCGCGCATGACAAACATTTGGGTAAGTCTATAGGACATGGGGCATCGATTTATGGGGTTTTGGGGGAGAGGGGAGGAGGGGTGGGTGGGTGCTTTACCCTCTGGTACCACTCCCAACATCAGAACTGGGTATATATTTTTGGGGTTTTGGGAGGGGGGAGGGGTACCACTCCCACCCCCAGCACTGGGCATCGATTTATGGAGTTTTGGGAGGAGGAGAAGGGGTACCACTCCCACCAATGGACATCTAATTATGTAATTTTGGGGGGAGAGGATAGGAGGGAGGAGGGTGTGTTACCCTCTGGTACCACTCCCAACCCCAGCACTGGATATAGATTTTTGGGGTTTTGGGAGGGGGGAAGGGGTACCACTCCCACCCCTAGCACTAGGCATCGATTTATGGGGTTTTGAGAGGAGGGGTTGGGTCCCACTCCCACCCCCAGCACTGGGCATCGATTTATGGAGTTTTGGGGGTAGGATAGGAGGGGTGGGTGTGTGGCTTCTGTACCCTCTGGTACCACTCCCAAGCCCAGCACTGGGCATATGTTTCTGGGGTTTTGGGAGGGGGGAAGGGGTACCACTCCCACCCCTAGCACTGGGCATCGATTTATGGGGTTTTGGGAGGAGGGGTTGGGTCCCACTCCCACCCACAGCACTGGGCATCGATTTATGGGGTTTTGGGGGAGAGAGGAGGAGGGGTGGGTAGGTGCTTTACCCTCTGGTACCACTCCCAACATCAGAACTGGGCATATATTTATGGGTTTTTGGGAGGTGGAAGGGGTACCACTTCCACCCCCAGCACTGGGCATCGATTTATGGGGTTTTAGGAGGAGTTGGGTGGGTTACCCTCTGGTACCACTCCCAACCCCAGAACTGGGCATAGATAGACTCGGTTTTGGATATTTTTCGGGTTTCTATATCTATATTAGTGCAGTGCTGGGGGTGGGAGTAGTACCAGAGGATAAAAACCCCCCATCTCCCATCCATCATCTCTGGCCATACAGATGTTTGTCGTGGTCTGGGTGTTTGTGCAGTCCTTGTGGGTCTCCCCACCGTGCCTCGGAGAGCAGCTCTGATCCTTATCCAACATGGGTAAAAAAGTCTATGCCCAGCAGTAGGACATTACAGGCTCAAGCAATTAATGTGGAATAAAAAATCGTAAAGAATCAATCGGAGGTTTAGAAATGATGTTGTATTGATGACCTATTAACTTTTAATCCAGATGAACGATGTTAAAAGTGGATATTGATGAAAAAGTTACCTTGTATAAATATATATACATATCTATCTATATATGTATATATAAAAATTTCGTGTCACGATGTATGTTAGCGATAAACTCTGAAACTACTAAATCAATTTTTATAAAATTTTGTAAGCATCTGTAATTTGGTCCACCTTGGGAGATAGGGTAAATTTTATCTCAATTATTGATCTCAATATTTCTTATTGCAAATTAAATGTTTATATAAAATCGATTTACCACTGACTTTTTTTTATTAATTTATATAAGTTTGAACAATAAATAAATAAGTAATTTTAAACTGAAGGGTAAAATTTTTATGCTAAAGAAAAACTTTTTCATTTTAACAGAACCAATTTTAAATTTGTTGTTTGTATAAATAAATCTAAAACTGTAAATAAAAAAAAAAAATCAAAATGTTTCTAAGCTGTATGGAAAATGACAACAGCGAAACTTTTCAATTTTTCTTTTTAAGAGAATATATAAGGTAATTTCATTATTAGTAAATTAAAAATAATATATAACGAATACTAATATATAATATTCCTCAGAAGCACTTCAACATATTGATACAGTGGTGCCATGATGTAGGAATTTTAATTAATACAAACAAAAGTAAACTTTTAATTATAAAGCATCACATCAGGGACACTCTCACAACAAAATTGATTGCTCACAACCACAACTGTTTACATGTCAAAGATAAAAATAACTGTGCTTGCTCAGCTATTAAACTTGTTAATTCACAGATTTACTTAGGTCTGGTAATAGACAACAAATTTTGAAGGAGATCACAAATAGATCGAGTATGTGCCAAATTAAGACAATTTTTAGTTAACATAATAATTAAAAAAAAGGATCCCTTTAAAAATTAGATTGTTACTTTATTATACTCTGGCAGATTCGTATATCCAATATGGCCTCAGTAGTTATGGTCGTACCTACAAAAGTTACCTAAACAAAATATATACAAATTACAATTAAGATATTAAAAAACATTGTTTCATCAAATATTAGGACTGAATTTCATAATGACAAAATTGCACTTTTTAATCATTGCAAAGTATTATACCAGTACATAAAAAGTTTGAGTATACTGTTCTAGTAGTATTTACACGGGTTGTAGCGAGAAACCACTTAAACACAGCTCTTGCCAACAATGTGTATGGTGAGAGAACAACGACTTACATAGTCCCTTAATAAATATACATACTACCATCACATTTGGTTGAATGTATCAAAAGCAATGATATTAAACAAAAACTTAAAATTTTATATCTTTTGACAACACTGAGAAAAAATTAATATTATTAAAATACATTGTATAAAAATTGATGTACCAAATGAAAATGTAACTATGATTGTTTTATTTTTTAAATACTATTTTTATCATTATGAAATGTTAAATGTAGCATTGTACAAACCTTAGTGGTTTTCTTTTGCTGCTTATAATTGTGAAATTGTACATATTGTTTCTTAATTTGATAATTATGTAAATAAACATAAATAAAAACCATTTCAAAAAAATATTTTGAATCCTATTAAATAGTTCTTATAAGTTTTAAAGTTAAAATTTTATTAACTATTTTACCTACATAGGTACTCAATATCATAGAATCGTTATACATTCTCATTACTTATGAAAACTGATGAATAAGACTAAAATTATTATAAACTAAAATGATTTATAATTTACTAAATATTATAATTATTAAACATTTGTTATTACAGTTACCATTTAGTAGTTTAACTTTACTAAAAAAAAAACATTTATAAAAATATAGGAAAGTATTAGTTTAGTTAACTAAACTGCTAGGAAACCGTGCTTTGTTCAATTTTTTAACCAAGTCATATTAAGGTAAACAAAACCCTTACCGGAACAAAAATACGCATTCCTTATGTAATCACACACAATGGGTAGTAGATAATTATTGTAGCATCTGGGTAATCACATTCACATTTCACATGCAAAACTAATATACATATTTACAATTTAATTACGTAGCAGAAAAACGACTTTGCTGTTACCTCAAAATCAAAGTCAAACTTACAAGTGACATGACAATTGACATTTATCATTATTGTCTTGTCCTTGGTCTTGTCTTTATGGTTAGTTAGGGCTTGGTAGGGCTGAAATTGGGATATCTCTTTTCCAACAAAAAAAAAAAATCAAAATCGGTTCATAAACGACGAAGTTATCCCCGAACATAATTATATAAAAAATAAAAATATATTATATATCTACGGTCGAATTGAGTAACCTCTTCATTTGAAGTCGGTTAAAATATATATATATATATATATATATATATATATATATATATATATATATATATATAATTTTATATATATATACGGTCGAATTGAGTAACCTCCTCCTTTTTTGAAGTCGGTTAATAATGATATTTTGTGGGATTTTATATGGATATTTTCCTCATAAAATCGCATAGAAATGTTAATCTCGAAATTCTCATAAAATATAGATATTCTATGGTATTTTATATGTGTATTTGTCGTCGAAATTACTCATAGAAACTCATAAGAATTTCAATGCAATACTGCTCATAACTTCTTTATAAATTGTCTATAACTTCTTATGAGCTACTTTTCTTTCAATTGTCCTCATAAAATCTCATAGAAATGTTAATCTCGAAATTCTCATAAAATCTCATAAGTATTACTCATTGTTCGTCTAATGTTGAAATTACTCATAAAATCTCATAGCGACAAGAAGTAACATTTTTATGAGAATCTATGAGTTGGTGAAATACTCATAAAATATCATAGAATGTTTATGATCAAATTTTTTTCAGGCTCATAGGAATACAAGTAACTCATAAAATCTCATAGAATATTTTGTTTTTCCTATGATATTCTATGAGATTTTTCCAGCAGGGATTACAGTCTAAAATGCTGGACGTAATAAGATGTGCAGAACATATACAAACCACTGCATTTGCAGAACACAGGCATTCTGCGGAAGAAGGGAGTGGAGATTTAATAAAATCAGCTGAAGAAATTGCTACAGCTTTGAACCTTGAGCAGCGTTTATCTAGAACAGCAAGCCGTCAACAACATAGGGCAAATCAAAAAGCTGCTTCCCTTAGCGAATATTTTCGTCACTCGTTATACGTGCCCTATTTAGATTCGTTATCATCTTCATTAGAGGCGAGGTTCGGCAAAAACCATTCACCAGTGTTTACTATTTCATTGTTGCCCGTTGCTCAGATAATTAAAATTATAGCTCCTAAATTACAAAAAGGATAAAAAACGGTTTATCTCGATTTCCGGCTACACTACAATCCTATGGAAACAAGTTCAATGGCAAAGTTGTAGCAAATAAAAAGATCTACTACTTTTGTATCTACACTTTTTTCGCATAACCTCAAAATTCATGTGAAAAACTAAAATATCAAGTTTTTGGTTTTTTATTTTTATCTTTTAGAGAATTTTTTTACGAAATTTGGTGAAAACTTGCCTTTTTACGTCCCAAATACACTGTAATTTTTTTGATTTAAAATATTTATTTTTTCACCTCATTTTGACCTCAAAATCGAAAACGTACCCTCATTTTCAATCGAAAATTTTCACGTCAAAATATCAGTTTTTTTTTTAAAAAGTTGGTTAGCTTTTGTTCGTTGAAGTCTCTATTTTCTGAAGGTGTAAAAAATACACATTAATACGGTGAATGTTCTCAGAAAATGCAAAGAAATAACAGGTAGTAAGGCCCAAACCCTCCTAGCCCCTTTTCCACTTCTCTATGAAATAGCTTTTGATAGTCAAAAATTTTCCGCAGGTCACTCAGGTACATAAGTTATCTTAAAATAGCAATAAATAAGCATCTACGTATATAATTTAAAGAAGATTCTATAACTTTGTCAAAATATATTAGATGTCTTATTAGGTAAATATTCTTTTCATTTTCTGAGCATTTCTTTGCATTTTCTGAAAACATTTACGATAGTAATGTATATTTTTTACACCATGAGAAAGTAAAATTTTCAAATCAATTTTTTTAAAAACCTGATATTTTGACGTGAGAATTTTCGATTGAAAGTGAGGTGCTTTTTCGATATTGAGGTCAAAATAAGGTGAAAAAATAAATATTATAAATCACTAAAATTACAGTGTGTTTGGAACATAATAAGTTATCACCAAATTTTGTAAAAAAAAAAAGAATTTTGTAAGAGATTTAGACCAAAAACTGTTCTTTTTTTATAATTTTTCACATGAATTTTGAGGTTATGTGAAAAAAAAATATAAATACAAAAGTTGTGGATCTTTTTAGTACCTACAACTTTGCCAATGAACTTGTCGTTTAGCCAGAAATCGAGATAAACCGTTTAAAGGGTACTTAAATACCCCCTCCCTACCACTTCCCGACCTCAGATCGCCCGTAATTTATTTTTCCTATCATTATCTTTCTTTAATTATTAGAGAGAGAAATAATTAAAGTATTTAAATAAAACATTACCTATTTTAATTTATGCTTATTTATTTGACTAGGCACTTATAAAATTTTATTTGCCCCCCCCTGGCCCAGAACCTGGGTACGCCCATGTGTATTTATAATATTTATCGCGTGTCATAGATAGGTACACAATTTTCATATGGCATATCTTGTAATACCTTATTTAATAAGAGTTAATTAATAGCGTTATGCTTATGCTTTCGTATTATTTATTCATTTAACGGCAACATCAAATATTTACGTAACGATGAACGCATTGTATAACAATAAAATGATAGTCAAGGGACTCAAGGGATTATAGTGTTAGCAGATAGCGTTCGCCAATCGCCGTTATCTCATCGAAAGTTCAACAGTGTAGAACAGCTTAAGCAGTAGTCTTTAATTAAAATTGAAAACAAGTAATTGAATAGAATCATATTTTAATTAAATTTAGCAATTTTAGAGATCTAGTAATTGATACTACAAAATTCTAAGGATCAGGGATTTTTTCTAGCTTATATACATTTATTACAAAAAAAAAAAACGACCGTCGCCTGATAGTAAACCTGCATTACAACCGTGTTGCTGAACCTTCTCTCGCGCCTCCCCAGATGCTTTGTCTACCATACTCGCTACAGGAACACCACAACTATTGAGCTGCAATATTGTTTGGAAATGATTTTCTTTGAGTCCCCAGTCCCGTTGCTCCAAATTTTGCACATTATATTTCCTCGATCACGATAACGATTCAGCCTGTAACTTCCCACTACTCAGGCCGTTTCCCCCATCCACGTAGAAGAATCGGAGCTTATTCCACCACACTACACCAGTGCTATTAGGTGTATATGATAACAACCGGAACCGACAACTTAACGTGCTTACCGAGGCACGGTGGCAGGGCCGGACCGTGAGGTCGGGGGGCCCTGGGCTAATACTAATTAGGGGCCCACCAAATTTGACAAAAATTGAGATGAATGTGTAATGGCACTTAGCTGGCCCTTGCATCCACGTGGCCCTGGGCTGAAGCCCAAAAAGCCATATGGTAGATCCGGCCCTGCACGGTGGGGAGATCCAGATGGACAGACAACGAGACCGCCAACACGGCACACGCACTATTACATCAGAGCGGTCATCGATTTCTCCTGTTGTTCCCTAACTTATAGTAATAACGTATTGTACTAATGGTAAAACATAGTAAACCAAACTCATGAAAGAAGTAAAATCTACATTAAAATATTTAAAGATTTTAAAAATACTATGTACCTTGTCAAAATTATTTTATGAAATAGTAAATTAACTTTTCTCTTCTTTTTACAGTATATGCGACAAATCCACTCCATGATGGATGCATACAATGAACGTTTAAATGGAAAATTATTGTTAAAAACAAATGCCGTAAGTGACACAAAGTATCCAACGTTGAAACGTAACGGAGACTTCATTAATACACTGTTGACTTTACCGAAGGGTTTATTGGACGCCGGCCGCTAATATGAAATTATAAAATTAAAACTATATCTACTGTGTACGACATTGGCTCTGATAAATAAAAGATAGAAGTTTTTGTCAAAACATATATTGTACCATATTAATCTAAAACTAATTTTACCCTTTAAAGGTATCCTACGTAGTTTTAAGTAATATTTACATGTGTTGCTAATTACATAGAATTATAAGTTTTTTACCTTTTCAATTTTAATAACATATGGTTTTCAAAATACGAAAATATTTGTTATAGGAATTTATGCATACAATTTTCTCAGACAATAGTTGAGTAGCATGATTTATATTAAAAAAAGAAACTGAAAATTGTTATACAAATATTTGGTTTCATATTATTCACATATTTGTATACTTGTAATTTAGACGATTAAATTATAACCGTGCTTTATATTATGTTGATGATATATTTAGTTTCTTAGTTTAAACTTTTTATGCAATAATAATGAAAATTGAAATGAAATGGATGACTCCTTGAAGATGATTGCAAAAATTTTTGCTATGTACACTATAATTACAAAAGTATAACAAACGTTTAAAATCTTGTATATTTTAAGAAATGAACACATTTTAGTAGTTTCAACTGTTTTACTTTTAGCGAAGATGCGAAACAGTTTTAAATATCAAAGGTATTGTTTCAATTAAACATATCCCATTTTGTTTATCTATATCAATCTTTATCATTTAATTAGTATAAGTTAATAAATAAGCTTTATGATATACGTCTTGTGTCAGTTTCTTTACAAAAGACTATTCAGCATATCTTAATTACGGACAATCTAATTCATTTTTTTGCGTAACATTAAGAATCAAATTTTTCATCAAATCATATCAGTACCAAGAAATTTAAAAAGTATAATGTTTCCAAGTTGTCTACGTCAAACATTATCGCTAAAACATTAATATATCTCACTCTCTCTCTTTTTCTCATTCAACTAAAAAAACAGCACTCATGGAATTCGGCACTAAACCAACATATACAATGATAAGTAGTCTGCGAGTACACATAATTAATTAATTTTATATATTATATAGTCTGTCACAAAAAATGTTAGCTTGTAAAAATGATTTTCTTATATAAATTTATTAATCGACTTCAAGGTTGTTTGTCTTCATTCAATTTAAATATTGTACAGGGTCTTACTAATCAACAGTATATTTTTCTGATAATGTTGCAATGCATTACATTAGAGCATAGGAGTAAGGTATTATTTAATCAAAGTAGTTCAGATGCAAGCTTTCGTGTACCCGACTAAAGCATACGCTATGACGCCGATCAACCAATTAGGGCAACCGGCAGGCGCTAATGATATTTGTAGAGTTTGAGATTGGATTAAATTAATGTCGCTACAGAAATATTTACTAAAGCTGGCATGTACTACACACTAACATATCGTGTTCTTACCGTACCGTTAAGCGTACCGCGTGACTTGGTACCGAGTACACACCACAAACAATTAATTCCCCACTTACACCAATAATGACAACAGCAGAGATAGTCTCGTTATGACCACAATAATTAATTGATGGTTTACACTTCCTATATTATCTTTTATTATTTAAACATACTTTATCTTTCATTTTTTTCACCAGACCGGATGATAAAACAGCTACTATGGGATTATATATAGTATTGTTCTCGTGTTCGTTCGGGAGTGGCCGAGTGCGGGCGCTAGAACTTGAGCGAGAAGCCGGGCGCGACGTTGAGCGCGCGGCTCTGCACGTGGAAGCCGAGCGCGTCGTCGGAGTCGGCGCGCGCGTGCGCGGCGCCGCCGGCGGGCGGCTTGGGGCTGTGCGTGCTGCGGCGGTTGCCCTCCGACTTGGCGGGCCACGTGGGGAACATCGCCGGCTCGATGGCCGTGGGCTGCTCCTGCCGAATTATATATAGCATTACTCTCTGTTCATTCATTTCTTCCTACATGTAGTAGTCCAGTAGCCGCAACCAAAAAAAGTATGTTTGCAATGTAAAGTACGGGACCGGGACTAATTTTTTTTTTTTTAAATATGTTCAGGGGTGTCCCCGGTCGCGTACGTTGCAAAAAAAAACCACGGCTACTGGGCTATAGGATACACTACAAATACACAACAACGACTTTATATGCAACAATTTTAATTTTTCTTGTCTCTTCCATATTCTGAGGCAATTGTAATTTTTGTTAATTATAAATTATACTAAAACGTTAAATCAATAAAAAATACTTTTAAAGGCCAAATTCAACAAGATTGTTAGTAGTTGATTTCACTGCACTGAATTAGAAAGTTAAAAATTTTGTTATTATAATAACAGAGATACTGAAGTGAATTAGAATAAGAAAATAAATCATTAACATCATTCATTTAACATTTAAAGCCTAAATTATCCTGCAGTAAATAGGCTACTCAAAGTCATGCTACGACTCGTAATAGCAAGACACTAGTCATACAAGTCAAAAATAGCGTTATACAAAAATGTTTAACAATTCAAACTTGGACTCTACAATGAACACAAGGTTTTCAATATAACAATAGCGCAACAAGTCATTGTAGCTAATTATAATAAATTTTCTCTAAATATAAGCATTACCAACCTTGAAATACGCATGTTCTAATGCAGCATCAGCTGTTAATCTTCTAGCAGGGTTGTAAGTTAAGAATCCCTGAAGCAACGAGAGTCCAGTATCGGAGAGCAAGTCAGATCCTATTCGCTGACGCAATCCGTTTGAAGCATGCTCTGCAAATGTCATCTTCTGCACGGCGGGTAAATCTTTATATCCTGGCCAAAGCAGTTCTGAAGGTGTACCTAAATCCTAAATTAAAATACATACTTATATTAGTTTTTGAAATTCAACTCCCTAGAGGTGAATGACATTGAATCTTCATTTCTATAGTGTTGAGCAAAAAGATTGATACATGGTTTGACTAGTGCACTATTACATTCATTATTTTAAATATTTTTGACTGTAAAACATCACTGAAGGAGTAGTGTAACTGTAACAACAAGTTTAAAAACGAGGGTCGTGTTTTAAGTAATTCCTTCCTTCAATTTACACCGACAAGTATAACAAAATTAGACATGCCAATAGTCAATTAAATCATTAGCAATAACTTAAAAATACTTGGCAGATCGAGCTCAAATTTAAACGGGACCAGACGACAAGCACGGGATAAAAAATACATCGGAATAGAGACACACACACATCAGCCTATCGCAGTCCACTGCTGGTCATAGGCCTCCACAAGTTTGCGCCAAAAATTGAGTGCTCACTCAACTCACTCATGTGTTTCGCCCTGAATAGAGAACCTGAATAGAGAGAATCTGAATAGAGAACCTCCTCCTTTTTTTAATGTTGTTTTAAGAGTTTAGAAAACGGACTCACTTTAAAAATCCTATTGAGCTGGTCGACCTCCGACTTGCCGGGGAACAGCGGGCTCATGGTGACGAACTCGGCGAAGATGCAGCCGACGCTCCACATGTCGATGGGCGTGGAGTACTCGCGCGCGCACAGCAGCAGCTCGGGCGCGCGGTACCACAGCGTCACCACCACCGGCGTGTACTGGCGCAGCGGCGAGCCGTACTCGCGCGCCAGCCCGAAGTCGCCCACCTGAAACGTTACGCAGACCTTAGCTGCCGACCCTCGATTCCTTCGTCTAGTATTCGGAATTAAGCCAAACATCATAGTATATAATTATACCTCACTAGCTACCCAGACAGACTTTGTTCTGTCTGTTGTTTTTTTTTTTTTTTTTTTTGTATAAAAATCTTCCGTGGGATTTAAGGACCATACAAAAAAATATAGCTACATTGGTCGAGCCATTCTCCAGTTATGCGCTTAGCAACATTCATTTGTATATTAAAAATACTAGCAGCCACATTTTGATGGGCATCCTGATCGATATAAATATTCTCCTAATCATCAATCAAAATAAAAAGTTGGTATTTAGCATAACATCGATACATGCACTCATTTACCATGGGATCTCAGACCAAGATACACAACAGTAAGTAGTAATTATGACACCAGTAATCTACATAGATGTAAGATTTAGTACTTAGAAAAATTAAATACTTAAAGAAATAATTGAAAAAATAAATAGATAAAAACCTTTAATATCCCTTTGTGCGAAAGTAAGAGATTGCTGGTCTTGAGATCTCTGTGTAAAATCCAGTTATCGTGGAGATGGTGGACTGCTTTTAATAACTGCGTCATTAAACATTTTACCTCACCTGAAATTCAAAACAATTAACATTAAACAAAATTATTGAAAACAAAATAATATCATAATTGATAATAATAAATCACTGTTGCACATTAATTACCTGGTAAAAACACCGACTTTTTTCCTCTCATAGTTTCCATGAGACTCTTGAGGTCGTGCTCGACGTAATCCATTACAATAAATATTTTGTCCATGTTCGAGCCGACGACGATCTCACGCACGGTCACTATGTTCGGGTGCTGGCCCTGCAACAGACAAGTAGAATGTGCCTCCTGTTAGTATTACACCGATGTAGCATTCGTTTAACAACAAAAGTCCCAGATAAATCCATCGATGAACTCGGCGAAAGACAAATATAAAATACCTGGTTTACCATTGGTGAATGTGACATTAAGCTAAGTAATTTAAATCTAAACTTAAAAATATCCTTAAAAACTGAAAATTTTTGCCTTCATAAAAATCATTGAAAATCTGAATTTAAATTAAAATAAACTCTATTTATGCATTTTTAGAAGGAATCGGGAGGTTCCAGATTAAATTATAAGTGTAATAATAAACATAATAAAAACAACAGAACATACGTATGTAGAATTACTTAATTTCAATATAATACGCCTTATATTTACTTTATTTTACTGCTATGTAAAGCAAATCACGTTAGTAAATAGTCAATATTAACACCCATTTTAGTAAAATTTTAGAAATGCGCGAATAACGACACTACTTTAAAAATTGTCTCATTATTAACACGTAATTAAATACAACTTTACCTCAAGTAGGCCTTGAGTTTCATGTCGTCACATCAGGACATCACAATTTATTAGCAATTTAATATTAATAGGATCTAAAATTCCATTTCTAAATTCTGTCGTTGTTTTCTACAGAAATATTCATAATTATGTTTATTGTTACGCCTATGCTGAACAATAATATCTATACTGCGCAATAAATGAAACAAGCTTCCCGTTCACAAATATTGACAAAAAGACACCTACGTCACAACTTCTCCCTTCGTCCCTTTCTTTATTACAACTATTACATTAATTACAAAAAAAAATTACATTATCTTTCTTTTGTTTTCGTTCAAATAAGAGTGTTTCCGTCATTAGGTCAAAAACCTAGTGGTCCACAATATTATTGGCCAAAACTTATGATAGCGAATTTATGTATTAAAATTCTATCTTATGAGGGATGTGATAAAATCAAGTTGTTGCTCCTTGTTGGAATGACATGATGAAAACGTAGTTAGCCTTTAAACAGAGATATCAACAACAATTAAGAAATAAATTATAAGAAAATGTTACTCATATAATATAGTTTAGCTTATATCATATGGACCATCGTATAACCTTAATTCTAAGTATACTCCATATACATTATTAATTTACGAATCAAGTGCGGACCTAAATTAAACGACTTCAATTACATCCACAACTAATACAACATGGGTAGACGAAAAAATAGTCAAATAAATACGCGCATTACTCAAAAAATTCGTCAGATATTAATTAAATTTAAATGGGACCACAAGACAAGTATCAGCTTTCGATTAAAACAAGAATAATCAAACTAGGTACACCCAGTGAAAATTTATACGGTACTAGCCGACCCGTGCCCACTTCGTTGGGCGTTATAATCCATTTTTCACATAAGAAGGGTACGGTGAAATTTGATATGTTCCAATACACTCTCACTATTTTCAGCAAATCAGATAAATATAAATGTTTTAAAATCACCAATTAATTTCTAAGGCAAATAATAATGCTTGATTAGATTGAATTGTTGACACGGCACGTCAGGGGGCGCAGGTTCAAATCCTGCTGATTTAAAATCTTTATATATTTTTATCTTTTTCCTTTTATCTTGTCACTCCTGAATAGTGTAGCTTTCTGTTAGCGAAAGAATTTTCATGATCGGATCAGTATTTGCGAAGATTACCCCGTATATACAAACAAAGTTATAAACTTTACCTCTTTATAATATTAGTGTAGATAATACAGCGTAAGTCGACGAAAAAATAGTCAAGTAATAAGGGTATTCCACTGTTTGAAAAAGTACTTCAAAATGTTGATTTTCTAATAAAAAGCCACAAAAAATATATACAGGGTGTATTTGGAACGCATTGAAAAACGAAGAGGTATGATAGTGTTGGCTTAACCTGACATGATACAAGTGAAAAAAAAGCGAAAAAAAAATTTTTTTTTTCCTTTTTTTATCATTTTTTTTTTGTATAGTCCGGTTTGGAAAAAATAATGAAACAGAAATTTGAAGATAATGCTTTAAAATAATCGTGTTTGGTACAAACTGTCAATGTAATGCAAACCGTTCATACGCGCCATCAGCTGACAGAGGTCAACGGCACGCGGTAAACGTACTCGCCGCCGCGCGCACGTTTAATTTTCGTTCCGCCGCCTCCCGCGCCCCGCGCGGCATGATACATTGCTGCCTCACATAATACAGAAGTCCTAAAATGTTCTTAAAAAAACGTTTCTGGGATAAATGGTTATATGCATTATATAGTATATAAATAGTATATTACGTGGTTTAAATCTTACAAAGCGTTCCAAATACACCCAGTATTTCGGCAAAATAAACACGCTTTCATGCCATAAAATTAAATTAAATTTTAAACCTTTTTTATTACCGCGAAAACGCTACAGCCATTTTGGTGACGTAATATGTGCAATAACAAAAGTGTTTGACGTATGTAAGAGAGTAACATAACCTACAATTACTATGACAACCATCAACAAATTAGTAATGAATGCATATTATTTCAGTTGGAACAAGATATGAAGAGTTATTATACGAAAGAACACAACTATTACTCCTTGAAGTTAAAATTGATAGATATTATTGATATAGATAGCCATTAGATAGCTGTGGACAGCACTGACAGAACTTTGTTATTGCCCGTATGACGTCACACCATGGCGGCTCGTGTTTTAGGTCACGTGATATACAGATTAAAATATACGACTTTTAATTTCAATATAATAAATCAATAATGTGCTTTTATGATTCCAAATCAGAATATTTAGGTGTATTTTTATATAAATTTTAATTTTTATCAAATTTTATAATTTATTTTTCACTACGGAAAGTACCCTATTACGCATTATTATATATAACTCGAAAAGTACTTGTCAGATCCCAATTAAATTTAAATGGGACCACATGACACGAAACAGCTTACGAGTAAAAAAAATCATCGAATCGGTCCACCCATTCAAAAGTTGAGGTAAAATAAAAAAAAATTAAAATAAAAATCGAATTGAGAACCTTTTTTAGAAGTCGGTTAAAAAGAGAACATAATCTTATAATTTTATAAGTTAAAAGTAACCCTTTAAAATGTTTTGGCAATTATAAGGTGACATGTGCTTAACGATTTTACAAACCCGTGTGAAGTGTTGTCGGGCTGATTCCGTAAAGAAAAATAACAATATGACAAAATAATAATTTGCAGATAAAATTATCTTAACATTTGTTTCTTTTAGAAAACAAGCAACAAAATAAGTATGTACATTATCTTAAAAACCCCCTCTTATAATAATAGCATTAAATAAATACTTTCAATGATTTTTATAAAGTAAAAATTAAAAGTATTTTAGTTTTACATTAATAGAAATATCAATACATGTTTTAATAATTAACGTAAAATAATAAAACAGTAAAATACAAAAAGATTCAGTTTGTGTTAAAAAAATTCACAAAATTAATCGCCTAGAAACATAGCATCTTAAATATTATATGAATAATATTCATATAGTCTCGAAATGTATATATTACGAACATTGTTAGTTCTGATATGGCAATACAAAATGTTCTCCTATTATATTAAATAAAATACATTTAAAATAGTATTTTCAATATTATTGAAACTTTTATGTAAATACGTCAAAATCAGTTTAAAATTTAGTAAATATGGTTTAGTTTAACAAGATAAAACACAAATTTAAAAAAGGACTATGACTGTCGGCTTTGGTTGAAAAAAAAAATGATTGATTTTTTTCAATTAGGAATTAGTTTTTACAGAAAATTATTTTACATATAGTAGAGGAGACGTGGAACATCGACCTTTACCGATCTGATAACTCGATGAGACATATTTTTTTATCAAATATAATTTATAAACAAATATGCCTATGATAAATTGCCTATGGAAAAGTGGTCAAGGCTATTTTTTTTACCATATTTTTTTTAACATTGATATGTCAAAATAATTTATGAATTAAAACAGATTTAAATACACATGTATTTTAATCTGTCCTCTTTAAAAAAAAAAGTTGTGACTAAAACAAATGCACACAATTAAAGGACTACTAAAATATTGTAACAATATTGAAGTAACTACACTGAGACAGTTTTGATAAATTACTGAAACCAGTGTATTACACAATATACTTCATAACTGTTAAGAACAATATTTGTTAATTTTTGAAGCAAATATTGTTAAAAAATGCTCTAAATATTTTAAATTATGTACTAAAAATCTATGTAACTGACTAGTGAGTTAGTCTTCTGTATGGTGATAATTTTTTAAACTGATTTTGGTATTTAAGTAAATAACATAATAAGTTATATATAGTAGAGTTACTATTCTTATACTGTCAATAACATGTTACTTTTAATTAACACACTGATACATAAACACAGATTAAAATGGTCTAGAAATTTACGTAATGTCATTTAAGGGTAATCAAAGTCGAGCTTCTCTATTGCAGAACTTAACTTGTTGAATTTATATTACATGTACTATTGTAGATTTAGCCCAGTCGAATTAGTATTTTAGATTTACAAAAATTGAAAGCAGCAATTTTCCTTCAGAATTCGTTTGAGGGGGTCGCTGGTAGTCTAAATTTAAAAAGGAGGGGTACCAGACTTGTTGCTTCATCCGCGATCTTGATTTAAAGGGTTAGTTTTTTTTATTATTATTATTTTTTATGTAACTAGGTTGGCAAACAAGCGTACGGCTCACACCTTCAACACCAGAAGCATCGCAAGCGCGTTGCCGACCCTATCCCCAATCCCCCCCAGGAGCTCTGGTCACCTTACTCACCAACAAGAACACAATACTGCTTGGAAACAGTTTTATTTAGCTGTGGTCTTCTGTAAGGTCGAGGTACTACCCCAGTTGGGCTGCTCCATATTTTGAGCAGGAATTTCCTGCTGTGCCCTAACCCAGTTCAGTCTCTTGAATAACTCGTTTATTTTCAATTTTACGCGAAAAATAGTTATGTATTACAAATTGTTTAAAAATTAAATTTCCTACAATTTTGGTCTCCATCAATTTTTTCGTAAGATCGATATTTTTCGATTTACACAGATATATTTCAGATTATTATACATATATATTTCAGCCCGTTTTTGAGCTAATTTGACTGGGCTAATTGTTGAGGAATTAATATGCTAATTCTTTTTGTGTTATAGATGCATGTCTGAAAACTATAAAACATTAGATTTAAATGTAAAAAAAAAACTTATAAATATACAAGATACAATCGAACAAGAGGCATTAAATTAAACCTCAAGAGGGTAACCCACTAAAGGGAAGTTAAATAGTAACCAGTAATTAAGGATAAGTTTACAACAGAACTTTAATGCTTATATTTGACTAGTTTTTTGTGTATGAATAAAGAATGTATGTACGTAATCGTAACCGAAACCAATATAATATTTTTCAAATATCTGTATCTGAAATGTCATATCCATATTTTTCACCCATAACATCCTTAGATGGTAGTAGTGGTTTAATTTAATACCTCTCGCTTGAATATATCATCTGCAGTACACGTAAACAATAAAACATCTAGACCATTTTAATAAATTCACACAAAGCATATTGTAGTCTATAAATGTTAATAGCCTATTATAAAAGCATGACTTATTTTCAAACTTCATTTGTCTAATTATGGCTATAAAAAATGATATCAAAAATGTTTATTTTAATACTATGAGATGTCTACAAATTATAACTTGTTTTGCTTGGTTAACTGGATTGTCTTTGGATCCCACTTATTCATCTAATACAGACTGACTGACAGACTTTCCTAAATAAGACTAGAGTTCTGTTTATTAAAACTAATATTTGGAATGCTATCTATATGAATACTAGCTGACCCCGCAAACGTTGTTTTGCCATATGTGTTATTATTCCCTTTAATCCCCCCCCCCCTTATAACTTAGGGGTATGAAAAATGTTCGCCGATTTTCAGACCTACCCAATATGAACACAAAATTTTATAAAAATCGGTCCAGCTGTTTCGAATGAGTATTGTAACTAAAGAATTATTTGAAAAGATTGTGACAAAAGAATTTTATATTTAAGATAAATAATTCTTTTAATATCAATTTAGATATCATTGCATCATTACACTCACATTACGACTCACAAAAGCGAAGCAAATCTTTAAGGCTTATCTTTTTGTGTAATAGATGATCTGATATTTGGATATAAGCATGTCACAATTTTTACCTATCAACCTACCGAAAATCTTTTAAAAGCTAGCTTTATAATGAAACTAGCGACCCGCTCCGGCTTCGCACGGGTGCAATGCTGATACTAAATCACTACATATTATAAAACAAAGTCGCTTCCCGCTGTCTGTCTGTCTGTATGTATGCTTAAATTTTCAAAACTACGCAACGGATTTTGATGCGGTTTTCTTTAGTAGATAGAGTGATTCAAGAGGAATGCTTTTATGTATAATATACATGCATATTATAGTAGAGGAACACTGGTAATTTTAGAGGTTTCTAACGTATCTTTTATTGTAGATAGTATTTAGTTTCAGCATTGCAACCGTGCGAAGCCGGGGCGGGTCGCTAGTATAAAATATAAAATAAATATTTGCAATCTAAGCGCAAAAAATGTGTTTATTTACGACATCGCATTAGAAAACTTTAAAACTATCAGTGTTCCTCTACTATATTATGCATGTATTATACATAATTATAAACCTTCCTCTGGAATCACCGCATCAAAATCCGTTGCGAAGTTTTAAAGATCTAAGCATATATACAGACAGACAGCGGGAAGAGACTTTGTTTTATAATATGTAGTGATGATAGCAAATATGACTCAAGCATATATAATTAGTATGCATTAAGTCTATAAAGAATGCCAGATTCTTCTGCAAATAATTCATCCTTACCATGAAAGTTTTTATAAAATATCTTTTTAACTTTGGCTGTTTAGGCTGTATCACAATCAGTCTGTAAATAAGTGGTAAAGATTAGATATAAACGGAACAAACATCGAATATGTCATTGAAGAGTACTTCTATTAGACTAGGAGGCCTCGCGGTTCCCTCTATTTTGAATTTCTACATCATATTGATATATAATTATAATTACATGTTTGCTTGCAAAGCCGACACCTTATATTTATTAGCCTACCACATTTTTAAAATAAAATAGCTTTTCTAATGCAAAGTGAAATTTTTACATACACTAATGAAATCTTAGCCTAAGGTTTTTAAACTCAGCATCATTATAGAATTGTGAGAAAGAAGACAGAATATAGAACTAACAGTAATCTTGATGATAATACAACATAAAATGTTCCTTATGATTGTAAATCCAAGATGGCCGCCGATACAAAATAGTGGATCACATATGACTTCACAACAACCTCAATATGTGTATCAAATGAAAGGGCTTGTTTGGTAGAATAGAGCTCACTATGAAAAATCCAAGATGGCCGCCACCACAAAATGGTGGATTACATATTTTCCACAAATACCTCAATATGGAACAAAATGCAAGGTAGCACAGTAGACCACGCAGTTGTATATTTAGGCTCAAAATTGTTTGAGGAAGGACAAGCATACGTAGCTCCGAGTCGAGTGAAGTATTTGGAAGGATTGTGTATTGAAGAGTAAGATTGCAACAAATTATCAGGAAACAAATCATGTAGTAGTGAGGCATTACATGAATGAGTAGTGAGGCATTAAATGAACTCAATAGAATAAGAAGTATCAACTAACATGTTGGGCACGTGAAATTTCTATCATAATGTTTACTCTGGATACGCTACGCACAACGATTTTATATTTGTCTGATCAATACCCCAGATTGATGCGATTGGTGCGATCTGGTTGCTTACTCTTACCGAATTATTTTTTAGATTTTAGTACATAACCTAACTACATCATTTTCATTATAATGAAACCGTTTCACATAAAAAAAACTTAGTTTATTTTATTTAGCAATTAAAATTACTTTCTCAGTATTAAAATTCTCAGTAATAGCTATGGAGGTACAAGCTTTTGTAAGCATCATTATGTCATACATGTTCTAACATATATTAATAAGGTTTTTTAGAAGCCACTAATCCAATCAATCAATCAATCAAGGTTTTTTATTCATATTACAAAATTTTTAAAGAGCTCTAATTGAACTTCATTAGAAAAAAATGCTTTTAAATCAGGCCAAATTAAAGTTGAGAGTTTAATTTGTTGAAATTATAAAAGTATATCTTAAAGATTTTATTTCATTTTAATTTTATTATGATGAAACAACTTTTTCGGATTTTATCGCGGTTTATTAGGTACCCAACGTTACAGATACTTACTACACTTTGCTACAGCAACCATGGTGGGCTTATTTTAATTTTGTTTTCTTTTCAGAACAAAAAAAAAATTATGACTGAATTGAAGAGTTAGAGTGAGTTAGTCGAGAGTAATCGATAAGATACGAAAACTTGTACACCAAGACCTCCGCTGCTCAAATACGAGAGAGATCACAACTCTTATTGAGCAGAATAGGGGGTCCAAGGACTTCCAAAGGCCATTGGGGAGAAACCTTCTTGCGAAGCTCAAAACAGCGGATGGCAGAACCGTTCGCTCTCGCCCTCAGATTCGAGAAGAGGTTGAGAAATTTTTATGGACAGCTGTACTCGTCGAGCGCACGCAAGCCTGAGACTTGGGACCCCGAATATCCACGTGCACCACTGGTGCTCCATTATTCGGATGACATCCAGGACATCGAAGTAGATGGGATTAGTGCAGCGCTCGGGCAGCTTAAAAACGGAAGGACACCGGGGGATGACGGAGTTACGACTGAGCTCCTTAAAGCCGCAGGGTGACCTGCCCTAAAAGGCTTGGCAAAACTCTTTAACGCCGTCATCCACCGAGGTTCACAATCGGAGGCGTGGTCCAGGAGTGTAGTGCTGCTGTTCTTTAAGAGAGGTGATAAGTTTCTGTTAAAGAATTACAGACCAATCTCACTTCTGAGCCACGTAAATAAGCTGTTTTCGAGGGTTGTTACGAATCGTCTCACCAGAAGACTCGACGAATCCCAACCACCGGAGCAGGCTGGGTTTCGAAATGGCTACAGCACCGTGGACCACATCCGTACTGTTCGGCAGATAATTCAAAAGACAGAAGAATATAATCAGCCGCTGTGTATGCCATTTGTGGACTACGAGAAAGCCTTCGACTCTGTCGAGACTTGGGCTGTCCTGGACTCTCTGCAGAGATGTCATATCGACTGACGATATATCGAGGTACTAAGATGTATGTACGACGCGGCGACGATGACCGTTCATATCCAAGACCAGAGAACAAGACCCATTTATCAAGACAGGGAGATGTAATATAACCGAAACTGTTTAACACTGCGCTGGAGGATGTCTTTAAGACCTTGAATTGGGGGGAACGAGGAATCAACGTCAACGGCGTATACATCTCTCACCTTCGTTTCGCCGACGATATCGTCATCTTTGCGGAGACGTTGGAAGAGCTAGGCCAGATGCTGGCCGGCCTAAACGAGTCCTCCCTACGAGTCGGTCTCGGTATGAACTTGGAAAAAACGAAAGTTATTTTTAACAACCAAGTCATACCGAGACCGATATCGGTCGATGGTACCCTTCTCGAAGTTGTTCAGGATTATGTTTACCTAGGCCTTACCATCCAACTAGGCCGCAACAATTTCGAAAAGCAGGCCGATAGGAGGATTCGGTTTGGCTGGGCGGCGTGTGGCAGGCTTCGAAGGGACTGGTCCACAAGTTTAAAGTCGCTCAACGTACATTATAACGGGCTATACTTGGGGTTTTTCTCAAAGATAGAATTAGAAATTAGATTATTCGCGAGAGAACAAAAGTAACCGACATAGCCCACAAAATTAGCAAGTTGAAGTGGCGGTGGGCTGGTCATCTGTGTCGCACGACCGATGGCCATTGCAGTTGACGTGTCCTGGAGTGGGAACCGCGTATTGGCAAACGAAGTGTAGGACGCCTTTCGGCCCACTGGACCGACGATCTACGTAAGATTGCCAGTGTAGGCTAGGTGAGGATTGCGGAAAACCGGGATGTCTGGCACGAACTTAGGGAGGCTTATGTCCAGCAGTGGACTGCAAATAGGCTGAACTGACAGACTGACTCAATAAGTCTAGAAATGTATAGAAATTAAATATTTCTAAGATTTATATCTATTTTGATTCATTGAAATACAAATATGACAATTTCTTCATCACTATGTCCCTACACAAAATTGTTTTAATCTAGAAACCAAAAATAAAAATCTATGCACTATTTACTAAAACAAATATGCCACAGGTTCTTAAACAAAATTATTAAAAAAAAGAGTAAAAAGTTTATGATTATGTCACTATCATATCTTTAACTTAAAATTTCTAACATTAAGATCAACTTAATTTTATTAGATTGGAAGCAATTTTAATAATTTAAATGTATACAAATATGTTATGAAACAGTCTTGATAGTCATGCTTTTAAAATAGCCTATTAATAATTATTGTTTTTACATATACCTTTCTTCCTTTCAAATACAACCACTCGGCATTTATTCCTTTACATTTATATAAATTTACCTTTCTTCATGGTGTTGAGTGACGTTGTTTCTAAATTATTCTTGATGTTAGAGTTAATTAGTTTTGTATAGCCATTTCAGAAACTTTCGATGTTCATAAAATATGGATATATTATGAGAAGAAAATTACTTTTCAATGAATATTTGTTTTGTAGGAGTGAGCATTGAGGAATCCCCCCTGGAATAAATTCCTTATAAGATACTTAGGCCCGCCCGTGTATCGAAGTTGTTAACCCTTGCAATTGGGTCACACCTCTAGCACAACCCTCTTCAGGTAAGAGGTGCCGGGCCTGTAGGAATAAAATACAAGGCATTAATTTTGTGAATTTCACACAGGAGCCATCGAGTGCTTAGCAGCTCATGGCCAAGAGAAGCTGCGTGGGTAAATAAAACAGAAGAGGAAAACAACTTTGTATACCTTCAAAAATGAGCACTGTTGCATTATGATGGCTCAAGTGAGCTAAGAATAATAAAAATATGCATTGTGATCCTACCTTAAGTAAAGTATTGATTTCCCTCAGTGAGGTGATAGGAAATCCTTCCTTTTCCTTCTCCATTTTCAGTCGTTTTAAAGCAACAATCTCATCTGTTGTCTTATCACGTGCTCTGTAAACAACTCCATAAGTCCCTTCTTCAATTCTGTTGAGACATTGAAACTCCTCAACTGAACGACATCCCTATAAATTATAATTAATTACTTAAAGTTCATTTAAAGTGTGTGACAACTACTTACTAGAAGTTAACAAATTTGGTAACTTACGCAGATAACGTTGTCCCAATAAGTAGATTATATATTAATTTCTTGCTATTGTAAGCAATTATAGTTTTTAAATCTAAAGTGTTTTTTAAACATAACCAAGATATGACAAATAAAAAGGAAAATTTACCTGCAGTGCGGGAAAGTATGGGGGTAAAGCATTCATAGCTTCTTCTCTCAACCTTACATCTTCATCATCATGAGGCTTTTCTTCTTCAATGTTTGATTTCCCGTTTTCGTCGGGTGGGGGAGGAGAAAAGGAGTGTGATCGACTTCTACTTTTTGATCTTGATCTTGACCTTGACCTCGATCTTGACCTTAAATTTAGTTTTCACATTAGCCAACTCAATCAAACAATGCTCGCTTTAAATAAAAAAATACACTCTGGTACAGTCAATACATATCGTCAACTGTCATTTCACAATATAATATAGTAGTATAAAAACTACCACAGATAAGAGAAGCAAAAAAAGAATGAAAAAAACGCAAGGTTATTATAATTTTATATTTTAAAAATTAAAAAACATAAACAAGATTTTTAAGAGAAAGAAAATTATCTTACCTAGCAGACTCATGCGATGATGGACTATCGTTATTTGTTTTTAAACAAACAGGAGATTTAGAATTCTGCTCAGACTTCTCTTTCTCATTATTAACTTCTACTATGTCATCTTTCTCCAACTTTTCTTCTCTGTTCTCATCTTCAGATTTTGAATCATCTGACCCTGAGTCAGTATCTGAACTTTCCTCTTCTGTTTCAGTATTAGTATGTTCACCTGCAATTTTTCAGGAATCTAAGTATAGCAAGCGACATCCATATTTTAAAAACATCAAAGCATATCAAACATTTTTATTTTTATTGATAGTAGTATCATCTAACACATTACACCAAGAAGATTAATTATAGTATTGAGAAGTTTTGGTTTGATGATTAATATGAGAAAAGACAGCATTATTAATTACATATTATTTATGGACTTTCAAAGAAAGTTATGTTTATACAACAAAAAAGTTTCTTGTTAATAGTTTCTGATCATTTTATTCTCTCTGTATTTAATATTTAGTGATAATAAAATCATAATCACACAGTGAAAACACATTCTAAACAAAACAGTCTCAGCTTTATATGTCCTTTAGACCTTACCTGTAGTATAAGATATTACAGCTTACAGGCAATCGCAAAATGTTTAACAACTTCTATAAATAGAACTCTTCTATACTATTTTTGGATTACATTACCAAAAATATTTTAATCATAATGAAATGAGAAATTCCCATTCAACTTTTTCTTTCAAGCCTATTATTAAATGTAAAAACTTACATTTAATACTTATTCATTGTATGTAATATAAATAGAAATAGATAATGGTTTTCCTTTTACAGACTACTTTAATTACTTTTAATATTTATATACTTACCTATATAATGTGACAAAAACTGTTAATCATAATAAAAAGTTTTTACCTTCTTCTGGCTCAGAATGTGGTGACTCACTCTTCATCTCTACATCACTGGCATCAGACAAAGTAACAACGGAGTCATCACATGTTGGGGAATGGTCAGTCTTATTCTTCTTACTAGACACTTCGTTGGGTGAAACAGATCTTTTCTTACCCCGTCGTCGACGCTCTTCACGCCGTGCCTCGAGCTCGGCTCGAGACTCATGTTTCCTTTTTTCCATTTCTCTTTCTACAACAAAAAATTAATAAAATGGTAGTTAATATAAAAAAAATTGTAAGTTAGCATTAATCCTGTCAAGCCTACTCTCATATATGAAGTATGGTAGAAATAATAAATAATGTTTATGTGACTTTTAGTCAAATTCAATAAATATACATTCCATACTCATATACATATAGTATATACATAAAGGGAAGTTTTAGAGATTACTAGCTGACCTCGCAAACGTTGTTTGGTCATATGTTACTAGCTGACCCCACAAATGTTGTTTCGCCATATATAACCCCCGCAACCCCCTCTTGTGGTTGGAATTTCGTAAAACCCGTTCTTAGCTGACCTCTACTCGGTGAAAGGAATATTCCTACCAAATTTCAAGTCTCTACGCCTTATGGTTCCAGAGATATCGGGATGAGTCAATGGGTGGAAATCTCTTTTATATAATTATATATAGATTAGCCCCCGTAATCCATATTTATTTATATATTTATACATGTATTTTTTATAAGTATGTTTATAGAAAAAAAAATACGTAGCTAGACCAGTCAGCTGTTACCTATAACACAAGCATTAAGTTGCTTACTTTAGGAACAGACGACAGTGTGTGTATTGTGTAGATATAAAAATAAAAATCCCCCGCCTCTCCCTTATAACTTAAGGGTGTGAAAAATAGATGTTGGCTGATTCTCAGACCTACCCAATATGCACACAAAATTTCATAAAAATCGGTCCAGCCGTTTCGGAGGAGTATGTTAACTACTTACTTCTTACTTCATTAAACTTAAACATAAATATGTTTAGCTTAAATCTAGAAAAAGTAAAGAAAGAAAACATGTCATTTATTAAGATTTCAATTAATGTTTCTACTTTAAATTACTAAATAAACAAAGTTGAATGCAGATCATAAAAGGTAATAAAATAAATATTTACCTGCTTCTATTAGTCTCTTTCTTCTTTCTTGCTGATGTTTATCAAGGGATCCATAACGGTCTGAATTTTTTTCTCTCTCATATTCCAAGTGTTTTTTTGTATCTTTTTCATAGTCTGTAAGCTTTTTAGTTTCTTGACTTTGCAATTCTTTTGATATTCTTTTACTAAGTAGCCTAGTTCTTAAATCTTCTAATTCTTTATCACCGGAGGATTTGTCTCTATTCTCTTTTTCAATATTTTGCGTTCGCCCCTCTTCCGCCAACATTCTTAATCTAGATTCTATTCTATCAGTTTCTATTCGCTTCCTATCGTTTTCATATTTATACTGACGACTGTCTCGATTTACATATAACTCTCTGTCTCTTTGTACATCCTTCTCTTTATACACTTCCTTTTCGCGATATGCTTCTTTGGGCCGACCACTCTCCCTATATGGTGCATTATCCCTATACATTTCGCGCTCTCTATAATGTTCTCTCTCCCTGTATGGATCCTTGTCTCTGTATACATCCTTCTCCCTATAAACATCTTTGTCTCTTATCTCTTTCTCTCTGTACATTTCCTTTTCTCGGACATCTTTTTCACGGTACATTTCCTTTTCTCGGTACGCTTCCTTCTCTCGATAGTATTGCTTCTCCCTATAGTAATCTTTAGGAATATCTTCACGTTCTAAATTTTTAGTAAAATCACGTTTTGTTTTTTCCGACTTATCACGTTCCCTGTTGAAAAAATAATTATTTTGTTGTACACCCCCAGAGCAATGAGTCAGACCTTAAATAATATGATTAACATTAATAAAACAATACACACATAAGTAATGTTTTACTTATACTATAGTAACAAACGTACCTGTAAAGATGTTTCTTCTCCTTCCTGACACTTTCCTTGTACCTGTCTTTCGCTGTTCGTTTATGGCTTCTTTTGTCTCGATGAGATCGAATCACGGCTTGTGGTGGTTTAATGACTAATGCATCGGCGTTGTCCCGATCCTCATCAGATAAACTAAAATATTCCATTAAATTTAATGCGTGAAACATACCCAAAATGCTATACCATTGGATCAATATAACCTGCCTTGCACATTCGTAATACTAAACTATATCAATAATACCATTATATCTTTCGAGTACTTGAAACAGTTAACTTACCTAAAATCCATTTCGTCTTGAACTGGACTTCGCGCTAATTCACCATCCTCACTCTGATCGTCTTCGTAATTACTCATGGTGTAACTAAAATTTCACTTTAATTGACCACTACAACGCAAACCAATATTTTTTAACACAATTACACAATTTATTTATAAAACTAAAATGTATATGATATCAAAATAAATTCACAACGAATTACTATTGATTAACACACTTCAAAATCTAAAACACTATTCAATTAGTACTCAAAAGTTTAGAGAAGAACACACGCCATTTTGTTATTTTGCTTTGCCATGACGGACGGAAGTCGGAAACATGGAGAATCCGAGAATAGAGATTGAACCTTTCTATTCTCCATGGACGGAAATATGAATATCGTAACTCGAAGAAATCGTAGATTTATTTATCTATGGACGGAAACGAGTACGCAGAGTTGCCAACTTTGGGGATTTTCCCTTAATTTAGGGATATTTTGCAAGTAACGGGAAAGTTTTAGGGGATACATTTTTTAAGGTATTTTTTTGGGAATTTTAATTCGTCATAACGTTATATATTTTAATATAAAAAAACTATTAAAAATAATGATTCCTCCATTATCAATTTTTAAAATAACATGTTTAATAAATATACTAAAGCAAAGATTACAAAATAATTTATTTTCTATTTTAAAACCCTTTGCAAAATAAAAAAAAAATTAATAAAAAAATCTGACTTATTTTTAAATAATTTCAATTTTTAGGTTTAGGGGATTTTGTTTTTAATTTAGGGGCTTTTCTTAAAAGATTTAGGAGAAAGTTTTTTCAAGAGTTGGCAGCACTGTAATAACGTACCTCAATATAACGAATTCCTCGATTTAACAAATTTTTCGTAATCCCCTTGAATTGTCCATAAGATTCAATATAAAATATAGGTACCTTTACATTTCGAACATTTTTTTCGAATATCCTCTTTATAACGAATTTTCAACTATCAAGAAAAAGTATAAATACCTCTAATTAACAAATTTTGTCAACCCAAAAACCTTTAAATATAAAGTTTCCACCAATGTATGACTATGATCTTACCTACCTAATTGTTTATAACAAAACACAATCCCGTATCTCAATTCAAAAAAAAATTGTCAAGCGCAACCTCGTATCTTAAAATACAAGATGGCGCATATAAATAAACAAGTTCCCTCTCAGCAGTGTAGTGTTATTTAGTTCAATACTATAAATATAAAAATAATCTTTCAGTAAATTTAATTGTCATTTAAAGTGAATAAACAATAGTTAATAAACACATTTTTTATTATAGTGAAAAAATATCACAAGTAATAAAAATTAAATTAATTATCAAACTAAGAAAAACGTTAGTGTCGATTATTGAAAGTCGTTTTGATAATCGATACTAACGTTCTTTATTTTACACTTGAATTTGACGCTAAGCGCTGAAATTTATCGCTACAATTTTTTCAAGATGGCGCATTGTTCAATTGTCGTCACGTGACCAAATTTGACGCTCAAAACCAGCGTCAAGCGTCACATGAAAATGCACCCTTCATACTCATTTGAATTTTACCGCCCCTACCCCAGCCTATAAAAGTATATTTTTTGTAATAATAAAAATACTGACCGATGTATTTTAATTAGCTCTATACAAAAACATCGCCAGCTTAAACTGCTCCACCTTATATTTCTAATGAAAAATCAATAAAGATTTGGGAAAAAAAAATTATCTTAATTTTGATACAGCCATATCTTTTTAAATAAACAATATTTCAAACTGCTCCAAACTGCTTCAAACTGCTCTACATCCATATAATACTGCTCCATAGTAATTTTTATCGGCTCCGCTATAGTTAACTGTAAAATAAGTAAAATTCATTTTGTCATAAATGAGCTGACTGAAGCGGGTAGCGCGCAGGCGCGGATCTCATTCATTGCCGTATTGCCGGGATAAACTTTAAATTAAGGTCAAGAATTCATGCGTTCGTGTCATCATAGTTTTGTTTTAAAAACATGATGTGTGGTTTCAAAAAATTTTATTTCATTAATAATTTGAAAAATTAAATAATTGCACTCGCATTTTATTCCAATATGAACTTGACTGAACTAAGTATTTGCAATTAATATTAGAAAAAAAATTTATCAAGTTACTACTGAGATCTATTAAATAAATTTAATAATCCTTACATCGCATAAAAAATAATAAAATTGTATAATAAAATTTTCACAGCATTTCAAATGCAAGACGTTATTTTACTCGAATCACGAGGATTATTTTTTATTTTATTTTGGGCAGTACGAAGCAGGTTCGCGGGTGTCGCTGGATTCTCGCTGAAGTCTTTCGTTCACTGTCTATCTGAAAGTCGCGATTCAATAGACTGAATAGAAGAGCAACGACTGCGAGTATTTGAGGCAGGACTCGAGACAGCTGCTTGCTCGATGGCTCTTGGGAGTCTGTTGCGTTTGTTGCTAGCTGGAGAATCCAGTTGAGATATATACTCTCATCAAGAATTACTTCTTTGGGAAGACTCGTAGAATCGTCTACCACGTGATGTTAATCTAGGTGGTTCTGAAATATTGAGGTTTGAGATATTAAGAATCTGAATTATTAATAATTGAAAATAATTGAATGAAAAGCTTGAGCTTACCAATAATAATAGCTGGCACCTTCTTGGGTACCGACGAGTTACCACGCTTCGGCGTCGATCAAAGTATTTGTAGTATAGTAAAGTATTTGCTCGGTCCTTATCTATACATTGACACTGATGATGCGTATGCCAGCTCAGGTTATGCTAAAGATCTGAAAATAGATATACAGAATTTAACAACAAATTTAAACAACATACCAACAAAAATCACAATTCAACAACAAATTTATATCCTTGGAGGTGTAATACGATACATACCACCCATGGGTGATAGTCAAATAGGCCACTACGTTGCTTACTGCTATACTGCTCAAAAGCGATGGATTGAAAAAAATGATCTCTTGAAAAATAGTGTTGTTCTATCCGACAAGCAGTTGCCATCATTCAAAGTTTCTGCAATTTTGTATGTTAAACGTTAAAGAGTGCTATTGTTATAAAAAAACTATTATTAATTCTAACTTGAAATTTCAATAGTTGAAAATTGTGTTTTAGTATTAACATTAAGACTGAATTTAAGTGAAATAAGCGTTTGTGAAAAGTAGAACAGTAAAATATTGTAATATTGTTGATACCTTTATTTATATTATGTGATTAATAAACAAATAAGTATACTATAGCGGAGCCGATAAAAATTACTATAGAGCAGTATTATATGGATGTAGAGCAGTTTGGAGCAGTTTGGAGCAGTTTGAAATATTGTTTATTTAAAAAGATATGGCTGTATCAAAATTAAGATATTTTTTTTTTCCCAAATCTTTATTGATTTTTCATTAGAAATATAAGGTGGAGCAGTTTAAGCTGGCGATGTTTTTGTATAGAGCTAATTAAAATACATCGGTCAGTATTTTTATTATTACAAAAAATATACTTTTATAGGCTGGGGTAGGGGGGTTTTGAATTTTGAATGCTGCGTCCTGCGTCAAAAAATACGATGCGGCTCACCACTCACCAGTGCTCCCAACTCTTGAAAAAAATTTCCCTAAAACTTTTAATAAAAGTCCCTAAATTAAAAACAAAACCCCCTAAAACCTAAAAAATTTGAAAATCAGTCAGATTATTTTTTTAATTACTTTTTATTTTTCAAAGGGTTTTAAAATAGAAAAGAAATTATTTTGTATACTTTGATTTAGTATATTCATTGAACATGTTCTTTTAAAAATTGATAATGGAGGAATTGTTATTTTTTAATCGTTTTTTATATTAAAATGAAGTTTCATGAACATTTTGACGAATTAAAAATTCCCAAAAAAAAATGTATCCCCTAAAATATTCCTAAATTTAGGGTAAAATCCCCCAAGTTGGCAGCACTGCGGCTGACAGTATACGGCATTGCGTTCCGTTTTAAATAGTAACCAGTATAACTGGCTATAAAGGAACAACTTCACATCACACTGTACAGTGGTCGCAGTGCATATCGGAACATGCTTATAATTTATTTATTTCGTGCAATCAGTGTCTCCATATACACGGTAATTACCGTAGATGCACCGTAATGTGGTCTTAATCTACTTTCAAGGTACTAAGGTATTACCGTGTCGTACATCACCGTATTAAAATTATATCTATAATATACTAGCTGACCCGACAGACGTTGTCCTGTCTTAACTTTTGTATGGGAATATAGAAAAGTGTTGTTTTAGACTTTTTAGGGCAATTTTTAAAATTTTTCTCTCCGTAATAACAATCCTCGCAATTCAAGGAATATTATAAAAAAAGAATTAGCAAAATCGGTTCAGCCACTCTCGAGATTTGCGCTTAGCAACACATTTAGCGATTCATTTTTATATATAGATTACCTACGTTGAAAATATTTCCACATACACTTCGTCAAACGAATCTTAAACGTAACAGCAACACTGTTTTTGGTCTTACACGGCTATTTCTACTCACACATAGACAAAAATAGCCATACCGCGGCAATCTATTTTCATCCTTATTTATATGAGTGGGAAGGATTTAAATGTAATTTATAAGTAGGTAAATTAAGTAGTAAAAGCGTGTTGAATGAATAATATTGTTCAGTGTGCAATACGACAAAAAAAAAACAAAAAACATTTTAATCGAAGTAGGTACTGTTTCAAGATCAATTACTTTTACTTATTTGTTTTAATTTCGTAGTTTATGAAGAATTTCATTTTTTTTTTTACTTTTGTTGTAATTATTAAAAAAAAACAAATATATTTGGATTCACATTGTTGTTATTTTGCTTTCAAAAATTACACGGTAATTTATACGGTACACTTTTAGTCGATCCACCGTAATATTGCTTAAAAACACCGTATTTTTACCCTTGCAACACGGTAATTCTCGATTTACATATGGAGACAACTGCGTGCAATAAAATTAACTAATGTCAAATGTGATTACTGTCAGTGTCACATTACTGTTTATTATTCAAGGCTGTCAAAAATAATTATGTCGTTTTCGAGGTCGTTTTTAGCTTCTTAGCTATTTGTTTTCATACTAATTACTATTGGATGTTGATGATTTTAGGCTAAATAAATATATAATCACAATAATTTACCCCATTTTCTAGTTTGTTAATGTATTCTGACAATCTGTTTTGTTTTGAGTAAATCGTGAGGATACGGTTTAATGAAGAATGGTATGTACAGACGAACGAAACTTAATATAATTATTGAAATATCTTAATCATTTTATAAACAATTTCATAAAACTTACAAACTATACTTTGTTTGAAATTTGCATACACTTTGCACATACTTATAACTCTTTACATTTATAATTTTAATTATGCGATTTCTTCTGTTGTCATTAATCAAAATTGCCATTCTAATCCTATTTTAAACGAGTAAGAGCTACAGTCATTCTCACAGGTTTTTTTGGAATTATTTTGAATCGTAAAAGCTTTTCTTAGCACATGAAATCCTATATGACCAGAATAAATTACCTACTAAAAACATAAATAATTGGTACTTGTGGATTATTAAATTTTTATTTCACAGAATAATAAATTATTGAACACCCTAGCTAATGCAATTGATAATAAGGATGAAATAAAAAAAAGGTCAGAGGCTGGCAAAACTGCTCTTCGTGATCTACAAACCTGTGTTGAAAATTGTCAAAATCGTTTTGGAGGAAGATCTGAACTAGCTACTGAAGATGATATAAGGTATATCATTCAGAATTTTATTTCTTTCTTGCACATATTTTACTCTTTGAAAATTCATTACATTTAACTTCAATATGAAAAGTATTACTAAAATAAGTTTGTTTACAGAATAGTGAACCTGTGTGAGAAATGGGAAAGAATTCTGAGTCATGGACTTAAAACAAATTTGTCAAATTCCGCAATACAAAACTTTGTAGCTGCTGGTTTAAATCTAACTTTTAATATTGTTAACATCGGTAAGTTCGTAATATATTGGAACATTAATATTTTATTTGTTATTATCTATACATATTATAAAAATAAGTCCCCCGGCCGCGTCTTTCTGTCCTCCTGTCTGTCTGAACGCGATAAACTCGAAAACTACCAAACGGATTTTTATACGGTTTTCAACAATAGAAAGAGTGATTCTTGAGGAAGGTTTAGGTATATAATTTATTATGCTTTTATGTAAATAACCTGAAATACGGTGATAAATGTTGAAAAGGTTGCAAAAAATCTTGCCAACTGGGAGCTTTCCTCGCGAACGCTGCGTAAATTAGCAAAGATATAGTTAAGTAATGTACTAGCGAATTCAAAATCTATAAAAATGCTACAAAAAAGTCTGCGATAGCATATCTCTATCTCTAATGGTTGACTTACAATAACCACTTTTATGGTCAATTTTTTTATTAAAAACATTACGTTATATTCAAAGCTATTTTCTTTAGTTCAGTATTAATCCTTATCCAAATGAATATGTTATTTAGCTTAGGCTTTTAATGCAGATTAAAATTGCCCTTTACACTATATCAATCAGATGAATAGTTTTTGAGATATCGTCATTAGAAGTAATTATTAAAAATAAATAATGCACAACGAAGTGGGCACGGGTCGGCTAGTTTTGTATAGGAACATTATATATTTAATATTAAGCTAGTATTAACCATATACATATAGTTGTATATTGTTGGTACCTATTAACTATATTATTCTTTGCATTTACATAATTATTTAAAATTTTCAGTTATGTTTGTTTATTTTTTATATGTTTGTAAAATTGTAAATATCTTTGGCAATAAACTGATTTTATTATTAGTACTAATAATATAAATATTATATTACTGAATTTTGAATGTAACTTATCATTTTATGGTTTTTTGTTGCTTTAGGAAACTCTTTATGGAGCTACTGTTGCCTTCATCTCACAAAACATGAAAAAGAGAGATTTAAAATTTTATCAAATATCAACACTCCTTTAGGCTACTTCAGAGCATTTTTACGAGCTTCATTAAATGAAAGATCATTAGAAAGGTATAATTTGATACATATTTCTTTACAAATCTTTCTACATATTTGTATATGATTACATATTTATTATTTTCTTTTTATGTACTAAACATTAGATATTTACAAAGTTGGGTTTCACATGGGCTGTTAATAGAATATTATGACGAAGGTGCCTTTGTTCGTAGCCCTGAAGCAAACATTCTTCCGAGTGTAGCGTCAGGTAAAATTAAAATTAATATTCTGTAACATGTAAAAAATAACTAGTAGACATAATTAACATTGAACTACTCTGCAGGCTTATCGTCTGTTCTGTTTGCACTATCAATTGACAAAGCAGAACTGAATGAATCACAGCAATTAAATCAAATTAATAAATCGGAGCTTGTTATACCACTCTCTACACCCATAAAAACATCTAGTAACTCGAAAAGAAAACCCATACGTCAAGTTATATCATTTGATAAAGATGGAGAAAAAAATAAAGTGCAACAAAAGAAAATTGTAGAACCTAAAGAGAGTTCTAGTGAATGTTCGTGGAATAGTGCTCCAGCGACCTGTCTTAACTCTCCTGATCCTAAAATTACATCAAAAGTAGTTTCTCTCAGTGAACCGACAAGCTCGGATAGCAAGAGTGCTATAAGACACTTTTTCCCTGACAGCGTCAAAGCAATAGACAGCCCTTTGCAAATGTTAACGAAATTATCCGAAAGTGCCAAAGAAATATTTTCGAGCTCCCAAACTAGTATAGACAAAAGTAATATTGTTAAAGACGACATGTCAGATTTAAGTGTTAATTGTCTTAAGTTATCGGAGAGTGACAGTGAAGAGGTGGCAGGCAGTATTGATGGCAGTACATCATGCTTAGAGCTTTGCTTCACAGAGGATGAAAGTGTTCCAGACGAGAAAAGTTTTAATTCGGTTCTAGAAAATAAGGAAAAAGAATTTATGAATTTACAACTCAAATACAATCAGTTCGAAGCAACGAGTAAAGAGAAAATACATAAATTAGAAAAAGTTGTGTTAGATCTTAGCAAGTAAGTTCAGTCTAACTAATCAAATGTAGGTCACTTTTGATTTCCAAAGAAATTTTAATGTTCTTATTATTTTTTATTGTAGAGAAAATGATAGATTAAAGGAACAGTTGAGGAATTATATGTCGGCAGTGGAAATGGGTAAAGCTTTGAAGAGTAATAACAGCTTTGATGAAGAAATTACGCAATATGAAAAGAAATTAGTTCAGGTATCATTTCTTGCATTACTTATAGTATCTATATATTAATACGTGAAGCAAAAACTGTGTACCCCTTTTGACGGAAATTGCGCATACGGAGGAGTATGAAATTTCATACACTTATCTATACTAATATATAAAGCTGAAGAGTTTGTTTGTTTGTCTGTTTGAACGCGGTAATCTCTGGAACTACTGGGCCGATTTAAAAAATTCTTTCACTGTTAGATAGCCCATTTATCGAGGAAGGCTATAGGCTATGTATCGTCACGCTAAGACCAATAGGAGCGGAGTCCACGCCGACGAAGTTGCGCGCAGAAGCTAGTAGTTTATATGTATAGAGGAGTGCAGAATGCTAATATTTTTTTTAAATTATGCATAAAATATACATTAAAATAATAAAAAAACATTACACACACTACCGTGTATGTGACACACACACGCATATAAGTATTTTGTTGATTATCAAAGTGACTATTTTGTTGATTGTCAAAGTCTGTAGTCAAATTGAAAAAATTAAAAGTTCTTTATTTTCATAATTATTTGTTTTTTTTTTACTTTTCTAATTATGGTCGAATTTCGACCTCTGGACAACCACTAGTTAAAACCCAGTTTGATTTAAGATTTTAACAAGATTAGCAAAATAAATATCCACCAACCAGCATTGGAGCAACGTTGTGGTCTGTGGATTAAGCTCTGATCCTTCTCCTATATGGGGAAAGAGGGTTATGCCCAGCAGTGGGATATTATACGCAGAAGCATAACAAAATAATGTCGGAAAATTATATATATTTACATTTTATCATAGTTTAAATGTTACTTTGCAGGTGGCGGAAATGCACGCTGAGCTAATGGAGTTCAACCAACATTTACAAAAAAGGCTACAAGATCTAGAAACGTCTGGTCTTGAAATAGTTAACCTGCCGGAATCTAATGTTAAAGTATACATTCCCAGTGCGTTTTTAGTTGGAAAGAAAACGCAGTCTTTTCATGTATATCAGGTAATATATCTGTATCATAGTATGTGTATATTTTGTAATATTCTAGCATGTATCGAATTCATTGTATTAGAAGGTAATTTTTAAAAGTAGTCATCTCCAAATTAAAATTGTTTTGAATAAAACTATTTTTAAGTATTGGAAGTAATTCAATTTCTTAGAACCCGAGTTTACATAATATAAATTCATAAAATAGAAGAAAAAAAAAACAATTTTATATTTGTTCATATTTTGAAAAATATATTACAGACGAATTTACTTTCAAATGTTGTCAAGTGGAATTATGGCATAGTGGACTTGACTACTTTTGAAAATTAATTACTGACATATCTAAGTATTCTCTATCCCCCTACAGAGAAGATGGAATGTGCCTAGCAGTGCGATAATACAGGTTGAATCATATCTAATTTCATCACATTATAAACTGAATATTATATCATTTTCAGGTTTTTCTTAAAATTGGTCAAGAGGAATGGAATGTGTACCACAGATACGCGAAGTTTTACGAATTACACTCACAACTCAAAAAGTGTCATCCAGATATCGCAAATTATAAGTTTCCACCTAAAAAAACGTTGCGTAAAAGGGTTAGTATAATTTTTTTTCTTTTATAATAAATTGGTTAAAAATTTTAGTCATAATTTTAAAATCAATCTTTTGTGACGCGTTAGATTACCATCTAACTAATGCATAAGCATCCTGGGCAAGTACCAAGAACCCAATATGTAATTGGTAATAATCAGCCAGATCGTTGATCGACCTGGAAATTGATGCTGTTGGTTGTTATAAGTCTATTTACTCAAAAACTATAGCCTCGTATGCTAAAGAGATCATAATTCCTATTATTCTAAATTACTCACAGTCGCAATTTTAAAAAATCGGATACGTCATATGTTATTAGTGTTATTACAGATACAAACATATGAAAATATTTTTACATCTCGTAAATTGAGGGTAGCTAGACTTTTCTTCTTTTTCTCTTTGAGCTAATTATTATTATAATAGCATATTCCTATTTAACTTTCGTACATATCGGTCAACTATTCAAGTCTAGTACGATTTTCTATACGGTTTAACGCGCCTCAAGGCAGTGGTCTGAAATAAATCGTAAGCCGAAGGCCGTTACGAATAGACTAGGATCCGATATGTGGGTATACGAACAAGCAGTATGTGTGTGTGTGCGAGCAGGACGCGCGCGTGGTGGAGGCGCGGCGCGGCGCGCTGCAGGCGTACCTGCGCCACGTGCTGCTGGCGCTGCCCGAGCTGCGCGCCTGCACCGCCCGCGCGCAGCTCGTCACGCTGCTGCCCTTCTTCGGGTGAGACGAACAAGCAGTATGTGTGTGTGTGCGAGCAGGACGCGCGCGTGGTGGAGGCGCGGCGCGGCGCGCTGCAGGCGTACCTGCGCCACGTGCTGCTGGCGCTGCCCGAGCTGCGCGCCTGCACCGCCCGCGCGCAGCTCGTCACGCTGCTGCCCTTCTTCGGGTGAGACGAACAAGCAGTGTGTGTGTGTGTGCGAGCAGGACGCGCGCGTGGTGGAGGCGCGGCGCGGCGCGCTGCAGGCGTACCTGCGCCACGTGCTGCTGGCGCTGCCCGAGCTGCGCGCCTGCACCGCCCGCGCGCAGCTCGTCACGCTGCTGCCCTTCTTCGGGTGAGACGAACAAGCAGTATGTGTGTGTGTGCGAGCAGGACGCGCGCGTGGTGGAGGCGCGGCGCGGCGCGCTGCAGGCGTACCTGCGCCACGTGCTGCTGGCGCTGCCCGAGCTGCGCGCCTGCACCGCCCGCGCGCAGCTCGTCACGCTGCTGCCCTTCTTCGGGTGAGACGAACAAGCAGTATGTGTGTGTGTGCGAGCAGGACGCGCGCGTGGTGGAGGCGCGGCGCGGCGCGCTGCAGGCGTACCTGCGCCACGTGCTGCTGGCGCTGCCCGAGCTGCGCGCCTGCACCGCCCGCGCGCAGCTCGTCACGCTGCTGCCCTTCTTCGGGTGAGACGAACAAGCAGTGTGTGTGTGTGTGTGCGAGCAGGACGCGCGCGTGGTGGAGGCGCGGCGCGGCGCGCTGCAGGCGTACCTGCGCCACGTGCTGCTGGCGCTGCCCGAGCTGCGCGCCTGCACCGCCCGCGCGCAGCTCGTCACGCTGCTGCCCTTCTTCGGGTGAGACGAACAAGCAGTATGTGTGTGTGTGCGAGCAGGACGCGCGCGTGGTGGAGGCGCGGCGCGGCGCGCTGCAGGCGTACCTGCGCCACGTGCTGCTGGCGCTGCCCGAGCTGCGCGCCTGCACCGCCCGCGCGCAGCTCGTCACGCTGCTGCCCTTCTTCGGGTGAGACGAACAAGCAGTATGTGTGTGTGTGCGAGCAGGACGCGCGCGTGGTGGAGGCGCGGCGCGGCGCGCTGCAGGCGTACCTGCGCCACGTGCTGCTGGCGCTGCCCGAGCTGCGCGCCTGCACCGCCCGCGCGCAGCTCGTCACGCTGCTGCCCTTCTTCGGGTGAGACGAACAAGCAGTGTGTGTGTGTGTGCGAGCAGGACGCGCGCGTGGTGGAGGCGCGGCGCGGCGCGCTGCAGGCGTACCTGCGCCACGTGCTGCTGGCGCTGCCCGAGCTGCGCGCCTGCACCGCCCGCGCGCAGCTCGTCACGCTGCTGCCCTTCTTCGGGTGAGACGAACAAGCAGTATGTGTGTGTGTGCGAGCAGGACGCGCGCGTGGTGGAGGCGCGGCGCGGCGCGCTGCAGGCGTACCTGCGCCACGTGCTGCTGGCGCTGCCCGAGCTGCGCGCCTGCACCGCCCGCGCGCAGCTCGTCACGCTGCTGCCCTTCTTCGGGTGAGACGAACAAGCAGTATGTGTGTGTGTGCGAGCAGGACGCGCGCGTGGTGGAGGCGCGGCGCGGCGCGCTGCAGGCGTACCTGCGCCACGTGCTGCTGGCGCTGCCCGAGCTGCGCGCCTGCACCGCCCGCGCGCAGCTCGTCACGCTGCTGCCCTTCTTCGGGTGAGACGAACAAGCAGTATGTGTGTGTGTGCGAGCAGGACGCGCGCGTGGTGGAGGCGCGGCGCGGCGCGCTGCAGGCGTACCTGCGCCACGTGCTGCTGGCGCTGCCCGAGCTGCGCGCCTGCACCGCCCGCGCGCAGCTCGTCACGCTGCTGCCCTTCTTCGGGTGAGACGAACAAGCAGTATGTGTGTGTGTGCGAGCAGGACGCGCGCGTGGTGGAGGCGCGGCGCGGCGCGCTGCAGGCGTACCTGCGCCACGTGCTGCTGGCGCTGCCCGAGCTGCGCGCCTGCACCGCCCGCGCGCAGCTCGTCACGCTGCTGCCCTTCTTCGGGTGAGACGAACAAGCAGTGTGTGTGTGTGTGCGAGCAGGACGCGCGCGTGGTGGAGGCGCGGCGCGGCGCGCTGCAGGCGTACCTGCGCCACGTGCTGCTGGCGCTGCCCGAGCTGCGCGCCTGCACCGCCCGCGCGCAGCTCGTCACGCTGCTGCCCTTCTTCGGGTGAGACGAACAAGCAGTATGTGTGTGTGTGCGAGCAGGACGCGCGCGTGGTGGAGGCGCGGCGCGGCGCGCTGCAGGCGTACCTGCGCCACGTGCTGCTGGCGCTGCCCGAGCTGCGCGCCTGCACCGCCCGCGCGCAGCTCGTCACGCTGCTGCCCTTCTTCGGGTGAGACGAACAAGCAGTATGTGTGTGTGTGCGAGCAGGACGCGCGCGTGGTGGAGGCGCGGCGCGGCGCGCTGCAGGCGTACCTGCGCCACGTGCTGCTGGCGCTGCCCGAGCTGCGCGCCTGCACCGCCCGCGCGCAGCTCGTCACGCTGCTGCCCTTCTTCGGGTGAGACGAACAAGCAGTATGTGTGTGTGTGCGAGCAGGACGCGCGCGTGGTGGAGGCGCGGCGCGGCGCGCTGCAGGCGTACCTGCGCCACGTGCTGCTGGCGCTGCCCGAGCTGCGCGCCTGCACCGCCCGCGCGCAGCTCGTCACGCTGCTGCCCTTCTTCGGGTGAGACGAACAAGCAGTGTGTGTGTGTGTGCGAGCAGGACGCGCGCGTGGTGGAGTCCTTTCGATACAGACTACAAATGTCAGAGCAATATAATAAAAACTTAAAAAATTATTATTAACTAGCTTACCCGGCGAACTTCGTACCGCAACAGTCGATTCTTTAAATTTTTTTTAATACTTATACTTCCCGGAACCCCTCCACTAACACTTAAACTTTAAATTGACTTTTAAATATTATTACGAATCTTTTATATGGAAATATAGAAAAGTGCTGTTTTTAGATTTTTCCAGGCAGTTTTTTAAATTTTTCTCTCCGTAAGAACCATCCTAGTACTTCAAGGAATATTATAAAAAAAAGAATTATCGAAATCAGTTCAGCAGCTCTCGAGATTTGCGCTTAGCAACACATTCAGTGATTCATTTTTATATATATATATATATAGAGATTAATGTATTGAGTTATGTCAAAAGTCGTAGAGCAAATGTTGTTACTTATGATGTTAGCTATCTTGTCCTGCGAGGTTTCTGGTGTTTTAAATGTAACCCTGTGTATATATATAATATACACAATTAATTAAGTAACTACGTTAGAAAATAAAATACTAAATACTAAGCACTAAAACTAACATTATTATGTAAAAAAGTTGTTTAAGATTCATCATATCATCATTCATAATATAGTCATTTTTCATCTTGGTAATTCCATATTATTTATTGTTGGATGTAACTAAGTAAAATAATCTCATGTGTAGCGGGCACAATGATTCAACTGCGCGAGGTCTAGTGCGTACGTCATTCAATGTCGACGGCCGACATCAGACTGTCTGATCTGATTGGTTGAGTGCTACCCGCCCCTGCGTCCCGCATGCCATCGCATGGGTCGACTTTACGACGGTCAAGCTAATAGATAGCTCTTTATTTCTATATATCCTATATAAGTACATATATAAGATATTAAATTTTACATTTGTTATGGAATTTACTTATTAAGACAATTATGTTTACCTGTATTTACTAATAATAAATTAAACCTTTAAAACCATTTCAGGACTTCATCTACAATAAAAGAAAATGGTTTAAACAACACACTGACTCGTCAACAATCCAGCGACTCGGTATCCACATTTGATGCACTTTAATGTTAGTATCCGATACGAGTAAACTATTTCATAGTTATGATATAATTGTTTAAGGGCCTGTTTCAGCAGTTGTTGATAATGTTTTTCATACACATAAGTGTACAGATTGTAAATTTTTTTTTTAAGTGTAATTATAATTTTTATAACTAAAATTTTGACAGAGCTGTATTTTAGTAGAGACTTTGGATAAGCTAATTGAAAAACAGTAAAAAATAATACTGCTTTCAAGCAGTGTTGTGTTCCTATAGTGAGTAAGGTGACCAGAACTCCTGAGGAGGTTCGGGGGTAGTGTCGGCAACGCGCTTGCCATGGTTCTGGTGTCGCAGACGTCTATAAGCTACGTTAATCGCTTACCATCAGGTGAGCTTGTTTGCCGACCTAGTTGTACAAAAAAAGTCGCCATAGATTCTAGAATAAAGAATAGGGCGGCAATTTTCGGTGGGCCCCGGGCGCCAAAAACCCTCGCTACGCCACTGTCTGTTGGGTACGTACTACTATTATACGTCGGATAGATTTAAAGGTGACTGCTAGAACAGGCTCTAAATGAAATTAGACAGAGATTGTTATTTAATGTTCACGTTCAACTTTTACAACCTCAACTATTTATGTTATATTACAATTATAGTTGTCACAAAATAAGAGGCCCGTTTGGACGTTTAACAAATACCCTAGAACGTAACTTGGTACGAAACTGTAAGAAACAATAAAGGAATTATTAATAACATAAACTGTTTTTAAAACATACGTAAATTTTTTGGCTCGTTAAATAATATAATAGAATATATTGGAAGTATTCTTTTCGCGCTTACTTTATAGTAGCATGTAATTTCTAATTATTACGAAACGTCTCAAAAACAGTTACGTTCTATGTCTTTTTGTTTTTAAATACTAGTGTTGTAACTAGTTAATTACTGAATTTCACAAGCATCATTCGATTTTAATAGTAAATCGATATTGTGTAGTGATCTCTACTGAAAATAATTTTATTGTATTTGCTCGCAAACGAAAAAAAAAACGACTTCAATTACATCGACAAGTAACACAACGTATAAAGACGAAAAAATAATCAACTAAATACGCGTTATCAAAGATTAAAGTCTGTATAGGTACCATGGTCACGGGAGAACAATGTCCTTGTGTAGAGAACCTAATAAAACGCGATAAAACCTGAAAAAGTTGTTTCATTATAATGAGAGAAATATTGGCGTAAACATTAGAAAACAATAAAAAAATAGATTAAAGACAAATTGATCTTTTGTACCATTGTATTGTTTCAATTTACCTACAATATTAATGTTTAAGTTAAATTTTCTAATCAGTAATTTAATTCAATATACTTTACACTAGATAATTAAATCGATCAAATAGTCATACAAACTTGAATCGATTTATCGTGAGTATCGAATACCGAGTCGCATGGTTACTTCCCTATTTACGTCTCGATGACATATGTCCAAACGGGCCTCTTATTTTGCGATGACTATAGTGACTGTAAAAAATTCATCTTGTAATGTTTTTGTGGCTGTTTGTTTTTGTAGATAAGTCAAAAAATATTTATATAATATTTTAAGCAAATTAAATGAATTAGTGTTTAATCCTATTGTTTTGAATTGTTTTGTTTGGCTTTTAAAAATAAATTGTTCCTGAACAATCGTTATCCATCAAATATATATTATACCACGTCCGACCACTTATTATCTTTTTGACAGCTCACGCCTATAAATTACAGTTGTTTTTTTTTTCGGAATAACGTATTAAAAATGATTATTTGCAAGGAATTAAGTCGAAATCTTGAAATTTAATTTCAAACCAAGAGTAAAGAGCGATAACTCTGTTCATTCATTTATTTATTATTTATAAATAATCATTTATAATTTAAAAAAAAAAACTAATAAACGAATAAATAAATAATTTTTTTTAAACTAAAAATATTTCATTAAATCGATTGAAAGTTTTTCTTAAATAAAATCGAGTATTATTTCAAATCGAATCAATAACGTGTGAGGCAGTCACTAATGTCAAAACAGTCAAACTTTCTTGAAGTGTCAAAAAAGATAATAAATGGCTGGACGGGGTATAACTGAATTATGAATACAATATAATGAAAAAATGAATTACTTATAACTACTTCTCATATGTAAATTAATTCTTATTAAAGTATGCATTAGGTCACTCATACTGATGTTTATTAAACATTAATTAAAAATACATTGGTAATGTATTATTATAAGTTATAACTTTATAACATTACAATCTGTGATATCATTAGTCGTAAAAACCATTAAACTATTTCCAACGCATATAGATATTAAGTCTTTTCAAACAATCATTAACATTTTCGTTATAATTAAATCACAATAAAAATTGTAATTAAGTATTGTATACAATTATTGTTCCTCATTTTGAAAGTACACATTATTTTTTTGGTATAGATCAGTTATTAAAAGCTGGTACGTTCACCTTACATCAATGCTGTTATAAAATATAGCCAGTTGACTATCTCAGTAGTCAATGTTATTTTTTGCGTAATTTATGGATGGCCCGAAGCGTTACAGAATTATGAAGTTATGAACTATGACGTCTCGCTACTTCTTTGTCACAGACGCTATAATGTCCATTGAAAAGTTACATTTGGGGTTGTGTTTGTCAGAGGATACAATTTTATTTTTTAGATATGAAGCGGGGGTTAGTCTGAAGTTAAATCCAAGTTTGTGGGGTTGCAACCCTTGTGCAACGGCCGCCATCTTGGAAAAAGAGGTTCAAATGGTTTTTATAGTTTATCTGCCACACTATAAGTCTCACAAAAAAATAATTTAACATTTTTTGTTGCAAATAAAATTATCTACAGCTTTAGTTCAGTAACTTCTAGTCGTAGAATCATAAATAAAAAAGTTTTAAGCGAAAATCCATAAAAACTTGAGAGAAAAAAATCTATTTGTTGATAAAACTTTTTTTCTAATCATTTTACAAAAAAATAATATCAGACCATTTCTATATACGATGTTTTAGGGAACAATTTTTATTATTTATAAACATTTTTTAATTTATTTATTATTTAAGGTTTCACAGCGCTGCGAAACAAATACTATTCCTCACTATTCATAACAATACGTGAATATAAATATTTATGATTTGCCCTAATTTTTAATCATCTTATACTTTTTTGAAGTAAAACTTCTTTAGAATCGTTGTGATTTCAAACCGGATGCAACGGCAAAAAGACAGGGAAGGACGAGCCGCGTTGCGGCCGGGCCGCGCTGCAAGCCGCTAATTTTAAATTAGTTTTTTTTTTAATTAGTTTGCCATAGAAGTTTCACTTCTATCGTGTGTGAATCGCACACACACCTTTTTTTATGATGATCTTTTTAATTATTGATAATAAAATATTGTTAATGCATAAATAATATTCTTGATTTAACACTCCACCTACGAAGTAGAGTCTGGAGGCGCGTTTTTTTTTTACTTGGTATCCTGAGTAGGCATAATCCACGGTGATTTTTTTAAATCACAACTACTGTCCTCGGTCTTGCGGCAAGTGGCTGGTTGGCTTTCTATATTAAATACTTGAGGGAGAACCGAAGAAGAAAGTGGCCTCAATGTCGATGGTTCATCTTCCAAATCATTTTCTTCAATTAATTTCGAGAGCTCCATTATTTTGCTGCAAGTCTCCCCATAAATAATGATAAAAAAACGTTCACCAATAACAGTGAGCAGTGCAGGGTCAACTCTCTTGTTGAGGAACAACGCCGTTCCACTTGCTAACTCTAGATGTTTCTCCAGGGTTTTCAGAAATTATAGTTTACCCATATTATAAGCACCTGAAGTTGTGTCACATCCTGAAAAAGCATGGAGAAACAGCAAGTTATACGCAATAACGTCTCCGTATATACATAAAACCACTTCACACTTCTTTCTCACTTCCTTCTCCGGTTCTCCCTCAAGTATTTAATATAGTAAGCCAACCCGCCGCTGAGCCGCAGCTTGATCCATCAAAAAGACCGAGGACAGAGTAGTTGTGTGATTTAGAAAATCACGCGCGTAAAAAAAACGTGGTGGAGTGTCAAATCACGAATTATTTATATATTAACAATATTTTATTATCAATAATTAAAAATATCATCATAAAAAAAATAACAAGATGATTAAAAATTAGGGCAAATCGTGATTATTTATGTTTTTTATATTCACGTATTGTTATGAATACTGAAAAATAGTAGGTATTCGTTTCACAGCGCTGTAAAACCTTAAATAATAAATAAATTTAAAAATGTTTATGATAAAAATTGTTCCTTAAAACACCGTCTATAAAAATGGTCCGATATTATTTATTTTTTTTGTAAAATGATTAGAAAAAAAGTTTTATCAACAAATAGATTTTTTTTTTTCAAATTTTTATGGATTTTCGCTTATAACTTTTTTTTGTGATACTAAGACTAAAAGTTACTGAACAAAAGTTGTAGATAATTTTATTTGCAACTAAAAATATTAAATATTTTTTTTTGTGAGACTTATAGTTTGGCAGATAAACTATAAAAAATCGGCCAAGTGCGAGTCGGACTCGCGCACGAAGGGTTCCGTACCATTGACTAAACTAAATATAAGTAAATTTTCTGTAAAATATTTATTTAATTATGACGCCATCTATGATGCTATTAGAAAACTATTATTATTAATCTATTGACGAAGTTTTGCTGATTTCTGATAGATGGCGTTTTAGACTAATAGAAAATTATCGCCCCCCTTTAATGTTTATTTTTTTTTGTTTTTAGTATTTGTTGTTATAGCGGCAACAGAAATACATAATTTGTGAAAATTTCAACTGTCTAGCTATCGCCGTTCTTGAGATACAACCTGGTGACAGACGGACGGACGGACAGCGAAGTCTTAGTAATAGGGTCCCGTTTTTATTTATTTATTTATACTTTATTGTACATCACAACTACAAATATCATTTACAAACTGTGAAGTACAATGGGCGGAATTATGGCTATTTAGCCATTTCTTCCAGACAACCCAAATATATATTTCCTACTATGAGTAACGATCGCTATCAGGTGTACATGATAACAACCGGGACCGACGGCTTAACGTGCTCTCCGAGGCACGGTGGGGAGACCCACAAGGACTGAACAAACACCCAGACCACGGCAAACATCTGTATGGCCAAAATGTTGTCGTGTGCGGGGATCGAACCCGCAACTGCTCGCGCAACAGCCAATCGCAATCCATTGCTGTGACCGCTGCGCCAACGCGCGTTTTTACCCTTTGGGTACGGAACCCTAAAAACCATTTGAACCTCTTTTTTCAAGGTGGCGGCCGTTGCACAAGGGTTGCAACCCCACAAACTTTGATTTAACTTTAGACTAACCCCCTCTTCATATCTAAAAAATAAAATTGCGTCCTCTGACAAACGCACGCTAAGACCAAAAAAAATGAAACATTTCAATGGACTAATAATAATACAAATTGCAAGGGCGGATCCTGCTTTGGCACCAGGGGGGGGGTCACAGTCATGGTCAAGGCGCCAGGGGGGGTCACATAGTCGTGGTCAAGTAAAAAGAAGTTATAATTTAATTTTTATAATTATAGATTCAGGTAAAAATTAGGTATTTTAGTAATCTATGTAGGTACTGTACTTAAAAATACCTACCACTACCACTACAGCCTATCACAGTCCACTGTTGGACATAGGCCTTATTATTGGACATAGGCCTTAATTATATTTATTACCGACCTAACACATAAGTGCGTTAAAATGTACCTAAATGTGTTGTACGTGTCATCCATAATTAACACTCGTACCTATATCAATTATTGTGTATTTAAAATTTTAAGTTGTATGTGAAAATGTATATTGTGCCTACCTACTTGCAAATAATAACCGCTTTGTATTTATAATTGAATTTTACAAAATGACATGAGTATTTCGTAAAGGAATAATTTAGGCTATCGTTCAGTTAAATTAATACTTTAATGCGAATAATACGTAACTGTTCTAAGACTCTGCTTACGTAAGTCAAAACAATATTAAACTGCACGCAACCCAATATGGTACAAGGATTTGTGCAAGTATCACGCGAACAACACAGTAAAATTAATGATAGATCTAAATGATTTTGATTGAAGATATTTGTCTAACAATATGCAAATTTTGTATAATTTTCTCGTTTCGTTAAAACGAATGTAGGTTATAAGGGTACGGTTACAATGGGGCCCTTTGCCCTTTACCCCCCCCCCCCCCCCTTAACGTGTGATGTAATTTATGGATGGCTCTTTAGCGCAGAGTCGAAGCGAAAGCGCTGTGTATATTTAAAAACAGAACACTAGAAACGGTATCCAGAAGATTTACACTACTGCTACTTATATTGTAATGTGAAATAATTTATTCTATTCAAAGATGTTAAGAGCTTACGTATCTCTACAACATAGTCTAAGATCCCATGGTAAATTGGTGCATGTATCGTTTTAATCCTGGGAACCAGCTTCTTATGTTTATTTATGATTAGGAGAATATATATCGACCAGTCTGCCTATCAAAATGTAGCCACTAGTATTTTTAATTAAATTTTTGTTAATTGATTTTTGTTAAAAGAACACGTACATAACAAACATTTTTCATTTATATATCAAATTAAAGCTAATTTTTTTCTATTTATTATTATATATGGCTGCCTAATTAAATCTGGCCACAAATAAGCATTTCTGGCTGTTGAAAATGGATTTCTTTATTTACACTTTATTGTACACCAAAACTACATTTTAAAAATTAAACATAAAGACTTTTACAGACTGTGAAGTACAATGGGCGGACTTATTGCTATTTAGCCATTTCTTCCAAACAACCCAAATTACCATTTAAACGCCTATTAATTTTCGTACGTTTCTTCGTCGTAAACAGAGATGGCGTTATTTTTGTTTCGAACCGTCGTATATTGTATAACATTGTGAGCTACCTCCATTATCCGCTAGATGGCATTGGCAATTAATTTTTTATACCTAAATAATTTTGATAATGTTTTAATCGAAAGCTGATGTTGTCTTGTGGTCCCATTTAAATTTGATCGAGATCACAGAGTACATTGATCGAGATCTAATAATTATTGTAACTGAAGACGGTTTTTTTTTCGTTGGCGAGCATTTTTATTCTAACATAAAAACCACGCTGTTTTGGAGTTCGTAATATACAGCGTTTTATATTCTCTTAATCATAAATAAACATAAGAAGCTGGTTCCCAGGATTAAAACGATACATGCACGAATTTACAATGGGATCTCAGTCTAACAGAAAAATATAGGAATAAAATGTTCAGAGCACAGGTTCAGAGTAAATGTAGGCAAATGTAGGTGGCACGTGACAAAGAGGCGTCGACTTTATACCAACATAATATTGAGAATCATATTTTGAATAAATTAAGAATATCTATTTTCGATGTCTATCGAATATCGATTATTTGCGTTGTGTGTGCTTGCTTGGTTTGAATATAGTTTAATTTAACCCGGTTGTTTTCGTGTCAGTGTAAATATGTACAAAAAATAGTTTAAAATTGTAAAACCAACGTTTTAAATTAAACAATTTGATAATTTATATATATTTATTAAAATTGGGTATATTTTTAATTAAATAAAGTAGCAATTTATTCCTTTTATATTAAGGTAATTGTAGCGATTCATTCCAATTGTTCAATTGTAGCCAACTGTACAAAAAGTGTAGCTGATAATAATAAATAAATATATAATAGGAGTAGGTCAATACCTTCAAAACGTCTACGACTGGACTCTACTCGTATACTTGAATTGTATAGTAAACTAGCTTCTGCGCGCGACTTCGTCGGCGTGGACTCCGCTCCTATTGGTCTTAGCGTGATGATACATAGCCTATAGCCTTCCTCGATAAATGGGCTATCTAACACTGAAAGAATTTTTCAAATCGGCCCAGTAGAACCAGAGATTACCGCGTTCAAACAAACAAACAAACAATCAAACAAACAAACTCTTCAGCTTTATATATTAGTATATAGATATCCCACCAAAAACATTCTGTAAAAACCTAGCCAAGTCTCGATGGAGCTGCTTGTTTACCTCTAAAAAGTAATGAAATCTAGACAAAGTCGTGCCAAGTCTAAGGTTCCTTACTGCGATTTCTTTATTATTATAGTTAACGTTGTGTGACTTGCCCATTGAAGGGTACAAAACTAAGAATAATATCTCATACTGGTATTGGTAATTGGACGCAATTGTCTCATTTTATGCGGTTGTTTGTGCGGTGTCATTGACAGTGCTGACTTCTGTTCTCTTATTTTTTGGAGCGTCGAATCGACTACCGATCTAACATAAAATAGACGTACAGACGGACTTCTATCAATGATTAGAAGTCCGCTGGTACTGGAAATAATTTTGTATACAGTTTGTTTCAGGCTTGCCTATACAAAAGTATTATTGAAATACGCAGCTTTATCAAACCTACGATTGACTGGTTATTCAATCAACGTTTTCCAAGTGGCAATTTTCCATCGTCAATGGTAGCGGTTCTGGCGACAGATTGGTCCAATGGTTTCATGTAGCACCTGGTTTTGTACCCTTGTGTACCCTTCAACGGCCAAGTCACACAACGTTAACTATAATAATAAAGAAATCGCAGTAAGGAACCTTAGACTTGGCACGACTTTGTCTAGATTTCATTACTTTTTAGAGATAAACAAGCAGCTCCATCGAGACTTGGCTAGGTTTTTACAGAATGTTTTTGGTGGGATTTCACTGCTTTTTGTAGAAACGTCAAACGTGGGCATAGCCAGGTTACTGCTGACTGAGGTTACTGACCTGGCTGCAGGTAAGTGTAGCAATCATAGAGATGGCTGCCTACTACAGTCAGGTATATAATGTAAAATATTAACGGTTTTAGCTTACTACATGTAATTAACATGAGAGGGTAATGATTGTTTAGAAGAAAAAAAATTTTTTTTTAAGTATTATTATTTGCAGTAGGCATAAGCCAGGTGGCAGAGGTTGTTTTTATAAATACACAATATTGAAATCAGCCTATAAAAAATTGTTTCATCTAATTAACAGATGAGGGAATATTTTGTTATATCCCGGATCTTAGACCATTATAAATTTTCTTTCCCACCTTTCATCCCCTTACACCCTGTTTTTCGCATTACATTTTTTGTAAAGGCGGTACCTATATCGATCTCTTCTAATAGTTTGGTTGGGCTCTTGTGTTTTTTATAATCAGGGTCACCAGGTGCTCCAGATCTTCGATTATCCTAGTTTTTATAGTTTTCCCTTTATGTAGCCATTAAACCCTAACTCTGTACCAAATTTCAGCTCTCTGAGTTTATGGGAAGTTCTAGTTCTATTTTGATGATCATGAGTGAGTGAGTGTCGTAAATGCGAAAATTTGCTTTCGCTTAACTTCGGAACTAAATGACCTACAGACTTGTAATTTTGGATTTTAAGTATGTGATTATAGCTTACTGGATGACGAAAATTTCAGCGTTCTGGTCTTATCCAGAGGTTCTCAAATAGGGGCCTGAAAATGCGGCGAAATGGTTCGAGTAAAGGTGGTACGGTAGTGTTTGCTTCGCGCTCGACTTGGCGGGGGCACTACCGTGCCCCCCGATACCCTCTACAGTTAACACTATAGCAACTTAAAAGCATTTCGGAGGTATTAATAATATTATAAGTAATATTTTGAGGATGTATATGTTCTGTACTGTTAAAAACGAGTTTAACAAAAGAAAAATTCACTTTGGACTTCCCTTATTAGGGATGAGGTCTTTTTCGTCTTATCGTGTCTTTAATGATTATTTTCTTTGTTGTTGAATTTATATAATTTAAAAAATATCCAATTTTGAATTCCACAACGATTTTCTATGTGGAAGTTCAAAGTTGTAAATATGGCAACTCACCCTCGGCTTGCCCCTGCTTATGCCTTGCTTGGCCTCGATATGACCCATTTATTTTCACCATGGCAACTGGCGATATAATATACAAGTAGTTTCATATTAAAACAAACGAACAGCACTGCGTAGGTTTACCGCTAATGAATATAATTTCTCACATTAAACGGTGATGTCTAATAATAATTCATGTAAATACTTGATGACGAGTGTTAGTGCGTAAGTTTTATTTGATGTTAAGTGGAAAAAATCCATATAAATTATTTTATATTTATACGGTTTGTCTAATTATTTTAATAATAATTTAGTAAGAACCAAAAAATGTTATTAACCTTTCCATTTATTATTCTATTAAATTTAAGTATAATGTACCTATATTCTAAAAATCTTTTATGGAAATTAAATCTTTATTTTTATGCTAATTCCTAAAGATAATGTTAAATTAAATAAAAATCATGTAATATGAATAGATATTTTATTTTTGGTGCATTTATTTGATTAAATCGCCTGTACCCACCCACATTCAGATGATAAGAATGTAGACCTATCAAGAAATAAGAATAAAGTTGCTCTTATACAGGGTGGGGATTATAATACAACGATAACTTGGACAGCGTATATGTAATGACATTCCAAGCCCACATACAAAAAATCAATAAAATACATCCAGTAGTTTAGTCACAAATTATGATTTTTCATTTTTTAAAATTTCTACGTAAGTATCATACTAAAGACCTGACCTACCCTAAAACCGGCGGTTAACGACTCAAGGACAGCTATTATTATTTTTAAAAAGATAGAGCATAAAAATAATGGATATGGGATCGACTGCCACAAAAAAAGGCAAAATTTTTAATCATTTCCATTTAGTGACAGTTCGCAGACCAAATAATATTATAATAACTAATGTTTAAAAAAAAAATAACTTATTCAGTATCGGCTACTGATCAGTTCTGCATATTTAAAAAAAAAAAATTGATGGTTTGAGAAAATTTAAATCAAATAGTTTTTTATTCAATTTAATTTTAAATGCGTAACAATTTATTTTAATTTACTTTTCTAACTTACTATTTTTTATTCAATCAAAATAATGAAGTTTTGTAGGTACAAGCACATAGCATTTCCACGCGATTCTGCCGCGTAGAAAGAAGGCCACGCGCGAAGGCGGGGCGATGACGCGTGTAACAGGTCAGTGATCCTGTAGTTACAAAAATGATGTTATAAAATTTTATTAAATTATATTGAATTAGTTTGTATGAAAAAATCTTTTTTTTTTTTTGATTTTGATGTTAGGACTTATCTGATGGTTTTGAAATACTTCTTTATACTAGTACTAAGTTACTAACGGTGTTTTCAATTATCGTTCTATTGTCATCCACACCTTGTATATTATAGTCACAGTAGACATGCTACTTTAGAACTATTAAATTGATATTAAAGATTAATTATTGTAAAATCAGCGCTTTCTGCTATCTATAAAAACTAAACAATGCTAAACAATTTTTAACGTCGTCTCAATGCGGATACTAAACTTATACGAGTATATCTAAAACTAAAATAAACATTATCCATTTTACAGTAGAAAATAAAGTTGTAAGCTTCAACTTCTTTATTAAATAACGTAATTACATATTAATTACAAAAAGTTTTAAATACACTATTGCAATGCGATTCTTATTTAATAGAGTCAAGGGGGCAAAGTGCGCCTAGCGGGCAAGTGCACCTACCACAAATATCTCGAAAACTACCGATTGGATACTAGTAGTGACACTATATATCGATGCTACAAACTAAATCATAGTTCTTGGTGAAAGTCACAGATGGCTCTAGTCATGTGAATTTGAGAATCGCGCCATTTTATTTTCACTCATATTCAAAGTGATGAGCAGAGATGACTATGGCGTGGTCATCTTCGTAAATCTCCAGAAATTTAGTTTTTACCGATATACGAGTGAGGTAAGTGCATAATTTAATTATTTTGCTTTCAGATTCTGACTTTTTTCACTCCTATCTAGTAAAATTTATATATTTTTTGCAAGTTAAATATTCTAAACTCAAATTTATATAGTTGGGGAAGCGCGCCATACTGACTTATTGTATGGCGCACTTCGCCGCAATCCAGAGGTTACAAACCTTTTAAAATGTGTGTCTTTATTACAAGTATTTATGTAACTTGCAATGTTTGTTTGCTTGTTTGTATGGTCGGGTCAAATCTTGCAAATGAACTGTAAAGCAGTTATCAACCGATCTAGATGTAATTTGCTTATACGTTTATTAGTGAAATACATTTACACAAGTTTAATATCGCGACAAGTTTTTTTTTTATTTATTTAAATTTTGTAGGCAATGTAGTAGATTGGTGGTTTTGATTTGATATAAAGTTTATATTGTGCGTTATTACAGAGATAATGCGACTCAGTGGCGCACAATGCTCAATTGTACTGACGCTTAATTAGAATATGAATTAGTTTTCAAATGCACCTAAAAAAACTGCGACGAACGACTTTAATTTTTTTAATATTGCTAACTATAATATGTATATAAATAACATTTCGATCAATGCCAACTTATAAAAAAATATTTGTTAATATTCTTAATAATTATTTTCAATGACTAACTTCTTATTTCAGTCCCTTTATAATACCAAATAAGTAGTTCTATACCATGGTATTCCCATCGTAAATAAAAGAAAAAATATATTTGATACTCGATTATCAATATTTAGAAAAAATGTTCATAGCCTCTGACTTAAGATTGTATGGCGCACTTAGCCGAAATTTGGTTTTAAGTACACAGATTCTTCTAGAATGTGGCTATGAAAAAAAATTAAATGTCATTCGTCTTTTTGCTTGTTTTCTTATAATAATACTAGCTGTGCCCCGCGGTTTCACCTGCGTTGATTTGAGGGGAAAAAATGCTTTCCTTTTTTTTAATAGTATAGGATTTAATTAGCTTGATATATTTTCCTTAGTTAACACTAAATAAATTTCTGAACGCACGCATAAATATTTGACCAAAGAGTACATAACCACTACGTTTTATATTTGACAACCAATATATATTATGTCAATCCGTTTTCATTACTGACATTATCATACATTTTTAAAATGTAAAATACGCCACTATCCGTATATTGTGGATATATGTTGTCGATTCGAAACCTTTATTTAAATACTTTCTTTAATTTTATCGGAGAGTTTACCATATCGACGGGATGAACATTAAATGTTTGACAGTTACGAAACACGAACATAGTTCCATACAAATTTTCATTCCTACCTTTCAACCCCTTACACCCTTTTATTCGCATTAAAAAGTAGCCTATGTCCTTTCTCAGACTCTAGACTATCTGTATAACAAAATTTTATTTAAATCTGTTTAGTAGTTTTGGCGTGATTGCGCGACAGACAGACAGACAGACAGACAGAGATACTTTCGCATTTATAATATTAGTATGGATAAGGCTGTTTTTACTCTAATGCTTTATTGTTGCGTTTTATTAATACAAGGCGCACTTACCCGATTTGTCGCAAAGTGCGCCTGGTCAGACTGTTTTCAAATTTTATGCTAAAATTCATTTATTTGCTGTCAGACTCTAATGACACGACATTGGTTGTTGTTGCAAAACATCACAGATCCTTATGGTACCATGACTTAGTATCACTCGTGAACTTAAACACAAGAAATATTGCACCAAAGTCAACTATGAAAAAAGTATGGCGCACTTTGCCCCCTTGACTCTACATATTGTATTTTAATAATTGTCGATGACAAAAATTTATAGTCTAATTCGGAATTTATCTTTCATACACATTTTCATAAAATCTCATTTGTATGTTTGTTTTGTAACCTTAGAAACATCTAATTAACGTTAGCAACTATTGTAAACGATTACAAAACAATAAAAATCATTTATTGCATGAAAAGTATCTTTAAAAATACACCTCATTTTATATTTAGACTAAGATCCCACCGCAAATTTGTGCATACACTCGGTTTTTCTACAAACCAACTTTTTATGTTTATTTATGATTAGGAGAATATACATATTATCTGTGACATATATCGACCAGGCTGCCTAACAAAATGTGGCCGCTAGTATTTTTAATTAAATATTTGTTAATTGATTTTTGTTAAAAAATACGAGCTTAACTAACATTTATGATTTACTTATATATGAAATTAACGCTATTTTTTTTTTCTATTTATTATCATATTTATTTTATTCTGCACCGCAAATAAGCATTTCTGGCTGTTGAAAATGGATTTACCATTTAAACACGTTTTAATGATTTAATTTGCGTACATTTCGTCGTCGTAAAGAGAGATGGCGTTATTTTTGCTTAGAACCATCGTATATTCATAATATATTAACATTATGCACGTATTTTTTTAACAAAAATCAATAACAAAAATTTAATTAAAAATACCAGCGGCCACATTTTGATAGGCAGCCTGGTCGGTATATACTCTCCTAATCATAAATAAGCATAAAAAGTTGGTTTTTAGAAAAACCGAGTGCTTGCACAAATTTGCAGTGGGATCTTAACCTATATATATGAATTAATTTCCTATTTAACTTTACCTTTGAAAAATTCAGTATTAAATGTTTGGGTTATATTACATAATATTGTAATTGCTGAACTTAATCATAAAATTTATAAATGATTTCTTGTAACTCGATTTTCATATCAGAAACTAATGTCTAATATTACACCATATATGGTTATAAATGAAGTAAAAAAAAACTACTATGCGACACGAAATATTTTAGTAGAAACTCTTAGAATGGAAGCGTACTTTAAGGTCATAAATGATGAATATAAATAAAAAACTCTGTAGCAAATTAAATTCATAATTTTATTTTATAATAAATAAAAATCAAGAAAACGCTCGTTTGAGAGTTTTCCATATATTAAATACATCGTACAAAAGATGTCAATACAAACTAAATCACTTGGTGCAAAGGCAAGCCTGTCGGTCTGTTCGCCCGAGCGCGCCACTCGAGGCGTCACTTTGAGCTCTCTGTGCAACAGGCGAGTGAACCGAGGATAGCCTCATTTTTATCTACATACAACAAAGGAAGTAACTTATACAATAAACAAAGATACAAACTGCCTTCCTCGTGGAATGCATCTTTGTAGGCGTCTCCCAATTACGATGAAAAAATATATATTTGATCGTGATTATAAAATATTGTAAATAGAGGTATGTAAAAGCGTATTACACTTCAAAAGTGAAACAAAAAAAAACGCGATAATTTAGGTATATGTAATACAATAAATAAAAATAGTAAAAATCATGTACCTAACTTAAGTAGAAATAATTTACTAGAACTTTACACCTAAATGATACAAATATATTGCAACACGTTAAGGAGCTTTGGAACCATTTTAAAAATCGGAACTTATAATAAATTTCAGTTGATATAAAATAATCTCGAACAATAAATCTAGAAGTTGTGATTTATCTTTGGTTTTCTGAAACATGTGTCGACCATAGTTCCATAACTCCTCGGAGGACGCAGCGCGGGCCCGGTTCAGTACGTTTCGAATGCAACGTGGCCCGCTCTAGATTGCATTCTACATGATTATTATTTTCATAAGTACTTAAATAAGTTGCAGATCTACCAAGAAGCTAACGCATCTTAAAAGCAATTAGAGAACTTTAAACCAAATCGAATGCGTGTCTAGGTCAAGTTATACAGGGATCCGTCAGCGGCAGACAAAAGTGTTAAGTGTGAATACAATGGACGTGTACTACATGAACAAGCCTTTAACTAAATCTATAAATGACTACAAATACCATCGTGCAAGCGCGATTAGAATCTCCCCTAAAACATCACAGCTCATAAGCTAGTGTGAATGAAAGTAACGCAGCATTAGTGCTACAGGTGACATGAATGATAACCTACAGTAACGTGTCAAGAACTGTTTGTGTTTATTAGTACACATATTATATAAATTGCAGTTTCAAAAATTATTGCATTGGTTTAGTTTTAATAATTATTATTACCAGGAAATATGTTCATTTAGTTGAAAGAGATTTTCATATTCCACGTTAGAATATAAAAACCTCCCACTAAAAATGTCGAATCCATCTGGCGCAGACAGTACCTAGAGGCTTGGAACTTGCTTGTTGCAGCAAGTCGCCTAGGTACACACGCTCGGAGTACCAATGCTAACGGACCATAACTATGCACAAATTTTGAATATCGATTACTACTCGTGACTGATCGTGTTATCATACAAAAACACCTTCCATCAAATAAAAAAGGTCATCCTTTCGTTAACTTATTAAATGCTCGCATGTCGGCATAACAACTCTTATCACAATATATAAAAATATATATTAAAAGAAGCTTACACTAAACTACACATTGAAGACGCACTCCGTTATGCATTTGCCACCACACTTGCAATGCAACAACCATTGGATAAAATGTGATATTTTTTTATTTAATTTTTACTCTTTTATTTGTGCGGCAGCATATGCAAGTTTTCTTATAACTCACAGCATATTCTTAAACATACTGCATTATATTGCATCTATAAGTCCTGGTATCCAACGGGGAAGAGATGGCGGTACTCCCGGTGTTCTAGCAAACGCTCTGGTAACTGGCTCGGTCGTTTTTGTACTGAAGATTTTATTTATTTTTTTTTCTTTATACAAAATGCCATCTCATCCCAGCGTACATTACATGGATATCGAATCTAGCACAAACGTGAGTAGCATTTATATCGAAACTAACTTAATACTTGTCATTTCATAAAAATATTTAAATTTGATTTAACTTGGTAAGCGACATTTAAGATCAAGCTCAACATCCGATTCAAAATAATACTTTTTCATGGACATATCTAACGGCTAATCATTAAAATGTTAAAACCTGTGTCTCCGCGTTAGAGTCAATTTCAGCGCTTTAAATTAATAGAGCGGATCAGCGTAGACACAGACGACGATGGCTAGAAGCTATAATCTTTTTTAAATACATGTGCACTTATTGACTTTAACATTAGACAGCTCGAAACGTTAAGCCTAAGAGAACTACTTTATTTATTTATTTTTTTGTTGTAGCTTATATTAGGCTTTTCATAAACATATAAGTAGAATTATAATACGGATATATTTTCCAAGATTGATTTTTGCCGTCTTATTCTAGGTACATCTATGAAGTTTTATTTAGATTCTCTATGAAGTAACGGCTATCTCTTCAACTCTCATCTGAAAAATAAAACATTTAACAAATTACAAATTGGCGCTGTAATATGAATTTTAATATACCTAGTAAATTAAAAGAGCCACGACACTAATTAAGAACATGTTTACGTATGAACATTAATGTAGGAAGCTAAATTTTCCTGTTGTTTTTTTTTTTTTAAATATGTAACTAGGTTTTCAAACAAACGTATGGTTCACCTGATAGTAAGCGATTATTGTAGCTTATAGACGCCTGCAACACCAGAAGCATCGCAAGCGCGTTGCCGACCCTATCCCCAATAGCTCCCCCCCAGGAGCTCTGGTCACCTAACTCACCAACAGGAACACAATACTGCTTGAAAACAGTATTATTTAGCTGTGGTCTTCTGTAAGGTCGAGGTACTACCCCAGTCGGGCTGCTCCATATTTTAGTAGGAAATTTCCTGCTGTGCCCTACCTCACTTAGTTTTTTCACTAATATCAAAAAGCGAAGATATAATATTAAAAACGACTTTAGCTCTAGGTTGCAATAGATAAGTAATTTAATCGAGTATATTAAGATGCTAAAGATTTTTGATCAAGAATGAGGTAACTACAATAAATTATAGCTCGATCAAACACTAGGCTAGTGCAAATAGTCCTACTCTACAAGACGTGTAAGTGTGGCGGGCTCACCGCGCGCGCCGACGAGGATGGACTTCCGCTTGATGTCCTGCGCGGGCGCGTTGGCGGGCCGCACCACGCCCACCGCGCCCGCGCCCGCCAGGTGCCCGCCGCCCGCGCGGATCGGTTTCGCTGCAAGGGCAAACAATATTTACTAATGTCTTATTTTTATTTTTTCACTCAACACACGGATTTGCTTCCTTGGCGGAGGTCCGAACACATACAATACTCCAGCACAAACGTCCAGACCGCGACAAACATCTGTATGACCAATACAAATATGTACCATGTGCAGGGATCGAACCCGCAACCGCCAGCCAAACAGCCACAAGCCAGTGCTGTGGCCGTTGCGCTATCACATAATTATCAGATCAGCTTTTCGCAGTACACTGCTGGACGTAGGCCTTCCCAAGTTAGCGCCAGACATCTCGGTTTTCCACAATTCCATCCAGTCTCCTCCAGCAATCTTACGTAGAAAGTCGGTCCAGCGGGCCTGAGAACGTCCCACACTGCATTTGCCGACACGCGATGTCCACTCCAAGACGCTTTTGCTCCAGCGGCCATCGGTCCTGCGACACAGGTGACTAGCCCACTGCCACTTCAACTTGCTAATTCTGTGGGCTATGTCGGTTACTTTCGTTCTCTCGCGGATAGTCTCGTTTCTAACTCTATCTTTGAGAGAAACCCCAAGCATAGCCCGTTCCATTGCGCATTGAGCGACTTTGAACTTGTGGACCAGTCCCTTCGTCAGTGTCCACGTCTCGGCTCCGTATGTCAACACAGGCAGGACGCATTGCTCGAAAACTTTTGTCTTTAAGGATTGCGGAATCTTCGAAATGAAGACTCGACGAAGCCTGCCAAACGCCGCCCAGCCCAACCGAATCCTCCTATCGGCTTCCTTCTCGCAGTTGTTTCGGCCCAGCTGAATGGTGTGGCCAAGGTAGACATAATCCTGAACAACCTCGAGAAGGATACCGTCAACCGATACCGGTCTCGGTATGACTTGGTTGTTAAACATAACTTTCGTCTTGTCCAAGTTCATACCGAGACCGACTCGTCGGGAGGACTCGTTTAGGCCGGTCAGCATTTGGCCTAGCTCATCCAACGTCTCCGCAAAGATGACGATATCATCGGCAAAACGAAGGTGAGAGATGTATTCGCCGTTTACGTTGATGCCTCGTTCCCCCCAATCCAAGGTCTTAAAGACATCCTCCAGCGCAGTGGTAAACAGTTTCGGTGATATTACATCTCCCTGTCTTACACCACGCCGGAGGAAAATTGGTCTTGTTCTCTGCTCTTGGATACGAACGGTCATCGTCGCCGCGTCGTACATACATCTCATTACCTCGATATATCGCCAGTCGATATGACATCTCTGCAGAGAGCCCAGGACAGCCCAGGTCTCGACAGAGTCGAAGGCTTTCTCGTAGTCCACAAATGACATACACAGCGGCTGATTATACTCTTCTGTCTTTTGAATAATCTGCCGAACAGTATGGATGTGGTCTACGGTGCTGTAGCCATTTCGAAACCCAGCCTGCTCCGGTAGTTGAAATTCGTCGAGTCTTCTGGCGAGACGATTCGTGATAACCCTCGAGAACAGCTTATAGAGGAAATATGTCTGTGTTCAGTTATCAATTATCGTAAGTCCCATTTAAATAAAAGTGTTTTTAGTGGAGGTTTATTGTTACGATTCGTAACAATAAACCTCCTACAAAGGATTAAATAATAAAGAAATAAACGCCTTACACTCACTAGGATTAACTTCTTTGTCAGGGGTCCGGAAGCACACAAACACAAACGACCAAACAACGGCAAACATCATTTAAGTGTGAAAAAAGTGTTAGAATGAAACTCACCAATTTGTGCCTGCACGCCTCTTCGGGCAAGATTTTTGGCGCGGACAGCTTCCTTAATTCTGTCAACCTCGAATTGATATCTCTTGCGATCACGCATCGCTCCCTCCTTAGCTTCCTGCAGTTTATACGTTACATTAACAATTTCATATAATATGACATATACTTTTTTCATTACATAGCAGTTAATTTTGTATAAGAATTTTTAACGACAAATTTAATACAGTATCAGAATATTATAGTTGTAATGTTACATTTTTTGGTTTTACCTTTTTTTAAAACTTCTCTACGAATTTATTGGTTTTTAACTTTCCACAATAATCAATTATTATAACACAAACTGTACTTGAATCAAGTGATTCCTAGAAACAAACTTTTTCTCTTTATTCTATTATAAAAGCAGACCAGGCAGTTTTAAACGTGTTGGCATTAGTAGCTACTCCTAGAATTATAGACTTGCAAAATAATATTTTATAGCTTAAGGTAACCAGGTTTACAAACTGTAATTATGCTTACCGTTTTATCAAAAGTGTTCATTTTATTTAATAAAAATTTTATGTACAGGAATGAAATATATGTGCACGTAATTATACTGGACGTTTCATCAAACTTGATCCTTTATTTTAGTATATCAAGATACAATGCTGAGATTGTTTTTCCATGTCAAGAGAATGAATGAAGAACTGGAAGAAATGGAAGTGTTGGAAGGGGTAGACCTAGGTGGACGTTTCAAGACCAGATCAGTGACAACATGAAAAAAGGCCAGGTCAAGAGTACCTAAACCAAAGAGCATGTATGAAAGTAGTAATGAAAGTGGACGAAGCGAAACAAGTATGTAAGGATCGTAGCAAGTGGAAAGAAGTGGCCTACCCCTACGGAAAGAGACGTGATTACATGTATGTATGTATATCAATATACAAATAGTACCTTGAGCGCGGTCTCGAGCGCCTTGACGCGCTCCATGGTGGCGCGCAGGCGCTTCTCCAGCTTGGGCAGCTCGCAGCGCAGGTCGGCGTTGTCGCGCACCAGCTGCTTGTGCACCTTCGTCAGCTGCTCCAGGTTGTTCTCCAGGAACGAGATCTTCTGCTTCTGCGCCAGCGACCCGCCCTCCTCCTCGCCGCCCTCCTCCGAGTTCGTCGACTTCTTTATCCGAGCCTGGTGCGTTGTACACTTAGTTAGCTTTACTGACTAATGATTTCATTACGTTTATGCATTCCAAAAGTAACAGTATGACATAATTATATCATCATCAATTCATCAGTTATATATAAGATGTTAGTATTTAATTTATAAAATATTATAGTATAATTGAGTGATGTGTGAATGTTATAGGTGTATATTAAAAATATATAAATCAATAAATTATGATTATACCACACGACAATACGTCTTTTACCCGCGTAATTAAAATTTAAACATAAAAAATTTACAAATATGAAAAAAAATAGTAGTAAAAGTTGTATGGTTAATAAAATTCGCCGGCACTGTAAAATTGGTTGCTGTTAATTATTGCTTAATTTAATAAATCGGAGCGAGACGACGCCAATAACACTTTTCTTTTTATCTGGCTATTCCATGCAAAAGATTTTTTTTATCTAACAAATTTCAAAATTTAGTTGTAACAGGTATATAATTCAAGGAAATACAAGTATTCTTAGTATGTATTTTGTAAATAGCTATACTTGCCTGTAGGTCTTGCACGAATAATTTCCGTAGATTGTGCAGTGTCTGTAACTCCTTAGCCACGGTGTCTTCGAGCCCCTTGAGATCGGCGCGAGCCTGCTCGCGTCGTTCCACACTTTGGCTGTTGAAAGACATTACATTTTTTTACTAACAAGTATTACAAAAGTAATCTTATACTATCATTAAAAAGCACTAATAAACTTAAAAAGAAAGAAAATAAATTTTGTTATAGCTTTAAAAGGTAATATAAACTTAACTTTAATAAATAAATAGTCTATGAGTCGAAAAAAAAGCATGAAACATGTCTTCACTAACGAAATCAATTGAATGTAATTTACCTGAAAATTTGTTTGAGCTATATCTTCCTGCACGCACCCATCCATATTATGTTGCGCGATGATCAGACTACATTTTGAAAATGCCAACTCCCGGCAAAATGAATATGAATGGGATACGTGCGGAATAAAATGACAACTAAAAAATAAGAAGCGAGCCATTACAAGACCACTACATACTCGTACTTACATTTACTAAAATATTATTAATATTAACTTATCACAAAATAGTTAAACATTTCTCCTCGTGTCATGGGTAAGTTCAATCTAGAAATATAAAAAAAAAAGTAAAATCAAGTATAAATTAATAAATAATATTTCTAGACTAAATACAAAAACCCATGACACAGTCCTAATGTGCAAATAGAATTAAAAATATTAAGAGAAACTGTATCCATTTGCACAATTTTACAACCCAATAGGTTGAGGGCACAATCACTCTTCGGCATTTAGAGTGCGTGACATTGACTAAGGAAGTGATATGGATACTAGGGTAATAAATGCAATAACAATATTTATGAGGCGTGGAAAATCATGGAAATGGATGATAATAAAGTGCAATGCTCTACAGTATATAAGATGATACTTAACAATTAATAAACTTGGTGTTTAATGGAAGAAATTAAATGCTCACGCTGGAATGATGTATGTCATAACGCTAACATTAAATGCGACTGATTTCAATGTTTAATACTGAATTTATCCTACTCCCTAAATTTTGACTAAAATCATATTAAAATATATCATTACTTTTGTAAAAAGAAATTTCTACGTGGATTCGTTTAAAATGTCTTAAATCAAGAAGAGATATATTTTGTATGGTCGTCACATGTTATACAAAAATATATTAAGAAAAATATTTATGCACCGACTCTCTATACAAACATTAAAGTATATTTACAGTACTATGTACATAACACTATCATTGGTTTTTTTGTCTTCTCTTTTTTTACTAATCAAAACAAATAAATAAGAAATATATAGTTTGTGCTAATTCTTAGACAAAACAACGGCGAATAAAAATGTTAATAACGCCATTCGAAACTGCCACCGCGCATTCTTCGCATTTCTGATTTAAATACATTTTAACGTAATAAGGCAGTGATATCAAAATAATATTAAATACTTCAGTATGTTACTGAGAAGAATTATCTAATAACAGGTACTTAATCACAACAACAACGACATAAAACGACGACTCTACAATAGCCTAATATAACGACGAACACCTAACTTACGCATATTAAGAAACATTTAGTTTTTTCCTAACTTTTACACTATAATCATGCTTTTAGTCAATAAAACAGTATAAACATGCTGAAAGTTAATACTACTTAAACAAGCATTCCATTAAATAAGGACCTTATCAATAGCTTAGACGCTTCGTAATTACTGTTGACTAGAATCATGATTAACTCCGAAGCGAAGCACCGAAAATTCATAAAAAATATAAATCATTAACTGTTAAACAATAATTAACTAAGTTGTCGCTTCAGATACACCTGTCTTACATAAACTTCGCCTAGAACTATTTGAATTATTGCCACTTACGTTCATGCAAGACAGTTGCATTGAAAAAAAAAAGCGTTAATGGATCTGAACTAAATCGTGGACCTCCTTTTAACATTGACGACGCGTAATAAAGATAAGGTAAAGGCACCGTAAACAAACATCACTACTCGTGCGGAGATCCACGACGATGTGACAGAAACAAGCCGCTAAGCTCAAACCAAAACAACAATCTGAGGGTAGCGGTGAGTGAGGAGGATCATGGTGACCGAGATGAGCAGATGCAGCTGCAGCGGGTGCAGGTTGCAGGAGTGGCGGGGAGGGGACTTGGGGATTGCCGAGAGCGACTTTTCCTCGTCGACCGAAGCCTTCTCGAGGGCCAGGCCGGCTCCGTACGCGAATCCTAGCTTTTCTCTCTTCGGTGACAGTATAAAGTCTCCGAACTCGTCATCTTTACGCAGCTTTTGCCGATTGGCCACCTCCTTCTCGCACTTATCGAGATTACGGCGCGGCGAGCGCGACACTAACATGAGCTCCTTGAGCTTGGCGGACTTGTCGGCCTCCTCGCGCTTCAGCTTGTCGTAGTCGTCCTGCAGCTGCTGGCGCGCCAGCGTCAGCTCCTGGTACGTGCTGCGGGGAAAGCGGACGGTTACTCGCACTCCTTACGACCCATGTAACATTGCCGACGAGCGGAACGGAAACATTACTTGCGTACACTATACAATACAGACATGGCCTATGGTACTAAATTAAATCAAATTGCATTACATACACTAGTGTATTAAATTTTTTTTTTTACTTATTGCATTTTAATAATAGGACGAAGACTACTGAAAGAATTTTGTAATAAATACTGTATATAATAATGAACTGAAAATATTTTTCTTATCTACTTCGGTCAAACAAAACACCCAAACGCAACACAAATTCCAGACGCTGTCACGTAAATTTCTTGAATAAAACAAAAAGCGCAAGTCCCGCCCCGGCCCGGTGGGCGAGTGGTCGCGGAGTGTAAGGTGCAGTACGTACTCCTTGAGGTCCTGGTGCTGGCGCTGCAGCGCGGCCAGCTCGTCGCGCAGCGCGGCCAGCTGCGAGGCGTGCGAGGCGCGCAGCTGCTCCAGCTGCGCCTCCAGCGCGGCGCGCACCTGCGAGTCGGCGCGCTGCTCCGCCGCCGCCAGCTGCACGCGCTCCGCCGCCTGTACGCACACACTTCATTACTTCGCTGACCTTCCACCCACCGACTTATTGACAAAATCTTTTTTCTGTCTGACTCGTGAGGAACCATTCATTAATTACGTCACATGTCGTGGGTTACTCTCTTATGCGAAAGTGTTTTACTGGGAAGGGTTTAATATCCGAGGCATTACTAAGAAAACTGATACTATATACCACAAAGTATAGATAGAACGGAGTCCGAACGTAATGTTAAACAAATGGTCTCAATTTAGACGACTACTAGCTGACAACTGTTAATTCTAATTTTTGCCGAAAAGTGCCACTGTTCAACAGCTGATTATAGGGTACTTGTTTAAACCAATTAAAATCAAGATTCGCGAGCCAATGCAATGGCATCGGTACGTTATACGTACGTCATACGTGCTTCTAGCGCAGCCACTAGCAAGTGGAAAAAAAGAGAACTAAATAACTGGTTACATTATTTTATACTATGAATTCCATCGAAAAGCCTATACCGTTCAGACTCCTTCCTATCTATACTTCGTGCTATATACTAAAAATGAACCCAGTAAACGAAATTTTCATTAATTGGTGATGTGCTTAATTAAATACAATAGGTCACAAATGACTAATAATATTGATGACATGATGATGACTTCAATCAATTATTCATTGTGTCATGACGATTCACACAATGAATAATAGATGGAAGTGGCACAGAGCAAGAGGCTCAGGTACCTGCAGGCGCGCGCACTCCTCGCGCAGCGCGTCGGCCGCCTCCTCGAGCTGGCGCTTCTTGTTCTCGGCCTCGCGCATGGACTCCGCCAGCGACGCGCAGCGCGCCTCGTGCTGCGAGATCAGCAGCCGGCACTCGCCCAGCGACCGCTCGTACTCCGAGATCTGCGGCGCGCAACTCATATATCACTTATTCGACGTAGATTTAGCTTTAGCTAGCCTTTACGCGCTATATTGTTCGTGTGATTGCAAAATCGTCGAAAAAAATCTATATACAACTATGTCATCATGTTAATTTTCCGTATATTTTTGTAAGGTAAACTTGTTTGTTACTCTTAAAATGTTAGTTAGATAAAAATATTATTTTTAGTTTTACCCTTAATTATTTAGCCCCAACTATCCTACTTACTTCTTTCAAACTGATCGCTCTGTCAAATATCACACATATGTCCGTCGGTTTTTATAAAAGAATTGGTAAACAAGTATTCATCATAATCAATCATTCAATACGATTTCTAAACATTACACAGCACAAAAGAAATATTAACAAGTGTGAGAACTAAGAATCCATTCAGAAGTGATATAAAGAATTAGGACGTTTCAAAATGTAGGCTATAAAAATGAAGTACACTAATTGGCCAACCTTCTGATTAGCGTCGATGTTAGCGGACTCGAGCGAGTGGCAGCGCTGCACGATGTTCTTGACCTCGCTCTTCATCTTGCTGATGTGCAGCCGAGCCACGGTGAACTCCTCCTCGAGTTTCCCTACTGTGTCCACGTTGAGCTTGAAGTCTAGCTCAGAACCGCCCACCGCAGCTCCGATCTCCGCCAGGTCTCGTAGTAAGTTGGTGAGTAGTTCCGCGATGCGTTTGCGTTGGTGTGCGGACATGTCACGGAGTTGTTGCAGTTCGGCAGTCGCAGTCGCTAATGCACTCTGTTTAAACAAAATCGATACTTAATTAAAAGTTGTATATCAATTATTATCAATACAGGATCTTAGGAATATAAATAATAATAAATTTAGTGTTTTCCTATTTAAGCTTAACACAATATCATTTTTTTTTAGTTATCTCTTAGACGCAAAATTATTGATTTACATAAGTTTCTTCTTAAATGGTAAAAATACTTATATAGTATAAACAAGACAGCCAAAACTAATTTTGAGATAATATAATAAAACATATTAATATAAATTGCACCTGCAGCATTGAGTTTCACATTGTTTAAATACATATTGAGTGTACTTCAACAATAGGATGCATTACAATTTTTTTTTTTAAAGATCTTTGACCTTCTGTCCTTGAATTCGGGCTAATACATTATCTTTATACAATGTCTTATTTATTCAAATTTTTTGCAATGTCATGTTTTAAGTAAAAATATAAAAACAAATTAAACAAACCCAAAGAATCATAAATTATCTTTATAGGTATGCAAAAGGAGCATTTAAATCAAACAATGTAAACTTCTTACATAATATAATTCAAATGGTTGACTTCTTTTTCAATCTATACTAATATATAAAGCTGAAGAGTTTGTTTGTTTGGTTGTTTGTTTGTTTGTTTGTTTGTTTGTTTGAACGTAGTAATCTCTGGAACTACTGGGCCGATTTGAAAAATTCTTTCAGTGTTAGATAGCCCATTTATCGAGGAAGGCTATAGGCTATGTATCATCACGCTAAGACCAATAGGAGCGGAGTCCACGCCGACGAAGTCGCGCGCAGAAGCTAGTTTAATAATATGCAGATAAGAATTTAGATTTAATATATTTAGTAATAAACAAGATTTCGATTCACAGAATGCAAATAAAACTATATAACAGAATTTGACATTGAAAAAGAAACATATGTTGTAGTTTTTATTCTGGTGAATATTGTAGTATATCAGATAGAAACAATACAACAATAGAAATGGGTCCTAAATAAGAAGGTTATAAATATGACATTCTTTAACAAGTAAATCAATTATATACGTGAAAGTTTATTAAAACAAATTAGAAAAAATTGTAGATAAAGACAAGACCGTTGAGTCGAGATGTCGCATGAAGACGCGTACAAGAACTTTACGTCTTTCAAATGGGGGTCAGGGTTTTGGACAGTTTTTTCAAGTACTAAATTTATGTTTACGATTCATCTCTTTCACAACAAAAGAAAAAATCGTACATTCTATAGTTATATATATATCTATATATATAAAAGAGTAACCCACCCATTGACTCATCACGATATCTCTGGAACCATAAGGCGTAGAGACTTGAATTTTGGTAGGAATATTCCTTTTGCCGAGTAGAGGTCAGCTAAGAACGGATTTTACGAAATTCCACCCCTAAGGGGGTTAAAAGGGGGTTGGAAGTTTGTATGAAAGTCCTATGTTTTTGAAGTAAGAGACTTGAAATTCAAAATGTATGCTCTATAGATGGTGTTGAGGTGTACTAATAATGTATTTTTAAGAAATAAACCCCCTCTTGGGGTTAAGACAGGGGATGATAGTTTGTATGAAAGTCGAATTAAAAATACACCTACAAACTTGAAATTAGGCAGGTAGGTCCCTTATAGGGAGTAGATATCCGCTAAGAACGGGTTTTACGAAATTCCATACCTAAGGGAGTTAAACGGGGCGTTGGAAGTTTGCATGAAAGTCCTATGTTTTTGAAGTAAGAGACTTGAAATTCAAAGTGTGTAGTATATTTAGTATCGGCATTTCACCCGTGCGAAGCCGGGGCGGGTCGCTAGTATATATATATATATATATATATATATATGCTGGCTTTGAAATACACAGGCCAAAGACGGGCAGCAGCGTCTTCGGTGCGACAAAGCCAGCCCTGCGGTCACCAACCCGCCTGCCCAGCGTGGTGACTATGAGCAAAACACATGAGTTCGCGTCAAAAATGTCGGGCGCGAACTTGTGGAGGCCTATGTCCAACAGTGGACTATGATAGGCTGTAGTGGTAGTGGATAGTTATATATGCCAGCCCTTAAATTGCCACGTACATAGCTGGGCATTAACTCGTTAATCCGTTAATCGTTAATTAAACTTACTTCTTTAGACTAACTTCGTTAGAAGTTAATTATGATTAACGGATTAACTTTTAAGTTAATTTTTAAAAACGTTAACGGACACGTTAGCTTCCGTTAATATGCAGAAGTCAGACGATTAACGATCGTATGGCTATTTAGCCATTTCTTCCAGATAACCCATGGTTTTATTAGTTCACTAACGCAAACGATATAAAAATGCAATTTTACACATATTAACGGATTAACGATTAACGTTAACTTTCGTTAATTCTTCCGAAATGTAACGCTTTAACGTTTAACGAAGCTAACTTTTTTTGTAGCGGATTAACGAAGTTAACTAATTGATTAACGGTGCCCAGCTATGGCCACGTAGTGACGTACCACATCAGATTAAGCTTTAAGCCTATTTCATAGGCATTTACACTAGTAGTATGACATCTTACCTGCTTAGTCTGTAGCTCCTCAGACATTTGGTCGCACTCCCGGCTCTTGCTGTCGACCTCTTGAGACTTCTGGTCGTAGTTGACGGCGAGCTCTTCCAACGCCTGCAACACCTCTTTGACCTCCTCCTTAGCGGCCTCGTTCTCTTGCTGGATGCGGTTCATGTCGCCTTGGAGGGCTTCGTAATCTCGTCTATGAACATTTATTTATTATGTACATTAATACGACAATAATTGTCAAAAATATTACGAGCAGCGACATTTAATTGAACTGTTATAGTTTGTCTACAATTTTACGAACTCCGTACACGCCTCTTAATGCATATAGGATTCTATTAAGAATCTTAATCTAATAAGAATCCTACTAGAATCATAATTCTAATACACTTATGGTGTTAACCTCCCAAATACCGTTCGGTTGATACTTAGTGTCAAGCTGCGATATTTATAGCGTTTCGTACTTTTGGACTACAATAGCTGAGGTAGGGCACAGCAGGAAATTTCCTGCTCAAAATATGGAGCAGCCCGACTGGGGTAGTACCTCGACCTTACAGAAGACCACAGCTAAATAATACTGTTTTCAAGCAGTATTGTGTTCTTGTTGGTGAGTAAGGTGACCAGAGCTCCTGGGGGGGGGGGGGGATTGGGGATAGGGTCGGCAACGCGCTTGCGACGCTTCTGGTGTTGCAGGCGTCTATAGGCTACGCTAGTCAATGACCTCCAGTGGTGCCGTACGCTTGTTTGTCGACTTACTAAAATAAAAAAAAAAAAAAAAATAGCTCTTTAACAGTTAGTCTCTAATGACAAATACATTTTTAATTTATATTTACATTTATTTATTTATATTTTCATTTTAGTGGACAATAATTATAGCATAATTATGAGATATTGTAGAGATAAATTTTACGATAAATAAAATATAAAGAATTCATAATAGCAATCTATACATTCTGTTCTTATTTAAATTACATTAATCGTGTTTGCGTGGTCATTGGCATATACAAAAAAAACCTATACTACTAAATATTTTATAAATTTAATTAAAATACGTTATCTATTAAAGAAGATACAGTACAAAAAATACATAACATAAATTTACGTTTCGGTCATCGTTACATAATTATGAAAGTTGGAATACAAAATGTAAAAATAAAATAATGTGGTAATATATATATATGTGTATATTAATATTTTCGTGGTACCAGACAGTCTTGTTACGTAACTTTGTATGTGGTAGTGTATTATTATTATTACTTAATAATAATCCATATTTCATTAAGTGCTTTTTTAATCAAGTATTTCTAGGGAACCCTTTTAACTATAATACTGATTATGTTTTATGCGTTACATAGAACGTCTCGAAATGTTCAATTATCAGAGCGTGAAGCCAAAAAGGTTATTTGAACATAGCTCATACTTCGTTATGTAATCGACAATGGATTAACAACGAATTTTTAACACATACATCATGCACTAAGAAACAAATTTATATGACGCCGCGTTGGCGCAGCGGTCACAGCACTGGTTTGTGGCTGTTGCGCTGGCGGTTGCGGGTACGATCCCCGCACACGACAAAAATTTGTATTGACCATACAGATGTTTGCCGTGGTCTGGGTGTTTGTTCAGTCCTTGTGGTTCTCCCCACCGTACCTCGGAGAGCACATTAAACCGCCGGTCCCGATTGTTATCATGTACACCTGATAGCGATCGTTACTCATAGTCGGGAATATATCCGCCAACCCGCACTGGAGCAGCGTGGGGGATTAAGCGCTGATCCTTCTCCTACATGGGGAAAGAGGCCTATGCCCAACAGTGGGATATCACAGACTGAAGCGTACGATGTCACAAACATTCAATTATTTCGATGTAGTTTTTTCTGTTACACAACAATATTTATCGTTACTACTTTACTAGATTACAGACGTAATATCATCAATAGTGAATTGGATTAATACGCTCGAGCGGCGCCGATAGCGATAGGCTTACCTTGTGCACGCGATGAGCTCCTCCTGCTCCATCATCTGCTCCTTGAGCTTCTCGACGAGCTGCGAGTGCTGGTTGATCTCCTCGTCCTTGTCGTCCAGCTGCTGGTACAGCGCCTCCAGCTTGCCCTGCATCGCCGCGTCCTCCACTACACTCGACACCGCCACCGGTACTGGCTGATAAATGATATGACACGTCATGTTTAATAATAAATAGCTTTTGATTATATTTTAAAAGTGGTTGGATTTTTTGTTTGGACGTGCTTTAAGATCTACGCTGGGATTTAAAGATTTTGTTTTAAGAAAGCCTGTTCATTGATTAAGGTTAGTACATTTTAGCATCACTTTTCATATCATATCAGGAAAAACGAAGTTTTTACGTGCTAGTCTAAACAGACAAACAAAGCGCGCTTTATATATAGTATTACTGTCATTTAAAAGTAGTTTATAGTAGTAGTGCTTTTAATCTATACTAATATTATAAAGCTGAAGAGTTTGTTTGAACGCGCTAATCTCAGGAAGTACTGGACTGATTTGAAAAATTCTTTCAGTGTTAGATAGCCCATTTATCGAGGATAGGCTATATATCATCACGCTAAGACCAATAGGAGCGGAGCAGCAACGAAGAATGTTTCAAAATCGGGTTTTTTACCTTTTGTGAGCGTTCGCAAGTTCTGCGTAAACGAAGTCGCGGGCAGAAGCTAGTATTAATACTTTGTAAATCTTTAGCAAGTTTTTGATTTTTTCGTAGAGTTTATTTTTTAGATGTTCATCTTATCGATCGACTATTTTATTTATTTATTATGTAAGTTTTATTTATTCATTATTCAATATGCAAGGAAACTGCTTGTACCTAAATATTTAGTATCATTTAAACACCAAAATTAAAATACATATAGTATACATATTAAATAGAAATATTAATTGCTTTATAGCTTTTATGTTTTCATAGAAAGAACACTAGTCTAATATAATCGAAACATAAATAGGCAATTTATTATAAGTATTAAAAATTCATACAATTATGAAATTACCCTGATCAAACGTAATAAAATCATATTTGTACTTTTTTATATAATAAAAAATGATCAAAGAAATTGCTTTATTAATTATAATTATTTTTTTAATTTATTACGCCTAAAATATAAGTTCATAAATCATTTGTCTTTACGGAATAAGCAAAAGATTATGAGAATGTTTGCTTATTATTATTAATATAAGAAATTTATATTTCATAATTATGTCACTTCATATACAGGGTGTCCCGCGATAAAGTGCAACCCCGAATGGGGGTGAAACTAGACCATAAATTATCGACAAAAAACATAGAAAAAACTTTTTGAAAAAATTATTTTATTTCTTATTGACGAATTAAGTTTTTTATATCTTACGTTGACTCTATGTACAAAAAATGATGATTACTTCCAATGTAGTAGGTCGATTACTTTAAAATAAAATAAAATATTATGCCACCTACTTGGCGGTAAGGATAACATAAAAATTAGCTCGCAAAAAAGTGGCATTATGTCTTTAACTATGCTTCTTGTGAAAAAAAATCCATTTTTTATGACTGTTTTTTTCAATGATCTCTAATTTTCTCAGAATTATGCCCCCAATACCAGGAAATTTTATGATTTATTATTGTTTCTTACCATATTGCCATCCAAATAAAAAAAAATTTACGCCTGTATCCCAAAAAACACGTACAAAAATCATCATTTTTTGTACAAAGAGGATACGTAATCCATACAAAAATCTTAATTCGTCAATAAAAAAAATAATTTTTTTTTTTTAATTTTTTAATTTTTTTTCTGTTTTTTGTCGATAATTTATGGTCTAGTTTCATCCTCTTTCGGGGTTGCAGTTTATCGCGGGACACCCTGTATATGTCCCCTCTCTTCCCGTGGGTGTCGTAAGAGGCGACTAAGGGATAACAAAGTTTCACTACACCATGGAACTTAAAAAGCCGACCGATGGCGGGATAACCATCCAACTGCTGGCTTTGAACTACACAGACCAAAGATGGGCAGCAGCGTCTTTGGTGCGACAAAGCCAGCCCTGCGGTCACCAACCCGCCTTGCCCAGCGTGGTGACTATGGGCAAAACACATGAGTTCACGCCGTTTTTGGTGCGAACTTGTGGAGGCCTATGTCCAGCAGTAGACTGCGACAGGCTGAAATGATGATGATGGTGATGATATATGTCACTGTTTTTGATAACTACTAAATTCAGGCAGGTTCATTTGCTTTAATAGCTACTGTATTGCACACACGTGTATCATCATTTTGTTTTGTGTATAACATAATATAAAAAAAAAAACTCAATATTATATGCAATGGAAACTGTTTATTAAATCTGAAACTACAGTGTCCAAAGTAAATCTTCGTTTAATCATCAGGATTTATAATTGTGTTTGCTCGCAAAAAAAAAAAAACCGACTTGAATTAAATCGATAGGTAAATACAACGTGAGTCGACGAAAACATAGTCAAGTAAATGCGTGTTATCAAAGATTACTCAAAAAGCCGTAATCAGATCTTTGTAAAATTTAATCATCAAGGCAAGCATCAGCTTTCGATTATAACAAGAATCATCAAAATCGGTATACCCAGTGAAAAGTTATGCGGTATAATACAACGTAGGTCGACGAAAATATAGTCACGTAAATACCCATGTCTCACTCACCATGTCACTCATAGTAGGGAATATATCCACCAACCCGCATTGGAGCAGCGTGGTGGATTAAGCTCCGATCCTTCTCCTACATGGGGAAGAGGCCTATGCCCAACAGTGGGATATTACAGGCTGAATCGTGATCGTGAAATACCCATGATTAAATATGACTCGAAAAGTCTTTGTTAGATCTCAATTAAATTTAAATGAAATCACTTTTCGATTAAAACAAAAATTATTAAAATCAGTCAAGCCAGCCAAAAGTTCTGAGGTAACATACATAAAACAATACAACCGAATTGAAAGCCTCCTCCTTTTTTGGAAATCGGTTAAAAGTTACATAACTTTTAAGAGATAAAATATTCAAATTACGTACGATAATTTGAGCAAGACATGCAGTAATATAAATATATTATACACTTTATGTTGTTTGCCGAATTACTTTGACATATGCGATATTAATATGGTTTGTTAAGCATCATATTTTATACACATTAATGTGAAAATAAATAAATAAAATTTCTAACTGTATATAAATATTAAAAAATCGGCCAAGTGCGAGACGGTCTCGCGCACGAAGGGTTCCATACCATAGACTAGGTACATTGATTTTAATATCGGGCAAAAAGCGCCTAAAAAAGTCACTTTTGTTGTATGAGAGCAAAAATAGGCAAAAATGACGTTTTTGTATGGGAGCACCCCTTAAATATAAATTTTATTTTAATTTTATTATTTATTATTAAAGAAAAATAGAACTGAGTATTTTGTGAATATTTCAAGTGTCTACCTGTTGCCATTATTGATATCGAGCAAAAAAAGGCAAGAAAATCGCGTTTGTTGTATGGGAGCCCCCCTTAAATATTTATTTTATTTTGTTTTTAGAATTTATTGTTATAGCGGCAACAGAAATACATAATTTGTGAAAATTTCAACTGGCTAGCTATCGCCGTTCTTGAGATACAGCCTGGTGACAGACGGACGGACGGACGGACGGACGGACGGACGGACGGACGGACAGACAGACAGCGAAGTCTTAGTAATAGGGTCCCGTTTTTACCTTTGGGTACGGAACCCTAAAAATTATATTAAACATATTATGTTTAGCAGATTTAATTATGTACATTAATAATATTTCATGGATATACTCGTATATAATACCTATATGAGCAACAGATTAGATAGAATTTCAAACACTTATATGGCAAAATAACATCTATTTATTTTATTAAAACTATTAATTATTAACGCAATTTGCTCATTTCAAGCAGTTTTATGATATGCGATGAGTAATAAAATGACGCTGTCTACGATTTTAACGAGTTACAGCTTAGTCCATTAATAAGCATTTCCACCTACATCTTAGTTGGGCGCATGTGTCATCGATCTATGTTATAAACAGGCACACTATTGTAAACAGGGCTTACATTCACTTCCCAACTTAAAACGAACAAGACACATGTTTAAAATTAGAAACATTTGGTTAGGACAGTTATTTGTTCTTTACGAAAACGAAAATTATTTTCGGTGCCATTGCCATAATATTGTTGTACTACATTTATTATCAATTTTAAAATTATTACTATTTATTTATTTATTTATGTAAGCAGGCAATTGAAGTAACTGATAATTGCATGTATCCAATTATTAGTATGGAAAGGATAAACATGTTATATTTTTTCATGATAGCATCCATCTGTTGTATTGATAAAAATGAAATGCAAATACATATATTATTGTAATGCAAAAATCAGTGATATAATAACAGACATTAAGAAAGATACAAAATATTCAGTATCACATACCGCTACAGGTGGCTTCTCTTCAATGAATGATGTAATAGGAGTAACAGCTTCTATCTCCACCAAGTTGACCTGTTCCTCAGGGCGGACAGTCTCTCCAGAACGCCAACGGTTGACCTCAGCCTCCAGCTTCTCAACCTTTACAACATAATTATGTTAAGCTAGAATCATATATATACTTATATGTACAATAATTTATAATAAAATAGTATTAGTACATTACCTTTCCTTTCAACCTAGCCACCTTCTCTTTCTCTCTTTCGTAGCGACGCTTCCATTCCTCAGCTGTGAGCTCCTCATTAACACATACAACATTCTTAACAGTTTTAGCCCTGTTAAAACAATTACCAATTAATTACAAGACCAACAAATTTCAAACAATTGTAATGGAACAAATAGGGCCAATTATTACCTTTTACCAAAATCAAGTGTACTTTTTGTCTCACTCTCGTTAAATGATGCTGGAGAGCAACAAATAACAATGGTCGTCCTGGCATTACCACCGAGTGATTCTTGTAGAATACGAGTCAATTTGGAGTCTCTGTATGGGATGTGAGATTTATTGCCGTCCGCCAAAGCAGAAATTACATTACCCAGAGCTGATAATGACTTGTTAATATTTTTAGCTTCATCAAGTACAGTGCCTTCAGCACCAGTTTTAGATACCTAAAAGTTAAGAAAATGTTAAAATGATAATATCATAACTGATTTTATAATTCAAGAATTTTTTTTATTGTTTTTACCTTTTCAGAACCAGCCAAGTCCACAAGATATAACTTTCCAGATAACTTCTTTTGATTTTCTAAATTTTCTTGCTTAACATTTATGAGGAAGACTGAATGAGACCTAGATGAATGTTCATTCATGTCTGAAAGGAAATTTGTCAATCATAATAATTGCCATTTGTGATTATAATAATAATAATGTATGATTATAGTAAACACATACTTGTTACAGCAATATGCCTATTTGATTTTCCCTCCTCTATAACTTCAAATACTTCTTCTGGACTCGACACAAACCTTTCTGTAGCACCTTTTACAAATGGGACTCTATTTTTGTCTTCATGTACACTAAGGTTCACCTTTGACACTGTATAAAAAAATTTATATATTGTGACCAACTGTTTAGTGATAAGAAAAAGAAATCAAATTTTAGAAGTTTGTAAAAAAAAATTACCATCCAGCAAATCTCGAATTTTGTCCATATAAATTTCAAAATATGAAACCTTAATGTGGAATTCAAGATTTTCTTCCATTGCATAGATGTGGTTGAAAATATCGTTGACTATCCGTGGAATAATACCCTGTTTACCTGGATCACCTGTAATTTGACACATATTTAAAATAAACCATATAAAAAATTTATCATACAAACACAATATCTAAAATCATTATATTGATTGTCAAATGATATGATGCAATTTAATTGTTTATACACACCTATGACACCTTCCATGGTATGTGTTTTACCAGAACTGGTCTGACCATATGCAAATATTGTACCATTGTAACCCGCAAGTACATCAGATACAATACTCTTTGCTGCTTCATTGTACACCTTCTCTTGGGTTGCATTGGGCTTAAATACTTTATCAAACAGATATACTTTACCCTAAAACATTATTTATTTTTAATAACATTTGCAACAAAGGAATTTGAAAATATTCAAGACATGAAAAGAGGTTAAATGAATATACTAGATATTTTAAAAATAGCAATGTGGATATTTTAAAAGACAATTGGGTCATTTGTAATACTAGACTGAATACGTATCTAAAAAAATAAGAAAGCCAAACAGATGTCATCACATATTGTTTTTTAATTAATGTTAAAGATAATTTCACTCATTGTAATGAAACAACTTTTTCGATTTTATAGTGGTTTATTAAGTTTCTTAAATGCCCGACATTTCGGATACTTTACAGCAACCATGGTCAAAGATGCGACATTTCGGATACTTTACAGCAACCATGGTCAAGCAGGCCAGGTCATCACTATTTTAATTTAACTTTTTCAAGGTATTCATAGAATATAAATTATTCGCAATTAATAACCTAATGAAGTATAGTGCAGATTATTTCATTTAAACTACAGTATCGCAATCTTATTATTATTATTATAGAATAAAAATTTCTTCACTATTTTTGTAACTTAGGATTGTAAATAAATATTTTTATAGTAGTTAATGGTAAATAATCACTAATTATCAGGGCCTATTGTAAACAACAATAACAATAAAAATATACAAATTATCCTAGGAATTCCCGGGTCAAGGTCGAGAAAGTATTTGTATTGATTTTCCACAAAGCAAAAATTAGATGTTCGATTTAGTTAAAATACACAGAAATTCTTGAAATTTTAACGATTGCAATTATAATCAACCAAGCGGAATAGAAAAGAAAGGCCATTTCGTAGCAGGTGAACAGCAATTGTAATGTATTAGTCATCATGATCTAAATTAGGGCGATGATAGAGAAGTTCAATGTGGGTATATTGACAATGTTCGAACTCACCCCTATGGAAATGCAATTATCGTCAGGTCCTGAAGGGAATTTTACGATGAATTTGGAACCAGCTTTTTCTTCAGAGTCATTGAGTGGCCGAAATCGGCATACGACTCTAATGCTGTCTTCAGCAGCTATTTCACGATCAGCTGCCATGTTTGTAAAAAATAAAACCTTACACTAAACACCGTCTATAGAATTAAAAAAAATAAAACGTTATTGGAACATAAAACCGTGCATGAAGAACTACAAAGTTAAAATTTGTCACTGGGAAATCTTCATGACAGCGGTATCAAAATGTCGGCCATATTCTGTAAAGAAAGGCCTGAAATTGGAAATATTGGAATCCTATTGGTTGAAAATTTAACGCACTGCCAACTACTGTAGAAAAAATCGATTCACTACCAACTATAGAAGTCTTTCGTGCAAAAAAAAAAAACTTTTTTAGCGTAGGCTTAAGCTACGGCCTCATGCAGCCGCTCGACGCTCGTTTCCAGCGACAAATCTGGTCACGTGACCCCATTTTAAATTTCCCGCGACTCAAAAGGGTACTACCTACGTCATGCAGCCGCTCGTCGCTCGTCGCTCGTTTAACTACTGGTACGGCCTCATGCAGCCGCTCGACGCTCGTTTCCAGCGACAAATCTGGTCACGTGACCCCATTTTAAATTTCCCGCGACTCAAAAGGGTACTACCTACGTCATGCAGCCGCTCGTCGCTCGTTTGCAGCGGCAGTCTGGTCAAGTGACCTCATTTTAAATTTCCCGCGACTCAAAAAGTTGCCACCTCATGCAGTCGCTCGTCGCTCGTTTGCAGCGATAAATCTGGACACGAGACCTTGTGTTGCTGATTTCCTAACCTTCTTCATAGCTCGTGGCAGTAGGGTTGGCAACTTTTTTGACAAAAATAAAATAAAATGGTTTGGATAGGAAAAAATAAAGTATTTTTCAAATTTTATGTTTTTATTGTTTTAAAAACGTATTTTTGTGTGCTTTTAGCACATGCTAAAAAATTTTTGTTATATTTTAATGTTTCGAAGCTTGTTTGGAACCAAATTTTAATTTAAATAAACAATTCGTTTTTAATTTTTATTGACGCTCTATTTCTCTCTTCTCACCACTTTATATTTATTACTGAAAAAAAACCTCTTTTAGTGAAAACTGAAGTGACGGGAACGGAGAGTAAATAAGAAATATTTTTTTATATTTGGTAAGCTATCAGATGCACTTTTACGTATATATTGCAATTTTTCAACTGTAATTTTCACTTAAAAGTGTTTATCATCATTAGTGAATTTTCTTTGGATCTCTTTAAGTCTTATAGATTCAGAATACATATCGTCCATCTTAATATTTAATCTGTCTTGTAATTTGGCCTTTGTAATTACCATTTCAAACATATTTCAAAATTTTCAAATTTAACCTCATTTTTCAGGCATGTAAGGAAGTATTGAAAAATAAAGTATTTTCACATACTATTTAGCAAAAGTATAAACTATAAACCAAAATAAAGTACAAGTTATTATAAAGTACGGTTGGCAACCCTATGTTGATACAAAGTGAAAGAAATAGGAGTGCATAAAATAATAACTTAATTTAGTGTTTGGGCCGTCATATACATAAAAGTTAAATCTCAGTTATTAATTAATAATAATATTATTTTGATAAATTAGAGACATGAGAAATCTGTTGTTTTTTTGGGTGAATGGGGACGTCGCAGGTATGAATAGCAACGAAAGCGGGGTTAAACGGGATGAAACTGAGATCAATAGGGACGACTTATGTATGAATAGGTACAGATATGTAGGGTTGTCACTGAGCAGTTAAACGTTTTTTTAAGCTATTTTATAATAAATTGATATAATATAAGTTTGTTGACTTTGAAATGTTTAAATACTTCAATAATAATTTACAAAATGTTCGTTCATTACGATTTTTCAATAAAAATAAATCATGGAACATATATAGGTTAAGATCCCACTGCAAATTTGTGCATGTACTCGGTTTTTCTAAAAACCAACTTTTTATGTTTATTTATGATTAGGAGAATATATATCGACCAGGCTGCCTATCAAAATGTGGCCGCTAGTAATAATAATAATAATAATATTTATTTATTTTCTCACCACAATATTGTAAACATAACATTTGACAGTTATATAATAATAAGAGCATTAATATTGTGGGAGACTGGTGCCTAAGCTAGGCTCGAGGCCTGTGTTTCAGGACACCAGGTCTCCACCCCTTAATAAAGAAAGTACATTACAATTATCATTAATAACGGGCATTAACAATTTTGTTTTAAACAATACAATATTATGATATTGAAAATTTATGTATTTAAATAAGTAAGCTTGTTATATTTTACATTATGCATGTATAGTTTAGTATATTTTATACCATTCATAAGATATGGATTAGTCGGTGTGTGTGTGTGTGTGTGTGTGTGTGTGTGTGTGTGTGTGTGTGTGTGTGTGTGTGTGTGCGTGGGTGTGTGTGGGTGGGTGTGTGTGTGTGTGTGTGTGTGTGTGTGTGAATGCATGTTATAAGTACTTAAGTTAGGGCAGAAAGAATCTCCTCAGTGTCATCATAATTCAAGTTCTGTAACCAGTCGGTTAATTTTCGCTTACACATATTTTTAGTTAGGTTAAATATTGGTAGACATCTATTAATTTTGTTGTACAAGAAGCCACCCAAACTGCAAAAGAATCTCCTTGAGAACCTTGTTGAAAATTTACTAGATTGCACAGGATTGAACCTCCTTTTGGCGTCTGACAGTGCCGGGTGGTATTCAAGAAGTGTATGTTGTTTCATTATGGTGTTGAGTATAAATAATTGGCGCACCGTTAACACGCGGCACTCCTTGTACAACAATGCAGTGGGGTAACGGTATGGCTTAAACAATGATACTTTTAGGATAGCTCTTTGTGCTCTCTCCAGGTCAATCAGTCTAGTTTTCGGCGCACCACCCCAGGATGTGATACAATAAGTTATGACCGATTGAGCGAGGGCAAAGTAGACAGATCTCAATCGATTAGCATCCAAGACGTTTCTTATAGTTTTAAAAACATATATAAGTTTTCGTAACTTGTTACTAATCGCATCTATATGTTCGTCAAATTTAAGATTATTGTCAATCACTATCCCCAAGTATTTTACAGTCTCTTTTTTTTGTAAGCACGTGCAGTCGCATGTGGTATTATGTGGCTCAGGACACGAATGGACTTGTATGGCGTGAGTAGTAGATTGTGGTACAATGCCTTTGAGGGAAAAGGTGATATAAGTGGTTTTCGCGCTATTTAAGGTTAGTAGGTTGCCACGTAACCACTTCGAGACAGTATTGAAGCCCAACTGAGCATACCTGTAAGCTTCGTCCCATGTATCAGCAGTAAATAAGAGAGCAGTGTCGTCGGCAAAGCTGATTATTTTGCAACCAGGGAGAGTGAGCATACTTAGGTCGTTAATGTAAATTAGAAATAAAGTAGGTCCAAGTACGCTACCTTGAGGCGTGCCATAAGTCAGTGTACGCTCGTCACTGACGTATTCGTCTATTTTGACTCTCTGAGTACGCTCACTCAAATAATCTCTAAAGAGGCATAGAGGCACACCTCTGATCCCCAGATTTTCCATTTTCCGGATAAGGAGAGGTACAGAAACTGTGTCAAATGCTTTGGCAATATCAAGGAATATACCCAGGACTTTCTGCCCCCCATCCATCTCCGATACTATAAAGTTGGTAAGTTCATTTACAGCATCAGAAGTGGATCTACCCGCACGGAAGCCAAACTGTGCAGGTGAGAGAAGATTGTTTCTTTCCAGAAAACTAATAAGCCTGCTATTCATAATCCGCTCTAGTATTTTTGAGAGAGCAGGAAGTACGGCTATTGGTCTATAATTATTGACACAGCCTCCATCCCCACTCTTATAGATCGGGTGTATGATGGCTTTCTTGAAAACCTTAGGAAATTTGCCTGTAGAGAGGGCAAGGTTGCAAATGTAGGTTAGAGGCGGTACTATAATGGACTCGTGTTTTTTTAAAATGTTACTGGTAATGTTGTCCCAACCCACTGCACAGTCACTACGGAGTGATTTTAACAGCCTAGCGACTTCCTCCTCATCAGTTGGTAACATGACCATTGAGTGCGGGTTTATATTCTTTATTGAGGTGTTAAGTGGTTCGCTCTGTGAGTTTATATTCTTTTCCGCAAGCTCTTTGCCAATGTTTGAAAAAAAATCATTAACAAAGTTTATCGAGAGATCCGGTGTGGCTAGTGTATTCAACAAATTAGAAGATGTATTTTCTTTTTTTTTGGTTCTGCCTGATATGTTATTTATTACTGACCATATTTGTTTTGGGTTTCTGCCTGCATTGGTAACTGCTTGTCTGTCATAATCCAATTTAATATTTTTTAATAGCCTGTTACAAAAATTTCTGTACCTAGAAAAAGTGATTCGCAAGATCTCATTATTTGGTGCCTTTTTGAGGTTCTTATGTAAGGCGTCTCTGTGTCTGATACATCGGAGCAGACCAGGAGTAATCCATGGTTTTATAATAACTTTTCGATTAGGAATTTTAACTGTTTTAGAATTTGAATCAATCAAATTTTTAATCAAATTTATCATTATCAGAGCGGCATCGTGTGGGTTTTGCGTCTTGTATACTTCGCTAAAGTCAAGATTCATCATATGCGCATCTAACTGTTCATAATTAACACGGACAACAACTTTTTTTACTATGGTTTTAGTTAATTTTTTTGCAAGATATAATAAGATTGTGTCGTGATCAGTTAAGGCAGAATGAGCGGCCAAGGTTGAAGCAGGTAGCCCAGTTTTAAGAATAAAATGATCAAGACAAGCATTCTGTCGAGTGGGCAAGGAATGGGCAGGCAGCAGGTCATGCGATGCTAATAGATTCAAGTAACTATGTTTGATTGTATCCCGGCATTGTTGGTGAATGTTAATGTTTATATCTCCCGTAATTATAATATTTTTAAAATGAGCTATATTTGTTAGTATGTCATTTAAGGAGGACAAAAAGTTGGTAGTGTCTCTATAGCTCGGAGGTCGGTATATGTCTAGTAGAACAGTACTAGAGTCAATTGTTATTTGAAGACAATTAGCATCCAGAAAAGTGGGCTCCACCACCTTGACCCTCAGTGCTTTGTGTATATAAACCACTACACCTTCGTTTTGTGTACGATTATTAACCGTCTTAAAATCATTGTACTGCGGTAACTCAGGAATATTTTGTGTATTAGTCAACCAACATTCAGTTAAGGCGATTATGTCCCAGTCTATTTTTGTCCTAGCCAGTAAGGCCATAAAACCTGGCATGTTTTTTGTAATACTTCGTATGTTTTGACTTAGGACTTTCAGTGAATGGGCTGGCTTAAAGTTTGGTGGGATACAATGGTCCAAGTCACATGTTGAATACTCAGACACGGAGACAGAGTCTATATTGTTAAGATTATTTTGTATTAAATCGAATTTTGTTATAGTTTATTATAATTTTACATTTAAATAGTTTTATTTTATTGAAATTTAATATCTTTAGTAGAAACCAACAATAAATGATAATGTTGATACAAATCACAGTTATTCTCAACAAAGAATCATCATTTCTTATAATGAGTGAGAAGAGTTTGGTTTTATTAGTAATGAGAATCATTATTTTTATAACTTGAGGGTAGTATGTATTTGTTCTTATAAGTGTAGATAATATGTATTGTATGGAATGTTTGTAAAATGTTTGCAGTGTGTATTTGTAGTAATGTAATGAATATAATCCAACAATGTAAAATAAATATAATGTATATTTTAATGTACTATGTATTTTGTAAATAGTTTTATTGTATGTATGTTTGTATTTGTAAGTTAGTTTATTGTTACCTAAAATATTTAACAATTTAATAAGTACATAGAAAGCTAGCGTGACTTTAAGAAACATAAATGATAGGAATATAAACGAGACTAGTCACTTATAACTAGACAGTCACTAGTATTTTTAATTAATTCTTTTTAATAGATTTTTGTTAAAAAAATATGTGCATAATGTTAATAATATACAAATATACGATGGTTCAAAGCAAAAATAACGCCATCTCTCTTTACGACGACGAAACGTACGCAAATTAAATAATTAATACGCGAAATGGTAAATCCATTTTCAACTGCCAGAAATGCTTATTTGCGGCCAGATTTAATTAGGCAGCCATATTATATAATAATAGATAGAAAAAAATTAGCTTTAATTTGATATATAAATCATAAATTTTAGTTATGCACGTATTTTTAAAAAATAATCAATTTACAAAAATTTTATTAAAAATACTAGCGGCCACATTTCGATAGGCAGCCTGGTCCATATATATTCTCCTAATCATAAATAAACATAAAAAGTTGGTTTTTAGAAAAACCGAGTACATGGAGAAATTTGCGGTGGGATCTTAGTCTAATAAGTGCATTTTATTTCAGCGAATACATTTTTAGGTATTGCAGTACTAATCATTTATATTTACTAGTATCATACTAAAATGTAAAAGTTAGTGGTTTGCTTAGTACATTAATTAATTAGATAAAACAAAATAAATAGGTAGCTAGAAATTGTTATATATTACACAAGAGCCACCCCTGGTGAATTTCTCTATTGACCCTATTCTCGTCTCTATTAACCCCAATTTCCGGGTGAATAGGGAACATGCATATATTTTAACGTTTTTTTTCATAAATTGAAATGCTAATTGCATAGTTTTATATTTTATGACCAAGATACCATAAAGACTCAATCACGTCGATCACCATACAGCAATATATCCTTTAAAAAAATGCTTTAATTTTGTCTAAGAAGTTCGGATTTGTCCCTATTCACCCCATTTTACGGAACTCAATTCAAGAAAATTTTAGTTCAGTAACGGTTTTACTTTTAAGGTGCAATATTATCAATCTAGTCAACATGAATAGTTTTTGTCGCTTTAGACCTTTTAATGCACACATAAATATTTTTATTTTAAACTAGGAACAATAGGGATGAATGCCAAAAATATCGGCAATGATCATTCTGTTTTATTTCAGTATCAACCTGTTTTCTTTATTGATTTAACAATTATATGTTATAATTTTTTTTTAAATAATGTCCTTACATATAAAAAATTGGAAAAACGAAAAAAGAACCAGTTAACGTCTTAAGTGTCCGACGTAAACCTCAGACATTTTTGGTGGACCAGATTCAAAATCTCGATGACCGTTGCCATCCGTTCCGACAGTGGTAAACGTCTCAAATTAACACCCACCCCCAGTAGGAATCCATCAACATCTTCGATTTGTGGTGGCGGAGGTAGTGTAGGCACTGGTTCCTCTCTAGACATTGCATCGGCAATACGGTTACAAAACTACAATGAAGAAACAAAATTATCGTTTAAACGTATATGTCCATACTTTACTAATATTAATTAAATGTTTTAAAGTATTAACCTGTTCTGAATCCATTATTTAGAGCGATTAATTAAATAATCGTTGGAGCACCACACTTATGTCGACCTAACTCTATAACTATCTCGCTTACTGACTCACGATCCTTTCCCAGCGACAAAGCTCAACATTTTCAGCTTTATCGCTACATGTCACGTGACCAGATTTGTCGCTGCAAACGAGCGACGAGCGACTGCAAAAGCCGTAGCTCAACATTTTCAGCTTTGTCGCTACATTTCCTGCGATCACATTATCCACAGAGTAAAATACTAATTATAGCTGAAAACGAGCGTCGAGCGGCTCCATGAGGCCGTACCTTTATAGCTAAATAAATGGCTTCAATAGTCCACCTATCTATAAATGATTTATAATAATCATTATCATTAATCGTAATTATTTTGGTTACAAGAATTCGGGAAGTTTATTTTCCAACTGGAGAAGCAAATCTTATTTGATATTATTCAGCAGATTAGACTGTTTATGCAGTCCTTGTGGGTCTCCCCACTGTGCCTCGGAGAGCACGTTTAGCCCATCGGTCCCGCCTGATAGCGATCGTTACTCCTAGTAGGAATATATCCGCCAACCCACATTGGAGCAGCGTGGTGGATTAAGCACTGATCGATCCTTCTCCTACATGGGGGAAAGAGGCCTTTGCCCAATAGTGGGATATTACAGGCTGAAGCGTAGCAGCAGATTAGATTTAAGATGAAAGTGGGTTCATAAAAGTAAAACGTAACGAGCAAGAAAAAAAAGCCTGTGTGGTTTTATGAAACCACGGTAAAAGTGAAACTTTTTTTCACAATATAGACATTTAACTAAAAAATTTTGGAAAAATATTCCATTAAGGGTATAAAACTCGCTTTATCAATCTTACCACGCGGTCGACCGTCACGCGACATGTAACACACAGACGAAAAGTTTGAGACGATGTAATAAAAGTTTCACTTTAATAAGTATTCTATTTTTATTTAACCGACTTCAAAAAAGGAGGAGGTTACTCAGTTCGACCGTACAATATACATATATGTATGTTCGGGGATAACTTCGTCGTTTATGAACCAATTTTGTTTTGTTTTTTTTTTTGTTGGAAAGGAGATATCCCAACTTAGGTACAATGATAAGTCAACCAGGATCTGATGATGGGATCCAAGTGTAATCGAGGGAAACCCTCGAAAATCGTAGTGACGACTAGTGCGTTTATTAATTAATTTATTATTTATTACTTGCCGATGCAATTAAAGTCGGTTTTTTTTCGTTTGCTAGCAAACACAATAGGGTATTCCACTATGTTTGAAAAAGTACTTCAAAATGTTGATTTTCTAATAAAAAGCCACAAAAAAAAAATATATTTCGGCAAAATAAACACGTTTTCATGCCATAAAATGAAATTAAATTTTAAACCTTTTTTATTACCGCGAAAACGCTACAGCCATTTTGGTGACGTAATATGGGCAATAACAAAAGTGTATGACGTATGTAAGAGAGTAACATAACCTACAACTACTATGACAGCCATCAACAAATTAGTAATGAATGCATATTATTTCAGTTAGAACAAGATATGAAGAGTTATTAAGGTGCATTTTCATGTGACGCTTGACGCTGGTTTTGAGCGTCAAATTTGACATTTGAACTATGCGCCATCTTGAAAAAATTGTAGCGAAAAAGCTAAACGTAGTTTAGCTTTTTTAACGGGTGATGTTAGCGTCAGCGTAACTCGAATAGTTATATCGATAATCAATAGTAAATCGATCTTTATAAAACAACAACTAGCTGTTACTTTGTGATTTTATAAATAAAAATAGTGAGTGTAGAAATAAAATTTTATTTATTTCTAAATGTGCTATTTTTAAGTATTGGTAAATACAATTTTTTTGATTAATTTTACGAAATGAAATTAATTAATAAATATAGGCACATAGATCTGTAAAGTTATAAACAAAATTATTCATTCAATTTTTTTTATTTAACAAAACACAATCCCGTATCTCAGTTCAAAAAAATTTGTCAAGTGCAACCTCGTATCTTAAAATACAAGATGGCGATGGTGCATATAAATAAAAAAGTTCCCTCTCAGCAGTGTAAAGTGTTATTTAGTTCAATACTATTAATATAAAAATTATCTTTCAGTAAATTTAATTGCCATTCAAAGTGAATACAATAGTTAATAAACACATTTTTTATTATTGTGAAAAAATATCACAAGTAATAAAAATAAAACAATTATCAAACTAAAAAAACGTTAGTATCGATTATCGAAAGTCGTTTCGATAATCGATACTAACGTTCTTTATTTTCCGCTTGAATTTGACGCTAAACGCTGGAATTTATCGCTACAATTTTTTCAAGATGGCGCTGTAATCACGTGACCAAATTTGACGCCCAAAACCAGCGTCAAGCGTCACATGAAAATGCACCCTTATACGAAAAAACACAACTATTACTCCTTGAAGTTAAAATTGATAGATATTACAGATATTAGATATGTACCCTACTCCATGGTACCCTAGCTGTTGACAGCACTGACAGAACTTTGTTATTGCCCGTATGACGTCACACCGTGGCGGCTCGTGTTTTAGGTCACGTGATATACAGATTAAAATATACGACTTTTAATTTCAATATAATAAATCAATAATGTGCTTTTATGATTCCAAATCAGAATATTTAGGTGTATTTCTCTATACATTTTAGTTTTTATCAAATTTTATAATTTATTTTTCACTACGGAAAGTACCCTATTATCACCTGTTCAATTTTTGCGTGTTATACTATTGAGGTAGTCTCTAATTTAAAGTTGAAAAGAAGTAAAAAAATAGTTGTTTTTACGCTTTTAAACAATATTAATCATTATTGTTGTTTAATTATTTTAATACATTAATAATTAAAGGTAGGTGGTATCATCCATCGTCCTTTAGCCCGTCGCGCATGGAGAAAAAATAAAAAATGTCTATGGAGTGGACTATGGTGATTGGTGTTTGATTGGATGATTGGTGTCTATAGTTATTGTACTCTGTGATTGGTGTTTAATTGTTTATGGTGTTGCGAGTGGTAGAATTTTTATTTCAACATTTTGATTTAGTTATTTTTTATATAAATTCACGTTGAGTTTGTGTCATAAAACTTATAAAAGTAACATAAATATAAAATAACTAATGTAATTCTTTTAGACATGCATGGTTTGTTAATCACGGTGAAGTCAATTATATTTTAAGGCTGGTGAGTAACATTTACCCTTGTATGGATTGTGAAGTGCTAAGTGCTATTATTTTCAATTCTATACTTTTTTCGTTTTAAATTAAATAGTATGAATATGTATAAAATATATCTCGTTTTGATTCTTTGTTTTAAATTCAACTATGGGGATAAATTATTAGAAGCATTATTTTTTAGTTGTTTTCTTTTTAAAATAATGTCACCATCTAATTCAGTTCATTCATTTCAGTTCGTAGAGTTATAAAATAAACAAATTTCTAAAATAAAAGTAACCTAAGTTACTCCTATTACATCAGCTATCTGCCAGTGAAAGTCCCGTCAAAATCGGCTCAGCCGTTTCAGAGATTAGCCGGAACAAACAGACAGACAAAAATCGTAAAAAATGTTATTTTGGTATATGTGCTGTGTGCCCGTGATACATCCATAATTCCATATGCATTTAGTAGGTTATTTTAATGTTACAAACAGACACTCCAGTTACATTTATTTGCATAGATGTTTACATAAATAAACTTTATGAACATAGTGTTGAGGAGAAAAATAAAATTGATCTAAGTGATGTTGTATTAAAATATAGGTACACCTCACATTGTGACAAAAATCATACATATGTACATACATTCAACTGAAACACATTGTTTGCCTCATTTGGTGACAAATAAAAATGATTACTGCTAAAGATAGTATACCTTTTTTGAAATTAAACAATTCTTCACAATTTGTATTGTCACAGAGGTTTACTCCCTTGTTTATTAATACAATTTGTATTTAAAACAAAACTTTATTTTATACATAAATAAATTTTATCTCAATAATATAGAATCTTTTTTAATTTTAATATTAATTGCTATAGGTGATAGTCACCAATTTTTAAGATGTACATTTTGTAAAATTGTGTTTGCTAGCAAACGAAAAAAAAAACTGAGTCCGTAATTGAACCAACCAGTAATACAACATAAGTAGATGAAAAAAAATTAACAAACGCACTAGTCGTCACTACGATTTTCAAGGGTTCCCCTCAATTTCTCTGGGATTCCATCATCAGATCCTGGTTTCCTTATCATGGTACCACCCTTGGGATATCTCCTTTCCAACAAAAAAGACAAAGTTATCCCCAAACGTAGGTACATAAAAAATTCATAATTATATACGGTCAAATTGAGTAACCTCCGCCTTTTTGGAAGTCGGTTAAAAAAAACAGAATAAGTAACTAAAAATGGTTCATTAGTTATTAAATTTGTACTTGTTTAAAGTTTAATCAAACAAATGTAATGTGTAAATAGAGAAATGTTCAGAAAATGAAAAAAATAAAATAAGACAAATATTTTGAGAAAGTTGTAGAATCTTCTTTAAATTATATATGTAGATGCTTATTTATTGCTATTTTAAAATAACTTATATACCTGAGTGAACTGCGGAAAATTTTAGCCCATCAAAAGCTATTTAATAGAGAAATGGGGAAGGGGCTTGGAGGGTCTGGGCCTTACTACCTGTTATTTCTTTGCATTTTCTGAAAACATTTTTTTTACACCATTAGAAAACAGAGATTTTAAAGAACAAAAAGCCCATCGACTTAAAAAAAATGATATTTTGATGTGAGAATTTTCGATTGAAAATGAGGGTGCTTCTTCGATATTTAGTTCAAAATAAGGTGTAGAAAATAAATATTTTAAATCAAAAAAATTACAGTGTTTGGGACATAAACAGGTAAGTTTTTACCAAAGTTTGTAAAAAAAAAAATTTCTTGTAAAAAAAAGATTAAAAATTAAAAATGTGCTTTTTTGAATTTTTCACATGAACTTTGATGTTATGCTAAAAAGGTGTAAATACAAAAGTTTTAGATCTTTTTAGTACCTACAACTTTGCAACTGAACTTTTTTCCATAGGACTTGTAGTTTAGTCAGAAATCGACCACTTCCCGACCTCAGATCGTCCTTAATTTATTTTACCTTTCATTTTCGTTGTATTCTCTTCGTTTTCTAAATGGGTTTCATTTCATCCTACTATAATTTTTTTTCACTTTCTACAATTTTCAAAGGCTAAAAGCACTGGTCTAATTCTTTTGGTTAAAATTTAGATTATGGACCGTCGATTTATGGGGTTTCGAGGGGTGCGGGGGGAAGGGGGAGAGGGGGGCTACCCCCCAGTACCACTCCCACGCATCAGAAACCCATAGTTATGGAGATATCCATGGTTAAAGTTTTGAGATTAGAAGAGGAATTTAGATCGTTTGGCACGAATTAAAGGGCGAGAGTGGGAGGGGGGAGGCGGCGGCGGTCCCCCTAACCCCCCCATACCACTCGCGATACAAGGTAATGCGCCGTTCTTGAAAAAAATAGAAAAAATGAATCTCATAGACCTAACCTCAAAATTTGACAGTTAATCGGTATAAATTCATTCCGTGATGGCTCCGGCGCTTCGGAAGGGCAGCCCTTTCGCCCTTGCGTAACAAAACTCAGACACCCACGCTCGCCTCCGCAGTCTCGGCTTGCTGGTCGCCTTCGGCGACCAGCCTCGGCCTCTCCGGCTCGCCCGGGTGTCTGCGTTTCGTTACAGCGGGCGGCCCTCCCTCCGTGCCTCCGGCTTTTACAAAACACTCTAGGGGTAAGACAGACCAAGACCACGTGGATAGTGGGGTGCTCCGATTCGGTTTTGGGTATTTTTCGGACTTAAAAAAAAATAACCCTAACCTATCTAACTTCAAAATTAGACTGTTTATCGGCATTATTTTATTACAAAAAAAAAAAAAAAATACCCTAACCTATCTAACTTCAAAATTTATAATGTGACAGTAAATAAGTAAAAATAAAAATATATTTAGGTAAAAAAAAAAAAAAATATTTCTGAAACCTGAGAATTCACAAAAAGCTTTCTATATATGAGTACTATATACAGAAAAAATATGAAGATCGAATAGATCCGGAGCCAGGTTAAAATTCGGTCAATCATTTCCTCCCAATCGAAACTTCGTAACATGAATAAGGGATTTTTTTTATGAATTTTAGTCTTTGTCAGCTGCCACTCCGTGGGTGGGTTGGGCAGTGGCAGCCTCCCAAACATCGAGAAAAAAAAATTTTTTTAGTCATTTCCTCTCACTTCAAAATTTTTCGGATTATAGTTTACCTAATATCTTGAAGGAAACATAACGTCAGCTGGCCATAACATGGTGGATTATACGTCAGCTGGCTGCTTGAACATGTAAAAAAAATTTTTTTTGTTCAGTGATTTCCTCTCAACTAAAAATTTGCATGGTGATAGTTTACATGCTACTATGAATGAAAATTAACGTCAGCTGGCTGTATCGCGGTGGAAAGTTTGTCAGCTGGTACCTTGAAAATGTAAAAAAAAAATTTTTTTTAGTCATTTCCTCTCACTTCAAAAGTCAGATAATAGTTTACCTAATATCTTGAAGGAAACATAACGTCAGCTGGCCATAACATGGTGGATTACATGTCAGCTTTTTTTTACATATTTCAAGGTACCAGCTGACAAACATTCCACCGAGATACAGCCAGCTGACGTTAATTTTCATTCATAGTAGCATGTAAACTATCACCATGCAAATTTTTAGTTGAGAGGAAATCACTGAAAAAAAAAAATTTTTTTTACATGTTCAAGCAGCCAGCTGACATATAATCCACCATGTTATGGCCAGCTGACGTTATGTTTCCTTCAAGATATTAGGTAAACTATAATCTGACAAATTTTGAAGTGAGAGGAAATGACTAAAAAAAATTTTTTTTTTACATTTTCAAGGTACCAGCTGACAAACTTTCCACCGCGATACAGCCAGCTGACGTTAATTTTCATTCATAGTAGCATGTAAACTATCACCATGCAAATTTTTAGTTGAGAGGAAATCACTGAAAAAAAATTTTTTTTTACATGTTCAAGCAGCCAGCTGACGTATAATCCACCGTGTTATGGCCAGCTGACGTTATGTTTCCTTCAAGATATTAAGTAAACTATAATCCGACAAATTTTGAAGTGGGAGGAAATGACTAAATTTTTTTTTACATCTTTCAAGGTACCAGCTGACAAACTTTCCACCGCGATACAGCCAGCTGACGTTAATTTTCATTCATAGTAGCATGTAAACTATCACCATGCAAATTTTTAGTTGAGAGGAAATCACTGAAAAAAAAAATTTTTTTGACATGTTCAAGCAGCCAGCTGACGTATAATCCACCATGTTATGGCCAGCTGACGTTATGTTTCCTTCAAGATATTAGGTAAACTATAATCCGAAAAATTTTGAAGTGAGAGGAAATGACTAAAAAAATTTTTTTTTACATTTTCAAGGTACCAGCTGACAAACTTTCCACCGAGATACAGCCAGCTGACGTTAATTTTCATTCATAGTAGCATGTAAACTATCACCATGCAAATTTTTAGTTGAGAGGAAATCACTGAAAAAAAAATTTTTTTACATGTTCAAGCAGCCAGCTGACGTATAATCCACCATGTTATGGCCAGCTGACGTTATGTTTCCTTCAAGATATTAGGTAAACTATAATCCGACAAATTTTGAAGTGAGAGGAAATGACTAAAAAAAATTTTTTTTCTCGATGTTTGGGAGGCTGCCACTGCCCAACCCACCCACGGAGTGGCAGCTGACAAAGACTAAAATTCATTAAAAAAAACCCTTATTCATGTTACAAAGCTTTGTTTGAGAGGGTATTGGTCATGTCAACCTGTCACGGGCTCCCGGTCCAGAAATCGACGGTCCATAATCTAAAGTACCTGGGTGACCGAGCCTAGCTCGGTATTTTCATTTTATTTTTTGTTTTTTTTTCTCAGTATTTTTATATTTTAATTTTATTTAAATAATAAATCACGAGTGAAATTAAAAAAAAAAAAGAAAAAAAATTAATCTGGAGACTGAGATTCGAACCCGGGTCAACACGATTTTACACCCGCCGATTAACTAATTACGCTATTACAGCTATGTTAATAAATGTGAAATTAAGCTTCGTATTCTAATGATATTTTTTCATTGCCTAAAAACAGGGATAAAACGACATTTTTTTTAAATGAATCCTAGCTAGATCAATTTTTCGCCCCCGAAATCCCCTGTATACTGAATTTCACGAAAATCGTTGGAGCCGATTCCGAGATTCAGATTCTATATATATATATATATATATATATATATATATATATATATATATATATATATATATACAAGAATTGCTCGTTTAATAGTATAAGATATTAGCCATCCTTTTTTTTTGGAAGATTGTTAAAGAAAACCGTATTAGTACAAAACTCAAAAATTACTATGATTTTGAATATGTCAATATAAAATTATACAAAGACTCCGGAGTCTTTTTGATATTTTTTTATTTATCTTAACAAACATCTACTCAGGAAGATATAATAGCTTTTATTTGGAACTTTAAACAGGTTTCTATTTTATTATATTAATTATGGAATTGTCTTACTCTGGAAGTTAAACAAATTTTTATTAGTTTTATTTTGCGAATTACAATAAAATTAGTAATATAACTAGAAATGAAACGAACTTTTTATCGTATGTATAGGGATGTATACGCGCGGTGGCGCGGCGGGCGGCGCGCCTGTAAAGCAGACGGGTTCGCCGTTCGGTCGTCGACCCGATGTGCACCCTCAACCGTTATCGACGGGTTATGGTAACTGGACTTAGGTTATTATACGAAATAAGGAGAAGGTTCAGTTATATCGATTTACACATAGTTCCAGGTATTATAAAAAGTTTACTTCGATTCTTATATCGTGATGTTTACGGTTCATAAAATTTATTTTATTTTATTTCTTTTATAAAACCTCGAAAAAACTTTTTGATAACATAATCACAATGCGATTGAGGTCAAATTAATGTAACATCGCTGATCAATTTAAATACTTAAGTAATTTTTTTATATCTTTAGTATTATAATTTATATGCATAATAAATGCATATTTATAAATAGTGTAAAAATATTGCAATACCTATCGCAAAAACATTTTTGTAACATTTGAACACTGCAACTTGCAAGTTGTGTTCCATTAACACTAATGTCAGGATACCATATGCCTCGCTGAGGATATATAATATAAAAGCTGACAAGATAAAATAGGAGAACCGAGAAACGAGAGTTAAAATAGAAGAACATAACGATAGCTCGCTCAAATCATTCGTCAGTTGAACATGACGTAATAATCATTGACCTACAAAGATGCCAGTTTTTGTTTACTTCTTGGAGATCATGGTTTTACTTAAAAATCAATGAAACAATAATACGCTGTAATAAAATAAATTTTCTTTTATTGTGTGAATTTAATGATATGCTACAATCAATTTTAATTATACTTATTCATGCACTTCTAAACAAATCTATTTCGTTTTCAATTCTGCTTATACAATAAGCCTTCCATTAAATGTATATTGTCATACAGTCTACACCCCACTAATTGCATTGAGTGCGATTTGGCACGTATTGGTTCCAAGAAGGAGCGGTGACGGTGACGGCGCCGCTGTATGAGCTGTATCACTTGCTGACGAAGTTATTTTCTGTACCATTAGTCACGCGTGTATCCGGCACGGGCACGGGCTGGTCGCGCAGCACGCGAGGCGCTCGCATTTAACGAATTCGATATCGTCGAAATAAAATCCAAAACGAGAAAATAATTTGCCTTACGACACCTCTGTTTTATCATTTTAATCAACACGAATAAGTTGTGTTAATTTCATAGTCGTAAATATCATGACAGCAAATTTAGATACATAGGATTTCTTGAGATTTTTCTTTGCTGAAGGAAAAAATTATATTTAATGTGACGAGTTGCCCTTCAATATAATATGACTAATTAATTTGATAGTGAAGTGAAAAATGAATAATACATATTTCTTGCGAAGCAAATAAGTGGGTCGTTGTTGTTAAAAAGTGACTGGTGTTCGTAAATATTGATGTAATGTGTACATTATCACTGGCTGGTATAAGTCGCAGAATCCGATAAGTCGAGGTATTTATTATATTTAAACTTGCTTTTTTGCGTTGAATACCTAAATATGTATGTTTATTATTGTGAATTTAAATATATTATTTATTCAAGATATTTTTACGCCGCGTTGGCGCAACGGTTACAGCACTGGTTTGTGGCTGTTGCGCTGGCGGTTGAGGGTTCGATCCCCGCACATGACAAACATTTGTAATGTACATACAGATGTTTGCCGTGGTCTGGGTGTCTGTGCAGTGTGCAGGTGTTTCTTTGTGGGTCTCTCCACCGTGCTTCGGAGAGCGTGTTAAGTAGTAGGTATTGTTATCATGTACAACTGATAGCGATCGTTACTTATAGTAGGGAATATATCTGCCAACCCGCATTGGAACAGCGTGGTGGATTAAGCTCTGATCCTTCAGTGGTATATTACAGGCTGAAGTAATTAAGTTCTTAATCATCGCTCTTATTTCTACTGAGAACTACTATTACACTTTAAAATCTATTTTGTATGATATTTTAGAATTCTCGAATTTGAAATCCTTTTAGAAAACATGAGTCCCACGTCTTAATAATAACGTAAAAATAATCTGGTACAGAGTAATAAACTTTAATTAGAACTGATAATATTTTAATGTAGGATTTATATTATTTAGAAAATATCAACTGTAAAACTGTTCGTGGGAGTATATTTATTATATGAGTCAAAGAGCAACACGGAGGGGAGTAGCCATAAACAGGCGTTCCCCTCTGTCAAAGTACAAGTCCACGCGGTCCTATGCGTACAATAAAACTAGTTGTAACCGTACTGCTCACTAGACTGAATCTAGTTGCGCTATGGAAACAACGTCCTTCAAAAAATGCCGAATTGTTCTGTTTTTTGCTGCAAAAAGTGATCTGCCACGTCAAATTAACAAAAATATGCCATTACCTTTCATATGAAAGTATTTTTTAATCACATTATTACTTTATATTTTTTTTAAACCTTTTTTAAACTTAAAAATTAAAAATATTATCGGTCGTCTTGTTTCGGATTTGTTTATCAACACCGGCCGCTTGCCTCATACAATATGCGGATCGGTCGAGCGACTGATCCGAGTCTCTTACCGAAAAGTAGTGGTTAGTGTTGTAACCGGTTTGTTTGTAGATAGTTATCGATAAAAATGGCAAAGGCAAAGAAGGAGACAGACATTTTTGAGATTTTGATTTATTTAAAATATTATATTGCGAACTTTATTAATATAAATAGTTTTATAATAAAATTGCATTAAATCTATACTAATATATAAAGCTGAAGAGTTTGTTTGTTTGGTTGTTTGTTTGTTTGAACGCAGTAATCTCTGGAACTACTGGGCCGATTTTAAAAATTCTTTCAGTGTTAGATAGCCCTTTTATTGAGTAAGGCTATAGGCTATATATCATCACGCTAAGACCAATAGGAGCGGAGTCCACGCCGACGAAGTCGCGCGCAGAAGCTAGTTAAATATAAAACAATACTTAACACATTTTACTAGAATTACTTAGTGTGAACTTCGACCATAATGTTTTATATTAATTTTTGGCAGGTTTCCTAAAAATCCAATTTTAAGGGATACATGTTTTTTTTTTAAATAACAGACTCAACTAGACGCCCACAATAAATAGTGTCATTTGCACCAATCATTAATTTCAATACTGACTTTCAAGTGTTGGCGAACAATAGAAGAAAATTAGTCGAGGGCACCAAACCAACTCTTACGTCACACTGTATTTTTGAAATGATGACTATTGTAGTATATAAAATAATTGCATGCGTACAAACTACACATGTCAGAAGTGAAACTTCTTTGGCAAACTAATTTAAAAAAAAAAAACTTAACGCTGCAACTTACAATTATTAAAGTTTTTTTGTTGGTTTTATTTTTGCTCCTGGTAGTGTTGGGCAAGGTTTTGGAAATTAACACTAATTTAAAAAAACTAATTAAAAAAAATGAATTTAAAATATTAAAAAAAAAAACTAGTCGAAAAAATAAACAGAAAGCTAACGTCACGCGGTGTTTCCAGGCGGTCACCCATCCAAGTACTAAATGTCATGACGCTGCCGCGTTACCTGTCGCTCAAATTGTACCCCTCATGCGCCTAGAGAAGTTTCACTTCAATAAATAAAGTCCATTTTTATATTAATGTCTTACTTTTGTATCACTTTAAAAAATAATTTCCCTAAACGAGTACTTGAGTTTATCGATAACGCGTATCGACAGTTGTTACAACCATGGCTGTACGAAACTTGTCAGTGTAGTTGCGGCATATCATTATACTGTTATGACACAGAATGTATCTATGTGTGTGTGAAAATGTGAATGTATTTTTTTTAGGGTTCCGTACCCAAAGGGTAAAAACGGAACCCTATTACTAAGACTTCGCTGTCCGTCCGTCCGTCCGTCCGTCCGTCCGTCCGTCCGTCCGTCCGTCCGTCCGTCCGTCCGTCTGTCACCAGGCTGTATCTCGAGAATGGCTATAGCTAGAGAGTTGAAATTTTCACAGATTATGTATTTCTGTTGCCGCTATAACAACAAATACTAAAAATAAAATAAAATAAATATTTAAGGGGGGCTCCCATACAAAAAACGCATTTTTTTACCTATTTTTGCTCGATATTTATATAATACATATATTTAAATATATATTACCTAGTCAATGGTACGGAACCCTTCGTGCGCGAGTCCGACTCGCACTTGGCCGGTTTTTTAGTATAGTGTGAGTTTCGTAGTGACAGATGATTATTTTTGTGTGTGAATTTGAGAAAGTGTGCGTAGCACAGATTTCCCCCCGCAAAAAATGACAGACTATTTTGTATCGGTAAAATACGCTATGGCTACTCCCCTCCGTGTTGCTCTTTGATATGAGTACGTTAGAATAGTTAGAAAATGTTGATTTACTATTTTATTTTTACGTGTTGTTTTTACACAGTGCTTGTATTTATAAACTACTTCTAGCGATACTATTATTTTTATAATTATGAATAAGAATAAAAAAGACTACATTATTAAAATACTATATATTTTAAACTTTAAGCCATGGCTGTGTCAAAACTCTTCATTTCAATATGGATATTGCTTAAATATCTGCAGCATTTAGTTCAGGGCTATTAAGCTTTGAGTGTACAGAGTTACAGCCTCTCTGCTCCCTAAAGGCCGGCAACGCACCCCGTAAATCTTCTCATGGTCCATGGGCGATGTTAGCCATTTAACATCAGATGGCTACGTCCGCTCGTTTGCTCCCTGTTAAAAAAACGTAGCATTGATAACAGCCAGCCCCCTTAGCCAAGTTGACAATCTACAATCGATAACGCTGTTAGAAAACTATAACCAAATGTATGGGAATGACACTAGCTTATTCGTTAGGGTGGATTTAGACCAAACGAACAAAAAGCTAGAGCTAGAACAAGAGCATTCTTTCTTGATCTTTATGTGTAAACAAAAACTCGTATTCAACGTTCACATAAAGGTCGATTTATACAGACGAGCGAATGCTCATTCTATCCCCATTTTATCAAATTATTTTAGTGTAAACAGGCGTAGAGCATTCTTTCGTTGTTATAATATATGAACACGAGTGTTCGTTTACACATAAAGATCAAGAAAGAATGCTCTTGTTCTAGCTCTAGCTCGTTGTTCGTTTGGTCTAAACCCACCCTTATAATATGTCGAAAGCTAGTGTCATTCCCATACATTGAAAATTCTATTCTATTCAATTGGTCTAAGATACGAGAAGCTAAATCTTCCCTCATCTGTTAATTAGATGAAACAATTTTTTATAGGCTTATTTCAATATTGTGAATTTATAAAAACAACGTTGAGTGCGATGAATAACATGTAGTGGTAGGACAATTTTAATAGTTTATTTATAATTAATTAATAGTTACGTAGCCAAAATAGTGTTTTTTTTATTTTAATTATTATAAATCGTACCGAGTTTATGTGTGTTGAGTGTTGACGGTGTTTTAGCGCTGTTTGTTTCTGCTTGACCTCGATACAGCGGACGCAGCGTAGGCGTCTTGCTGCCCACAGCCGTGTGGGCTTGTTATATGCACCGAATTTCTCAACACATTTTCTGACCATATGATCAGTTTTTCATTCATAAACTGCAGTTTTTATAAACATAAGGTTTATAATTTTTGTCTTCGATATTTTATTACTTGTAAAGCGTATATTAGTGTCGGTATTTGGGACTGTTGAATATAATTTGGTTCTACCAATAATTATTGACTTGTAAGTTTTAGTAACTAAACTAGCTTCTGCGCGCGACTTCGTCGGCGTTTACTCCGCTCCTATTGGTCTTAGCGTGATGACACATAGCCTATAGCCTTTCTCGATAAATGGACTATCTAACACTGAAAGAATTTTTCAAATCGGCCCAATAGTTCCAGAGATTACCGCGTTCAAACAAACAAACAAACAAACAAACAAACAAACTCTTTAGCTTTATATATTAGTATAGACAAAGGTAAATTATTAATGAGCCTTTACCATGCAACAAGTTTTTTTTAAAATATACAAATGATGTAAACGACAGGTGACGCAAGTTCGAAAACAGCAATGAATCAGTTATTAGTAATATTCAATTATTCAAAAGATTGTTAACGTGATGTCAGTAAAACACATCCAACCAAGCCATGATTCTAATTGTTCCTGTAATTTAATGTCAAATTAAACTTGTCGTAGGAACTGATCTGAAATCAAAACACGTATAATGGAAACTCGAACGAGTCTACTGTTTTGTTTGTGGGTGAGCCTGTTTGTTGCGTGTTCGGGACAACGCGCGGAACAGCTGCTGGCACAGAATCCGTGCTCGAGTAAGACGACGTGTAGCGACTGCGCTCGCACGCCGACCTGCGCGTGGTGCTTCGCCTCCGAGTTCAATGGGCCCCGCTGCTTCAACCCCGCCATGGAGGGCGGCACCGCCGGCTGCGATGAAGCCTTTATATTTAATCCCGACAACCAGCAATCCATAGATCCACTTTACAATCGGGAACTTACAAGAGGTACTTTAAACTTTAGCACTAAAATGTAAACTAACTTAATTTTTTTTTTATAATTAGTTCGGTAAACAAGCGTACGGCTCACCTGATGGTAAGCGATTACCGTAGCCTATAGACGCCTGCAACACCAGACTCGTCGCAAACGCGCTGCTGTCCCTACTTACGACCCTCCCTAGGAGCTCTCGCTACCTTACTCACCCCAGGATCACAACTCTGCTTGGAGCAGTAGCGTTACCTTCTGTAAGGTTGAGGTACTTCCCCACTCGGACTGCTCTAGATTTTGAGCGCTACCTCAATAAAAATTGAAATTGTGCCAAATGTTATTTTTTTAATTGCAGCGAGAGGTCGAATGGGTATAGGCATGGAGTCCTCTTACTATGAGCAATCTATGAGCAGTAGCAGCAGCAGCAGCAGTAGCAGTAGCAGTAGCATTAAAGGAGGAGGCTATATGGGAGGAGCGGCAGGGGGTGAAAACCTAGTCCAAATCAAGCCGCAAAGGGTGAAATTACAGTTGCGGATGAGTAAGTGTCATTATGGTTTTTTGATTAATGTGAAATATGTATATTTATGTATAAAGATATAAAATTGTAGTGATTCTAAATTCATTATAAATCAATTTTCCTGGTGTATGAATAGTATATACCTTGAAAACAATACAAAACCATAGCAAATATATTGTAATAATTATTTTATTTATATAATATGTTATTGAATCTTCGATAAAATCGTATATTTTAATTTCAGATCAAATGCAAAAAATGACATTCTCGTACGCGCAAGCACAAGACTACCCAGTGGATCTCTACTACCTCATGGACTTGAGTAGATCTATGAAGAACGACAAAGAGAAGCTCAGTACGCTCGGGAGCTTACTATCAAGCACCATGAGAAATATCACATCGAATTTCCGAATCGGATTTGGTTCGTTCGTCGACAAATTAGTCATGCCATATGTTTCGACAGTGCCTAAAAAGTAAGTGACATTTTTGCATAATAAATTAATAATATATCGGTAGTAACTGATGATGTAATAGTGATTTATTTGTAACTTTTACAGCCTGATATCGCCTTGCGACGGCTGCGCGGCGCCATACGGTTACAAGAATCAAATGTCTCTCAGTAACGATACTGATTTCTTTGATGTTAGTATAATCTAATTATTTTTATAAATAAATAAAATAAATTATGCTATTGTATGCTATTTGAAAAATCAACCGCAAAACAGAGAAATTTAAATTACTTACGTATATATAATAATTATCTATTGATGTAACTGTTAGTACTTTGAGTAAGAACCTCTCGTCTCAACCAACAATGTTTTTAAATTCATCTATTATTCAATTGTAAACGATGAAAGTGTGTCTTATGATCATCTAATCCGAACCATGCTTGCTCATATTTAACCACAAAATTAAAAATAAAACTACAATATAATTTAATAAATACTTTATGAATATATCTATAAACTAACAGAAAGCCGTGGCCAGCGCCGACGTGTCGGGCAACTTGGACGCGCCCGAGGGAGGTTTTGACGCGATCATGCAGGCCGTGGTCTGCAAGGACGTGATCGGATGGCGCGAGCACGCCAGGAAGCTCCTCGTCTTCTCCACTGACGCCGGCTTCCACTACGCCGGGGACGGAAAGGTATATTACGTCATCTATATTTATATTGTGTCTTGACTGATTCGTAATTACTCTAAACTATCTGGTCTTTGAAGTAACATTAGAGAGTTGAACTTTGAACAGCTTGACTAACTGGTGAGTAACTGGCTTTACTCGGAACAGATGACCCCACTGTAAACTATCCAACGTACACGAAACTTTGCTAATGGAGTTTTTGTAATGTAATTTAACAAAGATCAATTCACAAATTTTCTATATATATAAAAGAGATTTCCACCCATTGACTCATCACGATATCTCTGGAACCATAAGGCGTAGAGACTTGAAATTTGGTAGGAATATTCCTTTCGCCGAGTAGAGGTCAGCTAAGAACGGATTACGGATACGAAATTCTACCCACAAGAGGGGGTTGCGGGGGTTAATAACATATATGGCAAAACAACGTTTGCGGGGTCAGCTAGTAAATAATAAAGTTGTCAAGACGTTTTCAAAATTTTTCTTGAAAAATATAATAATAATAATGAAAGTTTTCTGTAATATTGTTGTTAGTAAATATAACACTTTAGCAAATGCTTCTAAAACGGAAATTAATATAAACTACGTACCGTACACCGGTAGTGTACATGATTAAGCTCAAAATAAACCTATTTAGATTAATAGACCGTAATATTAGTTCTACTGGAATTACTATCAAGTGGGAAAATTAAATTACAAATTCAAATGATGTGTGTTTGTATGTTTTGTTAATTTTTAACTATACATTATACTCAACTAAATGTCTTTTGTGGTTTTACCATCATTATTTCATATGCATAATCCTATACTTTTCCACTGTTATGAGTCACATTGTCATGCTTTATAGCCTGTGTCAGAACACTATTCAGAGAATAGTAAAAGGCTAAAATTGTAGCTAATATGATTAAAATTAAAAGAAATAAATCTAATCACCATTTTTAGATGTATTTCCTTCTTATAAAACAAACAATATATTTTCAGTTGGGAGGTATTGTTCAACCAAACGACGGTGAATGCCACATGGAAAACAACGCGTACACTCATTCTACAAAACAGGACTACCCTAGTATTTCACAAATTAACCTTAAGGTAAATTTTTGATACAACTTTATATTGCGGTTTTTTCTAATCCTTTTTGTCTGTTACATCTATACATATAATAAAATGATAGGAAAGTCAATGTATGTCCGGGATAAACTCAAAAAGTACTGCATGGATTTACTTCAAATTTGGCACGAATATTATTAAGAAGTCGGGTCAGAACATAGGCTACATATTATCACGCTATCACCTACGGGGAACGAGCAGTGAACGCACGCAGATGACGTCGCGGGCAGCAGCTAGTGTTAAATAACTTATAATGCTTAATGGACAAAACCCGCAAGTTAAAACCTAATTTGTTTTTGATATGTCATCATAATGATTTGACTGAGGAAACTGCATGTTTCAAGCAAAAATCTTTAACATGACCAACGGGACTGAAACTGTCTTCTTTTTAAGGAAGCTTGTGCTCAGCATCGCAAATGCAATTAAGTTTTGATTTATATAACTAAGATTTTTGAACTACCATAATTAGAAATTTCTTTATGTTTTTCTTTTGCGATATTCATAAATGTACTGTTGTCATTCGCAGGTGAAACAACACGCGATAAACGTGATCTTCGCGGTGACGGCGGAGCAGATCAGCGTGTACGAGCAGCTCAGTCGCCACATCGAGGGCTCGAGCTCCGGCATCCTCAGCGACGACTCCGACAACGTTGTGGACCTCGTTCGTGAACAGTACAATGTAAGTTGTTCCATCCCATACTTGTCTATTTAACATAGACCTAAGATTCTATGACGGCATAGCGGATACGAAATTGAAGCGGTTAAAGTTGCTATATTTCTTTAAAACTAATCTGACACTAAAACGTAAAGTAACGTGGTTTTAACTGTTTTTGATATTTCAGAAAATAACATCGACTGTTGAAATGAAAGATACATCAAGTGATGCTGTACAAATAGTGTATTACTCTTCGTGCCTGGGCAGCAAGGATAACATGGTGCAGACTAGTAAATGTGATGGACTTAAAGTAAGTTTTTCAAAGTAATGAAAAATTTAAATAAAATTAGTAACTTAATTCTAGTGTTTACTGCTACTGTACTTATGTATATTACATTAAAAAAAATGTTTGTAGGTCGGTGATGTTGTCGAGTTTACAGCTGAGATCACTCTAAAAGAATGTCCAAAAGATCGGAGCAAGTGGAAACAAACGTTCAGCATATATCCAGTCGGTGTGTCTGAGAGTCTTAATGTTGAATTGGAAATGCTCTGCGATTGTCCATGTGAACATCCTGGTCACCATGTAAGTATAATATTATAACCTTTATTTTAGTCGGCTGGACAATACCAAAGTTTACTAAAGAGACCACGAATAATAGAACAATAGAACAGAAGAATAATTAGAGAATAATAGAACTATAGAAAATGTTCTATAGTTCTATTATTGCATACCTTAACTGATTTTAACTTGTGTGTACATTAAATAGTAAATAAATAAATATGATAGGAAAGCTGTGCTGTGTGGTTACGGCACTAAAGAATGTAGCCACCCCCTCTCTTCCTGTGGGTGTCGTAAGAGCCGAATAAGGGATAACACAGTTCCACTACCACCTTGGAACATAAAAAGCCGACGGATGGCGGGATAACCATCCATGCTGGCTTTGAAATACACAGGCCAAAGACGGGCAGCAGCGTCTTCGGTGCGACAAAGCCAGCCCTGCGGTCACCAACCCACCTGCCCAGCGTGGTGACTATGGGCAACACACATGAGTTCGCGTCATAATGTTGGGCGCGAACTTGTGGAGGCCTATGTCCAACAGTGGACTGTGATAGGCTGTAGTGGTGGATAGGAAAGGAAAATTTTGACCTGTTTTATACCCAAATACTTATCCAACTTTACTAACCAGACATTGGATATAAACGATTGATGTACCGTGTTGTGTGGCAGGCGTACAACGACAGCCCGCTGGTGTGCAGCGGCGAGGGCACGTCGGAGTGCGGCGTGTGCGTGTGCAAGCCGGGCCGCTTCGGCAAGAAGTGCGAGTGCTCGGCGCACGGCGGCGTGTCGCTGGAGCAGGAGCGCGGCTGCCGGCCCACCAACGCGACCAGCGGCCCGCTGTGCTCCAACCGCGGCATGTGCATGTGCGGCGTCTGCGAGTGCAACAAGATGGAGGACCCGCTCAAGGTGACCCACACCGTACTACTGTACCGTCGTCATACATACAGTGCAAGTGTCGCTGGAGCAGGAGCGCGGCTGCCGGCCCACCAACGCGACCAGCGGCCCGCTGTGCTCCAACCGCGGCATGTGCATGTGCGGCGTCTGCGAGTGCAACAAGATGGAGGACCCGCTCAAGGTGACCCACACCGTACTACTGTACCGTCGTCATACATACAGTGCAAGTGTCGCTGGAGCAGGAGCGCGGCTGCCGGCCCACCAACGCGACCAGCGGCCCGCTGTGCTCCAACCGCGGCATGTGCATGTGCGGCGTCTGCGAGTGCAACAAGATGGAGGACCCGCTCAAGGTGACCCACACCGTACTACTGTACCGTCGTCATACATACAGTGCAAGTGTCGCTGGAGCAGGAGCGCGGCTGCCGGCCCACCAACGCGACCAGCGGCCCGCTGTGCTCCAACCGCGGCATGTGCATGTGCGGCGTCTGCGAGTGCAACAAGATGGAGGACCCGCTCAAGGTGACCCACACCGTACTACTGTACCGTCGTCATACATACAGTGCAAGTGTCGCTGGAGCAGGAGCGCGGCTGCCGGCCCACCAACGCGACCAGCGGCCCGCTGTGCTCCAACCGCGGCATGTGCATGTGCGGCGTCTGCGAGTGCAACAAGATGGAGGACCCGCTCAAGGTGACCCACACCGTACTACTGTACCGTCGTCATACATACAGTGCAAGTGTCGCTGGAGCAGGAGCGCGGCTGCCGGCCCACCAACGCGACCAGCGGCCCGCTGTGCTCCAACCGCGGCATGTGCATGTGCGGCGTCTGCGAGTGCAACAAGATGGAGGACCCGCTCAAGGTGACCCACACCGTACTACTGTACCGACGTCATACATACAGTGCAAGTGTCGCTGGAGCAGGAGCGCGGCTGCCGGCCCACCAACGCGACCAGCGGCCCGCTGTGCTCCAACCGCGGCATGTGCATGTGCGGCGTCTGCGAGTGCAACAAGATGGAGGACCCGCTCAAGGTGACCCACACCGTACTACTGTACCGTCGTCATACATACAGTGCAAGTGTCGCTGGAGCAGGAGCGCGGCTGCCGGCCCACCAACGCGACCAGCGGCCCGCTGTGCTCCAACCGCGGCATGTGCATGTGCGGCGTCTGCGAGTGCAACAAGATGGAGGACCCGCTCAAGGTGACCCACACCGTACTACTGTACCGTCGTCATACATACAGTGCAAGTGTCGCTGGAGCAGGAGCGCGGCTGCCGGCCCACCAACGCGACCAGCGGCCCGCTGTGCTCCAACCGCGGCATGTGCATGTGCGGCGTCTGCGAGTGCAACAAGATGGAGGACCCGCTCAAGGTGACCCACACCGTACTACTGTACCGACGTCATACATACAGTGCAAGTGTCGCTGGAGCAGGAGCGCGGCTGCCGGCCCACCAACGCGACCAGCGGCCCGCTGTGCTCCAACCGCGGCATGTGCATGTGCGGCGTCTGCGAGTGCAACAAGATGGAGGACCCGCTCAAGGTGACCCACACCGTACTACTGTACCGACGTCATACATACAGTGCAAGTGTCGCTGGAGCAGGAGCGCGGCTGCCGGCCCACCAACGCGACCAGCGGCCCGCTGTGCTCCAACCGCGGCATGTGCATGTGCGGCGTCTGCGAGTGCAACAAGATGGAGGACCCGCTCAAGGTGACCCACACCGTACTACTGTACCGTCGTCATACATACAGTGCAAGTGTCGCTGGAGCAGGAGCGCGGCTGCCGGCCCACCAACGCGACCAGCGGCCCGCTGTGCTCCAACCGCGGCATGTGCATGTGCGGCGTCTGCGAGTGCAACAAGATGGAGGACCCGCTCAAGGTGACCCACACCGTACTACTGTACCGACGTCATACATACAGTGCAAGTGTCGCTGGAGCAGGAGCGCGGCTGCCGGCCCACCAACGCGACCAGCGGCCCGCTGTGCTCCAACCGCGGCATGTGCATGTGCGGCGTCTGCGAGTGCAACAAGATGGAGGACCCGCTCAAGGTGACCCACACCGTACTACTGTACCGTCGTCATACATACAGTGCAAGTGTCGCTGGAGCAGGAGCGCGGCTGCCGGCCCACCAACGCGACCAGCGGCCCGCTGTGCTCCAACCGCGGCATGTGCATGTGCGGCGTCTGCGAGTGCAACAAGATGGAGGACCCGCTCAAGGTGACCCACACCGTACTACTGTACCGTCGTCATACATACAGTGCAAGTGTCGCTGGAGCAGGAGCGCGGCTGCCGGCCCACCAACGCGACCAGCGGCCCGCTGTGCTCCAACCGCGGCATGTGCATGTGCGGCGTCTGCGAGTGCAACAAGATGGAGGACCCGCTCAAGGTGACCCACACCGTACTACTGTACCGTCGTCATACATACAGTGCAAGTGTCGCTGGAGCAGGAGCGCGGCTGCCGGCCCACCAACGCGACCAGCGGCCCGCTGTGCTCCAACCGCGGCATGTGCATGTGCGGCGTCTGCGAGTGCAACAAGATGGAGGACCCGCTCAAGGTGACCCACACCGTACTACTGTACCGACGTCATACATACAGTGCAAGTGTCGCTGGAGCAGGAGCGCGGCTGCCGGCCCACCAACGCGACCAGCGGCCCGCTGTGCTCCAACCGCGGCATGTGCATGTGCGGCGTCTGCGAGTGCAACAAGATGGAGGACCCGCTCAAGGTGACCCACACCGTACTACTGTACCGACGTCATACATACAGTGCAAGTGTCGCTGGAGCAGGAGCGCGGCTGCCGGCCCACCAACGCGACCAGCGGCCCGCTGTGCTCCAACCGCGGCATGTGCATGTGCGGCGTCTGCGAGTGCAACAAGATGGAGGACCCGCTCAAGGTGACCCACACCGTACTACTGTACCGACGTCATACATACAGTGCAAGTGTCGCTGGAGCAGGAGCGCGGCTGCCGGCCCACCAACGCGACCAGCGGCCCGCTGTGCTCCAACCGCGGCATGTGCATGTGCGGCGTCTGCGAGTGCAACAAGATGGAGGACCCGCTCAAGGTGACCCACACCGTACTACTGTACCGTCGTCATACATACAGTGCAAGTGTCGCTGGAGCAGGAGCGCGGCTGCCGGCCCACCAACGCGACCAGCGGCCCGCTGTGCTCCAACCGCGGCATGTGCATGTGCGGCGTCTGCGAGTGCAACAAGATGGAGGACCCGCTCAAGGTGACCCACACTGTACTACTGTACCGACGTCATACATACAGTGCAAGTGTCGCTGGAGCAGGAGCGCGGCTGCCGGCCCACCAACGCGACCAGCGGCCCGCTGTGCTCCAACCGCGGCATGTGCATGTGCGGCGTCTGCGAGTGCAACAAGATGGAGGACCCGCTCAAGGTGACCCACACCGTACTACTGTACCGTCGTCATACATACAGTGCAAGTGTCGCTGGAGCAGGAGCGCGGCTGCCGGCCCACCAACGCGACCAGCGGCCCGCTGTGCTCCAACCGCGGCATGTGCATGTGCGGCGTCTGCGAGTGCAACAAGATGGAGGACCCGCTCAAGGTGACCCACACCGTACTACTGTACCGTCGTCATACATACAGTGCAAGTGTCGCTGGAGCAGGAGCGCGGCTGCCGGCCCACCAACGCGACCAGCGGCCCGCTGTGCTCCAACCGCGGCATGTGCATGTGCGGCGTCTGCGAGTGCAACAAGATGGAGGACCCGCTCAAGGTGACCCACACCGTACTACTGTACCGACGTCATACATACAGTGCAAGTGTCGCTGGAGCAGGAGCGCGGCTGCCGGCCCACCAACGCGACCAGCGGCCCGCTGTGCTCCAACCGCGGCATGTGCATGTGCGGCGTCTGCGAGTGCAACAAGATGGAGGACCCGCTCAAGGTGACCCACACCGTACTACTGTACCGTCGTCATACATACAGTGCAAGTGTCGCTGGAGCAGGAGCGCGGCTGCCGGCCCACCAACGCGACCAGCGGCCCGCTGTGCTCCAACCGCGGCATGTGCATGTGCGGCGTCTGCGAGTGCAACAAGATGGAGGACCCGCTCAAGGTGACCCACACCGTACTACTGTACCGACGTCATACATACAGTGCAAGTGTCGCTGGAGCAGGAGCGCGGCTGCCGGCCCACCAACGCGACCAGCGGCCCGCTGTGCTCCAACCGCGGCATGTGCATGTGCGGCGTCTGCGAGTGCAACAAGATGGAGGACCCGCTCAAGGTGACCCACACCGTACTACTGTACCGTCGTCATACATACAGTGCAAGTGTCGCTGGAGCAGGAGCGCGGCTGCCGGCCCACCAACGCGACCAGCGGCCCGCTGTGCTCCAACCGCGGCATGTGCATGTGCGGCGTCTGCGAGTGCAACAAGATGGAGGACCCGCTCAAGGTGACCCACACCGTACTACTGTACCGACGTCATACATACAGTGCAAGTGTCGCTGGAGCAGGAGCGTGGCTGCCGGCCCACCAACGCGACCAGCGGCCCGCTGTGCTCCAACCGCGGCATGTGCATGTGCGGCGTCTGCGAGTGCAACAAGATGGAGGACCCGCTCAAGGTGACCCACACCGTACTACTGTACCGACGTCATACATACAGTGCAAGTGTCGCTGGAGCAGGAGCGCGGCTGCCGGCCCACCAACGCGACCAGCGGCCCGCTGTGCTCCAACCGCGGCATGTGCATGTGCGGCGTCTGCGAGTGCAACAAGATGGAGGACCCGCTCAAGGTGACCCACACCGTACTACTGTACCGACGTCATACATACAGTGCAAGTGTCGCTGGAGCAGGAGCGCGGCTGCCGGCCCACCAACGCGACCAGCGGCCCGCTGTGCTCCAACCGCGGCATGTGCATGTGCGGCGTCTGCGAGTGCAACAAGATGGAGGACCCGCTCAAGGTGACCCACACCGTACTACTGTACCGACGTCATACATACAGTGCAAGTGTCGCTGGAGCAGGAGCGCGGCTGCCGGCCCACCAACGCGACCAGCGGCCCGCTGTGCTCCAACCGCGGCATGTGCATGTGCGGCGTCTGCGAGTGCAACAAGATGGAGGACCCGCTCAAGGTGACCCACACCGTACTACTGTACCGTCGTCATACATACAGTGCAAGTGTCGCTGGAGCAGGAGCGCGGCTGCCGGCCCACCAACGCGACCAGCGGCCCGCTGTGCTCCAACCGCGGCATGTGCATGTGCGGCGTCTGCGAGTGCAACAAGATGGAGGACCCGCTCAAGGTGACCCACACCGTACTACTGTACCGTCGTCATACATACAGTGCAAGTGTCGCTGGAGCAGGAGCTAAGGACTACATAAAAACTTATTCCGCCATTTTTATAAGTCCGCCATATTGAATTTAGAGTAATGTCACTTTGTCTTTCGAGTTACTTTCAGCAAGCCCTTTCATTTGATACTCATATTGTACGAAAGCATAAAAAAACTTAGTCCATTATCTTTAGAAGTCCGCCATATTGGTTTTAGAGTAATGTCATTTTTTAGTTACTCTTAGCTAGACTTTTTATTTGGTACCCATATTGTAGGAATGCATTAAAGGGCCCCGTAGACAATCAAATATTTGATCAAACTTGATATTAAATTTGTTTGACAAACGTGTTTGTCAAATTATTTGATTGTGTGGGGGGCTGCGGGCTTTTTTGATATGTTTGTTATATGAAAACATGAAGTTTGATCAAACAAGTTTGATCGTTTACGGGGCCCATAAGAATAACTAGTCCGCCATCTTTAAAGGTCCGCCGTATTGAATTAAGTATGTCGCTTTATTTTTCGAGTTATTCTCAGTAAGTCCTTTCATTTGATACCCATATTGCAGGAGTGCATTAAAAATAACTACTCTGCTCTCTTGGGTGTTCATGTTGGATTTAGAATAATGTCAGACAGCTAACCATGGCTTGTCACCCAAACTAAAAGTGTATACAAAACTTCTACTCAATTGGTTAAAGGTATATACACCAAAATTAAGTTACAAGATTTCACCCTAACAAACATAATTATATACATTGCATGTTAAATAAAAGCTTTTAATAAAGGAAGTATATTAAAGTAGAATTTTTTATTAAAAAATATGTAACAACAGATTTCTCCTAGTCTAGTCAAACTATATCTATCTATATATCTGTTCACAATTTTATGTTTTTAATACTCTTCGTTTTAACTCGTAGAATACTTGCTAGTCTTTTAGAAGATTGATATTAGATAATAATCAATTATGTAATGTAAAAGTAAAACGTTTAAGACAAAATTTCGTGAATCGAAATAAATGTCTCTATTGTATTTCTAAGAAAATATCACTACATAGTATAAAACAAAGTCGCTTGCCGCTGTCTGTCTGTCCCTATGTATGCTTAGATCTTTAATAGTACGCAACGGATTTTGATGTGGTTTTCTTTAGTGGTTAGAGTGATTCCAGAGAAAGGTTTATATGTATACATGCATAATATAGCAGAGGAACACTGATAGTTTTTGCAACTGTGCGAAGCCAGGGCGGGTCGCTAGTTAAATATAAAAACTAATTGAGAAAAGGTCTTATGTATTAAAATTTGAAGTATTTGCATCATATTAATGGTTAAGATATTAAAAAGTGAAATAATTCATTTTAGTAATATATATGTTATATGTCTGTTCAGGTGATCTCTGGACCCTTCTGTGAGTGCGACAACTTCACATGTGATATGAACAAGGGCCTTCTCTGCTCTGGTCCAGACCACGGAGAGTGCATTTGTGGCAAGTGCAAATGTCAACCTGAATACAGCGGACCCGCCTGCCAATGCCTTAAAGACCAATCTCGATGCGTGTCGCCTGGTATGAGGATTTTCAATATGTTTATCAAAATAGATCTTTGTTGAATTTGAATTTTAAAGCAGGTTATAATAAAACACTAAAGACAATCATAATACCTATGGTTACATATGAATTTAATAATAGTCTACATGAGGTACCTGAAATGTATAGAAATAAATTGTTTTCAAAATTTTGTAATCTTGGTTTAAAGCAGTATTAATAAATAATTGATTAAATATGTATTGTTAACACCATGGACTTAGTAATGTTTTGTTATTTATTATTCTTTTAATATTCATAAAGTATTAATACTATTTGATTTTCAAATAGAAAACGGAAAAATATGCAGTGGAAATGGAAAGTGCGTGTGTGGCCAGTGCGTGTGCAACGTTGACAACGACCGACACTATTCTGGAAAATACTGCGACAAATGTCCGGTAAGTCCCCAGTTAAAGCGGATAGGCAAATTATTATAATATTATATAATTTAAAAAGTTTCTTTTTTAATATGTAACAATTTTCTTTTGTTCTCTGAGTTGGTTGACTCTCGAACTTCAATGACAGCACTGACTTAATGTTATCTCGTAAATAATTTATTTAAAAAAAAAGGATATTAAAATAGATATATTATGTCTAGTTCCAGTGTTCTTCTCCTTCTCCTACATGGGGAAGAGGCCTATGCCCAACAGTGGGATATTACAGGCTGAATCGTGATCGTGATGTCTAGTTCTCACGATACTCGTAATATACTTTGTCTTTATAGATTAGAATCTCAAAATAACTGGCAGCCTGCAAAATAAATCGAATTTACTACTAAAAGCCAGCTATTGCAAGAATGAATAGTATAAAATCACAGCTAAGTCATATTGCTCTCAAGTGGTGTTCTGTTCCTGTGCTGAGTAAGGGGTCAGAGCTCCTGGGGAGGGTCGAGGGTAGGGTCGGCAACGCGCTTGCGATGCTTTTGGTGTTGTAGGCTTCAAAGGTTAAGGTAACCGTCTAGCATTGTGTGGGCCGTAAGCTTCTTTGATGACGTAGTCGTATAAAAGGAATAAAAAAAGTGTGTGTGTCAGCTCCGACGCACGACTGGAGTTTACTTCTTCAGATCGATTGTCTAATATGCACAAAAAATGCTTTATAGTCTGAGAAAAAATTAATACCATATCAAATGGTAAATAAACGACGAAAACGTCGTAACCGATACCGTCGTATCCGTCGTACCCGGTACCGTCGTAAACGTCGTAGCAGATAGATGGCGCACAAAAACGTAAGGAGGTCATTCGTTCAGTAGATTTTACTCCTCATATTTTTTTCATAACGGGGGCCTTATAAGAAAATCGATTCTTAAGGAGTGCACTCCAAAAAAGTAGTAAGATTCGTAAGTCTCAGATGGTCATGTGTCGCGTGCCCCCAGACGTGCCCCGGCAAGTGCGAGGACTTCAAGGAGTGCGTGCTGTGCGAGGTGCACCGGCGCGGGCCCGCGCTCCGGCCCGGCGCGCCGCTGCCCTGCGGCGACTGCGCCCTGCGCCCCGACCTCGTGGAGGGCAAGATCGAAGGTACTCGCACGAGCGACATTCACTCCTCGTATTTATAGGAAAAGAGATGCCTCGGAGAGCACGTTAAGCTGTCAGTTCCGGTTGTTATCATGTTCTGATAGCGATCGTTACTCATTCTAGGAAACATATCCGCCAACCCGCAGTGGAGCAGCGTGGTGGATTAAGCTCCAATGCTTCTTATATATGAAGAAGGAGGCCTTATGCCCAGCAGTGGGATGTTACAGGCTGAATGAACAGTATTCCACCATTATTTATAAAAGCTACTGGTCTGCTCTTTATAATTTACCTTATAGAAGACTCGACGTCTAAACTGTAACGTTACAAATAATTGTGTTCACTTGAAAACAGAAAAAAACCAGTCTTTAATTACGTCGATAAGTAATACAACGCGGGTAGACGAAACAATAGTCGAGTAATAGAGATAGCTCAAAAATACTCATCAGGTCTCGAAAATTGGACCAAGCACTAGCTTTCGATTAAAAAATAATCATTAAAATCAATGCACCCAGTAAAAAGTTGTTAGATAACACACATAAAAAATAGAGTCGAATTTAGAACCTCCTCTTTTTTTGAAGTCGGTAAAAAAGAGATTATTATTATTAAATTATTATCAGTATATTAAACGCAAATTCTTCTTAAGTCCTAAAAAATAAAAAGGAACTCCATTACTATACAAGAATACTGAACTACAGTAACTAAACAGTATGTATAAGGTATAACACTACTTTTTGTAAAAGTTTTTGCTAAAAGTTTTTGCTATTACTTGCAGCAAACGAAACGTTGAACGAGCATTTATGCAGTTTTTACGACGACGAAGATTGTCTCTATGTGTACGTCTACTCCTTCAACGAAACCCAGCACCTTCACATCAGAGCACAGAAGGAACACGAATGTCCACGAAAGGTAAACGAGATAATTAAAACTTTTCTACATGGTTTTTACCTAAACCTTTTGTTTATAAACAACTTTTAATTTATAAAAAAAATGTTAAATTTTTAAAGTTTGTAAGAGTTTGATTGCTAAGGCAATTTCTTATTAGGGTTTCTATTTATTATTAATACCAAGAAGAATTTCAAATCAAACCCTATTATCATTCGAAAAAAGTCATCAACTTTTTTATATTAGTGTAGGTAATAATGTTGAAAATTTTTCTCCCAACAGGTATTCATTCTCGGTATCGTGCTAGGTGTGATCGCTGCGATAGTACTGATAGGGCTGGCGCTACTCATGCTCTGGAAAATGGTCACCACCATCCACGATCGTCGCGAGTTCGCGCGCTTCGAAAAGGAACGAATGATGGCCAAATGGGATACGGTAAGAAATATTAATTTATTTATAACAATAGTTAACTAATCCTATAGACTTTGTTCCGACTTTTGAAGTGTCAAACGCGCGAAGTTTAGTATGATCGTTAAGTTTTGTGAAATCATCCCAATATTCTGACCGTTTTTTATTTTTATTTTGCATTCTGTATGAATATTCTGCATGGTTTTCGATAACTTAACAAAATGAATGAAATCGGTGAAGTCGATTTCAATTTACGGTGTTACCGAATGTAATAGATATTCATTTATATAATATATTTTAAAGAATGCCTGTACATTTATATTTTATTACTATGATTATATAATATTATTATTATTATATAATATTTGAGGGTAATTGTGAAGTCATCAGTGAATAAAAAGGTGAAGGTCAGTTCCTTTGTATAAAATCTTTTGTACACTGGTAATCAATTATTAGAATTCTTGAAGTTACGTTACAAATAACGTCATTAACTTGTAATGTACCTATAACTTTAGTAAATTTGTATTAAACTTTAAATGCAAATAAATATGTACTTATTTTAAGTGAAATTTTTTATGTTTTTTTTTTTAGGGTGAAAATCCAATTTACAAGCAAGCTACATCTACATTCAAGAACCCAACATATGCTGGAAAATAGAGATCTGCGAACATTTTCAAAGCAGGCAAAAGAATATACAGTGATGCTGTGCTATGAAAGTTATTAAGCAAGCATCCTCATACCACAAAAGTTATGCATTTGACTTTAGAATACAGTATTTGATATAAATAATATATTACGTAGACATTTTTAGACATGTTTCTTGACTTATACATTTAGAAGCTACTGCACATGAAGAAGCCTTAATACGTGCCTTTGAAAAAAATATTATTAGCAAAGCAATATAAACTAGCCACGTAATATATAGTCGACGTAATGTGTGTTAGATTTTGTAAATTGTATTTAAAAATCAAAAGGATCTGTTCAAATCTCAGATTTTTTACATCATTTTTGAGTACGCTTTTTGTACTTACGTATCGTTTCCGTTGGGGAGTCTTATTGTGTGAACACAATCTTATTTATTTAATTTCCTAATAATTCTTTTCACATTCGATTTTGACCTATCTAAAATCAAATATTATTAAACAAATATTAATTTATAATTGTAAAAAATATCACTGTTTATACATTTTTTACAATTACCTACTGTTTAAATTAAAAATAAAAATAATTAAAAGATTGTGTGCAAAATACGACAATCCAAATTGAAATGAGATTTATGTGTGTGAGTGTTTGACGTATGTACTTATGTGTAGGTTTTATATATTGAATGTAATATGGTTTCATTCGTAAAGCATGTTCCATTTGATGGATAGTTCGTTAATAAGTGCCGGAAATTTGACATCAGTATCCTATTTTATGATAAGTGTAAACAAAGTATAAATTTTCATATAAACTCGATGGTACCGTAACTAAGATTTATATTTCACATTAATTTTCACACAAATGGATATGCTGTGCTTGTGAGTAATTGTGTTTTATGCATTAATGATAATTATAATTAATATTTAAAAAAAATGTACTGCCGCTTCTACTTCTGGTCTAGTGTCTTAAAATATAATTTAGTGCCATTACTAATCGTATGATATTAAGAAAGCGTTATTTATTTTGACATTTAATATCGAGTAATATAAAACATAGATTTATTTATAATGATAGCAATTTAAGTTTAATTTTAATGAAGTTATCAAAGATCGCGCAACTGTTTTCACTTTTACTTAAATCAGTACGATGGTGAAGTATGTATTCGGATTTTATTTTATTGTAATTATGTGTGATACATATAATGTTATGATTATTTTTTGTACATATTTTTATTTTATCAATTATAGCAGTTTTGGTCTCTTACAAATAAATACCTAATAAAATTAACACAAAAATCTTAGTGCATTTTTATTTAAGCTATCTTACCCTTATCGACCTTTTAAAAATTAATTTGAGAAGTTTTCTCTCTAGGGCGGAACTTGTTTATTCCAAATTATTTTGGATGCAAAATATATTCAGAAACGTCTAGAAAAAAATAAACACAAGTGTTTAATGCTCTTTATTTAGATTTTGTAAAAATGTTTAGTGTTCACTATAATATATATACCCATTGACTCATCAGAGATATCTCTGGAACCATAAGGCGTAGAGACTTGAAATTTGGTAGGAATATTCCTTTTACCGAGTAGAGGTCAGCTAAGAACGGGTTTTACGAAATTCTAACCCTATGGGGGTAAAACGGGGGTTGGAAGTTTATATGAAAGTCCTATGTTTTTGAAGTAAGAGACTTGAAATTCAAAATGTATGCTCTATAGATGGTGTTGAGGTGTACTAATAATGTATTTTGAGAAATCAACCCCCTTTTGGGGTTAAAACAAGGGATGGTGGTTTGTATGATAGTCCAATGAAAAATACACCTACAAACTTGAAATTTGGCAGGTAGGTTCCTTATAGGGAGTAGACATCCGCTAAGAACAGGTTTTACGAAACTCCACGCACAAGAGGGGTTGCGGGGGCGTTAACAATGGAAAATTGAACCGTGAGGTGTAGAGACTTGAAATTTGGTAGAAATATTCCTTTCGCCGAGTAGAGGCCAGCTAAGAACAGATTCTACAAAATTTTACCCACAAGAGGGAGTTGCGGGGGCGTTAACAATAGAAAATTGAACCATAAGGCGTAAAGACTTGAAATTTGGTGGAAATACTCCTTTTGCTGAGTAGAGGTCAGCTAAGAACGGATTCTACGAAATTCCACCTGAGGGGTTTGCGAGGGGGTTGTTAATAATGGAAATACTCGTTTTTAAACTATGGCTCCTATCGACTCCAAATTTGGTAGGAATCTCCTATATGTGATGTAGAAATGACCAATGAGCGGATTTTATGGTAACTCATCCCCAATAAGGATTGCAGGGGTGGGCGATAACAATGAAAATTTTAAATTTCCGAGGTTAATAGAAGATAACGCTTAATGAAATAACAAAGTGTGCAGATGTATGTTGTACGATCCCGATCACGATTCAGCCTGTAATATCCCACTGTTGGGCATAGGCCTCTTCCCCTTGTAGGAGAAGGATTGGAGCTTAACCCACCACGCTGCTCCAATGCGGGTTGGCGGATATATTCCCCACTATGAGTAACGATCGCTATCAGGTGTACATGATAACAACCGGGACCGACGGCTTAACGTGCTCTCCGAGACACGGTGGGGAGACCCACAAGGACTGCACAAACACCCAGACCACGGCAAACTGCATCTGTATGGCCAATACAAATGCTGTCGTGTGCGGGGATCGAACCCGCAACCGCCCGCGCAACAGCCAATCGCAATCCAGTGCTGTGACCGCTGCGCCAAGGCGGCATCACGATGGCGCCGTATGATGGCGATGTATGTTGTAATATTTTTTTTATCACTTATAACTATATATTATAAAATATCACTACATACATAGTATAAAACAAAGTTGATTTCCGCTGTCTGTCTATCCTATGTATGCTAAGATCTTTAAAACTAAGTACACAATGGACTTTGATGTGGGTTTTTTTAATAGACAGAGTGATTCAAGAGGAATGTTTATATATGTATTATACATGCATAATATAGTAAAGAAACACTGACAATAATTTTATAGGTTTCTAATGTGATGTCATAAATAAACACAATTTTTTGCGCTTTCATTGCAAACGCGGGCTGAACCGAGATAGATCAAAATAATGTACTACAGTATTGTACAATTTATAAGCTTCAGCCTGTAGTATCCCACTGTTGGGCATAGGCCTCTTTCCCCATGTAGGAGAAGGATCAGAGCTTAAACCACCACGCTGCTCCAATGCGGGTTGACGGATATATTCCCTACTATGAGTAAAAATCGCTATCAGGTGTACATGATAACAACCAGGACCGACGGCTTAACGTGCTCTCCGAAGCACGGTGGGGAGACCCACAAGGACTGCAGGAACATCCAGACCACGGCAAACATCTGTATGGCCAATACAAATGTTATCGTGTGCGGGGATCGAACCCGCAACCGCCAGCGCAACAGCAACAAACCAGTGCTGTAAGCGCTGCGCCAACGCGGCGTCGTACAACGCGGCGTCGTACAACGCGTTATACAACTTAAAAAGGTCTATAAAAAAGTCTGCGATGGTATATGTCTATCTCTTATAGGGATAACCCACAGTAACCATTTTTTATCCTTTACTTTTTACGAGAAATAATGAAAATTTACTAAGCGATTAAGCAATACAGTGTTAAGAAGTGGTCTGCAAGAATATGACGATGAAACGAAGTCGTAACACGACCCAAATTTGACTACCCCTGGACCTCAGGGCCAACACGACGTAGTGGCTACTAGCCGCGGGGGGGGGGGAAGGACGGTGTACGATGTTCTCGAAAGAATATCGCTCCACCGTGCAACCATTACCATAAATGGTATTGAAATTGGGTTTAGTGATGACACTAGTTTACGCGCGCGGACTCCGTTTGATAATAACAACTAATTATGCGATTTGTCCGTATGTAAAGGTAATGTTTTAATTAAAAAAAAATAGTTTTGATTAAATTATATGATATTTTCGGTTTAAAAAAAATATAATTATAATTTAATAAGTATTATACTTGTTACAACGTAACAACAGCATTAATCTTTTTTGTTATTGGTTTACCAGCAGTTATTACACTAAAACATTCATTACAAAACGGAACATACCTACATTTTGCTTAATCTAAGTGCATAACCATGGGCGTACCCAGGTTCTGGGCCAGGGGGGGGCAAATAAAATTTTATAAGCACCTAGTCAAATAAATAAGCATATTAAATATTTACAATAGTTTATTAAACATTATACATATTTACAAGTCACAACTTAAGAACTAAATATTTACAGATAGTTTTGATACAAATCATGTCCGCGTGGAATTGTGCCAAGAATGCTGGCAGCATTTCCCCGTTGAATCGCTATGCCGATTCTCTGGGCAAAAAATGCACCAGCCCTCTTGTCACCAGTGGAGGCAATAAGGCGAGGAGTTTTTTGCACTGCTACTCCAAGGTCCAAGTGTTTCGACTGCAAACGGCACAAAGATGTAATTTGGATTATAATAATAATCATATTAAATTAAGATAGGTAATGTTTTATTTAAATACTTTAATTATTTCTCACTCTAATAATTAAAGAAAGATAATGATAGGAAAAATAAATTACGGGCGATCTGAGGTTGGGAAGTGGTAGGGAGGGGGTATTTAAGTACCCTTAAAACGGTTTATCTCGATTTCTGGCTAAACGACAAGTTCATTGGCAAAGTTGTAGGTACTAAAAAGATCCACAAGTTTTGTATTTATATTTTTTTTTCACATAACCTCAAAATTCATGTGAAAAATTAAAAAAAAAACAAGTTTTTGGTCTAAATCTCTTACAAAATTCTTTTTTTTTACAAAATTTGGTGATAACTTACCTTTTTAAGTTCCAAACACACTGTAATTTTATTGATGTAAAATATTTATTTTTTCACCTTATTTTGACCTCAATATCGAAAAAGCACCCTCACTTTCAATCGAAAATTCTCACGTCAAAATATCAGGTTTTAAAAAAAAAATTGGGTGGCGTTTTTGTTCGTTGAAATCTCTACTTTCTCATGGTGTAAAAAATATACATTACTATCGTAAATGTTTTCAGAAAATGCAAAGAAATGCTCAGAAAATGAAAAAAATATTTAATAAGACATCTAATATATTTTGACAAAGTTATAGAATCTTCTTTAAATTATATACGTAGATTTATTGCTATTTTAAGATAACTTATGTACCTGAGTGACCTGCGGAAAATTTTTGACCATCAAAAGCTATTTCATAGAGAAGTGGAAAAGGGGCTAGGAGGGTCTGGGCTTTACTATCTGTTATTTCTTTGCATTTTCTGAAAACCTTCAGAAAATAGAGACTTCAACGAACAAAAAGCTTACCAACTTTTTAAAAAAAAACTGATATTTTGACGTGAACATTTTCGATTGAAAATGAGGGTACTTTTTCGATATTGTGGTCAAAATAAGGTGAAAAAATAAATATTTTAAATCAAAAAATTACAGTGTATTTGGGACGTAAAAAGGCAAGTTTTCACCACGTACAAAAATTCTCTAAAAGATAAAAATAAAAAACCAAAAACTTGATTTTTTAGTTTTTCACATGAATTTTGAGGCTATGCGAAAAAAGTGTAGATACAAAAGTAGTAGATCTTTTTATTTGCTACAACTTTGCCATTGAACTTTTTTCCATAGGATTGTAGTTTAGCCGGAAATCGAGATAAACCGTTTTTTATCCTTTTTGTAATTTAGGGGCTATAATTTTAATTAATTATTATCTGAGCAAGGGGCAACAATGAAATAGTAAACGCTGGTGAATGGTCTTTGCCGAACCTCGCCTCTAATGAAGATGATAACGAATCTAAATAGGGCACGTATAACGAGCGACGAAAATATTCGCTAAGGGAAGCAGCTGGTTGATTTGCCCTATGTTGTTGACGCAGTGTTGCCAAACGTACGATTTAAATCGTATTTATACGATCTTTTAGGCTCTTGTACGATGTACGATCGAGTAATCGAAATCGTACGCAAAATATACGATCTTTTCATATCTTACACCCATCATTATAACGAAGGAAAAATATATGAGAATTCAAATTAATTCGATCTATTAATCGACTGAAATAATGTGAATAAGGAGTAGAAAAAGAAGTTAACGAATAATGAAAACTGTTTGACACATTATTCATGGAAAATATATCAAACAATTCGTAAAATTAAGCACGCGAGGTGGATGGAAGTGGTTCGATAATATTAAAGGTCCTGACGGTATCGGGGCATACGTCGTCCTCGTCCATTGCGTCAAAAATATCATCATCGATAACATTAGCGATATTAGAACAATAGTTATCTTGGCAATTTGTGCAAATTACTGAGCAAAACATGCCGGCTTTTCTACATCCGCACGCTTATGCCGCAGTTTTTTTGCATTTGCACGCAATTGATCTGAGCAAATATTCCGGAGCTGGTTTCAGTGACATTGGTATCGACTCCAATCCACGGGGGGTGCGACGCCAGCTTCACTCCTCGGGTTTTAGATAATTTTCGAGCCAGTATTGCACTTGGTAGTAACACCTCAACGAGTGAAAAAATGCAGCATCAGAGGTAGGAGTAAGGGATTCCAATTTAACCCCCCCACTGCCTGCCATTTTTTTGTATCCCTTATAAAGGAGCTCGTTGAGATTTGTACAATCCGTGTCACCTGAAAACTTGCGATACAAATTCAAAATAAATTGTTCGCCGTTTAAAGCGAGAGTAGTTTTATCTGCTTTATCGGTTACCCCAGGTATGAGAGTCGAGGAACAGATGTTCCTTACCCGCACTAATGCACGCGACGGTGTGTCTGTGAATACGCGTCGCGATAATAGCGCGCATTTCGCTCGCGCGGATTTCTACTTTATTAAGGTATATAACTCCGAAGATATTGGTGTTAGAAAAAAAGTTTCAGATAAAAAGTTAGTAAATTTAATTTAGAAGAGAAAAGGTCTCTACAATTTTTTGCCTAAAACTAACCATTCTCGAGATATTGAATTAAACGTGTTTTCATCAAAATGACTTTGAGCTGACCTTCGGAGAACAGCTCAAATTGGAATTTAAGCTCAGAATACACCCCCCGTCGATCTCGATCCATCATAATCCCCAAACTGCGGTATTTTATGTTTTTTTAACATATTTTCAGGCGTAATTTGACTGGATTAATCTATATACTACGGAAATGATACGTAATCACGGTTTCATCTGAGTTTGAGATATACCCATGTAAAATCACGCTTTCATCTGAGTTTGAGAATATACCTATGTAACTTTTCTCATAACTAAAAATATAAAAATTCTTAATGTTAAATGTTGATTCATGTTCCTTAAATAATAAATATTGAATCAAAATTATAATAGCATTCCGTTTTAAAATTATTTACGTTGTTTTATTGAAATTTCATTACGTACGATTTTTTTCCTTGAAATATAGGCAAAATACGATCTTTTCTAGGATATGGTACGATCTTCTGAAAAATAAAGTTGGCAACACTGTGTTGACGGCTTGCTGTTCTAGGTAAACGCTGCTCAAGGTTCAAAGCCGTAGCAATTTCTTCAGCTGATTTTATTAAATCTCCACTCCCTTCTTCCGCAGAATGCCTGTGTTCTGCAACTGCAGTGGTTTGTATATGTTCTGCACATCTTATTACGTCCAGCATTTTAGACTGTAATATGTTTGCGACTGGTGGTCGGTGGTGGAATTCACGTATTATAGGTAGGTACTGGATTGAAAATAAGAACTTTTATCGACAACAGTAGATAGTTAGTAGGGAGGTTAACGAAATCCAGGGGGGGGGGCAGCTGCCCCTCCCTGCCCCCCCCCTGCGTACGCCCATGTGCATAACTGATGTAGGTAGCCACCACATGCATATAATTAAACACAATTCAGTATACAAAACATAAAATAAGTTATCCAAAACAGTGACTAAACAAATGCTACAAAACTTACATCAGTACATCTATCTAAAAAGCGTGGCGACTAGCAGATGGTAAATCGAAAGCAAGATTATGAACTCGGCTCCTATAACGCGGAAATGTTGTGCCAAATATATCGATCTGTTTGCTGTAGTGATTGTACACCTTACTTAGCCGTGAAACTGGCGAGTTAGTTCCCAAAACTGGTCTTCGAAAAGGAGGATACAGGAGCATAATTGGTATTCTGGGATATTATTTGCGAGGGATATTGAAATCAGAAAAAAGGGATATTTATGCAGTTAAGTATCTTAAATACATTATGCATTTAATATACATCAATATGGACCTGTACAGCATGTAATTTAAATGAATATTTTTGAAGATATCACAGATTTAAAATGCTGGGACATGACGGTTGCGGTGGTACCGACCAGGAGCCGCGGCCAGCGCTACCATTGTTTCGGAATTGTATGTTCGTACTTTATAATTTTTAAACCGCATTTATAGTAAATACATTGGGTTGGATAGGATTATACTAAAACCATAAGCAGCGTAGGTCAATGAGGCACATAAAATGTCAGTGGTGCTCGTTCGAGTTTGAGTCCATAATCGTAGTACGATTCACAAGCACGGTGCGGTGCGGTGCACGTGCTATGGCACGTCAGTTACATTTTAAACAAAATAAATACACGTTTTGAAAGAAGCTCTGTGAGATCTGACTTATAGTTATGTACATCTATTAAAAGTGTTTGTGTGTGTGTCGGGCCATGTTCCAAAACTTGCTCTTCGTGTTCAAAGAGACCTTTGTAAAACCGAGGAACATTAATGATAGGTTAAACCTTGGTTAAACGTTAAACAGTACCTACAATACGTACATTTGACGTCATTCAACTATTTTCAAACTATAGTTTGAACTTTGAAGAACTTAGTCACTTGTTAAGGCGGTACCCCCAGCAAATAACCTTGAGCATTCGTTGCCTCTTTGTCGCACCCCACCTCTCGTAAAACACGACTAGCGGCATTTGGTGAACAACTAACGAATACACGTAAAAATTACAGATCTAGGGATCCGCACGGCTTTCAATAAAAAAATATAATTATTATTTTTTTTTAAATTGGTGCGTATATAATTTAGGTAATGAATTCAGTGACTACACTTACGTTCAATAAATACTAATAATGAAGTATAATATTACCTAAACTTATAAATAACTAGCTGACCCGGCGAACTTCGTACCGCCTATCAGTCGATTCTTTAATTATTTTTTTTAAAACGGCAATTTGGGTCAGCTAGTAAGATAAAAAAAAGAAAAAAGAAAGTTGATCAACAATTACATAATGTAAAAAAAAAATATATAAATTAATATATTGACAAATATTGACATTAATATTTATACGATACTAACGTCACTCAATTGTTTTGCCTTACTGAAACCTCTCCACTAAAACTTAAACTTTATGGTATGGTATTAAAGTTCAAATTGACTTTTAAGTATTATTACGAAACTTTTGTATGGGAATATAGAACAGTGTTGTTTTTAGACTTTTTCTATTTCAATTTTTCTAATTTTTCTAAATTTTCGTAAGAAAAATCTGTTTAGCTGCTCTCGAGATTTGCGCTTAGCAACACATTCATCACATTTCATTTCACAGACAGTGTAAGTAGAAAAATAAAATAACAACAATTAAGTAAATTTTATTATATATATTTTTTTTAAAGTAGGTCTAGGTAAAAAGTAAAAACCTATACTACGTGGTCAAATTAAATTAGCTAGCAAAACTCTTTATCATGGGTGTCGTTTCTATAATTTTCAAAGGTGCTAAAACCATTGTTTAGATACCTACACAACAATAGCGTTTTTAAAAAAAACTCAATAGTTTTAAATACACACACAGAGCGTACTTTCACAATAAATAACAAACAAAAAAAACTAACCCAAACAAAAGTCAACAAAAAATGCTAACAATATGCTAATAAATTATTATTGTTTACTAGCTGTGCCCGCGACTTCGTCCGCGTGGAATTAAAAAAAAATTATTGTTCAGTTCGCAGAGATACAAAATAAAAATAAAAGTAACAGCCTATTACATCAGCTATCTGTCTGTGAAAGTCCCGTCTGAATCGGTCAAGCCGTTTCAGAGATTAGCCGGAACAAACTGACAGACAGACAGACAACAATCAATTGTAAAAAATGTAATTTTGGTATATGTACCGTGTATACATGGATATGCATTTAGTAAAAGGATATTATTTTATTATTACAAACGGACACTCCACTTTTATTTATTTGTATGTATAGAGTATAGACGTATAGATTTATAATATGACGTGAGCGTGCGCTAGCCGAGACGGTGACAAACGACACAAGCTTCTCCCTCCAAACCTTGCGGCAGACTGAATTCCAATACACCGCGCTTGAGTACAGTAGCGAATACGCCCAGATTTTAGAAAAAAATCAATAACACATCAAATTTAGGTCTTTTCGAAAAATTTTTTCATGCGAATTGTTCCTTATTAAATTGTCAATCCATTAGTGTCGGTAGCAAAATAAAATAATGTTTACTTCACGAGGAGACGCACAGTATCAGTAATTATTTCTCATTTTTGTGGTTTCGTTGTAAGGCGATTATTTAAAATGTAATCCTTTAAAAAAATAAAAAAAAGGACCATCATGTAATCAAAATTATGTAGAAATTAAATGTGTTTGTATTAGTTTTATATTTCTTTCCAATAAAAAGTAGATAGCTTCAAAAAACTGCACAAAAAACGGCTAGCGCGGCGTTTTGCCCCCCCAGGCGCCTTAAATAACCTTATTTGGAGATTTTTACCTTATGATGATATAATAGGTACAAATAATATAGATAACTAGCTTCTGCGCGCGACTTCGTTGGCCTGGACTCCGCTCCTATTGGTCTTAGCGTGATGACACATAGCCTATAGCCTTCCTCGATAAATGTACTATCTAACACTGAAAGAGTTTTTCAAATCGGCCCAGTAGTTCCAGAGATTACCGCGTTCAAACAAACAAACAAACTCTTCAGCTTTATATATTGGTATAGAGTATAGATGATAATAATTGACATAGATACCAATGTAGATCCCAGATCAATATCGTACAAAAATTAGTTAAGCTCATCCGCCAAAACGCAGTGAAGTAGCGCACAGCAGAATATGGTAGAACAAACGCATATCAAAAATAATTGTTTGCTCGCAAACTAATGAAAAAAATCGACTTGAATTACAGCGTAAGTATAGACGAAAAAATAGTCCAGTAAATATGCGCTATCGAAGATTACTCAAAAAGTAGTCATCAGAATGCGAACAAATTTAAGAGCGTGCATAAGGCGAGCAAAAAATCAGATTTCACCCGCGCGCCCGATGAAACAAAATATACACAAAGCCTCGTGTCAGAATGCGATAGACGATATAGTTTTGAGCGCATTACGAATGTAAAAAACGACAAATATGTTATTTTGTGTATAATTCCGAAACTAAAAGTAATTACATTAAATGCCTTGGCATAGCCTTTACTCATATTTAAATGTAATTAATTATCAAATTTTTGTCTTAATGGTCATAACCATATCGAGTATAAATAGAAAAAATATAAAAATTAGAGGTTACTTCGTGATTATATTTTATCGAGGAAATTTCCTTATTTTATGTTTTTGATATGGGTCAACCCTTGCAAATATCACGTAGTTTGTCATATATTTTTATTTTAAGATTTGGTTTGGAACTTTTCATGTCAAAACAAATAGAAGATGGTAATTTTGCATTATGCGCACTCTTAAATGGGACAACATAACAAGTGCTTATTAGCATTCGCTTTACACAAGAACGATCAAAATCAGTACACTCAAAGAAAATTTATGCGGTGAAATAAATACAATGTAACCTACGAAAAAATAGTCAAGTAAAAACGCATTATTAGATACTAGCTGACCCCGCAAACGTTGTTTTGCCATTTATGTTATTAACCCCCGCAACCCCCTCTTGTGGGTGGAATTTTGTAAAATCCGTTCTTAGATGACCTCTACTTGGCGAAAGGAATATTCCTACCAAATTTCAAGTCTCTAGGTCTTATAGTTCCAGAGATATCGTGATGAGTCAATGGGTGGAAATCTCTTTTATATATACTTACAGATAATTCGAAAAGTACTTTATTGTTAGATCTCAATTTTTAAATGGGATCACACGCACGCATCACACGCACGACCTTTCAATTAAAACAAAATTCATCGAAATCGGTCCTCCCAGTCAAAAGTTCTGATCTAACATACATAAAAAAAATACAGTCGAATTGAGAACTTCCTCCTTTTTTGGAAGTCGGTTAAAAATATTGAATAGAATAGAACTCGTTAAAATTGTCAACTGATAAGTTCTGCGCTCAATATACGAGTACATATTTTGCGTAGAAGTTTCATCATAAGTTATGATTTTTAAATACTTGTGTTCAAAAAAAGTACTGTTTTGGGTCACAGCTTTGTGTTTCATATTCATTTTCTTTCATTCTCGTTGTAGGAAAACAGGACGAGTAAAACTGTATAATATTTCTAAATTATAAGAGAAACTGTATGTCTTCTACTTAAGTGTAATTACTGATTACTCATGGTTAATAGGATAATAGGGTACTTTCCGTAGTGAAAAATAAATTATAAATTTTGACAAAAATTAAAATTTATATAGAAATACACCTAAATATTCTGATTTAGAATCATAAAAGCACATTATTGATTTATTATATTGAAATTAAAAGTCGTATATTTTAATCTGTATATCACGTGACCTAAAACACGAGCCGCCATGGTGTGACGTCATACGGGCAATAACAAAGTTCTGTCAGTGCTGTCAACAGCTAGTGTACATACTAATATCTATCAATTTTAACTTCAAGGAGTAATAGTTGTGTTCTTTCGTATAATAACTCTTCATATCTTGTTCCAACTGAAATAATATGCATTCATTACTAATTTGTTGATGGCTGTCATAGTAATTGTAGGTTATGTTACTCTCTTACATACGTCATACACTTTTGTTATTGCCCATATTACGTCACCAAACTGGCTGTAGCGTTTTCGCGGTAATAAAAAAGGTTTAAAATTTAATTTAATTTTATGGCATGAAAACGTGTTTATTTTGCCGAAATATATTTTTTTTGTGGCTTTTTATTAGAAAATCAACATTTTGAAGTACTTTTTCAAACATAGTGGAATACCCTATTGTGTTTGCTCGCAAACGAAAAATAACAGACTTCAATTACATTGACAAGTACCTAATAGAACGCAGGTAGACGAAAAAATAGTTAAATAAATTATACACATTATTAGAGATAACTCAAAAAGTACTCATTTAGATCTCAAATAAAAAATGGGACCACATAAAAAGCTTTCGATTTAAAAAAGAATCATCGAAATCGGTCCACCCGTTAAAAAGTTATGAGCCTATGAGGTAACAAACATTAAAAAATACCGTCGAATTGAGCTCTTCCTTTTTTTAACTCGGTTAAAAGAAGCAGCGCAAAGATTACAAACTTTTATAGTAAAGTAAGATGCCACACTTGGATAGCTAGCGGCCGCGGGTACTCATCAAGTACGAGGGATTTTTTTTAAAAAGATTTTTTAAAATTGCTTAGTAGTGACTGAGTTTGAGGAAATCTTATGTTTTGGAGAAAAAAAAACAGAGGAATGCGTATCTGGCAATTTTTAGTGGTGAAGCTTAGCAAATTAAGTTTGAATCCTTCTCCAAAGAAAACATTCTCTTTCCAGCCTCTGGATACTTAGGTACATGTACATCCGTTTACAGTACTAATCATTTAAAGTACCAATCTATCAACTTCAGCGAGTTATACCTACAGCTTTGAAATGATATTCTCAAACTTTTTAGTCCAAATACTTTTAATGAGGCGATATCTGAAATATAATTATAAAACTTGAAGTAAGTAATTTATTCGCAATAAACGTAGATGTAAGCAATTTACAAAAACAATGATTATTATATTTCAGATTTTCGCATTATACTTATCTACTGTACCCAGGGCTGTAGCTAGAGTCGAATTTAAGGTAGGGCAGCATTGGTTAGAGGTAGGGCGGTAAAAAAATTATCAGAATTGATCTGCTCCGAAGCATGGGCTCCTAAATCAATCACCATGAAAAGCTATTATAAATGCACTTATATAACTGACCTCTATAGTCTAGTCAACAAGTTCAAAAACGTGTTAAATAGAGATAAAGCTCCTAAAAATATGGGCGATAACTCATTCGATTCGGAATTATGTCTAGAAAAATGTTTTTAAGGGTTTATTAGCACATAAAAAATTGCGATTGTTATTAACAAAATAAGAAAAAAAAGAAGGTATTTAGTTTTTCGTTAATAATTTCTAAAATAATGAAATTGAAGGAATTTTAAAAAAAGATACTGAAAGAAGAGGAAATTTCCAATTAAATAATCCCAACTCCCAAAACTTTATCTGTATTTTTTATCATTTATTTTAACGCTGAAAATAGTACTCCGCGAGGTCGTTACGTCGCGTGCCGTCTAAAAAGCCGGTATACCACCTAAAATAATTTTTTTATAGTATTAAACAATAATTTAAAAATTTGAATAAATTGTGGTGTAATCTAGACACTTGAAGGAATAAAACCTCGGTGAAAAAAAAGGTTTATGCCAATTTTTCAAAAAGTTACACCATTGTTAATTAATTACTTATTTTCCAATCTCTGTTTTTATAAATTACGGCATAAAAGTTTAAATAATTTGTCTAAAATTTGATTCGCTTCATGGAGTTCTTCTCATTAGATACTTAATAAAGATATGCAATAAAAATTTACTAAAGTTTATAGTTTTGCTAATTATAACTTTTTTAAACTACCAAAAAATTAAATTTCTAAAAATTGTTATCAAAAAATGTTTTTTTTTTTTTAGTAATATCTTATTATTACTGTTTTTGCATCTAATATAGCCATATAGGTATTAATTAACGTTGGAAAAAAATTTTTTACGTCATTTGTTAAGAAATTGTTTATAAACAGACTATTTTGCGATTTAAAAACAAAAAAATTTACTATCATATTGCATAGGTGAAATAATTATTATTTAAAAAAAATTCTTAAATTTTTTATTTCATTTTTTATAATCTTATAATATAAATAAAAAATTATTTTATTCTTAAAAATCTTCTTTGACCCTTTTCAATTCTTTAAACAAAATAATGTGTAATTAATAATTTCCTTTTATCCGTACGTTATAGTTTTTAAGATTTCACCAATAAAAATAAAATAATTGGGAAAAATATATTTTTTTAACAATGTTAATTAATACCTATATCAGTTGCAAAAACAGCGTAATAAAATATTACTAAAAAAAACATTTTTTGATAACAATTTTTAGAAATTTAATTTTTTGTTAATTTAAAAAAATTATAATTAGCAAAATAATAAACATTAATAATTTTTTATTGCATAACTTTATTAGGTACCTATCTAAATGAGAAGAGCTCCACGAAGCGACAAAAATTTTAGACCAATTATTTAAACTTTTATGCGGTTATGCCGTAATTTATAAAAACAGAGATTGGAAAATAAGTAGTTAATTAACAATGGTGTAACTTTTTTAAAAATTCCTTCAAGTGTCTAGATTACACTTAACTATAATTTATTCAAATTTTTAAATTGTTAGTTAATACTATAAAAAAATTATTTTAGGTGAAATACCGGCTTTTTAGACGGCACGCCTATGGCGTAACGACCTCGCGAAGTACTATTTTCAGCGTTAAAATAAATTATAAATAACAAAGATAGAGTTCTGGAAATTGAGACTTTTTAATCTGAAATTTCCTCTTCTTTCAGGATTTTTTTTAAAATTCCTTCAATTTCATTATTTTAGAAATTATTAACGAAAAACTAAATACCTTCTTTTTTTCTTATTTTGTTAATAACAATCGCAATATTTTTATGTGCTAATAAACCCTTAAAAAACATTTTTCTAGACATCATTCCGAATCGAACTTGCTATCGCCCATATTTTTAGGAACTTTATCTCTATTTAACACGTTTTTGAACTTGTTGACTAGACTACTAGGTCAGAGTTGTACATTGACTAGTTATTCGTAGACAAATAATTTCTGTGATAGAACATGAGCATGGTCTACGAACTATTAAATCCTCAATGATGAACAACAATCGAAAAAGATGGTTGAACTTTCAGATTTGTATGTAGAGATCCACGTCTGAGTGAGACTGAGGTAATAAAATTAATTGTTGGGTGGGGTGATACGAATAAATAGATACGACTAAAAATACCACTTAGAATTTTAAATCATATTGTTTTTGCAAACTTATTATAATAATTGACATAATTTTTATTTCCATGTTTTGGAAAACCAGTTTTAGAATCAATGGCATTTTTCAGTTTCTCAATCCCGTGGAAGTGTACGCTTCTGTTTGCTTCCACGAGGTAAAAATGGCTGGATAGATAGCAAAAAGCACCACCTTTCTCGACAGAATACTGCAACCATTTTTAACGCTTGAACCAATCGAAAACAAAGGCCCTCTGTTATGTTGTTTTGGATATGTGTTTAAAACAACTTGTTTTATTGGTTCTCCGATTTGTGCAATAGCAGAAGGAATACCATAGCTGACATTATTACAAAACACTCTATAATCGTGCACTTCACTTAACCAAACTACAAACAATCATAATCAATCTCTAGTTTTTGTTTATTTTGGCTACAATTTTTTTTTATCTCAACTTGTTGAACAAACAATTTAATTAGATATAATATTTTATTTTAGTTTTTGGCAGTTTTAAGGTAGGGCATTTGTGATTTCAAGGTAGGGCATTGCCCCTCAATGCCCCCCCCTAGCTACGGCCCTGACTGTACCTATTAAATTTATTTTTAAACTTGTACTATCTTATTGTACCTATATAAGTTGATTTCGTAACAATGTAATGCCCGAGGCTAGGTACTTTATTGTTTAACCGACTTAAAAAGGAGATTCTCAATTTCAATGTATTTTATTTATGTGTTACCTCAGAACTTTTTAATGTGTGGGACCCTATTTCGCAGATTATTTTTTGATTGAAAGGTGGTGCTTGGCACATGGTACCATTTAAATTATATTGAGATCTGAGAGCACTTTTTGAGTTACATCTACTCGTAAATACAAATAAATAAAATTGGAGTGTCTGTTTGTAATATTAAAATATAAGCATATGGATCTATACACGGTACATATACCAAAATAACATTTTTTATTTATTTATTTATACTTTACTAGCAAACCCGGCGAACTCCGTTTCGCCACCAGATGGCTTCATGGATGGCTGTAAAAAAAGATTTTCCCGCTTTTCTGTTGAAATTTTTCCTGAATTTTCTTTGCTATAAACCTCACGGAGCTCGAGACCTTTCCAACGAATGCAAAACCGTGGAAATTGGTTCGTGCGTTCTGGAGTTATAGCGTCAGGAAGGAAAACCCGACTTATTTTTATATAGTAGATTGTACATCACAACTACAAATATCATTTACAGACTGTGAAGTACAATGGGCGGACTTATGGCTATTTAGCCATTTCTTCCAGACAACCCAAATATATATTCCCTACTATGAGTAACGATCGCTATCAGGTGTACATGATAACAACCGGGACCGACGGCTTAACGTGCTCTCCGAGGCACGGTGGGGAGACCCACAAGGACTGCACAAACACCCAGACCACGGCAAACATCTGTATGGCCAATACAAATGTTGTCGTGTGCGGGGATCGAACCCGCAACCGCCCGCGCAACAGCCAATCGCAATCCAGTGCTGTGACCGTTGCGCCAACGCGGCGTTTTTACAATTTTTGTCTGTGTGTCTGTCTGTTTCTCCCGGCTAATCTCTGAAACAGCGGGACCGATTTAGACATTACTTTCACTGGTAGATAGCTGATGTAATAAGGTGTAACTTAGGCTACTTTTAATTTAGATTTTTTTTATATCTGCGAACTGAGCAACGCGGACGAAGTCGCGGGCGCAGCAGCTAGTCTCTCATAAGGCGTGTTTACTTGCCAATTGTTCGTCTACCTACATTGTATTACTGGTCGATGTATTTGAAGTCGTTTTTTTTCTTTTGCAAGCAAGAAGTTATTTATTACTTTTTCATTAATAAGCAAAGCTTTTCGCCACAGCTTTATCGCTATTCATAACACGTCGTCCTGTCATAACATCGTACGAAATAAAAGCTGTCATTTTATATTATTCGTTTTCCAAAGCCGAATTGAAGTCTTTCATATGTTTTCAGATAAACAAAACCATCGAAAACATTATATTATTGTAGTAAATTATTTCTCACTTATTGTATTTTAAGATTGTTTACAGAAGGAACACATTAGCGGTATACAAAGGCTCCGCAGGTGGGTCGGCGATTAATCACAGCGAGGAATTTGCGGCGGGGGCGGAGGCGGCACGGCTGCCCTAGTGCCGCCTCGGTAGCCCGCCGCGGCGCACGCCCCGCCCGCCCTGCCGCTCGTCTGACAGAAACACATGGCCCGCGCCGCTGGCCCACGATAACTCTTATTTACTCTTATACTTTACTTCTGCTACTTAAGGTAAGAATATTAGACAGTAGTAATCACTTTACTAATAGCCGACGGAAATGTTTTTAAGTAGGTAATGAGTATGTAAATAGTAATTGCTTTCTTTTTTTTATATAAATCTCGCTGTCCGAGTTTAATAATCGAAGGTTGTAGTCTGTTTACTCATTTTACAGTTGATTGAGTAAGATTCGATAAACAACACAGATACAGAGGCTTTGATGAAGTGGTTTGGCGGGAAACGAAAAAACGAATTTAATGTAAATAGAGTAATGCATTGTTTTTAGGGTTTCGTACCCAAAGGGTAAAAACGGGACCCTATTACTAAGACTTCGCTGTCTGTCCGTCCGTCTGTCACCAGGCTGTATCTCAAGAACGGCGATAGCTAGACAGTTGAAATTTTCACTAATTATGTATATATTTCTGTTGCCGCTATAACAACAAATACTAAAAACAAAATAAAATAAATATTTAAGGGGGGCTCCCATACAAAAAAAAAACGTAATTTTTGCCTATTTTTTGCTCGATATCAATAAATGGTAAGAGGTAGGCACTTGAAATATTCACAAAATACTTAATTGTATATTTACTATAATAATAAAATTAAAATTAAAAAAAATACTAGGGTGGGCTCTCATAAAACAAAAGTGATTTTTTGCCGCCTTTTGCCCGATATTAAAATTAATGTACCTTCTGTTGTTTACCTAGTCAATGGTACGGAACCCTTCGTGCGCGAGTCCGACTCGCACTTGGCCGATTTTTTTAAACAAATGTTGGTATAATGTTAATGGCAACTGTAGGTAATATTGCACCTTTTCAATATTACTTACTATGTATGTATCTAGGTTAGATTGTTTTCATTTCATGTTAAGTAAAAGTTAACGTACTTAATTTATCTAATAATTTCGATAAAAGTAACTCCTCCGTCTTCGTAACTTGTTCGTAACCAAATCGCCAGTCATTGTCTTCCAATTATTTACCATTGGGGTGATGGTCTCTATAAGCTGTCTTTGGATAATTCTGAATCGTATTTCAGGTATTGCTTGTGAAAGCATATTCCATGTAAGGCGATTAATAGAATGTATTGTTGACGGTAACGGGATTGCACTCGTGATGCATATCTACGTTTGAAGGCGAAGCCTACCGTTTCCGCTAATTCTGCGCCTATAGGCCTTACAATATGCAACTTACCTGGCAAGGTTGTAATTATTTGCAATACATACAACATATAACATATTTGTTTGTTGCCTCGCTTCGATATTTATTACTTTTTAGTCATTTAGTGATAAAGACTTAATAAAAACAAAATGATAGTAAAATCTATGTATATTGGTTATAACCACAGGTTATAACCGTAATTTCATTTCCTATACCGTAACCGTACGGTACGGTACGGTACGGTATAAAGAAATAATTGTTTAATAACAGCTAATACTCAAAGGAATACCTTATAATATTTAAGTCACAAGTCGCGAGAATAAATTATATTTACTTAAAATTAATTATTCGGATTTACTTATATAAGTAAATATTTGTTGAGGGGTTTTCTATTGTTTAATTAATAACGGCTATACATTATGTACAATCTGCAATAGATATGCATACATGCTTGGCCGACTACAGACATCTTTTTGTTATCAAAGAGCTGCATATGATGATATGAAACATACCTATGTACGTACATAGTATGTATGTAACCCGAGGTATTGCTTATTCTCACTTATGAATGGAAACGGGGCATCTTTTGCTTTCTTCTTCCCAATCGACTCACGTATCATGTTTATACAACATAGCGAACGGTTAGCATTTCTTGTATGAAAAATAGAAACTTAGAGATAAAATGTACCTATGTAGGTACTTAAAAGTAACTAAAAAACAAAAGTTACAAAAAAAAAAACCAGTGTGCTTAGACCACACGACTGAAGTAAAACTTTATATCTTCGCTAACTTATATCTCCCTCTCAACTTTCGTTCGCCTCGCCCGATTACAATCTTCGTAACGCTCTCGTCACGCATTCACCAGCTTACTCCCCAAGTCAAGCGTGCATAAAGAAGTTTAACTTCAAAAAACTTAAATCTGCGAGACACCTGAATATAAGAAACAATTTATAGGCCAGTCAAATTGTACATTAAAATCGCAAATGGTCTGCTAGTTCTGCTTTTTTCATATGTTGTTAGGATCAGTACCAGTAGTGTAAATCGAGTTTTGCAACTTCGAAAGACCTGTGCTAACTTTGGGGCGCTCGAAAAACCACGAAATTTTGGCACTTGTTTCGGTTTTTTCACTATATCTTCCAAAGTATGCATTTTTAGAGAATACATGTAGGCTATATTTTTAAAGTAGTTTAAATTAGCTACAATTTGAGCCCAAAACCAGCTCTGTAGGTCAAATAAAAGCCGAGATACAGCTCTTCAAAAGTTGATCGTTTTTTCCAAAAAAGTGAAGTTTACAGTTTTGACTAACTTTGGACCCAAATTTCGGTGATTTGGCTAGTTTATACTTAAAAACAACATTAAAAAGCTATTAGCCAAATAAAAGATAAATTATTAGTGAAAACTGGCAAAGTGAAATCTTTAGCTTAAATATTTTTCGGGATTTTCTGTAGAACTTGGCGCACATTTAGATCTCAATACTTTTTTCGGCGAAGTCCACAAACAACATATTCTTATTATTGAACTTGGCTGTCATTTTTCACATTTATGTTTTTCGTGGGATTGTACATTTCTATTTTTGTTCGCTGTTAGGATTTATTTCTACTTAGACAGGTAATATTATTGTATTCAAGTAAATAAAAAAATGTTTAGTAAATTGAAATAAAAATTTACTTAAATTTTATTTTAAGTTGTTGTTGCTTATGTTTGTCACTAAGTAGCGGAAAAGAGTGTAGCCCCGGCCGATGGGTAACCCCGGCCATGGCAGCCTTTTTATTAACCGACTTCCAAAAAAGGAGGAGGTTCTCAATTCGACTGTATTTTTTTTAAATGTATGTTAGCTCAGAACTTTTCACTGGGTGGACTGATTTCGATGAATTTTGTTTTGATTGAAAGGTGTTGCGTGTCATGTGGTTCCATTTAAATTTAATTAAGATTTGACAAGTACTTTTCGAGTTATATCTAATAATGCGTATTTACTTGACTACTTTTTCGTCGACCTACGTTGTATTATACCGCATAACTTTTTACTCGGTGTACGGATTTTGATGATTCTTACTTTAATCGAAAGCTAATACTTGTCATGTAGTTTTGTTTAAATTAGATCGAGATCTGATTACAACTTTTTGAGTAATCTTTAATAGCGCGTATTTACTTGACTATTTTTTCGTCTTATTACGTTGTATTACTTGTCGATGTAATTGAAGTCGGTTTTTTTTCGTTTGCGAGCAAACACAATTATTTAGAATCAACACGGCTGGTCTACTTGTCCGGTCGTAAAAGCGTTCATACTGAAATGTGTGAATACAACACACGTCACACTCAACGTAAAAAAAGTGTAATACTTGAAAATACGCACGACTTTAGAGAAGCCGAAATAAAGTTTATCTTGAAAATTATTTTTATTCAAGTTTCTGACTATTTATCATTCTTTTACAATATTTTACTAAAAAATATCTGAGGGATGAGTTTTGTGTAGTTTAGATTTTCACTACACTTTTTATTTGGGACATAATGATGTGAACAATGGTTCAAATAGAAAACTGGGGCTCCTTTTCCCTTTAACTTACCTATATCTTAGTGTAAAAGGAAAGGATAGAGATCTACATCTACTGATTTACCGATGTTTTTTTTTCTCTTTTCTTTTACTGTATTTGGATCAGGTTTGTTTTAAAGTAACAAAACACGAATTGCCAATATAAGTTATAATGGAATCACTTATAACTTATACTCGTAAGTGATTCCATTTGGTTCAATCATAAAGGCAGTCGTAAATAAAGTCATTATAATCCGTATTTTGTAAAACAGACTCAGTTATTCAATATTTATATTCTCATAAAAGTTACCAGTATTGTCACGTACACTGAAGCTTAGTATGAATTTTGCATGTTACACAAATAATTTATGATTGTAGAGAATAATCCCAATCATCCCTGACTAAATATTAATATAATAAAGTAATACAATAAGTTTACTCAAAGTTTGTTCATTTCGCAAAGATAGGTACGTGTTGGCGAAACTAGTTCTTTGACTTTTCTTTGTCGAATGTAGGTAATAAGTATTTTTATTAATTTTACATTACGTTGAGAATAATTTTGTTATTAATATTCTATTTATTTATAAATAAACTAGCGACCCGCCCCGGCTTCGCACGGTAGTAAGGACAATCAGCATGTTCCTCTACTATATGTATAATGCATGTATTATATATTTAAACATTCTTATGGAATCACTCTATTTACTAAAGGAAACCGCATCAAAATCCGTTGCGTAGTTTTAAAGATCTAAGCATACATAGGGACAGACAGACAGCGAAAAATGACTTTGTTTTATACTATGTAGTGAAGTGATTGATTTGCGGCAGTAAGGTAGTAGAAGTATGAAACTTAGCTTATTTATACACTATACAACTTTTTTGGAAATTCTACAGTTAAAGGGGCTGTATGTTGCAACCTTCTCCAATTTTGTTGTTGGCATTAGGGCAAACTGTGTAAATATTAATACCTACCTAATCGACTCAGGGGCGTAGCTACCGCCGTATCAGCCGTATCAATGATACGGGGCCCCCGAATTACAGGGGCCCCCAGCGTTTGTAAGAAAAATTAGTAAAATGAAAAAAAAATTTAAAAATTGTTATACGTGACTATAAGTTTTCACTTCAGAAATGACAAAAGTCAAAAAAGCAATCCCTTTTTTTCCCGGAATAAGCACACGCCCAAAAGTTTGCAACACCCTATATCGTTTATTGTGGGATTTAGTTATTCTGAACAATAATTTTCTTATTACAATGGGCCAAACGAGCAGATGAAACCATCTGATGTTAAATGGTTAACGTCACCCATGGATATTTGCAACATATTACATAAGAGGAGTTGCGAGTGTGTTGCCGGCCTTTAGAGAAAAGATGTCTATACTCGACGCTTGAAAACCCCCAAATTATAGCGCTCAGGGAAAACCTCGGAGGAAGGTCATTCAAAGCTTCCATGCACGCGGAAAGAATGCGCGGAAAGAAAAGTGCGCGAAGCTAGCACATTGGTTGCAAACCATGCATCCAAGTGATGTTGATGAAACTTAGTCCTTCGGTGAAGGGTGGGATGGTAAAAACGTGATAGTAGCACCATATCAAACAGTTCTTCAGGACACTCACCGTTGTACACACGGTGAAAAACACACAGGGAGACAATGTCTCTCATTATACTTAGAAGTTCTAAATCGTTCGTGATTTTGGTATCGTCGACAATGCGAACTGCCCGGCGTTGGATGGAGTCAAATGGGTGCAGTTGGTATTCAGGGGCACCTGCCCACAGGTGTGAACAATATTCCACATGGAGGTGGACCTGAGCCTTATAAAGCAGAAGCCGATGTCCCGATGTAAAGTACTGGCCCGCCCTGTTCAGAACTCTAAGCTTTTTTGCAGCCAGTTTGGCTTTGCAATCCAAATGACCCCAGAATTGGACCTCGTCTGTAATTTCTACCCCAAGGATCCCAATACTTTTAGCGATGATTAGTGTTGTTTTGAAAACTCGGTGCCATAGAAAAGGGGGTTTTCTTAGAGGTAAACAAGCAATTTTTTGTCTTCGAAGGGTTGAATTGGACGACGTTGCGTCTACTCCATTCGGAGACTTGCTCGAATTAAGCTTCGATTTCAGGCACAAGTTGTAATCTTCTCTCTTCCACTTCCGATCGAGGGATATTATCTGGGCCAGTGGATAATGCATCACCCGTACTGCTATCTGCATAGCAACGAATATTGCTTGTTTGCAACATATCGTTAATACACAGAATGAACAGTGTGGGGGTGAGCGCAACTCCAGCTTTAATAGGCATGATTTCCGAACATACTCCGTCAACAGCGGATGGAATGGATTATGGAAACTGGTTATCCATTTACATAATCCCTCGGGGAGGCCGTAAGATGGTAACTTCGCTAAAAGAACTTTATGGCAGAACCGTTTAAAAGCTTTGCGATATCCAGGCTGGTAGCTTCCCTCTTGCTTTTAATAGCGGTTACTCAACGGTGTATTAAGTACACTAGAAGATCTCTAGTGCTGCGACCTCGACGAAATCCGTATTGTCGTTCACTTATTAGCTGGAAATTTTCCCGGTAACCAAGGAGATGAGTACTAACAACCCACTCAATAACCTTAGGAAGCGAGGAGGAAATTGCAATTTCCTGGTAATTGGATGGATCTGTGCTGTCACCCTTTTTGGGGATAGGGTGCACAATTGATACTATCCACGAAGACGGTACTATACCAAGAGAGATATGTAAGAGAGTGAGAATAGACGCGTTAGAATCGAAGTCGATTCAGGAGTACACGTTTTAAGCACGAGGGTCAGAATACTGTGAGGACCACTGCACTTCTTGACTTTGAGGGAATGCAGAACACGACGAACGACACTTTGTACAAAGCGCATATTACGCATCGTGTGCTCGCACCGTGGAATATTCGGTGGTGCTTTTCCCTCATCGTTAAGAGTTGAATTCGACCCAAAAAGTCACAGAAGCCCAGAAACGAAGACTGACAGGAGTTACCTTCGACAGCTTTGGCAAGATACCAAAAGTCACGAGTTCCAGCTGGAAAGCCCAATAGTCTCTCGCCAATTCTGCAAATGTGTTTGAACTTTGCCCAAGTGATTTGCTTCCTGCAAGACCTGGAGGCAGCGTTGAATCTCTTCTCCAGGTTATACATTTATGAATCTCCCGCAACTATTGCTGCAGCCCAAGCTTGATAGCTCTCCAGCTTGAGATACAAGCTCTTTTAACATGCTTAAAATCCGAAACACAAAAAATTCATTCCATTATGGAACTCATGGAGTTATTGCTGATAACATTCAATAGCCTTGCATCCAGTTTTCCGTAGGTAATAACAACATGTTTTCTATTCTTGACCCTTTCAGTTACAAGTTACAACCGCAACAGCTGAAAGAAGTTTTTCAAAACTAAAACTGATAAAATAACTAATTATTATTAGAACTTCGATGGGACAGTTACGGCTATCAGACTTGTCACTATTGTTTCTTCTTAGAGGAAGGGATAACTTATAATCAATAAATATTCATTTTTATTTAATGCGAGCATTTTTTTTTTTTGTTAGATATCTTTACCATACATTGTTGGGGGTCCCCCAACAAATTTTGATACAGGGCCCCTCCATGGCACGCTACGCCACTGCTAATCGTGTAGGTATCTTAAAAATATTTATTACGTTTTTAATCACAAATGAGCAATGCTATATTCATTGTAATAGAATACACTAATAGGACCAGCTACGCCATCTTAGCGGAACTCATAAATTAGTTTTTACAATAACGCCGGCGTAGTTTTCCGCTGCGCCCTGCTCCTATATAGGCCTGAGCTGGTCATAATGTCATCGCTAAAAGGTCGACTGAAAGCATGCGCGTTATCACGGTTACGTTGGGACTGGTCGTTTGCATTTATTCATCCAATTTTCAATCTTCTATTTTTTATACTAGTATTTTTCTTGCAATCGAATTCCTTTCATTTATTATCTATTCAAGTTCAAATAAAAAAATAAAAAAACTTATATGAAGTTGACAATTATTTAAAGCCCTATGTAAGTCTAGTTTATTAGGAATTATTGTAAATTTTTTAATGATAAATATATCGTCATAGTTTTTTGTAAAAAAATATTCATGATTTTTTTATATAATTTTTTAAAGAGTGAAAACAAAATAAATGCAAAGGTCAACGTAAAACAACGATGGATTAACATAATAAGTATCTCTTACGATTAGACAGGAAAAATGCACGTAAGTGGTTTTTAAATCCAAATTACAGTATAAGACCTTAACCCTTAATCGGGTAAAGGGAACTATTTTCCCACCCTGTCAATCTAGCTAAATTCCCGAATATTTTTGAATTGGCTACCTTTCAAATTAATTTTTTTACACAAATATAATCTTAGATAATTACAGAATTATTTTATTGACAGCCCCAGCTTTTCAAATGTCAAGACAGTGTCGATGTCAGAATCAAACTAACTTCACATTTGAAAAATTCGCGCGATTTTCACATAGTGGAGATATAAATCTGCTAAGTTTCTTAAAAAAAGATTCTGATAAGTAGATATTTGATTCGTTATGTACTAATTTATTATATTCTTTGTAACGCTGTTATGATATTCAATTCAAAAATGCAGTGTTTGTGTGGTTTTGATTCATTTGAAATTTAGTCTCGTAAGTGGGAAAATACTTTCCTTTGTCCGTTCCTGAACTCCATATTGCGTCAATATATATAAAAAGTCGGGATTTATTTTTGTAGACTTTTTTAATTTTTGTAAATTACTTAATTTCGTTATTTTTAATTGTTGATTGCAATTGTTTTAGATCATGTCTTTTAAAAGATGGAAAATTAATGATAAAGCTCTTGAAAATATATTAGAAAATCTTTCTAATTTATTTGACATCGATACTTCTGTTTAAAATTATTGGATCCTTTATTCGCACACTGACCTCAACCTCACTTCTAAGTAAATAATTCTGTGCACATTTATCAAGAAAAATAAATTCAAAAGTATAGTCAGGGCAAATTACTAGTCTATTTAAATTTATAGACGTAATTGGGCAAAGGAAAATTATTTCCCACTTTGGTTGTCCGTGAACAGGCAAAGGGAAATAATTTCCCACTCGTAAAAACATCATTTTTTTCAGTTTCAGTAATTTAAATACTATTTTATGTACACTGATATCCAACATGACACAAGAACTTATACTTAAAGCCATGAAAAGTAATTTTTTTTGTTCGGCCCGATTAAGGGCTAATTTATGTGAGGAATTAGGTCTAAAAACTTCTCTTATGTCTGTGTACCTACTATTAGGATAGGTATATAATTCTTGCCTTTTGTCCGCTGTGGTAAGAAACTTTTATTTTAAGCTTTTTATGATTTTAGGAACATGGTTTATATTTGGAACTATATTTGGATTTAGAGTACCTAGTAATAAGAGGTATATGTTGAATAGATCTTAAGCCGAATTCGTTTTTGTTAGCGCTACCTACACCAATGACCAAACCAGGTTACTAGGCCATGACTACTATTATAGTCCATGTATACTGGTATATCTATAAGACTGGGATACAAGTTTGTCTCAGAAAAATCTATTGATACACTTTTTTTCTTTAACGGTATATAGTTTAGCAACAAGAACTTTGTTTTGTAAATCAAAATAACACAATAAATTTAGATGACAATGATTCAAATTTTTATTTTCTATAAATTAATACGTGAAGCAAAAACTTTGTACCTCTACCTACCCCTTTTTAAGAGAATTGCGCCGACGGAGGAGTATGAAATTGCGTACACTAGTTTATAGGTATAAAGAAGGAGTGCAGAATGCTAATATACTTTTTAAAATTATACATAAAATGTACATTAAATTAATAAAAAAAGCATTACACACACTACCATGTATTTGACAAACACACGCTTACGGCTTACGTACTGTTATAGTATTTTGTTGATTGTCAAAGTTTGTAGTTAAATTAAAAAATTTAAAAAAAGGTTCCTTATTTTCATAATTATTTATTTCACGATCACGATCACGATTCAGCCTGTAATATCCCACTGTTGGGCATAGGCCTCTTCCCCATGTAGGGGAAGGAAATTATTTATTTGGTTTTATTTAATTTCAATTTTTAATTATGGTCGAATTTCGACCTCCATAGCTGTATTAAAAAGAGTAACATTTGGCAATTATAAATAAAAAATGATATCTGATAAATATCCACCACAAACACGGCTAGAGGTTTTTTATCAAAGTTTTTAATCACTTTTTGACTAAATTATACAATTTTGTTTAATTTAAGTGTTTAGTTAGTAGACGTACAAATTACGCATGCACTCAGTTTTTCATAAGTATATATATTTTTTACATTTGGTTGTATAATCTAAAAACAATATTTTTTACGTGACTCTAAATTAAATTAACTATAAAACTAAATAAAAAAATCTATAAAACTAATTCAAAAGAACTTCGTGTACAAATCGCTTCCCCCTGTCTGTCTGTCTGTCTGTATGTATGCTTAAATTTTTAAAACTACGCAATGGATTTTGATGCGGTTTTCTTTAGTAGATAGAGTAATTCAAGAGGAAGGTTTTTATGTAGGTATAATACATGCATAATATAGTAGAGGAACTCTGATAGTTTTTGCAACCGTGCGAAGCCGGGGCGGGTCGCTAGTTCTTATATATAAAAATCAATTGCTGTTCCTTAGTCTCGCTAAAACTCGAGAATGGCTTGACCGATTTAGCTAATTTTGATCTTGAAATGTTTGTGGAAATTCAGGGAAGGTTTATACGGTGAGAAACATAAATAATATGTAACGGAAAATACTAAAAACCAAGATTTAATTTGCCAATACAAAATGTTCCTAGCGGGTAAATTTAATGTCTTTTGTCAAAAACGTTGTCAATTGGTTGACAAATATTTATAGGTGCGTTCAGAAAGCAGATATACGTAGGTGATACGAAGTTCACCAGGCCATCTAGTTATTGTTAAAAATAAATAAAAATTAGTCTCAGTCATCCCGTGGTCATCAATGATATAACTGATGAATTAATATGGAAAATCACGTGAGACAGGGATTACGATATTATATCACATAGAATAAATATACAATGCGAGGCTGTTCCCCTGAGAGATGCGAACCAGTTGGTAGTGTCGATATGCCCTCCTGTATCTCGTACAATTCGTATTTATTTTCATGTTTTATTTACGACCGACTTTATCGCACGCGCATTTGTTCTATCCATTCGTGATAAATAAAGAAAAACTTTGCGTTATTGAATAGGTATTTTATTATGATTTAATCAAATCTAAATAAACTTACTGGGGATACACATTCCTTACGTAGCGAAATTTATATGTATATTGACTAATTAATTTAATATAAAAACGGGGTGTTTCTTAGTTGTAACTTGTCATCAAAAACTAAGACATGTTATATTTGTAGTTTTGTGTTCCCAGATAAGTCTTTCTCTCAGGAAACTGGCCGTTCCCAAATCCCCCCATCCCCCAGTCCCCCAATCCCCCCAGCCCATCTAAAAAGATGCAGCACTTATATATGATCTATCTTAAATCAAGATCTCAAAGTTGATGTCGTTGCTGTTCTACCGTAGAGCAGTTCGTTCATGAGAAGCCAATCTGGACTATAGTGGCCATATTACAGCGTAACTTATAACATGCTATGCGATGGTCCAACAGCTTAAAATTTTAATCTTCGGAAGCTAATCCTGGAATACGGCCAGGATCTATTCGGGTCATGTTTACGATTAAACTGCATAGCGTTTGCATAGATTGCATTTAAACGAACGTGTAAAATTTTAACTGCGTAAAATATATTTGGACTATTTCTCGTAAGACTTGATCTCGTCCAATTAACTTGCTGATGATGTAAAAGAAAAGATTTGAATAAAATCATGTTAGTTACAAAATGTGAAATACATTCATCGTAATAACAAAAGATAGGTGTAAAAATTTTAACTGCTAGCGTTTTAGAAACATGTTTGTAGGAATTTCAATTTTATTTCGCTTATGACGAATGTCATTGCAAAATCCCTCTATTCACTTTGACTAGGTCTGGCGCATTGAGAATCCTCTGTAGTGTTCGTTCGTAAATCGTACCATGAATATTGTAATTAAATTTATGCACTCATTTTAATAACCTCTTTCATAAAACTTTTCTTGTAAATCTTGTCAAATAGTTCTTCTTCTTCTTCTTTTATAATTGGACTCCCATGGGAATTTCCAAAGTCAGAAAAGTTACTATTGTTTAATTAACGGAGAAGTATTGTTTGTATAATACATACTCGTATATTCCATTGACGTTGTCATAGTGGTAGAGCGCGTTCTTCCAAATTTAAGCTAATTATTTAAATTTTTGGTGTTATATTTTTGAGACATGCAATAAAACTCAATACATAAGTAAACAGAGCAATAAAGAAATATTTCAGAAAGTAATCATGAATCATATAGGTACCTCTAGATAAACATGGAACTTAAAACAAGGTAGTTAATTCAGATTTAAGATACATAAATCATTTTTTTTTTCTAAACAGATAAACCGCTAAACCGGTTTAGGATAACGATAAGTGTAGAGCTCGCTAAAACCTCATCGAAACCGTATCTGGTGACTGTACATGAATTAAAACCTAGCACCAACCACAACAAGGTCGCACTCAGACCGCAAGCGAAACGATCCCAGATTGCATTGAATTCGGACAAAAATTAAACCGTGACTTATAGCAACATTCATAATTATTATGTTGTATTTTTATCGCGAAAGCAACAGAGTAGGTACCTAAGTAAATATTGAAAATAAACATATAATATAGTATTGCTCATAATTTAAAAATACTTCAAAGAATTACACTTTGTCTCCTAGGTGCACCAATTTTTGATGAAGGCATACAGCCAATTTTGGATAATAGAATTAAAATATTCGTTGAAAACACTGACAAATTGGCTAATCTAAATTCTCATATTGCCTATACTATTTTAAAATATTGTCTATTTGTCCCGAAATTAATGTATAGGTATATTACGCGCAAGCCTAATTTGGAAATTTCCTGGACTGACCGAAAAACTTGATGCCACTTTAAAAATTTCATTAGAAAAAATTCTAAATTTATCTTTTGATGAAAATTCATGGACCCAAGCTACTTTACCTATTAGAGACGGTGGCATCGGCGTGAGAAAAATTTCTAGTGTCGCTCTTCCTGCTTTTCTTGCTTCTGTGCATAGTATCAAGGGTCTATGTTCTGACATTTTAAAATCAAATTCAGTCGAAATTACAGATGCTACAGATGCAATAGAAAATTGGAAGTTAAGGTGTCCTAATGGTGATATCCCGAAGGATGTTACAAAACAAAAACTTTGGGATATGCCAATAGTTCACAATACTCATATAAATTTGACGCTAAATCTTACAAGTGACAAAAACCGTGCCAGGCTTCTAACTTTATCAAATAATGAGTCAGGTCACTGGTTACACGCAATGCCGTCAAAAAATCTTGGGACACTCTTAGACAATGAAAGTTTTAGAGTTACTGTCGGTCTCCGGTTGGGAACTCCACTGTGCTTTGAACACAGATGTCCGTGCGGAAAGGAGGTAGATTCTTTCGGACTACACGGCCTTTCCCGCAACAAGAGTTCGGGTAGGTTTTCCCGCCACGGTTCCCTAAATGATACCATAAAAAGAGCTCTTGCCACCATCGACGTTCCTGCTCTTATCGAGCCTACTGGAATTAGTCACGATGATGGCAAGAGACCTGATGGACTGACGTTGGTTCCCTGGGAAAGGGGACAGGCGCTTTTGTAAGACGCAACCTGCGTTGACACACTTGCTCCGTCTCATGTCAGGGAAACAGCCTTAAAAGCGGGTGCCGCGGCGGAAAAAGCTGTAACGACGAAACGGCACAAATATTCGTCACTAATTCCAAATTACATCTTTGTGCCGTTTGCAGTCGAAAAGAGAGAATCTGAAACTTGAAAAAAGATCTGACACTTGTCAGTACACACTTGTCAGTCTTGTCGAACTCACCGCATAACTTTTTACTCGGTGTACCGATACTTGTCATGTAATCTTGTTTAAATTAGATCGAGATCTGATTACAACTTTTTGAGTAATCTTTAATAGCGCGTATTTACTTGACCTATTTTTCGTCATATTACGTTGTATAATATGTAGGTATTACTATTACTTGTCGATTTACCTAATTGAAGTCGGTTTTTTCGTTTGCGAACAAAACACAATTATCGAACTAAAGGAAGCGTTCAGTATTTATAATTCACGAATAAAAAAAGCTCCAATAATTACGTCATTAATATTATTACTATACGTGTGTGCTTACTTTTTAATAATTATAATCCTTACAGCGTCAGCTTGTTCACTGATCATTGCATCATCAAGTTGCAATTCACTAATTAATACCTGTTATAACGATATGAAATATTAATTATTATTGTCAGAATTGTTCTCCTTTTCCTTCGAGTCACGGCTACTGTAATTAACCTTGTTGAAATTAATTGATGTAATTTTAATATAAAAAGGGTGTCCCGTAATGAATGGATAATCCTGAACGTGCGTGTGCGGAGGGAGAGGTGGGTTACAAAACTAAAAAATTTTTTTTTATCTCAAACAGTTCGCGGTCTATGCCATTTTTTGTAAAATTTAGAAAAATCCCAGTTTTTCTCACATTTGTGGGCACCACGTCCGCTATTTGAGGCCTAGATCGGATTTTTTTTCTTTAAAGTGTTCCCTAATAATGCTGTTCCTTAATTATGTTTCAAAAAACTCAACTACTATGAATAGTAGTTTACAAGAAGTCGCTAAACTTAAATTTTAATTCTGAAATTTACTTAACTGCTGAGTTTGAGCACCTGTGGTGTAAAAAAAATGTATCGGAGTTGTCGCGGCCAACTACTTAAAAAATAGCCTACTTCATAAGAATTCTAAAACAGTACCATACTATCTACTTTATGTCGTTAAATTATTGAGCTATTAATGCATTAATGCAAATAATTTTGCACATATTAATATGTGCAAAATTATTTGCAGATTTTTTTTTGAGTTTTTATTAAGTAAGTAAAGCTGTCGACCCTAAAAATTAGATTTTACTACCTGCTCGGCTTATTCAGATGAATTCTAAACTGTGTGAGGGAGACAAACAGTGCTTGGGAAATATTTCTGAAAAAATTTTGATCTTTCTTTTGATTCTTCTTAACATTTCTCTGCAGAAAACTATTCATGCTCGGCAGTCGCGTTGTTGCAGCGTTTGTACACGTGGAACTTGATACGGATGAAGTCCAAATTTTTTGACAATGCGATGCTATTCTCTAATATGATGATATTCTCGTATGGCGTTCGATATCTGGCATCGAAATACTGGGATCTTCGTCCAACATGTCTCTCCCTCCGCACACGCACGTTCAGGATTATCCATTCATTACGGGACACCCTGTATAGATATATGTATATATATATGTATATATATATATACCTACCTACCTACCTATGCGTTACAATACGATAGTTAAAAAAATATTTGTGAAATATAGCACTGAATAAATTTTTAAAGTATCCTCATAGAAGATTAATAATATAGTTAAAATATAATCGACTATCGACGTTTACCCATTAGGACATTATTTTGCTTTTCTTTTCAATTCTGATCAAGAATAGTATTCATAACTCTAGTTGTTTATGAGTGAAAGTATACCGCGGAATATGTAACAAGTATTCCACTGCAGACATATTATTATGATGAATCGTTTCTAGATAAAAAAAAGTGTCAGCTAAATATTACTTGATGGAGCTTGCGCTTTTAGGAAAACTGCCAAATTTTGCCAAATTGCTCCTGTTTCCTTTGTTTCCCTTATTTTGTCTCTTGTTTTTCCTGTTATGTTTCCACTGCGAAAATGTCATCATCATCATTTCAGCCTACCGCAGTCCACTGCTGGACATAGGCCTCCACAAGTTCGCGCCAATAATGGCGTGAACTCATGTGTTTTACCCATAGTCACCACGCTGGGCAGGCGGGTTGGTGACCGCAGGACTGGCTTTGTCTCACCGAAGACGCTGCTGCCCGTCTTCGGCCTGTGTACTTCAAAGCCAGCAGTTGGATGGTTATCCCGCCATCGGTCGGCTTTTTAAGTTCCAAGGTGGTAGTGAAACTATGTTATCCCTTAGTCGCCTCTTACGACACCCACGGGAAGAGAGGGGGAGGCTAAATTCTATGCCGTAGCCACACAGCAATGCGAAAATGTACCTATACTTTATTAACAAATAAAAATAACTGGGTTGCCGATAAGTCCCTTCACTAATTAATTTACGTAATCATAAAACCTTATAAATTTAGTTAGTGCAGAAATATCTGGGCATGACGACAGTATCAAAAGTGAAAAATAACTTTTTTGTTAAATTCCACGTGGACAAAGTCGCGGGCACAGCTAGTTTCTGTATAAAAGAGATAGTTTTGAAAGAGGTTTCTAAAGCCGAAAGTAAAGAAGGTCAGTTAAGCTACATTTCACAAAATAAGTACATGCATATTTTATACTCGCTAGGTAAACGCAGAGTCAAATACAGGTAGGAATATGTAATGGGCAACCCTTGCTTCTTTGAATCAGGCATTATTTTAGTCGTTAATGTTTTCTATTAAATAATAAATCAAGGTTTTATCTAGGTCTGACAACATAATTTAAATCATAACCTAAATCTCAGAGTGATTGCTTCCATTATCCTAATTCTGAATATACCTACGAGTAGAAGCGAGTATGTTTCTGAATGCGTGATCTGCAAATATATTGTTGTTAAAATTAAATTTTAAATTTAATAAAATTTAAAAAAAAAAAAACAAGAAAAACCATTTTTCTCATAAATGATTAATTTTTGCTGATAATGGGTCAGAGAAATTAATGTCACGTTTTAAAGCGATTAATGTACTGATATAAAAGCTAGTTCTAAAGTAAATCGATACATCTAATCAAATTTTTTTTTTACTTTTATATTTACATTAATTAATTAGGGACCATTTTTATTTCATTTTTTTAGTATAATATTTTTATAATTAGTTGTAATTCAATTTAATGGTTATAAATTATGTGTTACTGTTAAATTACATATTAATAATATTGTGAAGTAATACCTATAACCTGCCTAATAATAAAAATAAAAATATCTATACTATATTAGGGACCATCTATAAATTACGTTATACCTTACGGGGGGCGTAGGGGTCACGAAGTTTGACGGTTGAGGAGAGATCCAAAATTTTGTGACATCACATTTCAAAATAATTATAACTAGCCGACCCGTGCCCACTTCGTTGGGCGTTATAATCCATTTCACATAAGAAGGGTACGGTGAAATTTGATATGTTCCAATACACTCTCACTATTTTCAGCAAATCAGATAAATATAAATGTTTTAAAATCACCAATTAATTTCTAAGGCAAATAATAATGCTTGATTAGATTGAATTGTTGACACGGCACGTCAGAGGGCGCAGGTTCAAATCCTGCTGATTTAAAATCTTTATATATTTTTATCTTTTTCCTTTTATCTTGTCACTCCTGAATAGTGTAGCTTTCTGTTAGCGAAAGAATTTTCATGATCGGATCAGTATTTGCGAAGATTACCCCGTATATACAAACAAAGTTATAAACTTTACCTCTTTATAATATTAGTATAGATATGTAAGTATATAGAAACAATTTTATTTTTCATACCTACCTAGATTATGATGTTGATTTTATTAAAAATTAATTTAGAAGGAAATAAAAATAATGTCGAAACTAATCTTTTAATTTAATAAATGGTAATAATTTATAGGTGTAAAATTGCAAAATATGTGACGTTACACTAGGTAGGGTCTCATAAATGTGACCATCTGTGACAAGGTCGGAGAGGGGTCAGAAAATTGTGAAATTCATGTGACGTCATTTATGGATGGCCGCTTGATCTGATGGATTCCTTAGTTTACCCGCAAAATATTGTATGGTTCAATTAAAGCAAAGGTTCAACTAAAAGACTGTCTAATTAATAACAATAAGTGCTGTCTATTGGCCATCTAAGAAATGCTTTTATTTACATGGGACTTAACTCTACTGACATTTTGAAACTCATGTTTCGGCGACGCACAGTGGGAGGAAACGATCAAATCTACGTGCGAGGCAGAGGCAGTAAATCTAATCCAAGCGACGCGTTGCAAACGGTCACGCGCGGCGAGTCGTGGTAAAATAATAGAGATTAGTCAAGTATGAGTAAAAGCGTATCGGCCCGTAAATGCTTAAAAAGTGCTGTTTAATTACTACTAATTAAGTGCAAAATTTTGACCAAAGCGGAAAATTGAGTGAGTGTAAATTTTTCGGTCAATATTTTTCGGAATTAAATCTGAATTTTACTCCGATATTTTGACGAATTTTAAAAATATATTTATAAGGACATTCTAAATACATAAAGAATTATCTATCCAATATCCATATATATCCATATATACATATATATGTAGTAGCAGGTCAAGGCGGTATTTTACTCAAATTGTTGAATAATTTTCTGAAGTTCAAACGAATTGTAAGGTAAAGTGCTAAAAGCACGCGATATCTATTAGTTTGCTTTTAAAAGTGAGGCACCTCAACATTTTGACATAAACAAATGAATTTGATGTAGATTAAAAAAAAACATTAAAATTTGTTTGTTTTAATACTAAACAATTTCAAAGCCAACTGTTAATATATAATACATTGCGCTTTTTATAAGGTAGATTATTTAAAGTTTCACTTCAGCCTATCGCAGTCCACTGCTGCTTGCTGGACATAGGCCTCTACAAGTTCGCGCCAAAAATGGCGTGAACTCATGTGTGTTGCTACGCGGGGCAGACGGGTTGGCGACCGTAGGGCTGGCTTTGTACACTTGCTGCCCGTCATCGGCCCGTGTATTTGAAAGCCAGCAGTTGGATGGTTAACCCGCCATCGATCGGCTTTATAAGTTCCAAGGTGGTAGTGGAACTGTGTTATCCCTTAGTCGCCTCTTACGAGACCCACGGGAAGAGAGGGGGTGGCTATATTCCTTACTGCCGTAGCCACATAGCACATTTAAAGTTTGCAGCTGTGTAAAATTATTTACAGTAGGTAATACCCAGGGTCTGTTTAATAAAAAAAAAAAAAAAAAAACTGTATCAAATGGACGTTACTACTCATATTTTCAGTTTACACGCTTTTTATTAGCTTCACCCTGTGGCTTCACCTGTATGTTTGTTAATATGTAGGTATATTTGTTTGTTACCGACTTCTTTGGACTTCATTTTGACCCACTTCTGACGTTCAGATTTCATTCAAACTTGGTAGACTTATCGAGGACCCCTGACAATACACTAATTTGATAAAATTATTCCATCATCCTAACAGCTTGGCACAATAATCAAGGCTTTTCTCTCTATCCTTTGGGCTTCATTTTGACCCACTTCTAACGTTCAGATTTCATTTGAACTTGGTAGACTTATCGAGGACCGATGACAATACACTAATTTGATAAAATTATTCCATTTTCTACTTTTTAGATTGGGTTATTTATAAAAGCGTGTTTTTTAGTTTTTTTAACTATAATTTATTTTGTCTATTATCTGACACAAGAATTTATATCACACTTTTATTTTTAAATTTGGAAAGTAATCACGTGATGTCGTCATTGTGTTCGGAATTACTTATTTCCTTATCGACCATCTCAACAATTCACCCCAGTCGGCTTCCGACTCGCATTAGTAATCTTTGATTGCTTGAAAAAAAGTGAATAAAAGGAATTTTAAATTAGCATTTATATAACAGTTTTCGTTTTAGCCTTAATTGTAGTGTAATCAAGGACATCGTCAAGGGTGGAGGAGGCCTTCAATAGACAAAGAGACGTTTCAAAGAAACTAAGTAGACTGATTCAAATGTTTTGTACCCAAATAATTTTAAAATAAATTTTAATAATACTAAACAAACTTATTTTGAATAAATCTTTTTATAAGTAAAGATTATTTGTAACTGTTTACAAAAAATATATATTTAGATTAAATAAATAATAGATACGAACAAAAACCGCACATTTACCTAAATCTCGTATCAGGTCCAAGTAAATGGTTTGATTCACATACTTATCTATAAATATAATTCACTTAAATGTAGAAGTATACCTACTGTATGAAATGAATCACCGAAATGTATAAGTATGTATTCTGAACGAATGCACAAAATTGGATAACTCTTTTTTCTGTTTGTTATTTTTAGGACAAGGTTTGTGTACCAAAAAGAAAATTATCAAAAAAAAAATCAATAATTTAAATAATAAAAACGGCGTCTCTAAAGGTCTATGGACCCTCGGTTGGAACGAAGTTTCTTTCGCTTTTTGGTAGACAGTAGCGTAGCGTCGGGGGGCAAGAGGGGCATCATGCCCCGGGCGCTACTCACAAAGGGGCGCCAAATGGTCCGCAAAACGAAAAATTGCTGGTCATGTTATATGGTGTTAGAATGATGGGGGGGGGGCGCTAAAAAGGTATTGTGCCCCGGGCGCGAGTTAAGCTCACTACGCCACTGTCGGTAAACGTTTGCAGCTAAATTAACAATTAAAAAACAGGTATAAACAATGAAAATATTTTAAATCTCTATCAAGGATATCATTAATATTATTAAGTATAAGGAATTAATTTATATATACAAGGTGGAGATGACAATAGAACGATAATTGAAAACACCGTTGGTACTAGTATAAAGAAGTATTTCAAAACCATCAGATAAGTCCTAACATCAAAATCAAAAAAAAAGATTTTTTCATACAAACTAATTCAGTTTAATTTAATAAAATTTTATAACATCATTTTTGTAACTATAGGATCACTGACTAAGGCATGCAGAACCGAGTCCGGTTCCAAGTTTCTGAAACCCGGTTCCAAATCGAGCTCAGAACCGGGTAACCCGGTTCTACCCGGTTCTTTTATAATACCACGGAAAAATACGAAATAAAACAATCCATCCATCTTCCAAAATTTTTATATGTGGTGTGCCAGTTGAACACAGTAGTTTGTGGTTCTTTAATCTCGCTGCAGTAGTAGCAGCTTCTTGCTGAATAAATAAATGAAGTGGAAGAATATTAAGCATGGCCTCCATTGCCGCTGTAGGAGTGGTTCTCATGCAGCCCGTGACTGCCATGCACACTAATCTTTGCCAGCTTTGTAGCTTGGATTGTGCTGTGGTGAGAAGTGTTCTGCGCCACCATACCACAGCTCCATAAGTGATCATGGGTCTGATGACCGCTGTGTAGAGCCATAGGGTCAGTTTAGGGTTAAGGCCCCAGCTCTTCCCAATCATTCTACGGCACTGCCAGAAGATGATGCTGGCTTTGTTTACTTTGATTTCCAGGTGTTTGGACCAGTTTAGTTTATTATCAAGTATTACACCAAGATATTTAACCTCTGTGGTTAAATTCAGGGTTGAGTTAAAGAGCATAGGTAGAGTATAATTTCCCAAGTCTCGTTTGTTCGTGAACATCACTAATTCCGTTTTATTCGGGTTTATGGATAGATTATGCTCTTCGCATCATCTTTCTACTAATAGCAGGGCTGTCTGAGTTAGTTCGCAAAGTGTACTAGTGAACTTGCCTGTTACTAGAATAGCCAGGTCGTCTGCATATCCTATTGTATAATATCTGTTGTCGTTTAGCAAGGATATTAGATCGTTGACTACGACGTTCCATGGCAAGGGTGATAACACCCCTCCCTGGGGGCACCCTTTAGCAACAATAGCACCTTGTTTATTGTCGTTGTCTACCCTCACAATCCTACTTGCCAGCATGTTTCGGATCCAAGCAGTTATAGTTGGGTTTGATTGTGGCGGTTTAGTGCTGTGACTATGCTGTTGAAGTTAGTTTTATAAAATGCACCTTCGATGTCGATAAAGGTGCCTAGACATGATTCTTTGATTGTAAGTGCCTCTTCGATCTTGTCCACTACAGCGTGTAAGGCTGATTCTGTAGATTTACCTGCACTATAAGCATGTTGACGACGTGACGTTGTAAGACGCCGCGTTGGCGCAGCGGTCACAGCAATGGATTGCGATTGGCTGTTGCGCGAGCGGTTGCGGGTTCGATCCCTGCACACGACAACATTTGTATTGGCCATACAGATGTTTGCCGTGGTCTGGGTGTTTGTGCAGTCCTTGTGGGTCTCCCCACCGTGCCTCGGAGAGCACGTTAAGCCGTCGGTCCCGGTTGATATCATGTACACCTGATAGCGATCGTTACTTATAGTAGGGAATATATCCGCCAACCCGCATTGGAGCAGCGTGGTGGATTAAGCTCCGATCCTTCTCCTACATGGGGAAGAGGCCTATGCCCAACAGTGGGATATTACAGGCTGAATCGTGATCGTGATCGTGATAAGCATGTTGATTCTTATGTAGTGGTACTTTTGGTAGTACGTTATCTCTCAGGTATCTATCGCACAGTCTCTCCAAAGTCTTTAGAAGGAAGGAAGTGAGACTGATCGGCCTATAGGACCTTGCATCTGAGTAGTCTGCCTTGCCGGGTTTAGGTATAAAGATAACCTTTACTTCTCTCCATGATTTGGGCACCTAGCCAAATGCCAGGCAGGCTTGAAAGATTGAGTTAAGTGTGTGGTTCAATCGTGTGCCTCCCCATTCGAGAAACGCAGGGCATACGCCGTCTGGTCCTGGCGTTTTGAAAGGCTGGAAGTTCTTGATTGCCCACGCTATTTTCTTTGGTTGTATTACCTCACTCGCGCACGTCCAGGCGCTGTCTGTTGTAGTTAAGTTTGTATCCTGCCAGTTGGTTGTGGTAACCATAGTACAGTCCGGGAAGTGCGTCTGGATTAGCACTTGATGTGACTCTTCTAGTGATTTGGTGTAGGAATTGTCCAGTTTCCTCAGGGACACCAGCTCTCGTTGTGGGTCCCCTGTAAGGATTTTGCAGATTCTACCGGCCTGCACAAATGACTCAATCGCTTCGCAGAAGTTGCGCCAAGCTCGAGTCCTCCAAAAACGTATCCGCTTCTTGTACAAGGCCTTTACATTTTTGTAGTGATCCCAATCCTGGTGATTATATGTATTCATGGCTCTATTGAGTGCTTTCCTGACCTTAGTTCTAAGGCGTTTTAGCTCTGGGCCCCACCATGATTTTTTGTCGATTGGGTTCTCCGGAGGAGGAAATTCGCGATGCACGCGAGTCCGACGTTGCCAGATAGAATAAATTTTTTAAATAACGCAGCAAAATATAAATAATACTTTACATTTTAATATTTTGGTCGGAACCGGGAGAACCGGGTTTCATATTATTCAGAACCGGTTCTCAAGATCAACAAAAACCCGGGTTTTCCCGGGTTTTTGAGAACCGGGTAAACCCGGGTGCATGCTCTATCACTGACCTGTTACACGCGTCAACGCGCGTGACCTTCGTTTTGCGGCCGCAGTCGCACAGAAGTGCTATGTGCTTGTACCTACAAAACTTCATTATTTTGATTGAATAAAAAATAGTAAGTTAGAAAAGTAAATTAAAATAAATTGTTACGCATTTAAAATTAAATTGAATAAAAATCTATTTGATTTAAATTTTCTCAAACCATCAATTTTTTTTTAAATATGCAGAACTGATCAGTAGCCGATACTGAATAAGTTATTTTTTTTTAAACATTAGTTATTATAATATTATTTGGTCTGCGAACTGTCACTATGTCACTAAATTAATGGCAATGATTAAAAATTTTGCCTTTTTTTGTGGCAGTCGATCCCATATCCATTATTTTTATGCTCAATCTTTTTAAAAATAACAATAGCTGTCCTTGAGTCGTTAACCACCGGTTTTAGGGTAGGTCAGGTCTTTAGTATAATACATACGTAGAAATTTAAAAAAATGAAAAATCACAATTTGTGACTAAACTACTGGATGTATTTTATTGATTTTTTGTATGTGGGCTTGGAATGTCATTACATATACGCTGTCCAATTTATCGTTGTATTATAATCCCCACCCTGTATATATATATACAAGGTGGGGATGACAATAGAACGATAATTGAAAACACCGTTAGTACTAGTATAAAGAAGTATTTCAAAACCATCAGATAAGTCCTAACATCAAAATCAAAAAAAAAGATTTTTTCATACAAACTAATTCAGTTTAATTTAATAAAATTTTATAACATCATTTTTGTAAGTATAGGATCACTGACCTGTTACACGCGCCATCGCGCGTGACCTTCGGATTGCGGCCGCAAAGTCGCACAGAAATGCTATGTGCTTGTACCTACAAAACTTCATTATTTTGATTGAATAAAAAATAGTAAGTTAGAAAAGTAAATTAAAATAAATTGTTACGCATTTAAAATTAAATTGAATAAAAAACTATTTGATTTAAATTTTCTCAAACCATCAATTTTTTTTTAAATATGCAGAACTGATCAGTAGCCGATACTGAATAAGTTATTTTTTTTAAACATTAGTTATTATAATATTATTTGGTCTGCGAACTGTCACTAAATCTCGGGGTCTCCCCACCGTGCCTCGGAGAGCACGTTAAGCCGTCGGTCCCGGTTGTTATCGTGTACACCTGATAGCGATCGTTACTCATAGCAGGAAATATATATTTGGGTTGTCTGGAAGAAATGGCTAAATAGCCATAAGTCCGCCCATTGTACTTCACAGTCTGTAAATTATATTTGTAGTTGTGATGTACAATAAAGTATAAATAAATAAAATAAATGGCAATGATTAAAAATTGTGCCTTTTTGTGGCAGTCGATGCCATATCCATTTCTTAATCTATGATTTTAAAAATAATAATAGCTGTCCTTGAGTCGTTAACCGCCGGTTTTAGGGTAGGTCAGGTCTTTAGAATAATACATACGTAGAAATTTTAAAAAATGAAAAATCATAATTTGTGACTAAACTACTGGATGTATTTTATTGATTTTTTGTATGTGGGCTTGGAATGTCATTACATATACGCCGTCCAAGTTATCGTTTTATTTTTTTTTATTTTTATTTTTATTTATTTAGGATAACAAACAATTGCACAATAAAATTAGGAAAACAGTACCTTAAACTATTTATAGACTAAGTAATTGTACAACCAATGGCGTTATCCACAGATAAGTATTAGATACAGAGAAGTAAAAAAAAAAAAAAAAAAAGTTTAACAAAAGTTTTCTAAATTATTATCTTTGCACAAAATATAATAGATACAGCCTACAAATACAATACAATACTATAGATACAGACTTAAAATACACATATAGCCTACAAAGTTTACAAATTAAATACAATTAAATACATAATGATAACTAATTACTATGATTCACTTAATACCTCATATAATACCATTTTTTTGAATTTTGTGAAAGTGATTCCAAAGATATCAATGTGATTAAATTTGCCTACAATATTCTTGTTATATGCATCCATTATTCTATTTAAGGGTGCACGGGCGCCCGCCTTTGTCCTGCTCGGCTTGGGATAGAAAAGTTGATGCGCATAAAACTCTCGTATACGCGTCGACCCACTAGGTATACGAATATATATTTGGTTAATAATTTCATTGCAATCAAATTTGTTATGAAATATATTGTAAAGTAAGGTTAGATCCAACAGGGTTCTTCTAGAATGTAAGGAAGGAATACAGAATTTACTTAACCGTGATTCATATGATGATTTAGTTTTAAAGCACTTGTATAAAACTGATCTTAAGAACTTACGTTGGATTTGTTCCAACTGCTGAGAGTATTTATCGTAAATTGGATTCCAAATAACAGAGGCGTATTCGACTTGAGACCTAACTAAAGCTTTATACAAAGTCAAATATGTTTTATAATTTTTAAAGGAAGAACATGAACGCATGACAAATCCATACAACTGAAAGGCGTGGTTTGTTATTTGGTTTATATGATAGTCAAGATGTAACTTAGAGTCTAAGTATAAACCTAAATCTTTTATTAGTGATACTGAGTTCAAATATTCACCTTCCAGTTTGTAGTTATATTCAATTTTATTAACTTTTTTAGTGAACGTAATTTGTTTACATTTCGCTGTGTTTAAGCGTAGTTTGTGTTTACGGCAATAGTCTGTCAAGCGATTCAAGTCTTGTTGCATTTTTAAACAGTCATCAATGGTTTTAATATGATGATAAATCTTAAGGTCATCCGCATATAGGATGAACTTTGCATATCTGAAGCATTCACCAATGTCGTTTACAAATAAAACAAAAAGCAAAGGCCCAAGAATGGATCCTTGCGGGACACCTGAGCTTACATTTATAACAGCAGATGAAAAACCATTGATGACTACTCTCTGGGTTCTATTTAAAACCTAAGATGAAAACCATCGCAATAAATTTCCTCGTATTCCGTTGTATGCCAACTTCTTCAAAAGCATATTGTGATCAACTTTATCAAAGGCCTTGCAATAGTCGGTGTAAATCGCGTCTACCTGTAAACCACTGTCCATGTTTTGAAAAAGATAATTTGTGTAAATTAAAAGATTAGTTATAGTTGACCGGTGTTTTACAAATCCATGCTGTTCGGGGATAATTATATTGGGAAGTATCGGATAAATTTGACTATGTACTAACCTTTCTAGAACCTTTGGTAAAGTTGATAACAAGGAAATCGGGCGGTAATTAGCAACATCGTTTCTACTGCCAGTTTTATAGACTGGCGTGACATTGGCATTTTTCCATATCTGTGGAACAACACCCTCTTGTAAGCAGCGATTGAAGATCAAGCAAATGGGAGTACTTATAGCTGCGGCAGTATGTTTGAAGAAAAAAGGTGGGATCCCATCCGGTCCTGATCCCTTAGTGATATTAAGTGATTTAAGTTCTTTGAGTATACTATCCTCAGAGAAAATTATATTTGAAATAATGTCTGACCTTGGGTTTATAGAAGAGTCAGCAAAATCAACATTCGGTAATTGTTGTTGATTTTCAAAGGATGATCTGAAAAAGTCTGAGAACAATTCACAGATGCCCTCAGGATCATCCGATACTTTATCGTTGTAAGACATAACGTTTGGAATACCACTTTTACCTTTTCGTCTATTGACAAATGACCAAAACAATTTTACATCCTTTTTAACGCCCTCTTCTATAGAATTAATGTATGTTTTAAAACAATCAGCACATGCATACTTAAATCGCTCGCTAAATAATGAAAACTGTGTGTAATCAGATATATTTTTATATTTTTTCCATTTTATCCAATATTTTTCTTTATTTTTAAATATGTGGATGAGAGGACGCGAGAACCAGATCGGGAAGTTACGGTTTGTAGGAGAAAGGAGAGGAACAAGTTTTTTTATAATTTCATAAATCTTTTCATAAAATACGCTAACCATCTCCTCAGCCGGTAACCCTTCAAAAAGAATATTCCAGTTGATGTTAGTGAGACATTCACCGATTTTGTTGTAGTCAGCCTCCATGTACCTAAATCTAGGGGAGGATAAGTTGGTCATAGGTTTATACGTTTGGTTGATGGATATCATTGTATAGAAAGCTGGATGTTGACAGTCTAACGGCACCAATGGACTACTTGGCAATTCACATATACAATTGTCTTCACTTGACAAGAATAAGTCCAGAATTCGTCCCAGTGGGTTTCTTATGCTATTAAATTGTTTGATATTTAACAATGACATAAAATTCAGTAATGATTTATCGTTGTTGGTAAGGTTTGAGCTGGAAAAATATGTCGATGTATCATCATCCCATAACAAATTAGGTAGGTTAAAGTCACCAACAACGTGTACGTGCTCATAATTCACTTCACTGACTTTGTTATATAATGATGCTAAAAAGTTTTCGTAGTCGCGTACATTTTGGCTAGGCGGTATGTAAACACCGCAAACAATAACTTTACCTTTTTCACTGTTGAGACTAAGAAGTACATAATCAATGTTAGGTGTTCGAGGGTAGCCCTTCGAATTGTCTAATAGAAGACGAGTAACGGACAATCCTCGACGGATCGCTATGAGGACCCCTCCGCCATCATGTTTACCCGTTAAGGCTTTGTCTCGGTCGCAGCGATACAATACGTACCTACTGTCGATAAGTTCACAGTCATGAATACCTGCCGATAGCCAAGTCTCACTGAGTATAAGTATGTCATAGTTGTTAGCTAATATATTCGTATACAAAGTATTCATTTTAGTTTTCAATCCCCTGCAGTTCTGATAATAAATTTTGATACTATCAGTCATCATTTTTGTACAAGTTTAATAAATACGCGAGTACATACAGGCATGCATCTAACTGCGCGCTCGTACATACGCATATCTTTTACATGCATATACATACAGACATACAGGACGTAAATGCACATACATACACATTCAGGACTGCAAGGATATATTTTAAAGAATAATGTAACAAATATTTTACTTAATATCTGTTGTATATCCTTAATTTATTATCTGTTATATTGTGTCTATGTTAAGTACTCTATAATCATATCTATTGTCGATGTCTTCTCTTTGTCTTGTTCAAGTCTTATTGGTAATAATGTAATGTCGAGTCATGTCTTTGAGTCTAAAAAGTCTAAATAATAAAGTCGTACGTATCCAGTCAATCAGTCTTATTTACCACACATACCATAATAATATATGGTGTCAGAATTCGCAACAAAGTGAAGAATATATATATTTTACGTCATCTGAAAGTCAATAGTAATAAAATTGAAAATTCAAAATGTCGACGTCTACAATACAAAACGTGGAAGCATGTTCACAAAGTCACAACTTCAACAATGTACCAAAATTAATAATCGCAACAAATCAAAATAACAATTCTAATTGGAAGAAATGGTGGCAATGTTTTGAGCTTTTTCTACTTGCTTCGGATCTGGAAGATGCATCCGAGAAAAGGAAAATAGCCATCATGTTACATACGATCGGAGAAAAAGGTATTGAGATTTACAATTCATTTAATATAGACATTAACAGAACAACTTTAAAAGATATTAAAATTAAATTCGACAATTATTTTGAGCCTCAGAAAAACTTAACTATTGTCAGACATTCCTTTTTTACGAGAATGCAGAAACCTGAAGAGGGAATTGACACATTTCTTACGGACTTACAAAATATTGGAAATAAATGTGAATTTGGTACATTGAAAGACTCATTAATTAAAGATATTTTTATAGCTAACATGAGTTCTAGATTAACACATGTTCGTCAAAGATTGTTGCAAGAAACGGACCTAACACTCGAAAAGGCTATATCTATTGCTAATAATGTCATCATGGCACAACAAAATGCACAAACAATGGAAAATTCTCAATATTCAGATAATGTTTTACATATATCACAGTCGTATACAAAGTAACAGTCAAAGAAACAGTCTACGAGTAGTAACAGAAATAAGTCAAATAATAAAAATCTTCACAATCAAAATTTTGCTAGTCGACGTAGTCAAAGTCCGGTACCAAAGACAAGTAACAACAATAAATGTACTCATTGTGGTCAACATTATCATCGTTTCAAATGTCCTGCGTCAGGAGTAAGGTGTAAAATATGTCACAAGATTGGACATTTTGCAAAATATTGTTTTTCCAATCGATCCAACATTAGATCTTTAGAATCGTCTTATCCAGTCCGAGATGTCAACGAGGAATCAAACAATGATCCAGAACAATTTTTCATCGGTATGGTGAAGAGTGTCAACAACGACAAGACATGGTATTTATCAGTTCTAATTAATAATGTTGAAGTAAAATGTATACTTGATTCAGGTGCTGATACCAATATAATGTCTCTTAATACTTTTAACAAATTAAATTTATCACAGTCTATTATTAAAAGTTGTAATGCAAATGTCAAAGGTTTCGATGGTTCGTCTATACAAGTATTTGGTCAGTGTAATTTAAAATGTTTTTTCAATAATTGTCAAAGATACATATTATTTTTAATAGTAAATATCGATTGTGCTACTGTATTAGGTCTTCCGACATGTGTGGATATAGGAATATTAAAAAAAGTTTTTGCAGTCAACAGTAATGATAAATATCTGTCTAGTAATCAAATTTTAGAATATTTTAATGATGTTTTTCATGGATTAGGATGTTTACCACCTGTCTGTCACCTCAAGTTGCAACAAAATGCAATTCCATGTGTTGATCATCCCAGAAAAGTTCCATTTGGCTTAAAAAATAAATTAAAAGAAGAATTGGATCGCATGTCAAAATTAAAAGTCATAGAAAAAGTCACATATCCAACCGAATGGGTAAATTCTGTAGTCATCACTGTCAAGAAATCAGGTCAGTTAAGAATTTGTCTAGATCCGAGAAATCTTAATAAATATATAGTCAGAGAACGTTATCCTCTTAAAAGCATAGATGAAATTAGGTCAATATTAAATGGTGCTTCATATTTTTCTCATCTTGATGCTTATTCAGGGTTTTGGATGTTAAAACTTGATGATGCTAGTTCAGATCTTTGCACATTTCAAACTCCTTTTGGTCGTTATCGATACTTAAGATTACCTTATGGTATTAATGCGTCCTCAGAAAATTTTCAAAGAGTTATGTCAGATATTTTTTCTGATATAGAAGGTGTTTTGATTTTTGTAGATGATATTTTAGTATTTGGTGAAACAGAACAAATTCATAATCAAAGATTATTAAAAGTCATGCAAAGGGCTAGAGAGGTTAATTTAAAGTTCAATAAAAATAAATGCAAATTTTCAGTCAATGAAATATGTTTTTTAGGTTATATATTTAGTAAAGAAGGTGCAAAAGTTGATCAAAATAAAGTTAAAGCTATTCTAGATATGCCAGATCCAACTAACGTCAAAGAATTACAGAGAATATTAGGAATGATTAATTACTTAGGACCTTTTATTGAAAATTTGTCGGATAAAACAAAAATTCTTAGAAATCTGTTAAAAAAGAATACTATATGGTTATGGGATGAAAATTGTAGTCAATGTCTTCAGTCATTAAAGGAGGAAATAACGAAATCTCCTATCTTAGTACATTACAATCCGAATATACCTCTTGTTTTGTCAGTAGATTCATCAAAGTCAGCATTAGGCGCAGTTCTCATGCAAAATAAACAACCTATTGCTTATAGTTCTAAAACTTTAACAGCTACACAAGAAAGATATGCTCAAATCGAAAAAGAGTTATTGGCTATTCAATTTGGTTGTGAAAAATTTCATCAATATGTATATGGTAATAAGGTAACCGTGCATACTGATCATAAACCGCTAGTCTATTTGTTTAAAAAACCATTAAATGATGTACCAGCAAGGTTACAAAGAATGATGCTTTCATTGCAAGCTTATGATTTAAATGTTATTTATGTACCTGGTAAAGAGATGTATATTTCAGACACACTTTCTAGAGCAGCTTTAAAAGAAAATTTTATTCCTAAATATGAGTCAGATTTATCTTTTCATGTTAATTCTTTATATTCTAATTTAGCTATTAGTCAGGAATATAAAAATAAAATTTTAATAGCTACTAATTCAGATAAAGACTTGCAAAAATTAAAAAAATATTGTCTAGAGGGATGGCCTGTCAGTAAAAATAAAATGGATCCTTTATTAAAGTATTATTGGAATATTCAAGGTGAAATACATATTATTAATGATTTATTGTTTAAAGGTGATAAGTTAATTATTCCAAAGTCAATGCAAAGTGAAATGTTAAGAAAAGTCCATGAAGGTCATCAGGGTATTAACAAATCTTTAAATTTAGCTAGAAGTATTATTTTTTGGCCAAATATGAGCGCAGATATAAAAAATTTAGTTGATCAATGTCTTATTTGTGCTAAATTTAAACCAAATAATCAACAAGAACCTCTTCAAAGCTATGATATTACAAAATTCCCCTGGCAGCAAGTCGGTATTGATTTAATGTATTTTAATAACAAAAATTACTTAGTAGTTACTGATTATTATTCCAAATTTATAGAGTTAGCAATTTTAAATAGTCAATACACAGCATCTAATATAATAATACAATTAAAGTCTATCTTTGCTCGTCACGGTATACCCATGAAATTAGTGTCTGATGGGGGACCTCCGTTTAATTCTGCTGAATTTAAATCTTTTCTATATTCTTGGGATATTGAACATATTATGACTAGTCCATATCACCCGAAGTCTAATGGTCAAGCTGAAAGTTCTGTTAAAATTATGAAAAATTTATTAAAAAAATGTTTAGAGTCAAATACAGATCCTTACATGGCATTGTTACAATATAGAAACACACCTAAAGCTAATTTTCCATCGCCAGCTCAATTATTAATGTCTAGAAATTTAAGAATGCATATACCAATTACTAATAAGAAACTTAAACCAAAAATTGTTACTTTCAATGAATATAAAAATAATTTTGAGAAAAATCGTGCGCGGAGTAAAATTTACTATGATAGAAATAAGAAACAGTTACCATTATTACAGCCAGGAGATTATATAACTTTTAAAAAAATGCCTAACTCAGATTGGCTTCCTGGAAAAGTCATTAAAAGATTAGATTGTCAACGTTCATATATAATAGAAGACGCTGAAGGTAAAAGATATAGAAGGAATAGATTTTTAATTAAATTTAATTGTAATGATAGTTGTCATAAATTTGATGAGATGCAATCCAACAATTCTGAGGAAAGGGATAGTCAGCAGTCGAGGAACAGGCAGATGGATACTAATAATAAAGAATTAGATAAGAATATTAATTTCCAGGAGAACTGTAATAAAAGTAGATCAGGTAGAGTAATTAAGAAACCAGTTAAGTTGAATTTGTAAATTTGTAATTGTGTTAATATGTTATGTAGTAACTATTGTTTTCAGTATAAGTTAAAAGTTTAAATGTAAACTTTATTTTATAAAAAGGGAGATGTTGTATATCCTTAATTTATTATCTGTTATATTGTGTCTATGTTAAGTACTCTATAATCATATCTATTGTCGATGTCTTCTCTTTGTCTTGTTCAAGTCTTATTGGTAATAATGTAATGTCGAGTCATGTCTTTGAGTCTAAAAAGTCTAAATAATAAAGTCGTACGTATCCAGTCAATCAGTCTTATTTACCACACATACCATAATAATATAATATCATGGGGGTAGGGCGCATTAATATACGACCGTAATAATATGTATCTATAATTATGTAATAAATAGCAATAAGGATGCCCGACGGATTAACACTAAAATGTAATATAATATTTCGTACTCTCAAAAATAGCCAGCAATGCTTGTAGCAGGCGAATGATAATTTACAAAAATGTAAATGCAATAATTTAGTTAAATTGTTACTATTAAAGTTCATATGAATCACGACAGCTGCGTTATAGTTCTTAAATGTGTATACATAATAAATAATAATTTTTGCACAGAACAAAAATGAAATAAACGATAAATACTTAACGCAATACTTACATTCAAAAACTATTACTAACAGAATGTATTGTCGGTAGGCAAAATATAAATAAACGTACATAGCAAAACATTGTAAACAACATAGAGTAATAAGCAGTACAGAGACTGCATGAGTTAATGAATTAATTGTTAATAAATACCTTTGGATCACTTCCACTCCTTCTTTAAGATAATAAACAAAAGTGTACAAAAAATTTATGTTTTTTATTATAAATGAGAGGTAATAGGCATTAATTAGCGACACCACTCGATTTAATTTTGCACACGTCTTCTTTGGTACGGATGACAATAACAGGGGAAGAATCACTCGCACGTGCCAGAATGGAGCCATGCTTGATCCATGTGTATTTAAACCCGTTTTTCTGAGCAGTCTCTCGAACCTCTCGAAATAATGTTTTTTTCTTTAAAGTTAAATGCTCATTGAAGTAAACCCTTTGCGAGGTGCCTTTGATTTGAAGTTGATCGGTAGTAATGTTCTTCGTTGTACGGGCAGCTGCTAAAAAGTTATCCCACAGTATGCGACTTGAGAACCTGATGATGATGTTTTTCGGTCGCCCGCTCTTGGGATTCAATTGAGGAACGCGATGTATTGAGACAACGTCGTGCTTAGTGATTGGCTGTTTCACGGCGGCGGCAATGTTTCCTAATATAGCAATCAAGTTCTCATTCCGTTTCTCCGGAACATTAACAACTTCAAGGTTGCACTGGCGTGAATTGAGCTCCAATATCTCAAGCCTGTTTTCCAATTCTGTTAACAGATAGTCTTTATTTTGTGATGATTTTGAACTGCTTTCCAACGCTGTTACACGGTTTCGAATCTCCTCTGTTTGAAATTTCAGATCATCATACTTATCACTAACGAATTGGATCGATGTTTTTAATTCTTCGAAATCTTGTATGAACTTAGATATTTTAGTATTTTGTGTATCAAAAAATTGTTTCATAGACGTCATCATGTTTGTTTGGAACAATTGAAACTCACTGCGTAGATCCAAAACGTTCTGATCAGTTGCCCCTTTGCGAAACGTCACATAACTCGGAGAAGATTCTTTTTCTATGGAAGAATCGCTACTCATTTCACCTTGGGGAGACTCACCATCATGCCGTCTAGGGGTATCTTGTTTGTGGTAGGCGTCGTTGTAAGACATAACGTATTCTCTGTATATTTGCTACTCTATGCAATATGCAGCCGAAGTATGTCGAAAATGTCCGATGCAATAATGTATCGTTTATGCGTCAAGGCGACAAGCGAGGATGGAAGGAACGAACACACGACCGATATGCAAGAGAGCGCGAAGCGGATCGTTGTATTATAATCCCCACCCTGTATATTAATTTCCATATTTTTTTTCTTTAATATATTTTTCATGAGTCAAAAGTAGCCAAATTTGAGATTTTTCGAACCTTTAAAAATTCATATCTAAAAATATTAACTAAAAAATTGCCCGGGTGAAAAATAACAATGCCTTGCAATTGTTTAAACAATATGGCACGAGGTTGCCCCATGGCAACATTCATTTATCATCATTCATCAGTAGGGCAATTTGAAGAGGATCGCATAAAAAAATTGAGATGGAATAGTTTTCAGAACTCATGCGCCGATTCCTCCTGGTCCTGGACTAAGGATTGTCAGACTTACAAATTTAAATCATTTAAATGCTAACACGCGCGATAAGGAACTTCGTTCCAATCATCAATTTCAAATAATGCATTATAATTAGATATGTATAGTGTGACCAATTTAGGTTATACAGGTAGGTTTGTAAAGTTAATTAAGTAAGTGCAAATATAAAGTTCTTTTGTTAAAAGTTGTGTTGACCTTCCTCGATCTACGTTATCAACTCGGGTCACGTCCGTGTACAATCAGGTGGTCATTTTCCGTCGGATAAGGCTACGCCGTAGCAATTAATTTTTGTAGCGTCATTATGTTCGCCACATTTCGATATCGAAGCCTCACCTATAATAGGATTCTACGGGTACCCATTTTTATTCACCTAAGCGGCGTATTTTTTCCTTTCTATTTGTATTTTACAGGTTGCTAATTGCCTTAATTAACTTACAATATGTTCGACCCTAGCATAGTAGTATTATTATAAACGGGTTTTAGTATTACATATAAACGAGACATGTTAAATTTGTTGTTATTATTAATTGTATCTACAGGTTTCGTACGTTCGCGTGTAAACCAAACTCTCTTATATATTATTTTTATTAAATGACCGGTTGGAGGTATTTGATATTCATTTTTCATACTGAACAGTATATAAACGATATAATTTACGCCATCCATACCTCTACATTTCCTGGCGCCCCAAGAGCAGTCGTTGAAAATGTGAATTCGACAGCAACGACCTAAAAACATCGACACTCACGTCGTCTGTGCGTTTTAATTCTACCTTTTTACTTAGACCAACAGCGTGTGTTTTTGCAGATGTCAATTATACTGTCTGTCTTCTATCGATTCGATTTTCTTTTTTTTTAGAAAACTCGTAGGTTTATTATAGAGCTCGTAATTAATGCAGTATTCGACTTGACTTTTCTCTTTGGTAAATTATTTATAGGTTTTTGCACTAACAAGCTACGTGAAAATATCGAAAAACAAAATAGGCACGTTACTATCATGGCCATAACCAAAAAGGAAAATAAAGCGAACAATTAAAGAAGTGTCTACTGTCTACTTACTATTTATTATAAACGAGATTTTCGGCGTTTTTACTCGTCGTCGTAAGTACACTGTATTTGTTAAGTTTAAGTGGTGGTTTGAGTGAGTGCATCCGAACTAATTTATCGCTATAGCTGACGGACGTATGAATATAATTTATATTTTAAATCAATAACAAGCTTAAGTAAGCATTGCACCTAGCACCTTTAATGAACAATTTTATCATTTTCATCACTTTCGTCTAGCTAAATAACGAAACCACGACCCTTAATCTCAATAAATTAGTTTACGTACGAAATCTCTCACAGTCATTCTACTGCTATAATTACAAGTGGGGTTGGGTTCCAGATATATACCTACGATCACTTCACCCTATTGCAAGCATAGGCCTCCCCAAGTTCGCGCCAGACATCCAGGTCTTCCGCAGTCCTCATCCAGCCTACACCGGTAATTTTACTCAGATCGTCAGTCCAGCGGGACGGAGGACGCCCCCACTGCGTTTGTCAAGATGCGGTCTCCACTCCAGGACACGTCTGCTCCAACGGCCATCGGTCCTGCGACGCAAGTGACCAGCCCACTGCCACTTCAAGTTGCTAATTCTGTTGGCTATGTCATTTACTTTCGTTGTCTCGCGGATAGTCTCATTTCTAATCCTATCTTTGAGAGAAACTCCAAGCATAGCCCGTTCCATTGCACGTTCAGCGACTTTAAACTTGTGGACCAGTTCCTTCGTCAGTGTCCACGTCTCGGCGCCATATGTTAACACAGGCAGGACGCATTGCTCCAAGACTTTTGTCTTCAAGCATTGCGGAATCTTCAAAGGTTCAAAGAGAAGACTCGGCGAAGCCCGCCAAGCGCCGCCCAGCCCAACCGGATACTCCTATCGGCCTCCTTCTTGAAGTTGTTGCGGCCTAGTTGGATGGTATGGCCGTAAATACCACAGATTACAGAAACAAGTACTTATTTCTTTACTTTCTTCTTTTTTTTCTTACAAATTGAACTTCTGTATTCTGAACTCTGTATGCTTCAAAATTGAGTTGCTAGATTTCACCCGAACAAACTTACATACATACATACATTGCAAGTTAAATAAAAGCTTCTAATAAAGTGACGAGATAAACAGCCTAAAAAGTCAAAAATAAATTAAAAGTAAAAAACCTTTTATCACTTAAAATTGTTATTGGTTTGGTATTATAATCTAAAACGATACCAAACCTACTACGAGCGAAAAAATATGTCAGGTAGGACGTTACGTTAGAAATTACTCTTATTTTGTTTTACCATTCTTATTGGGCAATAGTTCTGTTGGCTATATAGGTAATAATAAGTTTTTTCTTTGAAATACAATAACATATAAGGTTATCAATATTACCTACATTAATTTTTATTATTTTTTATACGTACACGCATTTAATATCGTAGTTTGGACGTCAAAAGTGTATCTCTGTCTGAGGTCGTTATTCCTCATATTGAAGTCTCCGTGCCGGTGTTCCCCAAGGTAGTGTGATCTCGCCACTTTTGTTCTCCATCTTCATAAATACTGTCTCCCTAACTTCTTACCGCTTTCTTTCATCTTTATGCTGATGACATACAGATCTATTTGAAGACACCTGTTGAGAACATTACATAAGCCGTAGAGACATTAAACACTAACCTAAAGTCTGAACGCTACTATTAACTAGAGTAAGTCTTTTGGTCTGTCTGTCAATGCCAGCAAGTTACAGCTTTCAATTATATAGTACCTATATAGTAGGTATATAGGAACATCTAAGCAGCTGTCTAAAATTAGGTACTTATAGTAACATTCTGAAGTTTTGTTTAACGGGTCCTGTATGTTACACCAAATTTAGTGCTACTGATTATGGTAATAAAAAAGGTATAAGAATAAAAGTAAAAATGTAAATTATTAGATATATTTTGTAGTATTTAATTGCTATGAGTCAGCTCACGAACGCGCTCTATGATGATGATACGTGAGCTGATTTTATGTACCTAGCTAACAAATTGTGCAACTAGCATAAAATGCTGATCGGGCAATATGTATGTGTGGCTGAACCGTACAGGTCCATTTTAGGCTCCAGCGCCGTCAGGGATCTAGGTGTCATTGTTGACAGTCCTCTTTCGTGGCGTCCCCAGATCGATGAGATAAGTAAAATGAATTTTCAAAAAACCGGCTCTCCATTAATCTATATAGATTACTATTATTTATTAGTCATATTTTTTAATATTATGTATATTGCGTAAGCGAATATGTGTGTATGTATATATGGATTGTATATATTATATAATTATATGCTTACATATTTCTTTCTAGTGGGTATTCTGGGAGAGATCATTATTTAGTGATAAGACCGCCTTTTGCACGCTTTGTAATTAATTTTTAAGTTTTCCTTTTGTATACTTAGTTGTTAGATTGAAGAGTTCGGGTAGAGTGGACAAGCACCTATATTCTCAACATTTGTGGCATTCTTTATACACTATAAGTATTCAATAAAAATCATCATAATATCAATCATTCCAATATAAATGTGTGCATGGTTGAGTTAGTTTACAAGTAAAAAATTCTCTAGAGCTCTCCATCTTACAGTCGAATCTAGATTTTTTTATATTGTTTTAAAAGTAGAATTTCGGTAGTATGTAAATATGAAAAATAACTAATGTCATGAGTTATCAGATAACATGTTATAATTTAGAACATTCTTATTTAAATGTGTCAATCTTTCAAATTTATATGATACCTATAGGCTAGTAAAAATAGACGTTTTTTTTGGTCAACCTCGCACTAAATTTCCGATCCAATTTTAGTTATTTATTAGGTTAAGGGTCACTTGCTGACCATAAAAACATAAAATGCTGACAGATCCAGGTGGAGCTTCGATCGCAATCTTAAAGAAAAGTTTTTAACCGATATCTCAAAAACTATCAACTTTAGGGCAAAAGTTATTCGAACCTTTTTTGTAGACAATAAAATTTCGCATCTTTTGTTTTCTGTAAACTTTTTTGTAAAACTTACCGTTTACGATTTATAGCCCATTTAATGAACCCATTTTTCATTTTTGGCCAATAACTCTTCAAATATTGGATTAATCAATAAAATGCATCTATCCATTTTTAAGATCACTTTATTCTCTAAAACTTTTGTTTAAAACGTTTTTTTCTAATGTCCATACTTTTTGAGTTATAAAATGTTTAATTTAGAAATGTCGGCGCTCGGCGGGTGACGCGGCAGTTAGTTGTACGAAATATAATTTAAAAAAAAATGTAAAAAAATTACTATTGCAGGTAAGGAAATGTACTATCAATTTTTAAGTACATAAATAAGCGGGTTATTTTTTTTTAATTTGTTTGTTGAATTTGTACCATTATATTCTATGAGTACCTTGAAATTTTCGACTTTACGCCCGGTAGTCCAACATTAAACGTTTTATAACTCAAAAAGTATGGACAATAGAAAAAAAAGTTTTAAACAAAAGTTGTAGAAAATAAAGTGATCTTAAAAAATGGATAGATGCATTTTAATGATTAATCCAATATTTGAAGAGTTATTGGCCAAAAATGAAAAACGGCTTCATTAAATGGACCATAAATCGTAAACGGTAAGTTTTACAAAAAAGTTTACAGGAAATAAAAGATGCGAAATTTTATTGTCTACAAAAAAGGTTCGAATAACTTTTGCCCTAAAGTTGATAGTTTTCGAGATATCAGCCAAAAACTTTTCTTTAAGATTGCGATCGAAGCTCCACCTGGATCTGTCAGCATTTTATGTTTTTATGGTCAGCAAGTGACCCTTAACCTAATAAAAAACTAAAATTGGATCGGAAATTTAGTGCGAGGTTAAATGCTTTATTGACTGGCCTACTACCAATTTCGATACCTTGTTAAAAAAATAACAATCGAATTGGGTAAAATCAAATTATGTGTAGTCGTATCTGAACAAGGCAGTAAATTTTATAACTTCTTCTTTGAACCAATTTTTCTATCGTAAAATGAGTTGGTTGCGACAACGTTGACATTTAGAAATATAAAAATGTGTATATTTCAGTTATAGGTACTGAACCCACGCTTAACATTTTCTTCGTCTACCAACTCATAAAAGCAACATCCAGAGGGCATGAGCGAGGACATACTACGCTCTCTTTTCTTATGTGGTCTTCAACAACCTTTTGAATATCCCGCGTCCCGTATTAAAATGCACTGTTGCGTGCATTGGGACTCAAAGGATTAAATTTCAAGTATCTTTTTAATGTAGTGGTACACTTCAGTATTTTTTTAAATTCTTTAGCTCGAATGATTTCCTAGGTTCTGTAGTAAGCTTTTAACTAAGTAACAAAACTATGCTTATATATATGTAATGACTAATGCTTTACAATATAATCTATCCGTTTTTATAATTAACTGTATAATTACCTACAGTTAATTGAGACAATAATTTCTGTAGGTACTTTCTGAACTAACAAAACAAATACCTCAAAATTAATAGGACAATTTTATACAGATATAATCAGCAGATTCTAATAAGAATAGCAGTAAAATTGATCTACCCGTTACAACAAGAGCACATTTTGAACTTCCTCCTCTTTTCCAAAAAACCTTGCGTGCGTGAAGTTCATTACAAAAACAGTTTTCAGTGTCATAGTTGTATAAACTCAAATAGGTTATTTCATTCAAATGCAATAAACAAATTTGGCGAACACACAAGTCTTTGTAGGTAATATTAACTTTTCTTAGAAATATATATTTAATACTAGATTGCCCGGTCAACTTCGTATCACCTACAAAAAACACTTTCTGAACCCACCTAAATATTTGACAACCAATTGACAACGTTTTTGACAAAAGACATTACCCCGCAAGGAACATTTTGTATTGGAAAATTAAATCGTCGTTTTTAGTATTTTCCGTTACATATTATTTATGTTTCTCACCATTTAAACCTTCCCTGAACTTTCACAAACATTTCAAGATCAAAATTAGCTAAATCGGTCAAGCCATTCTCGAGTTTATATATTATATAATATGAGCTTTAAAATAGTTAAATAGTTTATCATTCTTACATCTTGTATAATTAAATTGTGGTTAAGAGTCCGTGCTTAATATGACCTGCTCTCTTAGAAGCACTGGGCATTAAAAGTGTGCTCGACATAGAAGACATTATAAACATTCAGCGCTACATACCGCGACACTCATTTGAACCAGGCTTCAGTGTTGTGTAGACTTGTCGTGAGTTAAAAAATTTCTTCTTCAATTATTATAAATATATTTTTTCGTTAACCTTTCTTGACCTGTGGCTCGAAGACGTCTAAATATGGGACTCCTGAAAAAGCTCAGTGTTACTCAGCGGTCGATGGGAAGACCTATGATTTTATCTGTACTGCTTATTTTGAAAGATTAGGTACGAGAAAACGATAAAAGTCAATATAGTCCAGGAGGAATCGGCGCATTAGTTCTGAAAACTATTCCACCTCAATTTTTTATGCGATCCTCTTCAAATTGCCCTATTGATGATATAAATGCATGTTGCCTTGGGGCAACCTCGTGCCATATTGTTTAAACCGAAATTGCTTAAAAAATTGCAAGGAATTGCTATTTTTCATTATTATAATACAAATACAAAAGGCCCTATGACTTTTCACGATAAATTTAATATTTTTAGAGATAATAATTTTTAAATCAATTGGGCAATTTGAAGAGGATCGCATAAAAAAATTGAAATGGAATAGTTTTCGGAACTCATGCGCTGATTCATCCTAGTCCTGGTCTACATTACTTATGTTCAACTTCACTCAGAGCTTATTTTAACGGTTGCTGATTTATTTTATCTTGTACTTATGTTACTTGATTTGCTTTATTAACAGGACGTGAAACGTACTTGTAAGTTTTTTTTTACCCGACTACGGCAAAGCTAAAGCTTTATAATTTTAGCAGTCTATATATGTATGTATGTTCATCTGTTTCCTCATATCCCCTAAAATACTTTTTATTTAGACAAATTAGGTATCTTTACAAGTGTCTTAGTTGTCCACAAATATAGCGCCCTTTTAAAGACATAAATATACAGATTTCAGTACATTACGGGTTTTAAGTTATTTGGCCCTGATATTGAGGGTTACAATGTCTATAACTTCAGAATTTTCAAATAACTTATAAACATTTACTGGAGAATGAAATTGAAAATCTTCTTATAATAAAAAATAAGTGTAAGCAGATTTTGTTTTTCTTTCCCAAGACTGACCAAGTGAACCGTGCCGAATTATAGGATAAAAGTACTAAACTTAGATTGAACTTAAACTTGTTTCGTAACTTAGTTTGAACTCAAATTGTGCTCAGTGTCATTTAAATTCATTCAGTAGTATTGGCATGATGCTCGGTCAAGACATACAAAAATAAAAAATCCTTTTTCTTCAATATTGATTACTAGCGACCCGCCCCGGCTTCGCACGGGTGAAACGCTGATACTAAATACATATATTAGAGAATGTCTTTATACACAAGTCACAACGTTCACAGCTTTTTAGCTTCAGCTTTTTTTCTTAAATTATTAGTGTTTCTCTACTATATTATGCATGTATTATACATATAAACCTTCCTCTTGAGTCACTCTATCTACTAAAGAAAACCGCATCAAAATCCGTTGCGTAGTTTTAAAAATTTAAGCATACATACAGACAGACAGACAGACAGCGGGAAGCGACTTTGTTTTATAATATGTAGTGAATAGTACCTACCTAGTACCTATTTTATAAAAAAAATTGTGGCTTCATTATAAGAATTCGAACTTGTACAGTTTTATTATAAGTATTATAGATTATACTATTTTTTTATAAATCTAAGTATATAACTCACTAGCTTCTGCGCGCGACTTCGTCCCCGTGGAATAGGACCAATTCTGTCATACATGATTTGTGCGAAACTAACCGTTTACGCAGCGGAAGCTCTCATAAGGAAAAAAAACCCCCGATTTTGAAACATTCTTCATTGGTGCTACGCTCCTATTGGTCTTAGCGTGATGATATATAGCCTATAGCCTTCGTCGATAAATGGGCTATCTAACACTGAAAGAATTTTTCAAATCGGTCCAGTAGATCCTAAGATTAGCGCGTTCAAACAAACAAACAAACAAACTCTTCAGCTTTATTATATTAGTATAGATTAACTATTTTATTATATAATTTTTTTCGAAATTTGGATAACTTCGTGCAAGGGAAAAAATTCAACTCCGATGGGGCAGTCCAAACCGCCTTCAAACATTTTATTGATTACCGTCCGAATGTTTTTTTAGAGTCCGAATGGTAGATAGGACACAACAGGACATGTCTTGCTCAAAGTTTGGAACAGCCCGACTGGGGAAGTACTTTAACCTTACTGAAGATCATATTTAAATAGCATTGCTCTTAAGTAGTGTTGTGTTCTTGGGGATAAGCTCGGCAACGCGATGATGATTGCTGACGTTTATAAACTACGGTATCCGAATGCCAACATGCAAACCGATGCTTGTTTGCCACTTTAGTAATAAGAAAAAATATATCATCTTGACCAATAAATTGTCCCTATTAGTGGTCACAGACACGAGAACGCTTTGTTCGGTAGGATTTCTTTCTAATTTCTTTATATTCAAATAAAATTCCCCAAATACAACGACACCCATAATTATAAGGGGTTATAAATTATAACCCTTCTTTAGAATTCCAGTAGCTCGCCTCACCTCTTAGATATTGGTGTCAATTACAATACAGTGCGCTCCATGTACTCCATTGTTCCGCAGTAATAGCTTATTGCATCTGATGTCCCTCCCATGCTTCGTTTCGTTCGTAGCTGGCAGATCTTAACTTTGGGGGGAAAGTGTTATTTTACACATATTCTGTAATGGTCGTCAATGCTGTGATGCGCTATTATATAGTAAAAAAAAAAACAAGAATGCTTTTGATATATATACTATTAGTTTGATATTGATTTTATTGCGAAAGAATTGGTATTTATTTTACTGTGTTTCGATACGTAGGTAGGTGATAATCTTACACGTTACCACGCGATAACGAAATTTTCTCTTACCAGAGGAAATTTTGGAAGAGAAGGGACTTAACTAATCCAGACACAATTTGTCGGCTTCCTTATCCTTAAAATATTTCGCCATAAGATGACATCCGTTTTTATGTAGCGTAATTAATCGATAATGAAGTTTTGATGAGGGGACTTACAGAGATTCGCGCTATCAAAGTTAACATTGTCTCTTTGGCTTTCTATTCAAATGTGATCAAATCCAAAATATGAGTAATATATGTTTTTTTAATTGGTGGTGGTAACAAGGTGGTTATAAATATAAACATTTATGAGAATTCGTGGCTGCATGCAGAGGGAGGATCCTCCTATTGCTCAGGCCTCGGGAGCATATTACATATTAAATAATTCTTAGAATCTGTAAGATTTCACGCTATTGTAAGAAAAATTGTTATCTACTCGTATTATTCTGATACTAATAATAAATTCGGTACCTACGGAAACTGTAGTAAAAGAATATATAGGTAATATACTATCTATTAAGAATGGCACCCCAGTGCTGGGGATAGGCTTCCTTCTCCTACGTGGAGAAAAAGGCATATGCCCAGCAGTGGGATAATACAGCCTGATCACATGCATTATTTATTTATTTTGTAACTAGCTGACCCCGCAAACGTTGTTTTGCCATATATGTTATTAACCCCCGCAACCCCCTTTTGTGGGTGGAATTTTGTAAAATCCGCTCTTAGCTGATCTCTACTCGGCGAAAGGAATATTCCTACCAAATTTCAAGTCTCTACGCCTTATGGTTCCAGAGATATCGTGATGAGTCAATGGGTGGAAATCTCTTTTATATAATATATAGATTAGGATAACCAACAAAAGATACATTATTACTAATTTCTTTCACATGTGCTTACAATAGAATGTTAATGTTCTTTTAATTACAGGTTATCACAACATGCATAATCACGTCAATCATAGTCATAATCACAACAAAGAATTAGATTACGAGTTAAGTAATATAAAAAATAATAATAATTAAGTTTAAAAATTAAAACCAAAATTTAAATACTAAAAATTAAAAAAATTAAAAAATTAAGAATTAGAAATTAAAAAAAAATATAAAATTAAAAATCAAGAAATTTAAAATTAAAAATTGAAAATTAAAAAAATCAAAAATCTAGTTTGATGCGCTAATCCAGTAACAATTCAGAAATACCTGATAAAATACAATATCAATAGCATACAATAAAAAAACAAAATTAAAGGTTAAAAAAAATGTGAAACAAAAAAAGTCAAAATACAATGTCAAAATTATAAAATTAAGTATATCCAAATAGTACCAAGTAGTAACACGTCATTATAAAATTAGTATTCAAAAATTAAAAATTAAAAAATCCAAAAACAAATACTTATTGAAAAATTTAAATTTAAAAAAAAATTAAAAATTAAGAATTAGAAATTAATAATGGACAATTAAAAATCAAAAATTAAAAAATTAAAAACATAAAATCAAAAACAACTATAGTCAATCGAAAAGTTACAAATTACAGTCCATATTATAACTTATCATTGCATTGAATTGAAGAGCAGCACTACAATTCTGGTAAACAGGTGATAACCTTGCGTTTAAAATTCATTTTTGAATTTGATTGATTTGATTCATTTATGAATAATATGTGTGTTTGACTCTTTGGATGTATTAGTCTAGTTTTTTCTGGTCTTAATTGAAAAATCGTTTTATGTTAGCTTGTATCAGGCTATATTAGAGACGACCGTTTTGGTTTAATAGTGCGTATAGTATAGTATAGCCTTATCAACGGCGATCGCGAGATAAATCCCCGTCCAAAGCAGATGTTCAGATGTCAACGGGTGGACGACGCGTTGTAAACGGGTGGTCCGCGGGTGGACGGCGCGTGGACGACTCGTCCTCAACCCGCGGACGACGGATTTTTACTTTTAATTTATTTAAAATCACAGTCCCTGTGACAACTAGTATTGCCATGTACCTAATGCGACACAACTCTACGGGAGCCGTGCACGGTCAACGCAAGACAAGCGTGCGAGCAGCGAGTCGTCAGTCGTCACCGAGTGGTCCACCCGCCGTCCGCGCGTCGTCCACCCGGCACCCGCCGTCAACGCGTGGCCAGCTTGCGTGCAAGGCGATCCGGTGTCGATACGGCGTTGATGTAGTGAGCGTATATCCATACAAGTCCATAGAAAGAATACCTACTAACCGCTCGAGTCGAGGCGGTGCTGGTCGGGTGCCGGGTGGGTCTAATGAGCTATGACCTTAAGCCTGCAACGTTGAATCGCGGACTTTTTTGTAAACCTTTTTAAGACATACAACACTGTTAGGTAGGGATCCCTAGTACATTTTTTTTTTCACCTGATCAGTATCAAGCTAATTTTTTGGGAGTGGCTACATTTTGATGAGGCGAACAAAAAATTCCTCTTCGAAAACTCTCGATTGTGGTAGCTAACAGAGATAGTAGGGGGTAGAGCAGCAGTGAGCGTAGGACCGGGATAACGTACCACGCAAATTGGTGGCCAATATTACTATTATATTATATAGATAATCACTAACTAAAAGAAAAAAAATCAGCTGGTTAGTAATAATTTTTGATGACCTTACGAGGTCATCAAGTTGATGACCTCGTAAGGTCATCAAAAATTATTTTTTTTTCAGATTTTTCTTTGCTTTTAGTAAGTTAATATCTATATAATTTAATAGTAATATTGTCCTACAAATTGCGTGGTACGTTATCCCGGTCCTACGCTCACAGCTGCTCTACCCCCTACTATCTCTGTTAGCTACCACAATCGAGAGTTTTTGAAGAGGAATTTTTTGTTCGCCTCATCAAAATGTAGCCACTCCCAAAAAATTAGCTTGATACTGATCAGGTGAAAAAAAAATGTACTAGGGATCCCTACCTATGTAGAACATTATTAATTTGATCTATCTATCTCGTAGGGTTCAGGCAGCGTTTGCTAATTAAGCGCAAAAATGTGTTTATTTAAGACATCACATTAGAAACCTCTAAAACTATCAGTATTTCTCTATATTATATACTATATTATGCATATTATATTATACATAATATAAACCTTCCTCTTGAATCACTCTATCTATTTAAAATAACCGCATCAAAATTCGTTGCCTAGTTTTAAAGATCTAAGCACATAATTAATTATAGGGACAGACAGCGGAAAACGACTTTGTTTTATAATAATATGTATTAATTTGCTAATTAATTTTTCGATTGTGTTTATATTATTAACAGAGTTTATAACAAAAAGTTCTAATTTCACAGGCGACATAGTGGACAAAGATAACACCCAACTCACACACTAACTCTACATAAAAATGTATTTAGGTCTTTTATACATTAGCATTTTATAAAATGTTTGTATTCCTTCTTTTATTACCTAGATTACAAACGTTAAAAACCGACAAGTGCGAGTGGGCCACATCTATTTTTTTTTTTTTTTTTTTTTGTAGTGCTGCATGTAACGCAGTTCACGTGTAAATGCTTACTTTAATTATTTATCTATATGATATAACTGTACACTGTATTTTAAACCCCTGTTGTCTAAAGTAGGAAAGTCCAGTATCTTAGGCAGGCAATGATTCTACCAATGGTTATAGTACAGGCTTCAGCCTGTAATATCTCACTGATGGTGTACTTGATAACAACCGGGACCGACGGCTTAACGTGATCTCCAAGGCACGGTGAGGAGGCCCACAAGGACTGCACAAACACCCAGACCACGGCAAACATCTGTATGGCCAATAAAAATGTCTGTCGTGAGCGGAGATCGAACCCGCAACCGCCCGCGCAACAGCCACAAACCAGTGCTGTGACCGCTGCGCCAACGCGGCATCACGGCCCGGTAGGATTGTTATTTTAATTCACTATTTCAGAATTATTTTTTGGATTGTTTAACGGCCTATTCTTAGGGCCTATACCATCACAAATGGGCGGAGAACAAATGTTAGGAAACCAGTTAATCGTTAACACTTTTATTTAAATGGGACTTACGATAATTGATAATTGAACACAGACATATTTCCTCTTATATGTCTGTGTAATTGACTGGATTTACCTACCGCGATACTTGTCTTAATAGTGTTGAAGTAAATCAGTTCAATTTGCTATCAAAGAATAAGAGCAGACATGGTTTCCAAAGGTACATAAAATAAATTAATTGTCTATTTCATCTATTTCAGGACTATTATTTGTAAAGTATGTTTATGTATTTTACGGTCTTTACACTAATCACACTGGTCAGTCATTTTGGTGTTGTGTCGCAAGAGGTTGCTTTAAAACAAACAGTATAGCGACTTCGATTTCCGTTGGAGGCAGATTTTGATTTTAAAAACTTTTATAAAGAAGACTATTCCTAACAAGCATATTTAATGAGTAAATCTAGGTGATAAAATACCATGGTTAAACTTTAGGAGTGCACTATGAACGATAACCTAACAAGCAGGTAGGTAATCTAAACTTTGTTCATCGTCACAATTTTATGATACGTACTATGGATTTGACTAGTCTGTTACGTAGTTAACTATTTTATGTAGGTAGCTCTACTGACACTTTTTTATAGTAGGAAAAGCTTGACTGTTTTATGTAAGATTACGGATATTTATAGGTAAATGGTCACGATGGCCTAAAACTTTTAAGTACATAGTAAAAACCTAAAAATTAAAAATAAACGACTAGGTAGTATCGTGAACAGACAACAAAATAATTTACTGTAGTAACGTAAAATGGTAAAATAATACCTACACTCTCACACTTAATTTAGTTAAGTATAGAAAAAAAAATACAATAATTATACACTTCACTTTTAATTGTATCAGTAAACAGTTTTTTTTAAAACATATATATTACGAGTATTTGTATAATTTTTTATACTTTTTAAAATTATAAATACACAAACTTGGTAAGTATATTTTAAAAAAATTCACTTTAATTCTGTTAACCCTGTAACTGCTTATACAATTCTAAATTCAAATTTTTGATATATTTAGTTAGGTATATTATTTTTAGTGTTGAAATAAATTAGTATAACATTAGTAACTAATGAGAGTCATTAAAATATAATTATAATAAATTTTCAATAATAGTAAATAAGGAATAATATTATGACAGTGAAATATCTTTTACTAATAGAGTGGTATCAAGATTGGGAGGACATAAATAACTGTATTTGGGTAAGCTCTTTTACATAAAAGTATACGTATATAATAAAATCTTTATAAACTTACATATTATTTAATAAAAATTATTAATATCAAATTTTATTATAATAGCAGCAAAGTATCGATATCTAGCGAAAAATGTTGAGAACATTGGAGATGCTAAATTATGTTAAATCGGTTTTAACTTCGTTCACTAGAGTGCGCTATAATGTATGACATACTCTGGCTGCTGGCTCTCTCATAACAGATGGCACTGTATGCTTATAATTAAGTGGAGCTTGAATTCGCGGTAGAGATAAAATAGAAAATTATATAAAATATCGTTTTATTAAAGTGAATACGTAAAGTAAATAAATAATAAATAAATGCAATTGCAGTGCTCATAAAAAGATTTCGTATAGAATTTGTGCGAAATCACGCGTTTGCAAATAGACCAAATAGGTACCTAAACAGCTTAAATTACAATTTATTTAATGTCTAAGCTAATGTTAAATTTGGAAATATATTTGAGAAACTATTATTATAAATATAAAATTACTAAAACATTTAGAAAACTTTTGAAACTTAGAACCTTTGTTTTCCAAAACCGTTAATTTATTTCTAAAAGACAGTGTTGTACCTACAATTATCTGCAATACAAGACTTACAGAATTTAATTTACAATTTTTTATACATGGCATAGAATAAAAACAAATAAATTCATCTCAGAAAAAGACTATCCGATATACCGAGTTCGAGGAACTTCTAATTTTAGGTACAGAATGTGCGCAATCCCTAAACACTATAATAATTAATAATTATTATAGATGTAGTATCAGTATGTTCGATGCTTATAATTATATTATTTCAATTCTATGTAATATTTTTAAAGTAAAACAAGATTTTTATTATGAAATCATTAATTAAGTCATGAGTATTTTGAATACAAAGACATACATAGATACACTAAAGACATGTTAATCTGTACCTACAATTGTTATTAAACTATTAGGAAATAAATAGTAGAATTGTTTTTCGTGGATATATTCTCCATTACGTATTATTTTACAGTATAAACTGTAATTTATGAATGAAGATGATAAATATGACCAGAAATTAAAAATTGTTATAATTATCTTAATGCAATCAGTGACATACGTTCTTACACTGACTCACCTGAACTGAAAACATTTTTATCGTAAATGATTTTAGAAATTTATTTTCATTTTTTAGAAGCATTCGTATTTGAGTATGTGTGGGGATAAATTCGTACAAAATAAGAGGGAGCGCAGAGCACACAAGTTGGGATGACGCTGGGACCGGGGGGCCTGGGAGCAATTCATTGATCCGAAGCTCTCTCGGCTAAACGACAAGGACGTACAAGGGGAGTTTAGTTGCTAAGCTTCTCGCTCATTCTTCATAAAACCATTTTAAACAATTGAATGCTTTTCGTAATATAAAAAAGATTGGGCTTAAAATTACTTTGAGTACACTAATTAGGATTCCTTTATTTTTGTCTAAACGTACACAAAAATTAAATTATTGCCTGAAAACAAGCGAAACTTTTTAGTTTTATGAAATATTTAGTTTTAAAGTTTTATTATTGTAGGTAATTTAATACTATATTACTATCTTTATTGACAGTAACAATTAACCTTTTTGATTCGTCGACAGCAACGAATAGAGCAGTTTGTTATCTATTCATTGTTTAACATGTTAGAACGAGACGGCCTACTCGTTTCGTTATAAACATTCGAGTCCATTCGGAAAGTCGTCTCGTCTCGTTCTCACAGATGGCTGTTCGCATGGGTTCGTTAAATCGCCGCCACGCGCGCCTGTTCGTTGTTGCACATCGACGTCAACCGCTTTCAGTACTATAGCGCGTTCCTCCGCGCTATATCTACATAACCTAAAAATTCAGAAATTCTTCATCTTTTCGCTGTTAAGATATTTTAATACTCATGATTATCTCGAGTTTATAAAAGTTGTGGTGTGGAGTTAACGCCCATTCGAGTGGCGTTAGTTGAGTGTAATTTCGTGAAACACAAAGTAAATATAAACGGCAAGCTGTGGGGTACAGGGGCCTTTTTTTTGCCGCCGCAGGGGATGTACTATCCTGTGAGTATTTTGATCTATTTAATTTAATGCGACCCAAATTTACGTTATTTCACCTTAGTACTATGTATTTGATATAAATTTTCATAACATTATTTCTTTATTAGGTACCTATTATATTACTTGAAAAATATTTTGACGCATGGCGTTACTCACAGACATGACTTGCTTACAAAGTGATGATATTATTATCTTTTTGATTCCTTAATATGTAAATTAAAGACTACAAGCATTAAATGGTATAGAACTTTATGGTTCGTCGTACGGTACGAGTACGACCGTACATTTGTAAAACAATAAGAGGATACTTGAAGTTGTTACAGACTCGCTAGTCGTTATAGATGTTACTACCAAGCCACTACATAAATACACAAAGCATTGTGAATTTATAGTCATTTTCATTCAATGACAACAAAATTTATATTTATAGTGTTGATTTTTCGTTTTCCGTGTTGTTGAAGTTTAGGAGAATAAATTGTTTTAATTAGTTTACGCTGGAATAATTAAAAATATATTGCGTTTAAAAATATGCAATGATTGTGTTATTTATATATTTTTGCTTCCACTGACCACTGAAGTAAATAACAAATCCAGCAAATCCATTGTTTTGACATTGAACCGTGAATGAATCTGTTATTGCCGTTTCTTTCTACGTGTGAAGAATTTTGTATGGGTGAAAGAGACGATATTTTTTATAATGAATCTGGGACCAGGTACCTATCTGTAAATTTTATAGCAAAAACTGGGCGTAAAAAAATGTACAAAAAAAACTGGAATGTTTAAGTACAAGACGAATATGAGGAACTGAAATGCATTGTAATTTTGTTTATTTAGCGCATGCGGTATTTTTATCCCGTCGCCCCTCGAAAGCTGTTTGAGCAGTTCAGAGGATGAAAATATCACCCTATACATGAGAATGTCCGCGATGTTTTCCTATATCAGTCTGTTGATAAATGAATACATATTTTTTTTTTAGAATTTTAATAAAATTTTTTTACAAAATTTGTAAAAAAAGGTATGATGCGACAAACACGTGATAGTTTTAGGTATTTCTTTTTTGCGATTGTGATTATTTAAGAAGGTTACTTACAAGGGTGAATCAAAATATGTATTTACTTACAGTCATGAACTCATAACGGTAATTCCGTCTAAATTCAGAGTAATATATAAACGAATCAAAATCACAAAAAAAAAAAGAAAAACGTGTACCAAACATTGAGCTATTATTACTAACGTACGTACATATTACTTCAATGGTACCAAAATCACATTTTTTTAGTTCACAACAAACTTCATGGATACTAAGAATTCAAGAAGTTTTTTCATTGAAATAATTAACGATGCTCTTAGACAGAGCGACAAAATATTTCAATTGGCTGAACTGGTAAATTGTCACCACAATAGATGGTACTATCGTTCGATCTAAGTTCATTGTTGTCCTGGGTAATAAGTTCGTAGTTTGTTTGTGGAAGGTAACAACAGATAATAAGAAATTTAAGTAACGGTACTAGTTAATATTGATTTTTTTATATAATTAAGTAAATAAAAAATATCATGATAAAAATCTAATAAATGGCAAATAATCGCAATCCTTCTGTACTATGTTTGTAAATAAATATTTTGTAACGTAAAAGTTACTGGAGCATGACAAACAAAGTGGGATATTAGGTAGCAATGCAATTAACAGTTAACATACTAGATACGTACTTGAGACCTTTTCATTTCGGTATTTATCGTTTTAATATTTTGGCACTTCTAACGATAATTATGTGCATATCCATTTAAAATACGGTAAATAATATTAAATTTTAAAAAACACACGGTAGTCGGATAGTAACCCTTATGCCAGCGGTAGCCCACGTTTCAGTTCCTCTTCAAAAGACGCACTGCCGTGGGAAACCGGTATTTGTAGTATAGTGTAAGCATCTGTGATCGTCAGCATCTCAAACGGTTAAAAGTGTCTTATTAAATAGTGTAAGCATCTGTGATAGTCAGCATCTCAAACGGTTAAAAGTGTCTTATTAAATATTATAAGTCGCAATTGACGAAAACAAACAAGTCTATTATTAACAAGACGACCCACGCGGTGACACTCACGCCGAGGTTTGTCATTCGTGGTGCATTACAGTTATAACTGTTATACATAGCAAAAAGGATTTCTAACAAAAAAGTATTTTTTATATCTGTCCCTCAACAATGACAATGCGATAGACCATTATAAACATTCCAACGGAGAGAACAACAACGTTAGACTTAGGTAACTTAAGATTTGTATTATTTTATTACGTAGCAATAGACGCCTTAGGGAATTGGTTTCTATTTGAGATTACGTTCGTTATGCATAAACTAGTATAACTCGTATGGTTAGGCACCATATAATTGTGTTTGCTGAAAAGAAAAAAAACCGACTTCAATTGCACCGAGCAGTAACATAACACGACGTAGGTACACGAAAAAATAGTCAAGTAAATAGACATTATTAGAGATAACTCAATATAGTACTCGGGAGATCTCAATTAAATTTTAATGGGATCAAATAACACGCACCGCCTTTCGATTAAAAAAATATACCGAAATCGGTCCAGCAAGCTCCTGCTTTTTTATATCGGTGAAAAAGAAGCTAAGAGCATTCATTCATTTTATATTCAAAGTTAAACATATTTTGTAATAACAATTTCAAAAGATTTTGTTTACACTTTAAAAATTTGATAAAATTTAGACAAAATTATTTCGGACGATAAAATTTAAACAAAATTATTTCGGACATAAAAATAAACCAGTGAGTAAGAACATCACATTCAGAGAACTTTATATTTAACTAGCTTCTGCGCGCGACTTCGTCGGCGTGGACTCCGCTCCTATTGGTCTTAGCGTGATGACACATAGCCTATAGCCTTCCTCGATAAATGGGCTATCTAACACTGAAAGAATTTTTCAAATCGGCCCGGTAGTTCCAGAGATTATCGCGTTCAAACAAACAAACTAACTAACAAACAAACTCTTCAGCTTTATATATTAGTATAGATTGTTACTAAGGCGCTTTTATTCTACGATTATTTTATCCGTTCAAACGTAATTGATATAGGTACTTAGTGATAAATCAATAATTTTCACAATAATAATTATGTTCATAAGCAATTACCACAACTTATATTTCTGTTTTTAATTATTATGAAAGACTAGCTTCTGCGCGCGACTTCGTTGGCGTGGACTCCGCTCCTATTGGTCTTAGCGTGATGATACATAGCCTATAGCCTTCCTCGATAAATTAGCTATCTAACACTGAAAGAATTTTTAAAATCGGCCCAGTAGTTCCAGAGATTACCGCGTTCAAACAAACAAACAAACAAACAAACAAACAAACTCTTCAGCTTTATATATTAGTATAGATAACAATAGTAAAGAGGGCTCAGATGATAGGAACTGGTTTACGATTTCAAGGTGAACTTGGTGCAGACAGTAATACAGACAAATTCTCATAACGCCCTTTGTCCGTATTTTGGGTTCACGGACGCGATAACTTCAGTTCACCCGGCTACCTGCCCAGGAACCGTTGACTTTTGTAATTGCTGCAGGTAGCTATTGTTGAATAGACTTCTAAGAACACACGAAGAACACACAAGAGTAGCGAGCCCAAAACTCTTCTACAAAATAGTGTATAATTATGTTTGTTGAACACAACGTCAAATTACATATAAATAAGCAATCTACTTAAAGTTTGGACATTATTTACCTATATCATAAAAAGCTTTATTTTTAATATTAAACCACGCCAGTCATTATACAACGTATTATTACATTTTTTAATACAATTTTCAAACGTATACGATGTACCTACAATATAAACAAATAATATATTGTTAATAATTTAAATTGTAATGTAAACAAGGTCGACATTACCACCGAGGTTAATGACAATGTCAAAGAGATTACAAGAAACGCTAAGCTGGAGACACTTTCTTGCAAAATGTAATAATAAAAACGTAACATAGTAGACTGCGACGGACTTCATTATATAAAAGTAGCACAGTGTTCTGCAATATAGGGGCAGAACAAATCGAGTAATTATGTCTCGTTGCTTGCATATCGCCGGTGCGTGTATGTGACGTCGTACGAGTCTTCAATTACACTGTTCAACGGACGTTGAGCTCTACTATTCCTCTATTACATGCACTTTCTAACCGAGTCTCGCTTTTTAAGACGCCACGGTTAATAATATTAGATTTTCCGCGTTGTAACCATCAGACCGTTTGCTTCGAGAGGAAATTAATTTTGTACAGATCATAAATGCTTGGTATATTATGAACTAGCCGACCTGTGCCCACTTCGTTGGGCGTTAATTATTTTTGTGATACAAATATAGTTTTTATCTCGCTCGCATTTCTCCGACTTGATTTACATAATTTTACTATTATTTTTCACTGAATTTTTTGTTCAATAACAATAAAATAATTATAGCCTATACAGGATGTTTGGAGGTTGAGTTGCCATAGGAAAATGGTGGATAGGTGATGGTGTTGGCTACTTATTGCGCCTAATTAAATAACATTTTGCCCCAAGTTTAATGAGTAATCCTCTTTTTGCTTTTTTTTTTCTAGAAAATCCCCATTTTTTTTGATAAAATCTTTAATATTTTTGTTATTAATAATTGAAATGTCAAAAAAATGATTTAACTTGTTAGTCTAGTCTTGTCTTATTCATATTTAATCATAATTTTATACAAACAATTTACAAAGAAATAACAATGACGTGTTAAACTTCCAGAAATCGGAAAGAAAAAAATGTAACTTCAACTTTAGAAGGCAAAAGTAATAAAAAAATATGAAGTTTGGGATTTCAAAATGTTTTTATAAACTTCTCTAATTAGTACTCTTTTGATCGGTATGTAGCATGTACCATAAATGATAAATGCCAAAAAACCAGTTTGTCTTCAAAGGTGCATTAAAAAGGTGACGAGTAAATTCAATTGAGCAGGTCAAATCTTTTGTTTAACAAAAAAGTGCGATAGGTTTAGGGGGCGTTCAAGTATTACGTAACGCAAATTTTGAAGATTTTTGACCCCCCCTCCCCCCCATGTAACGCGCCGTAACGTTTTGCTGTACCCCCCCCCCTACCCGATAAACGTTACGTAACACCCAACTGACCATTTTTACCACATTTTTACCCAAATGTCACAACTTTTTTGCGCAAACTAACCGGAAAGTCGCTAAATTACTTTTTTTATTGTTTTAATCGCGTTTGTGGTAGTAATAAAGAATTAAAACGATAGATTTTAATACCTTATTTTTTTTAACTAAACAAAAAACAATGTTACGTAACGCATTGCTCGAACCCCCCCTCCCTCCCCCGTAACGCGTCGTAACGTTTAACAAGACCCCCCCTCCCCCCCAATTAGCGTTACGTAATACTTGAACGCCCCCTTAGCTGTGGCTGTGTTGAATTAACTAATACAGCTAAATCTATTGCACTTTTTTTCTTTTTGTAATAAAAAAAATACAATTACTTTTTTAAATCATTTATTGTAAGTCATGTATGTAATACATGCGTAACATCTCTTTCTTATTTCAGTTGTCTGATTTACACTTATTTCTTGCTTCATTATGACAAATGCCGGCGCACTGGACATTAGCAGTCCGGGAAAAACTCGACAATTAATTTCCCAACGCTTGGATTGGCAGAAATGACCCTATCCCATGGCCTGCAAGATCGCCGGATTTGACAGCGTTTGATTTTTGTGTCTGAGGCCGTGCTAAAGCTCTAGTGTATACGGAAACAATCTACACAAGTGAGAATTTAATAGAAAAAATAGATAATGCATTTGTCAGAATGAAGCAAGAAATAAGACTAAATCAGACAACAGAAATAAGAAAGAGATGTTAGGCATGTATTACATACATGACTTACAATAAATGATTTTAAAAACTAATTGTATTTTTAACCGACTTCCAAAAAAGGAGGAGGTTCTCAATTCGACTGTATTTTTTTTTTTTATGTATGTTAGCTCAGAACTTTTGACTGGGTGGACCGATTTCGATCAATTTTGTCTTATATGAAAGGTTTTGCGTGTCATGTGGTCCCATTTAAATTTAATTGAGATCTGACAAGTACTTTTAGAGTTATATCTAATAATGCGTATTTACTTGACTAATTTTTCGTCGACCTACGTTGTATTATACCGCATAACTTTTTACTCGGTGTACCGATTTTGATGATTCTTACTTTAATCGAAAGCTAATACTTGTCAGGTAGTCCTGTTTAAATTAGATCGAGATCTGATTACAACTTTTTGAGTAATCTTTAATAGCGCGTATTTACTTGACTATTTTTTCGTCTTATTACGTTGTATTTATTTGTCGATGTAATTGAAGTCGGTTTTTTTTCGTTTGCGAGCAAACACAATTATTTTTTATCACAAAGTCTTATTTCTTCGTTCACTGCTCTTTCCCCGTAGGTGATAGGGTGATAATATGTAGCCTATGTTCTGACCCGACTTCTTAATAATATTCGTGCGAAGTAAATCCATGCAGAAGGTACTTTTTGAGTTTATCCCGGACATACATTGACTTTCCTATCATTTTATTATATGTATAGATAATTGTATACAAATACAAAATATGAATAAAAACTAAGAAACATACGTTTTAATATATTCGTATAATTAACAAAAGCTATTAATTAAAAGTTTGATTTTAAAATTTCATCCTTAGCTACAGATTTGGTGCTAGGAACTAACAATGAGACTTTCTATACCGATGCTCTAAATAGCAACATATTCTGGGAAACTGGCAGCGCCGGAAGAATAAGGTAGGTATCTAGATAGCATGCGCTGTAATAAAGTTACTTTTAAAAGTACGTTCCATCTTCAGTTCAGTTTGTATAATTATTACAGGCTTCGTAGACGGTTTTTAACGTTATTTAGCAAAATCTTTAGTTCTCGCCTAGATTGAAATACATCGATATCAAGGTGGAAAATGTGTCGATATTTTTATTGCTGATTAAAAACTGATCGATCAATATTTATATATTTCCGACAATTCATAAACGTAAAATATAAATCGTAACCAATTCTGTATTTTGACAACTATCACACTGACTAGAAATAAATCAGCTGACAACTGTCACATGCTAATGCATGCATAGGAGCTAAAGCCAAAGAAGAAGAAGAAGTAATGCATGCATAAGTTTTGATCTGAGCGAGCACCCCTGGCACAACTGAAAGCCATTAAACCCAAGAATTAATTAATTATTACGTTTTGATCTTAATTACAACTGTTCTTAACATAATATTTTGTTAAATGGCTGTATTTTTGTAAATCAGGAAAGTAAAAAGATGTGTAGGAATCAGAAGTGAGGAGAGGATGGCGGATGGCCAGAATGGTTAATTAACAATGTAATTTAACAAAGTAACTATCTTGTGTTGTTACTTAGTATTCAATTTACTCACCGAGCGGGCGCCGGATCTATCGCGTGGCAGAGGGACAGCTCAGAGTCAGTGCCTGGGACTTGCGACCCAAGTGTAGGGTTAAGGAGGGCCCTCCAAAGATACGTATCAAACGCTCCCCATCCACTGCTCGAGCTGCCCACGCTGTCTAACTAAATAAGTAACAATTAATTCGTGTACACAAACTAACTATTAGAAGAGTCGAGGTTAAGCTACTAGCAGGATACACAAGTGCACTGCGCCACGCCAGAGCCAAGAATGCCTTAGCCGACGACAGAATGACTCGAATAATCACAGGTACTGACATACACTTCAGAACGACTCGAATAATAGAATGATTGAGGGTAGGTAAATATCAAAAACAGCGTAGGTAGCCTACACGGCCGTCCTGATGTGCGCGCGTCCTCGCGCGCTATTTATTAAAATCTTAGGTATTTGTAAGCAAAAACAAAATATCGCTCGACTATCCTGACAAAAATCTATCCAACATCTTAATATCTGATTCCGTCCAAGCTGGACATTCCGACTAGAAATAATTGGTTTCAGTTAGTAAGCCACTCAGTCACACCAGTCTGAATATGGTTAACATCATCATCATTACAGTCATATCAATATGGTAAGTAACACTAGTCTAGTTTTACAATAGGAAAACCCCTATAATTCAAACCTGCTGGTCTAAATCGTCACCCACTATAGAAGGTGAGATTCCAGCAGCGCATCACTCATCATTACAAACAGTCTGGTCTTCAGTTAGTTCTCTCAACAACAAACAAGCAAGTTGGACCGAACGGGTGTGTCCTCACAGCCAACCGCGGACGGTATGACCCGGACGACACTGTCCTTTCGACCAACCTAAACCAACAGTATGGCCCGGACGGGTGCATCCCTTCAACTAACCGCGCACGGTATAGCCCGGATGGCACTGTCCCTTCAACCAGCACAAACCAACAGTATGGCCCGGACGGGTGCATCCCTTCAACTAACCGCGCACGGTATAGCCCGGATGGCACTGTCCCTTCGACCAGCACAAACCAACAGTATGGCCCGGACGGGTGTATCCCTTCAACTAACCGCGCACGGTATAGCCCGGATGACACTGTCCCTTCGACCAGCACAAACCAACAGTATGGCCCGGACGGGTGTATCCCTTCAACCAACCGCGCACGGTATGGCCCGGATGACACTGTCCCTTCGACCAACTCAAACCAACAGCATGGCCCGGACGAGTGTATCCCTTCAACCAACCGCGCACGGTATGGCCCGGATGACACTGTCCCCTCAACCAGCGCAAACCAACAGCATGGCCCGGACGAGTGTATCCCTTCAACCAACCGCGCACGGTATGGCCCGGATGGCACTGTCCTTTCGACCAGCGCAAACCAACAGTATGGCCCGGACGGGTGCATCCCTTCGACCAACCGCGCACGGTATGGCCCGGATGGCACTGTCCTTTCGACCAATGCAAACCAAAAAGCGTTCTCACCTACTAATCAGCTCTGTCTAGTTCAGCGTGAATTTCTACATCGTGTAAGAGTCATGAGATCAAGTCAAGTCAAATAGTCATGATGATTGTTCGTAGGTCGAAAACATTATAGAACTTAGTCTCTTCCTCAGTCTTACCAGGCAAAAGTTACACAAGTTAGTACTACTACTACTACTAAATCGGTTCTACTAATCACTTAGTACTTATTACATACTCGTAGTTTTATTTGCCACCTTTGTTTCTTAAAGTTATCTCATTTACTGAAATCAATTGTCTCTTTGTTTTTCATTTTACCATTTATCTCTTAAGTACTGTCGTTAGTTCTGTAAACATCAGCTTGTATCATAATGTTGACAGGTTCAGATCGCACAAAATACGAGTTGGCAGACAGTATCATAGTTGTTACAAATAGTATCAGATGTAGCAGTCATAGTATTAGAGTTGGCAGTCATAGTATCTGAATTATTCTGGGATTGCTTATTATCCAAAATCGACAGTGCTCTTTGGCTTAACTGAAAGCCATTAAACCCAAGAATTAACTAATTATTACCAGAATAGGCCAGTATAGGTCAGTGTGGACCGGTTTCACCTCAATTAATAAACTATATAAGTAACAAAGGACAAGTCACGACCATCCTGCTAGCACACGCCCTTGTGTGATGGTCAACCTGGAGTAGAAGAAAGGCCACAACAGTACTTTATACTCAGTCAAACTCTACGTAAAAGGGGAAAGTAGACAAACTCTACGCTCAAAACTTAGTTTGTTTCAAGAACTTTACAATAATCTGAATCATAATATTGTCATTAAACCAATTATAACTAATCACTTCACTCAAATACCACAGCCATGTACCATCAAAATCATCACAGCCAAAACTATAGACATACTCTACTTCGACAACAAGCTTGCGAAAACCTCGAGTAAAGACTTCTAGCACCACGGCTCTCTAGGCGAAGAGTAATCACAGTACATGTGTCAGTCACATACATCTCAGTATGCATATCAATCGAATGGATCACCCGTGTCGGTCACCTCTCGTGACTACACGCTACGGTCAGAGTTAAAAGCACAACGCACACCCATGAACTCTTGGGTTGCCCCAAGAGACACCTTCTACAAGGCTACGACTACTAAATAACTAGACTGGTACGGTTGAACACATTACAGTCGATAGAGTTGATCAATCGAGTTTCTCCCTCTACTTAAACTTGAACATCATCATTATCAACAAGATCATAAATTACATCAATATCGTCTGGTACATGACGTGCTGGCATTTTTCTTAACCTTTCGTGAGCAAATTTGTAGGTATGTTGACAATTTAAGCTTTAAGGGTACGTATACCGATTACCTTCGAGAACTTTTATTACGTGAAAAGGGCCTCAATATTTCGGATCAAGTTTCGTTTGATTACGCTCCTCATTTTGTAACAGAACAAAATCGCCAATAGGATATTAAAAAGCCTAGCTGTCTCTATGAAGGAATTATCGAAATCATACAGTTCCATTTACAACCCTTGCTTCGCAAAGTTACTCAACAATTTTTAGCATAGATGGAAACATAAGAATTTCAACAGTTACCTACAACGACTGCCTTAAAATGTACTACTCACGCGTTAGTGTCATTTAACTTTAAAACGCGTGGTTAATAAAGTCGAAATCAAGTTAGAAAATCACACACCTGTCTACTTATTTATTTAACAAACTAGCTACCTAATTAACTAAAATAACTAATAACGGAACAATTAATTTTTTTTTTAACTAAAAATATTTCATTAAATCGATTGAAATTTCTTCTTAACTAAAATCGATTTCAAATCAAATTGGTAACGTGTGAGGGAGTCACTAATTTCAAATTTTCTTGAACTGTTAAAAGAAAACAAACGAATATAGTAAGAATTTTCAATAGTTACCTACTCATAAACAAAATTATTAATCTTAGGTGACCTACCTATAACTATTGTTGTAATAGGTTTACGATTGTACCAAGGTGTTATCAATTAACTCTCTGTAATTTAAACGTTCTTAAACAGAACAACTAAAACAACTTTTAAACAGTTTAAATAAATCCATCAAAGGTAGAAAAAGACTAAAACCCTCAAAGAAACACTCATTTCTCACTTCAAATCTATAGTTCACGATACACACTTTTAACTATATCGAATTAATTATTATTATCACAGTAATCACTTATACGTCACGTAATAATTAAAACTACGTAATTAAACAATAACTGCATATTCACTTGCAAATTACAAGAATCCCGCCAATAGATGATAAAAATGGTGACTGACTAAATCAGAAAATTAGTATTAACTATTCGGAAGATGGCGTCTTTAATTTTACGCTCTTTCGGTACTTCGACAAATAATATTAGTTAAAATATCGTGTAAGATATATCGTGTAACAAACACAAAAAAATATTCGGGTAATCGGAAATACTCAAGCTAAGACGATATTAACACTTTATCACAAACAAGTGGGTAACCACAAAAACTTTAACAACCTAAATACTACAACTACGCTCGCAGCATTTAATATTTTAACTTTGAACTGAGTTCAGAATACTACAAATTACAATTATTTAAAACTACCCTATGGAAACAGATATGTTCTAGTTTCCGAAAAATAGCTTTGATACCGTAAGCGAAGAGAGTCATTAAAGTGAGGGTGGACCTTGTCGCGAAATATGAAAAATGAGTATTCACTCTTAAAAACTCGGATAGTACGCAACGAATCGGTTCGATACGCTTTGCCTTTCGCTAGATCTGGACCTAGAACGCGCTGCAAGCTCGCACTACAATCACACTCACAATCTAATATTGTAACTGAATCGAAATAAAAACAGAATCGCAAAATCTATTAGCAAAAATCATTAACTATAAAATTAAATTCAACAAATAACACTGAATAAAACCCTTGTACGCCGATAAGAACACAACAGAACGACCGAAAAGAACTAAAATATCGATGTACCTACTTATCACCACGAAATATTGCAACTTAATTGCACACTGCTTATCGTTCGGCGCACGGCTTTCGCGATGTGGGTCGTTAAGGTTGCATCCCACTTCTGATGTAGGAATCAGAAGTGAGGAGAGGATGGCGGATGGCCAGAATGGTTAATTAACAATGTAATTTAACAAAGTAACTATCTTCCCAAGCAGCAACCAAGCGTAATGAACACCTAAAAAGCAGCCAATATAGCACTTAACGCTGTTTTACAGCTGTATAAGAACGTTGAAAAGACATCATAGTGTTATAATGTCGGTTTAGGAGTAATTATTCAGCTCTGACTGTATTAAGTCTGTATTAAGAGTCAAAGTACGCTTAAAGTTCTAAATCAGTGTATGATAACTGCCATGTACAGCTTTAAGTTTCCTGTAACGCTTTAATCTCATTTTAGTATTAAAGCTGTACAATAGCTGCATTTTTCATACCGTTACTTACTTAATACAGCTTAGAGCTGTATTATGGTGGTCCTCAAATCTTATTTCTGTATTATGAAGTAGGCAAACTCTCTTCTACAGCTTCTTTTTATGGTGTAATTGTACACCCTTTTACAGACGATAGCTGTCTAATTTCTGTCTTCGAGAGTAATAAACAGCAATAAAAATAAATAACGCCTATAGTACAGCCTTAATCTGTATAAGTGACAGAGTCGCCATTTTGAATTATTGTGCATTGTATGCTGTTTTTGTAATTTTTTTATAAATATGTAGAAAAAGCGAAAAAGATTTGGTGCCATTAGAAGATAGATTGAACAGGAATATTTAAATATGACAAATTATCAACAAAATGAAATTACTGCCGAGGAACATATTGCAACAGATCAGATCACCTACAGTCAAGCGTCAATACCGTCATACATCTAATGAAAGGGGTTCTGTAGAAAATATTGTGAATGATCATAGTTATATCAGGTGTAACTTATTAGCTTTACCTTCTGCAACTGATGACGACATTTTATCATGCAGCAGTTCAAGTGACGGCGAAAGTGAATATGAAAAAAATTTATTATTTCGCCAACAAATACAGAATTGGGCCAGAGAAAGAAACATAGCTCAAGTAGCATTGAATGATTTAGCTACTCGTCATATTTGAATATATTCAAAGCCAAATTGCATGCCTCTGGGCAAATTGAGACCATTGTTAATCCTGAAGATGTAAAAATGAAACTAGTATGTAGAACATAAAAACCAATTATATTTTATACCCCTTTTGCACATAGTTTGATGGAGAAATAAAATTCATTCTGATTTATATAGATTTTTTATTTTTTATTAGTTTTCGCTAATAGAGTTATATAAATACAATTGCAATACTCATTGCAAAGTAATTTTCTACATATTATCTATAATACATAACTTTCACTAAGGGTCCTACTTACTATCTTAAAAAAAAATAGCTGTTTCATACAAATTAGTCGAATAAGTATTGATATAAGTCATTTATTGTAATCGAACAGCTGGCTTTTGTATTGATTCACTAAGGGAACCTAATAACTAATAACTAAAACTTCACAGTTTATACAAGGTGTAAAAAAAGAGTGTAGAAACTTATGGAGATTGTTTTCCTCGAGGAACATAAGTCAAATAATAAAAATTGACTTCCTGCCGAATTTGTTTCTACATCTGGTTCATTCACGACGTATTGAACAATATATTCCGTTGCAGTTGAAGCGTCCAGATCGGGATGTAAGGGTTCGAGTATTTTGGTTGAAGCTGATGAAGTGGATGGTAGAGTTGGTTTCTTAAAAACCTGAAACCAACCATAAGCAACATAAAATAAGTATTATCAAAAACATCATGAAATGTTATCAAAACTGCAGTAAGTCTAATACGGAATGTAAACATTTCAAACAAAGTATTAGAATTTGATGATTAATTGAATAGGTATTCTATATAAGGTATTTCTAAAAAATAACTTTAATACTTTATTTTCGAAAACGTGATGTGATCTCTCAGTGCATTTTGGTTTTTCACTTAATATTACGTATCCCTAAAAAGAGTTACAGGTTATGTTCGAAACACTGCTATGCAACATTAATAGTAAATTTATTCGTTTATACAGCCCATCAACCGCTAAAAGCTGAATAGTAGTATCCATTACCTACATAATACAGCTATTAATGCTATAAGACCATCAAAATAGAATTTAGGCTGCTTAGCAAATTGTCGCCATTTTATCAATTACAAATCGAAGTTTACGAACATGAGTACATAAAAATTAGACTAATGTTTTTATGTTTATCAATATTTTCAGTTTGTCCAATAACCTACTATGCACCAATGAGGCTCTACGTCCATTAATTCAAATATTTTTAAATTGTAACCTTTAAAAACCATATTTACTTACCTTATTTAATATCTCTTCCTTGGTTATTTTGCTGGCGCGTTTATTTTTTATCACAAAACATATATATGTCCACAATAAATTTATTTTTGCACGATAATACACTGTATCCTGCGCGTATCGAATCTCTAAATCTTTAAACACATAAGCGTTTATAATAAAAGTCACTTTGATCAATACTGATTAATAAACGCCATCATTATTAAAATATAATATCTTCTGTTTCGTTTTGATTCTTTTGTAACTCTGTTCAACAGACTTTTTACAACGTTAAGTATTATAGGTGAGTTACAATGTAGTAATTGGAGTGTATTGGTTTCCTCGTACACCATAGTACAGCCGCAAAACAGCTATTATGCAGCCTATTTTATGCTTATACAGCTACTGTACAGCTAATATAACGCAAAACGCTGTATAATTTGTGCCAATTTCAGGGGTATAAGGGCTGTATAAGCGCTTATACAGCCTTTATGCGGCCAAGAAATACAGCATTAAGAGTATAAACGAACTCTAATAGAGCTGTTATACAGCTTGTGATGCTGCTTGGGTTGTGTTGTTACTTAGTATTCAATTTACTCACCGAGCGGGCGCCGGATCTATCGCGTGGCAGAGGGACAGCTCAGAGTCAGTGCCTGGGACTTGCGACCCAAGTGTAGGGTTAAGGAGGGCCCTCCAAAGATACGTATCAAACGCTCCCCATCCACTGCTCGAGCTGCCCACGCTGTCTAACTAAATAAGTAACAATTAATTCGTGTACACAAACTAACTATTAGAAGAGTCGAGGTTAAGCTACTAGCAGGATACACAAGTGCACTGCGCCACGCCAGAGCCAAGAATGCCTTAGCCGACGACAGAATGACTCGAATAATCACAGGTACTGACATACACTTCAGAACGACTCGAATAATAGAATGATTGAGGGTAGGTAAATATCAAAAACAGCGTAGGTAGCCTACAGATGCAAAAATAAAATAGGGTTTTGTGTCCATCCAATCAATTACTATGTTTAAATTGTTTAAGCGTTTTAAATAACGATGTAGATGATTAAATAAAACGAATAACTAACTAACTATACAGTATACACAGCTATTTTCAATTGTCCTGTTACTAAATTATCTTTCTTATCCTTTCTTACATATAAAGTATTACAGATTGATCACAAATTTATAAGCCCTGTAATCAAGTGATATTTTATCAAAATACCATACTATTTTGTTTAATTCTTGTTTTTTGGTTCTTGTTAACTGATTTTAACCTACGAAACTAGTTATGTTAGGTCAACTCGTGCGAGCTATGGAACTGTGTGAAAAGCTTTTACATGCTTTCCTCATAGTTCGTTTGTCGGATCCGCGAAACTGAGCCCGTTTTAATGGCAGGTTTCATTGTCGTATTCGAGAAAGTTACAAATTAATTTAATGCTCCTAACACAACGGCTCTTGTTGCGATTATTAATGACTTATTTTGCTCGTTATAAACTTTGAAGGTAAACGAGGAAACGGCTCACCCGCTTTTAATAGACCTTCATAGAAACTTAATTACAATAATCCATTATAATTTTCGAATTTTAAGAACTTCGATAAAAAGAAAAACCATTATATTTAAGAGGCAGGGAAATGTTGAAAGCTCACTTACAGTCCCCTTTTCACGTGGCTATTACTACAGAATAGTTATGACCCCTTTGAAGTTTCAGTGCATGCAGAGAAAATGTTTTATAGACTATAATACTCTAAATCTTGTTGTTGTATCATTCTATGTAACATATCTAAAAACACATGAACTAGCAGTGAACATTAACGCGAGAATTAAGTTATTTTTGCATTTTTTTCGTATAATGAATGTGAACAAAGGTTATAATTTTCCAATACCTTACCTTATCAGTCAATCAACCAAATTTACTTTACATAAGTAGGCTTACCGATTCTTTTAGAAAAGTCATTTTACGAGAATATACTTGACTACGCGCGCTGTTCCACCCGCTTTTATATATAGGCCGTTTCTATGATTTAGAAACGGTGAAACAGATTACATCTTATCGTAGTGTGACGTATTGTAATTCATAACATTCCCCGATAAAAAAATAAAAAAAATTATCACACAAAACTTGAAAAAAAAAGTTTAGTAGTAAGCCTGGTAGGTAAGTTATAATCTTCTATGTATTTATTAATACGTTAAGCAAAAACTTTGTACCCCTTTTTATGAATATTGCGCGGACGGAGGTGTATGAAATTTCGCACACTTATAGTTTATATAGAGAAAGAGTGCAGAATGCAAATATTTTTTAAACAAAATTATGCATAAAAATATATTAAATCAATAAAAAAAACATTACACACACTACCATGTATTTGACACACACACGCATATTACATACACTCTTTTGTTGATTGTCAGTTTGTAGTCAAATTGAAAAATGTACAAAAAGATTCTTTATTTTCATAAATTTTTATTTAATTTTTTATTATGGTCGAATTTCGATCTCTGGGCGACCACTAGTATGTATAATTGTGTGTAACTGAAAAGTTCAAAACTGCTAACAAAAGTTCATTACTATAAAATCTTGCCTTCTGTTATTGGTTACATGACGGTAGTTCATTTCAGTAGTGCCATAGAACACCTTGAGCAAAGACAATATTCGTGACATTATGTAACGCCACCCGGCGAAATGAATGTGCCACCTACTTTCTTTGTGTACATTTTAGCGCATCGGTGCAGCGATGCTCATTTGTCTTCGAGCCTAGATATTGACGGACGATGTGTAAACCTTTATGGTCTTACTTATAAAAATCTCGAAAAGCAATACTTAGCCACCGATTAGTTAAACCACTCTTAAGTTATAAATCCGTGTTTAACTTTTGTTTACTTATAAACGTTGATTAGCTGTTTCTTAGTTAAGAAACGAACAAAGAACGATACAGATGGTTGGCACTTGGCACATATTATACCTAAAATAATTGATTAGATAAATTGAATCAACGAAATTGTTAAAAGTTCTATTTTTAACCGACTTCAAAAAAGGAGAAGGTTACGCAATTCAACCGTATATATATTTTCTTTTTTATGTATGTTCGTGGATAACTTCCTCGTTTATGAACTGATTTTGATAATTCTTTTTTTGTTGGAAAGGAGACATCCCAACTTAGGTACCATAGATAAGGAAACCAGGATCTGATGATGGAATCCCAGAGAAAACGAGGGAAACCCTCGAAAGTCGTAGTGACAACTAGTATGTTTGTTAATTTTTTGCGTCTACATACTTACATTGTATAACCTGTCGATGTAATTGAAGTCGTTTTTTTTTTCGTTTGCTAGCAAACACAATTATTCCATATTATATCATCTATGACAGTGTCCGAGTGTCGTGAACACGAAGTATAGATAGGAATTTGTCAGATAACGCTCATTTAGTATATTTTAATTTTTATATAGTGGGAATTTCATTCTAAATATCTTCTTTTTATCTTTCATTGTTAATAGTAGTATTATCCAGTGTTGGACACCCCTGAGCAAGCCAATAATTGAATACGATCCACCAATTTGAGTGATATGGAGAATATTAATTACTAGCTGCTGCCCGCGACGTCGTCTGCGTGAATGTACAGAATGCGTTGAAGAAATAAAGGTTCACTACTCGTTCCCCATAGGTGATAGCATGATAATATGTAGCCTATATGTTGACCCGACTTCTAAATAATATTAGTGCCAAAGAAGTAAATCCATGCAGTACCTACTTTTTAAGTTTATCCCTGACATACGTACAGACAAACAGACAAAAATTCTAAAAACTATATTTTTGGCTTCGGTATCGGTTGTAGATCACACGCCAAGTATTATTTCAAAAAATATTCAATGTACAGTTTTGACTTTCCTACTATTTTATTATATGTATATTAATTACAGTAAACATGACGGCCCCAATATCTGATTACTTATATGAAAACTTGAAAAAATAGTATTTATGTAGATCAGACGTCACAATAGAACAGCTGATTTATGTGAAATCCGCCATCTTGCCGCTTAGCGAGAGTTAAACTATGTCTCGGCAGTGTTTAATTTTGACAGCTATTTAAACACTACTTAACGACTTCTTAACGCTAAATAGTGTTTATAAGTGAAGATTTTGCTAATCCGTTGCTATGCAATTGATTAAATATTAAGAAACGTTTATAAGTAAGACCGTTAAAGTTTAAACAAATGGAAATGAGCGACCGTTGCAGTTCGTGGTAGTTGTGAGAAATTCGTTCGTTTATACTTCATCGCCTTGTTTTATTAACTATTAATTCCACGCCATTGACAATGTATTTCCGAGTTTCATCTCCGCTTTCTTCATATCTAGGCGTAGCTCGTAGTCTGTAATAGTTTGTATCTTTTTTGTGTGACGCTCGTGGTTTTATTAACCACTTGTTCTGTTGACTTCCTTCTTAGTTTAAGCCGTGGTTTGGCATTCGTTGCATTTTACAAACAATAACTTTATAAACGGCGCTGAAACTTGATAAGCTGTTAATTATCGTTAACTTTGTATTACATTATAATACAGTTTGATAACATTGCGTGTGTATTTATTTATCTACCTAACATCATGATGCGAATGCAAATGACTGATTACAGACTATTTGGCATGTTTTACTAAATTATATTTTTTAAAATTACTTCCGTATTCAGAATTTCAATGGTTTAAAGTTTTTTTTAATATGCAAAGAAAATTACATAAATTAATTACGTGTAATACAAAAATAATAAGTTACAAAAACATTTAAAAATTAATTCTTCCGTGACCATGGCGCATGCAACTGCGCCGAAATATCGGAGCCTCAAATATAAACAGGTACATGGTGTAAATCCCGATAAAGTGAATTCAAATAATTTAAAAATTAGTTCGAACATAATTAAGAAAGAAGAAGACGATGCGTTGGCGCAACGGTCACAGCACTGGTTTGTGGCTGTTGCGGGTTCGATCCGCGCGCACGACAAACATTTGTATTGGCCATACAAATGTTTGCCGTAGTCTGGGTGTTTGTGCAGTCCTTGTGGGTCTCCCCACCCCTCCTCGAAAAGCACGTTAAGCCGTCGGTCCCGGTTGTTGTCATGTACACCTGATAGCGACCGTTACTTATAGGTATTGCTGTCGCTATCGCTTCTTTATCGTCTATATCCCACTGCTGGGCATAGGCCTCTTTCCCCATGTAGGAGAAGGATCAGAGCTTAATCCACCATCCAGTAATACCCCTTTTTGACTGTGACTGCGAAAATGGCGTTAAATGCGTGCGTAAATCGATATTATACTTTATAATATTACGCAAATATGCAACTTAATTGCATTAACGCTTAAATAAAAATAATAAAATTAATTATTAAATAATAATATTTTTTTTAAAATTACCGCCGCGTATACGTCACCTGAGCTTTACAGCTAAGTCTTATTTATAGCCAATTTTCCATGTCTTCTCAACGTCTTTTTTCAAATTTGTCGATTTTAAAGTTACATAGTAATAAGCTGTATTTACTACTGCTTAATTTTCTTCATGTATAATTCAGCTTTGGTATGCCTCCATGTAATATGTATCACTATATTATGGCCTTAATCAAAAGGACGCCAGTTTAATAACACGTTGTATATTCCTAAATTCCTAATCGCTGTCTGATTATTTATTCTGGTATTGATTATACTTTAAGTGGCTTCTTTATGCGAATATTATGTCCACGTTTATGTTCCCAAAAATCATTATGCATATTGGCATAGGTCCAACAGTAGTCGTGGATTCTGAACTAAACACTGTCGTATCACGAGCAACGGGAGTAAAACTATCTATTGCTACAATTTTGTATATATGTTACAGTCAAAACTCTTAACCAGTCAAAAGCACTATTGACTAGCAAAATCAGTCAAAAGTAGTTTTGCCCGTTTGCTTTAGTCAATAATACTTTTGACTAAAATAACAGTTAAAAGTACTTTTGCCCAATGGAGCTGGTTAAAAGTACTTTGGACTAAATGATTCCGTCAAAAGTGGTTTTGACTAGTTGTATCAGTCAAAACTCTTAAAAAGTAAGGTGGTCGATAAAAATAACGACAAACGCACATATAAACTTTGGTAAGTCTTTAGATTAAGAACGGTTGACTGTTGATCGGCATATTTTTGTCACAGAAACAAAAAAAAAAAACCCTAACCTATCTAATTTCAATATTAGACTGTTTATCGGCATATTTTTGTCACAGAAACAACAAAAAATAACCCTAACCTATCTAATTTCAATATTAGACTGTTTTAATCGGCATATTTTTGTCACAGAAATAAAAAAAAACCCTAACCTATCTAATTTCCGACCGACCGACCGACGCCGTTCTTAATCTAAAGACTAGCCTAATATTTTATATTACTCATTATTTATTAGTGGAGAACGTGCTGATATTAGAACAAAAATGAGTGACTACGAAAAGAAAGACGGCTTTTTGCAAAGAATTTTAGCGATGGAAGATATGAAAGATAGTCATTTCAATGTGATGACAAAAAAAAATTTGAAAAGTTTGCAATGGATGTGGAAGACGCGAAATTTAATGAAAAGAAAACAAAAATTTAATAAATATCTTTTTTATTCACATCTAACGAGTTAATAGTGCTTTTGACTGACGCTTTTTTGCAGTTAAAACAACTTTTGACGGAGAGCGTCAGTCAAAAGCACTTTTAACCGCAAATTAGCAGTCAAAAGTACTAATAACCAATAATTTTCCGTCAAAACCACTTTTGACCAACCTGTCTAGTCAAAAGTACTTTTGACTGATTTCGCTAGTCAATAGTACTTTTGACTGATTAAGAGCTTTGACTGTAACATATATACGAACCTACCACTTGCATTCCCTAGCCACCATCTATAGTAGCATATAAAAGCAAGGTCATTACAATAATTTATATCGAATAAGATTCATTTTCTGTTATTGTAGTAATTTAGATATTAAGTAGATACGAGATAGATAACACGTTGTTTAAGTGGGGCATTAAGAAATATATTTTTAATGTGAATCAAATAAATCTTAAATTTAAATTTATCAAAATAATCGATTGCTTATTTTTGCTCGTTTTTATATTGTGTCACTAAAAACATTTTGACAAACCTAGTCAAACTTTTTACGTATACGCTCGAGACTTGGTTCTCATTTGGCAGTTGGATAGACATGATATTGAATTTAAAAAAATTTAACCAAATGTAGATTCAGAGTAATTTGATTTTAATTAATGATTGTTACAACCAATCAACAACGATTTTACTATAATATTCAGGGAACACCAATTTTCTAGTAGGTATATTCAGTTTTAGTCCTATATCATATTCTGATAGTTTTATTCTTTTCGTCTGCTGTTAATAGCTAAAATTTTATTTTTAAAAGATTTTTGGAAATTCTAAAAATTCTATAATACTGAGGTTAAAAGCTCGAGTGAAATAAAAGATGATAGATAGTTAGGCATTTTTTGAAGCTAGAAGTATTTTTTTAATGAATTATTTTTAAGAATAACAATTTTTAATACTATTTCATTCATTCGAGTTCATTTGAATATTTATGTATGTTTGAATGTGTATTTATTAAGAGATACAAGCTGTGCTTATTGCAGAAGCCAATAGTGCGAGTAAGTAGGTTTCGTTGTATACTTTATTGACAATAAAGATTATTATTATTATTACTTTGTGTAGAAGTTGTTTATTCTGTATTTTTTACCATTTAGACCAGGGTTTCTTAACCTTTTTATAGTAATGGACCCCTTTAAAAATTTCAAAGAGTCCACGGACCCTTTCCAAAAAAGGTGTGTGTGCGATTCACACACGATAGAAGTGAAACTTCTTTGGCAAACTTATTTAAAAAATAACTATTAGTGTGACGGTTGCTGCTGCTTATGCTGGATTAGAATATCAAATTGAGGAGTTGTTTTGGATTACGCGCAAAGTTAAAATATTTACTCACAACATAAGTAGGCTTGCCATGGACCCCCAGCTTTCATAACACGGACTCCTTAGGGGTCCATGGACCACAGGTTAAGAAACCCTGATTTAGACGAAAAAAAAACATTTTGTATATGCGTACTTATCCTACCGAAATACGTGTCTTTTTTAGGGTTCCGTACCCAAAGGGTAAAAACGGAACCCCATTACTAAGACTTCGCTGTCCGTCCGTCCGTCCGTCCGTCACCAACTGTATCTCAAGAACGGCGATAGCTAGACAGTTGAAATTTTCACAAATTATGTATTTCTGTTGCCGCTATAACAACAAATACTAAAAACAAAATAAAATAAATATTTAAGGGGGGCTCCCATACAACAAACGCGATTTATTGCCTATTTTTGCTCGATATCAATAAATGGTAACAGGTAGGCACTTGAAATATTCACAAAATACTCAATTGTACTTATATTTACTTTAATAATAAATAATAACTTTAAATGTACCTACGTACCTACTGTTGTTTACCTAGTCAATGGTACGGAACCCTTCGTGCGCGAGTCTGACTCGCACTTGGCCGATTTTTTTAACACTAATTATTACAGGAAAATACTATAAAGACATTAAGATATTGCTTTTTCGTGTAATATTTGTGAATGCCATGGGTGTTCCCATAATATTTAACATATTTTTTTTAATATCTAAGTATTTTTGGAGGCAATTTGACGGAGACTGACGCCCGGTTTCCCAAAGGCTGATCAACACAAAAATTAACTAATCATCTTTCAAATAGTCCGGGCTCCCTAGTACATTTTTTTCACTTGATTACTATCAAGCTAATTTTCCGGGAGTAGGTTCATTTTGATGAGACGAACAAAAAATTCCTCTACGACAACTCTCGATTGTGGTAGCTAACAGAGATAGTAGGGGGTAGAGCAGCAGTGAGCGTAGGACCGGGATAACGTACCACGCAATTTGTAGGACAATATTACTATTAAATTATATAAATATTAACTCTAACTAAAAGAAAAAAAAAGTCAGAAAAAAATATCAATTTTTGATGACCTTACGACTCGTCGCCTTGTCGTCGTCGGTCTTACGCTCACTGCTGCTCTTGACCAGATTTAATTAAAAAAAAAAAACATATTAGCGCTCCAGAGAAATTTTATTACAAACATCTAAGTAAACTGCGTAGGTGGAAGTCACAAAGGCTTTGTTTGATTAAAATATTTTATGCATTGCTTTATTAAAAAATGCCATATCAGACATCAAGCTCCGGTCAAGTCAAGAATAGAAGTTAGGATTCACAGTTTCAAGTTGATGTTTTATATAATACCTTTTTATATAACTAAGTCGGCAAACAAGCGTACGGCTCACCTGATGGTAAGCAAATACCGTAGTCTATAGACGTCTATAGACGCAACACTAGAAGCATCGCAAGCGCGTTGCCGACTCTATCCCCAATTCCCTCCCAGGAGCTCTAGTCACCTTACTCACCAACAGGAACACAACATTGCTTGAAAGCAGTATTATTTAGCTGTGGTCTTCTGTAAGGTCGAGGTACTACCCCAGTAGGGCTGCTCCATTTTTTGAGCAGGAAATTGCCTGCTGTGCCCTACCTCAGTTAAATTTATAAAAAAAAAATATTTTTAATAAATAGTCGGCTTGATGGAAAAAAACATAGTTTGGTTTCATAAAAATAATGCACTAAACGTTTCCGCATTATTGTGATGATTTTGTTTTGCTTTTTTTGTCGAATAGTCGTTATTCGAGTTTTACGTGTTCTTATCGGTTTGCTGAGCGTAGATTCAACAAAAGTGAAACATGACACTTTAACGCCCAGATTCTTGTGTTTAAAAACGCATTTGACTAGACGTTTTGACACACACTAGCATCTACTGCATCTGTAAAAGCCTGACACTCATAATTCCGCTGGCCAAGATGCCAAGAGGCAGACCCTTAAAATCTTAACGCATTCTCATCATCATGTATTCATATTATGTACATTTAAAAATGCTATGTTACGTTACATATATACTAGTTGATAATCTTTTAACATTCATTTTGAAAGAATAATACTGGCAAATATGTGTGTAATATTAGGTTAAGGAAAAAGATTTTTCGTTTTTTTTTTTATAGAGGTTCCAGGTAAGATTTTTCAAAATTTATTTACATAAGTTATAATCTATACTAATATATAAAGCTGAAGAGTTTGTTTGTTTGGTTGTTTGTTTGTTTGTTTGAACGCGGTAATCTCTGGAACTACTGGGCCGATTTGAAAAATTCTTTCAGTTTTAGATAGCTCATTTATCGAGGAAGGCTATAGGCTATGTGTCATCACGCTAAGACCAATAGGAGCGGAGTCCACGCCGACGAAGTCGCGCGCAGAAGCTAGTATATAATATGTACCATATTGTTCGATAACTTGCCGGCAACTCCGTAGATAGTGACAGGATTCCATTGCTGTAAAAGTTTTGGGATATCTCATTAAAAACCCCGACAAGTGGTTTTGACACTCCTCTCTTGATGTTAACTTTCCTTTACCTAAACAATTCTGAAGAGACCAAAACAGATGGCAATCTTAGGGTGCAAGTCGGGGCTATATGGTGGATGCATTTTAAAACTTCCCAGTCAAGCTCTCTAAATTTTTGTTGAGCAGCTAAAGACGTACGTGGTTAGGCGTTGTCGTGAACTTTTCTTTTAATCAATTCTGGCCGCTTAATCTCAGTTTCTTGCTAGTCTCATCAGCTTTTGACAGTAGAAATCTAAATCGATGGTTTTGCTCGGCGGTAAAACTTAACCATGTGTCAACCCGGGTTTCGCGATAGTCTGTGCAGCTCGACCAACCTTTGACTACGGTCTCTTTCATACATTCTTATTGTAGGTGATTCACTTTTCATCACCAATGATCAATCTCTTAAAAAATGGTTCGATATCATTACGCCTTAAGACAGAATCGCAAAGGAGTACACGGTCCATTAGGTTTCTTTCAGTGAGTTCATGTGGCACCCATATATCGAGCTTTTTTGTACAGCAAAGCCTTTTTCAAATGAGTCGCATTTTCCTTTTTTAAAGTAATACTTTAAAATGTACCGAATTTCTTCGTTGGATTCACTCATTTTGGCGGACTCAAAACAAATGAAAAGTGCCGGGAAACAGTTTTTCACTTTTTAATTTCGTTTTTCAAATATCACTTTTTCATAGTGTCAAAACCAGCCAGTTACAAACAATACTACTAAAAAGATTTTATTGCAACTTTTTACTGAATGATACGAAAATACTTTTGGCCGACCTATTATTTAATACCACAATTGTTTAAAGGTTTCTATCAAAAAGTCCAAAAATGTGTTTTATTATTATTATTTGTATTTAGGAAACAATCAGAATGACACATACAATAAGAAATAGTAACAAGATTATTCCAGTCAAGTTTTCACTAACAATACGAGTATTCTTAACAATTTAGTATTACCTACATATTATTTTATATATTTACTATTTCGTCGTTATAGCGGCTATATGTAATTTTAACAGTAATAACAAATTTATATTTGTTCGGGTACTTGCCACGTTTATTGTTTTGTTGAAATCTCTATATTTCGGAGACTGAGTCTCCCCGTGATCATGGCGATTGAAACATTGCCGAAATATAGGGATCTCAACAAAACAATAGACGTGGTAAGCACCCGAACAAATATAAATTTAAATATGAAAAGTGATCGCGTTAGCTTAAAACACTATACTATAAATGTATTTATGTGAGAGTTTCAAGTATCTTCAACTTTATAAAGCGGCAAGATACAGAATACCAATAACAGTGTTTAAACTCAGGGACTCTTTGGTACTGAATCCTAGCAAATCCTACAGTTTCACATACAATAAAGATGCTAGTAGAACAAATAATTTCGTTTGCTAGCAAACGAAAAAGAAAACCGACTTCAAATGCATCGGCGAGTAATAATAAATTAATTAACAAACGCACTAGTCGTCACTACGATTTTCGAGGGTTCCCCTCAATTTCACTGGGATCCCATCATCAGATCCTAGAAATATCCTAGAAACCTTACAAAACTTTAAAAAACATAATTATTTTTTAAAGTTTTTTAATATTAGTAGAGGAGACGTGGAACATCGACCTTCACCGATCTGATAACTCGATGAGACATATTTTTTATCAAATATAATTTATAAACAAATATGCCTATGAAACTTGCCTATCGAAAAGTGGTCATAGCAAGTTTTTAGTTTTTTTTTTTAGTTTTTGCAGGCAAGCCTATATGATTGGTTTTGTAATTACAATATCTTACCTATGATATCAATTTCGATTCGAACAGATCGATGTAGTATCGAATATAGGTATATATTGACCTCATCATATCATCATCATCATATCAGCCTGTTGCAGTCCACTGCTGGACATAGGCCTCCCCAAGCTCGCGCCAGACATCCCGGTTTTCCGCAATCCCCATCCAGCCTACACCAGCAATCTTACGTAGATCGTCGGTCCAGCGGGCCAGAGGGCGTCCTACACTGCGTTTGCCAATACGCGGTCTCCACTCCAGGACACGTCTGCTCCAACGGCCATCGGTCCTGCGACACAGATGACCAGCCCACTGCCACTTCAACTTGCTGATTCTGTGGGCTATGTCGGTTACTTTCGTTCTCTCACGGATAGTCTCATTTCTTATTCTGTCCTTGAGAGAAACCCCAAGCATAGCCCGTTCCATAGCACGTTGAGCGACTTTAAACTTGTGGACCAGTCCCTTCGTCAGTGTCCACGTCTCGGCTCCATATGTCAACACAGGCAGGACGCATTGCTCGAAGACTTTTGTCTTCAAGCATTGCGGAATTTTCGAAGTGAAGACTCGACGAAGCCTGCCAAATGCCGCCCAGCCCAACCGAATCCTCCTATCAGCTTCCTTCTCGAAGTTGTTTCGGCCCAGCTGAATGGTGTGGCCAAGGTAGACATAATCCTGAACAACTTCAAGAAGGATACCGTCAACCGATACCGGTCTCGGTATGACTTGGTTGTTAAACATAACTTTCGTTTTGTCCAAGTTCATACCGAGACCGACTCGTCGGGAGGACTCGTTTAGGTCGGCCAGCATTTGACCTAGCTCATCCAACGTCTCCGCAAAGATGACGATATCGTCAGCAAAACGAAGGTGAGAGATGTATTCGCCGTTGACGTTGATGCCTCGTTCCCCCCAATCCAAGGTCTTAAAGACATCCTCCAGCGCAGTGGTAAACAGTTTCGGTGATATTACATCTCCCTGTCTTACCCCACGCCGGAGGAAAATAGGTCTCGTTCTCTGGTCTTGGATATGAACGGTCATCGTCGCCGCGTCGTACATACATCTCAGTACCTCGATATATCGCCAGTCGATATGACATCTCTGCAGAGAGTCCAGGACAGCCCAAGTCTCTACAGAGTCAAAGGCTTTCTCGTAGTCCACAAATGCCATACACAGCGGCTGATTATATTCTTCTGTTTTTTGAATAATCTGCCGAAAAGTATGGATGTGGTCTACGGTGCTGTAGCCATTTCGAAACCCAGCCTGCTCCGGTGGTTGGAATTCGTCGAGTCTTCTGGTGAGACGATTCGTAACAACCCTCGAAAACAGCTTATAGACGTGGCTCAGAAGTGAGATCGGTCTGTAATTCTTTAACAGAGACTTATCGCCTCTCTTAAAGAACAGCACCACCACACTCCTGGACCACGCCTCCGGTGTGGTACCTCGGTGGATGACGGCGTTAAAGAGTTTTGCCAAGGCTTTTAGGGCAGGTCGCCCTGCGGCTTTAAGGAGCTCAGTCGTAACTCCGTCATCCCCCGGGGCCTTTCCGTTTTTAAGCTGCCCGAGCGCTGCACTAATCTCATCTACTTCGATGTCCGGGATGTCCTCCGAATAATGGCGCACCAGTGGTGCACGTGGATCTTCGGTGTCCCAAGTCTCAGGCTTGCGTGCGCTCGACGAGTACAGCTGTCCATAAAATTTCTCGACCTCTTCTCGAATCTGAGGGCGAGAACAAACGGTTATGCCATCCGCTGTTTTTAGCTTCGCAAGAAGGCTTCTCCCCAATGGTCTTTGGAAGACTTTGGACCCCCTATTCTGCTCAATAAGAGTAGTGATCTCTCTCGTATTTGAGCAGCGGAGGTCTCGGCGTACAAGTTTTCGTATCCTCTTGGAAAGAGCCTTCTGTTCCGGCGAAGCTGCTTGAGCAGCGGGTAACTCGCGCCTCTGCCGCATCAGATCTAAGGTTTCGGGAGAAAGTTTGGACTGCTTAGTTGACTTCGTCGGCGGAAAGTGCCTGCGACCCAGTGTACGCACCGTTTTCACCACGTTATCGGTCATCTCGTCCACGTCGCTAGTAGTTTCCAGCGAATCGAATCGGTTTTGGAGTTCCAGTTGGAACTGCTCGGAACCACATAGTATTTGGGGCAGCGTAGGTCGGAGAGTAGATTTCATCAAGCGGGCCCGCTCTTTTCGGAGGCATATATTCAGAGTGCCCCGTAGTAGCCGGTGGTCGCTACCGGTATTAAACCTATTAACCACTGAGACATCTCTGAATATATGCCTTTTATCCGCTATGATGAAATCTATTTCGTTCCTCGTCACAGTATCGGGGCTTTGCCATGTCCACCGCCTTTGGGGCTTCTTCTCAAAAAATGAGTTCATCAAGAAGATATATATTATATAAGATATATATTATATATTATTATATATATATTATATATTATATATATTGTATATTATATATAAGATATATATATATTGACCTACCTGTTCACATTTACTTGCCAGGTAGCCATGACCAAAAATAAGTAGGCAAGCCTACCTAGGCATATTCTGTGTTAAAAACTATCAATTTAGATAAAAGTCATTCGGTTATCATATGAGTGAAGGTGATGAAATAAAAAATTGATTAAAATTAATTAAATTAAATGTAGCTATGGCCACTTTTCGATAGGCAAGTTATCATAGGCATATTTGTTTATAAATTATATTTAATAAAAAATATGTCTCATCGAGTTATCAGATCGGTGAAGGTCGCTCTTCCACGTCTCTTAGACCATATGTAATAAATTGAGCCAGCAGTACTTGATTTAACGATTCATTTTATTTATGTATGAGATACAGATTTTTTTACAATGCTTTTTACTTTTGTCTTGTTTTGTCAGCATTACCGATGAAAGATACCGAAATCTTCATTTTCTCGCCTGGATTTGTTAACGTAATTATCTAAAATATATATCTCATGGAATATACAAGCTGTAAACACGCGATATAGTACTCTATGGCAATCTGGAAACTGTAAGCTATCATGTTATAAAAGTTCTATGTTGATTGGATTGTTATGTTTATACGTACATGGTACGTGTATAAAAATATACATAGCTTCACTGGTTGCTGTATTATAAAGAACTTGGTTTATACCATCCTATAATTTTTAACTAGGATTTTTAATTTTTTTTCACCAGATTAGAATCAAAAATATACTTTCAGACGATATGTAGACATATCATGTCCCTAATATTTGTTTGTAAATTAGATAGATTTAATACAAGCACAAATATAAAAGTAGTTCTAACAATAACAGCTTTTTATTTAATTACTCTGTTTTTATTGTGTCTCCTCCTGCAATAATCTTTGTTCGTTGAACGTAAAGGCATTGTGTTTGTTGACTTGTTGTTTACACGCCGATAACGAGGTCACGCTATCAATTAATTGAGTGAAACAAGATTTTTATATCTATCGGTTATGTATGTATTTAATTTTTTAAAGCAACGCACTTTGAGTCCCTTGTATTATATTTTTTTACGACTAAACATGCAACCTATTTAATATTGATTATATTATTTTTTTATTAATTAGCTTTACACTCAATAATATAATAGAAGGGGGTCCAAATGTTATAACATCTAGTTACGGTATCTACGTCTTCCACTACGTTTTGAGCTTATAATCCCAGATTAAGAATATAGAGTACTTGATCCTGAAATCACGGGATTTAAAACTTACAATATCTTGATTCTCAATTTAACACAGTGTTAATCTATACTAACATACTAGCTTCTGCGCGCGACTTCGTCCCCGTGGAATAAAAGGAAAACCGATTTTGAAACATTCTTCATTGGTGCTACGCTCCTATTGGTCTTAGCGTGATGATATATAGCCTATAGCCTTCCTCGATAAATGGGCTATCAAACACTGAAAGAATTTTTCAAATCGGACCAGTAGATCCTGAGATTAGCGCGTTCAAACAAACAAACAAACAAACAAACAAACAAACAAACAAACTCTTCAGCTTTATTATATTAGTATAGTATTTTTTTACGACTAAACATGCAACCTATTTAATATTGATTATATTATTTTTTTATTAATTAGCTTTACACTCAATAATATAATAGAAGGGGGTCCAAATGTTATAACATCTAGTTACGGTATCTACGTCTTCCACTACGTTTTGAGCTTATAATCCCAGATTAAGAATATAGAGTACTTGATCCTGAAATCACGGGATTTAAAACTTACAATATCTTGATTCTCAATTTAACACAGTGTTAATCTATACTAACATACTAGCTTCTGCGCGCGACTTCGTCCCCGTGGAATAAAAGGAAAACCGATTTTGAAACATTCTTCATTGGTGCTACGCTCCTATTGGTCTTAGCGTGATGATATATAGCCTATAGCCTTCCTCGATAAATGGGCTATCAAACACTGAAAGAATTTTTCAAATCGGACCAGTAGATCCTGAGATTAGCGCGTTCAAACAAACAAACAAACAAACAAACAAACAAACTCTTCAGCTTTATTATATTAGTATAGATAAAGCTGAAGAGTTTGTTTATTTGAACGCGGTAATCTCTGGAACTACTGGGTCGATTTGAAAAATTCTTTCAGTGTTGGATAGCCCATTTATCGAGGAAGGCTATAGGCTATGTATCATCACGCTAAGACCAATAGGAGCGGAGTCCACGCCGACGAAGTCGCGCGCAGAAGCTAGTAAGTTTCTAAAACGCGAGAACATGACTGTGAGTCTGAGTACCTATCGCGATTGCAATCCACATGCCCGGCAGATCCGCCACATCTCTCTCATATCTATCTCACTATATCTCTATATATCTATCTCACTCGAGTTTTGTTTTTACGTTTAGTATTATCTATATATTCGCACACTTATAGTTTAGAGGAGTGCAGAATGCTAATATTTTTTTTTAATTTTGCATAAAAATACATTAGATCAATAAAAAAAGGTGTGTGTGCGATTCACACACGATAGAAGTGAAACTTCTTTGGCAAACTAATTTAAAAAAAACTAATTTAAAATTAGCGGCGTGCAGCGATGGCATCGTAAACAATACGATGTCATCGTCGTATTGTTTAGAACTTCATTATGAAAATTTTGTAGGATTAAACAATTACACTACCTATGTATTAGCGGACACTGCTTTTTGGTAGCTATGTAAATTCGTAATTATAATAGGTGCATACACGATCTACGTTATTTTGTTTACTGTATTGTCCAATATCAACTGTTTTGGAAGTTTTATTTGAAGATATCAACTCGCAACACTATCGTGTTCATAGTATTGCATGTGGCATTTGAAGGCGAACCAGTTGGTAAATACCTGTTGGCAAGTTAATCGCGCGCAAACGTAAGCAAAAGCACAGATACCGCAGCCAAAGTTTTTACATTCAATAATTGCGATTGTGGTAAGCAGTGATCGCTACCACCACCGTATATTTGTAAATACTCAAACTTGTTTACATTCTGAGTATTTTTGTGATCTGGATCTGGATGGCGATTCGATAGGCATGCCTATTCGACCATTTAACATTTCCTTATTACTTTTTAACCGACTTCCAAAAAAGGAGGACATTCTCAATTCGACCTACGTTGTATTATAACGCATACCTTTTCACTGGGTATACCTATTTTGATGAATCTTTTTTAATCAAAAGCTGATGTTTGTCTTACCGTCCTATTTAAATTTGATCGAGATAATTATGATGACTACTTTTGAATAATCTTTCATACCTATTACATATTTTTATTTTTGTGTTTCCTACACATGAGGAAATTCTAAAATGTTTTTTATATTATCATATCATAATAATACATAATCTTTGATACTTAACGCGTATTTACTTGACTATTTTTTCGTCTAGAAATTGAAGTCGGTTTTTTTTTCGTTAGCGAGCAAACACAATAATTATTTTCCAATTAATTTAGTATTTTTCCATGTACATATAATTATTACTTCGTTTCTCGATTATACAAGTACAAAGTAGCGAGGTAAATATGTAACTACAGGCACTACGGTAGATAAAAAATCGTTAAATCTCAATATACAAGTTTATTAGTTGATAATGTTTCTATTTAAACCTTTTTTGTACGAGTACATTCCATAATAGAAATTTCTCGTAGCGTCAAATTATCTCAGTAATGTTTATGAAGTGCCCCACTCCATCTTTCAAGAGATGCCTGCATCTGGTGCCTGTATTAATAACTTAGTATGAATTAAGATTTGCAAAATTCCAATCGACTAACTATGTTCTTCTAAACAAAAGGATGTTTTCGTTAATAAAATATTTATATATACTTATATATTACTAGCGCTCCGCTCCGGCTTCGCACGGGTGCAATACTGCAATCTATATAGTATTTGCAATCTAAGCGCAATAAATGTGTTTATTTACGACATCACATTAGAAAACTTTAAAACTATCAGTGTTCCTCTACTATATTATGCATGTATTATATATAAACCTTCCTCTGGAATCACTCTATTTACTAAAGAAAACCGCATCAAATTCCGTTGCGTAGTTTTAAAGATCTAAGCATATATATTATATACAGACAGACAGACGGCGGGAAGAGACTTTGTTTTATAATATGTAGTGACTAATAAAATAAAGTTTCTAACTTGTTTGTTTGTAGGGGGTAATTTTCGCAAATACTGATCCGATCATGAAAATTCTTTTACTAACAGAAAGCTACACTATTCAGGAGTGATATAGGCTATATTTTATTTTTATTGAACAAAAAAATTCAGTGAAATATAATAGTATATGACATATGTAAATCAAGTCGATTTATTTAGAATTACTGAGGTAGGGCACAGCAGGAAATTTCCTGCTCAAAATATGGAGCAGCCCGACTGGGGTAGTACCTCGACCTTACAGAAGACCACAGCTAAATAATACTGTTTTCAAGCAGTATTGTGTTCCTGTTGGTGAGTAAGGTGACCAGAACTCCTGGGGGGGGGGGGGGTTGGGGATAGGGTCGGCAACGCGCTTGCGATGCTTCTGGTGTTTCAGGCGTCTATAGGCTACGGTCTTATTATCAGGTGAGCCGTACGCTTGTTTGCCAACCTTGTTACATAAAAAAGTCGGTGAAATACGAGCGAGATGAAAAATTTAATATATTATATTTGCATCACATAAATAATTAACGCCCAACGAAGTGGGCACGGGTCGGCTAGTTTTAAATATAAGCGTAGGTATATATACGATGATGTGCAAATAACAATACCGCTGTGTTTGCAGTAAAATTTTTGTATTTATAGTTAAACTTTCCAGTTATTTGTCATCTTATAAATCAAACATAACTGGTTTATGGTTACCTACTTTACCTTCGCTTGTTCTTCGTTGTTATTGCGAAATTCGTTAAATATTGTGCAAATAGTAAACACAGCCTATGCAAGAGATTGTCATTATAACATAATATGTACACCTATACTTTCATTTGTAAAAGTATATAAACGACTTACGGATGTATATTGAGTTGTTGACTTTTTATTGACAACTTCCCTTTTCTTAACTATTAATTTGAAAGGAATTATAAAAAAGCAACCGAAGTCTGTGCATGGGAGATATTTAGAATCTTGAGCTTTATAAGAGCTTTATAAGAGCCATACATGCAAAAACAAATATTTTTAGATTTGTTTGGCTGACTTTCCGTATGTTTATTCTACCATCAATCAAAACATGAAATGAGACACTAAGATCACAGTTGTGATCCTGAAGGTCTAACTTAAAATCTGGTATAGCTTTTTGTTGATAAACCACCTAAAATCTCTAAAAGTCGAGTTTTTTACTCAATTAACAATTGTAGTGAAATCATAGTCAAGTCATATTTCGAACAAAACAGACAACAATATTTTAGACCGCATAAACAAGTTTTTACCTGTCTGTCTATTCCTAGGAACATCGTGTTATGCTTATGACATATAAAGCAAAGCATAAACCATTAAAAATAGCCGTGGTTTTTTTTTGCAACGTACGGGACCTGGTTTTTTTTTTTTGGAATATGTTCAGGGGTGTCCCCTGAATGTAAATCCAAGTTGGCCGGCGGTGCCGCATGCCGGGCCCGCATCAGCCGCCATCTTGGAAAACGCGTTTTATCAAATATCTCGCGAACCGCGCATCGTATGACAAAAAATCTAGAGATCATTATTGTAGATAATAATATTTGCCATCTTTTTTATTTGAAACTTTTTTTTGTTTAACGCATAGGTTGTTAATTATAGCGCTCCAAACTTATACAAGTTGGAGCGCTGGAGCGTTGGAGTTGGAGCGCTCCAAACTTGTACAAGTACTTGTACAACTTTTATTTAATAGTATTAATTTTTTATTTGTTGTACACCGCAGATAAGATACAAAGTTATTTAAAAAGGAACTTAGTAAACATTAGATACACAATGGTGGCTGTCACTAAATAGCGATCTCATCACATAAGCTTACGGGTTCTGAAACAAAGTTACCAAATATTACTAAGATTGTTTGCAGAACATACCAACATAACAATACACTTTATTGTACACCAAAACAGAAATAATACATATCAGATTGATTTTAACAGAGTATCATTAAGTACAAAGGGCGGCCTTATCGCTGAAAAGCGATCTCTTCCAGGCAACCTAGGGGCAGAGGATTAAATATTAGCCGTAAAAGTTTTACTTTTTAACCGACTTCCAAAAAAAGACGAGGTTCTCAATTTGATTGTATTTTTTTTTAATGTATGTTATTTCAGAACTTTTGACTGGGTTGACCGATTTCGATGAATTTTGTTTTAACTGAAAGGTGTTGCGTGTCATGCGGTCCCATTTAAATTTAATTGAGATCTGACAAATACTTTTAAAGTCTATAAATAGTAGTCTATGGTTATATCTAATAATGCGTATTTACTTGACTACTTTTTCGTCGACCTACGTTGTATTAAACCGCATAACTTCTCACTGGGTTTATCGATTTTGATGATTCTTACTTTAATCGAAAGCTACTACTTGTCATGTAGTCTTGTTTAAATTAGATGGAGATCTGATTACTACTTTTTGAGTAATCTTTGATAGCGCGTGTTTACTTGACTATTGTTTCGTCTTATTACGTTGTACCTATTACTTGTCGATGTAATATAATTGAAGTCGGTTTTGGAAGTTTTTTTTTTTCGTTTGCGAGCAAGCACAATTATTTTACAAGATTTAGTAATAGATTAGTGTAGGATCAAAGTTCAATTATTGAATATCTTTACTAGTTGTGTTAATTGACATTCAGACATTATATTATACCTTTTTAGTTATATAAAAGTTACCTATCAAATGACGTTACTATAAACTATTATTAAATGCGTCCAGAGGTAAATATATAAAAAGGTAGTCGTGACGTGGAGGGAATTTTGATAGCTATCGTTTACCGCTCTCTCAATTCAGCGCGATGCAAATGTATTCCGATTCAGGTGAATAGGGCAAGTTATCCCGGTCTCTAGCGGGCAAACGAAAAATATTTGGGCGGTTGCCAGCCTAGTTGGAGCTCGCGGCCGAAGCGATGCCCCGTCGAACCACAGCGATTGCCCAGTAATGCAATAGCGTACGCTAAAGTGCACCGTTCAATCGTGTGCGTAGTACGAATTCAATAACGACCTTGCCGATTAATGTTTTAAAATGATAATATTATGTATATTTGTCTTAATATTTTAATTGGATATATAATAAACAATATTGAATATTAATACATGATGCAAACGAGAAATATGTTATTGTTTCTCAGTATTATTAGGTAAATATAACATCGCACTAATGGATACCATTACACGTGGCGCCACATTACCCATCGCGCCAAATAACTTTTTTTTAATTCTAAGCAAACGCAGTTGTTAAACTGACTTGTTTGCAGACCATTATTTTAAAATAGTAACAATTGATTTATTTGTTTCAGGTGAGTAACGGCAATGTCATCGACACAGGAACACCTACCTTACTGGTATTTATATTTTTTATTATAAGCATGTGAATGCGATGCATGTCTTGATATGTAATGCGTATGTCGTGTATTTAATTAACATAATATGTACATTTTAAAGCAACTCATACATTTGTAAATTAGGGTTGCCATTTATATAAAAAAGGTAAATTGATATTTTCTTGAATTTGTGGTGTTATAACGTTCGGATGGCAATCCTAGAATTAATGCTTCTATTATTACTAATGTAGGTGTAACTTAATTGAAAACGTCTCTTGGCTATATTTTATCATTAATTCATTACTAAATATAAAATAACAACACTAACGTATTATAATATTTATGTACTCAACATAGTATGTTTTGTATTTATAACTAACAATCAGCTTATCTCTTAAGAACTCAGTTATGACATGATCAACGAAAACTTTAATATTTAATTTCTTTTTAACCAGTTAAGTTAGAATAATGATTTAATGACACGGAATAGGTAATATTGACGACGCGTTGCGCGTTGGCGCGACGACGGTCACAACACTGGTATAAACCACGGCTGTTTCGCTGGCAGTTGCGGGTTCGATCCCCGCACATGACAAACATTTGTATTGGCCATACAGATGTTTGTCGTGGTCTGGGTGTTTGTGCAGTCCTTGTGGGATTCCCTACCGTACCTCGGAGAGCACGTTAAGTCCGGTTTTAAGTCGGTCCCGGTTTTTATCATGTACACCTAATGACGATCGTTACTCATAATAGGGAATATATTCGCCAACCCGCATTGGAGCAGCGTGGTGGATTAAGTCTCCTCTCTGATCCTTCTCCTACATGCCCAGCAGTGGGATATTACTGGCTGAAGCGATAATAGGTATAGCCTTTCTCATATAGGGTTAGTATGCTACTTATAAAAATACTAGCTTCTGCGCGCGACTTCGTCGGCGTGGACTCCGCTCCTGTTGTTCTTAGCGTGATGATATATAGCCTATAGCCTTCCTCGATAAATGGGCTATCTAACAGTGAAAGAATTTTTCAAATCGGACCAGTAGATCCTGAGATTAGCGCGTTCAAACAAACAAACAATCAAACAAACTCTTCAGCTTTATTATATTAGTATAGATGATGCTGTAATCAGTTACAATGTAAATAATTTCTGTTTTACATTGAATTGTTAGTAAAAACGTTTTTGCTATAAATTTTTATCTCTTTATTAGAGTTAATTATCATTATCCTGTAGGTACGTATAGAAACAATTATTTTAAATTCACTTTTTCGGGATTTACACTATGTACCTGTTGTAAATCCCGAAAAAATGATTCCAAAAAACCTTTACGTAAATAATTGCACATATAGGTACATACTTACATATTTTCCCCCTTTTTCGTACCTTTCCTACTACTAATCTAGGATATAACGTCAACACAAATCTTGAAGTTATAATATTTCACGTTTCCAGTATAGTCGTGTAATCGTGTTATTGTATAGCGCGTATTTCTGTATGACAGTCATGGTGCTGATGTCCGCGCACCTGTTTCGAATTCGAATCAGCCTTGCCGATTCTTGTCGATAAGCCATTTGAAACTTTAAAGTATACGAACAAAGAGCGTGTTCTATATGATGAGATTACTATTTGTACCTCTTCCTTGACTACGCTGCATATGAATAGCTTATTTTTACTGCTAAACTTGGAACAGGTAATAGTTATTAATTTGAATCCAATGACCAAACAATTTCGTTTTGATAAGGTTAGGTCTCGTACAAAACGAACACTAAACTTAAGTAGGTACATAAATAATTTAATTCATGAAACTGAGGCTTAAAAATTTTGTACAGTTGATTTCCTGAGTAGCTGATCACGATCACCATTCAGCCTGTAATATCCCACTGTTGGGCATAGGCCTCTTCCCCATGTAAAAGAAGGATCGGAGCTTAATCCACCACGCTGCTCCAATGCGGGTTGGCGGATATATTCTTGAGTAGTTTAGAGTAACCTAATAAAAAAAATATCTAGTTTTATAGTTGCATTGGAGTTTATAATTATTTATTTATTTCTCTAGAATTTATTTCTTCATTTGCAATAGTGTAATATTATAAAGTCATATTCATTTGTAATAAAAGTTTTATTTTATTCATGTTACTTTAATATTAATGCATCTTGCTGACAATTCTCTAAGCTTAGTATGGTATATTACAGTTTGTAAATCCTTTTGGTAATTGTTTGTTATGAGTCATGCATAACTTTTGACATAATTCCTTGAAGACTGAGTCTAAAATTGTTGAAGGATAAATTCAAACTTGGTAAACTTTAAATTGCCGGCACTCCTGACCCCCGAGACCACAACCTGTAAGTTTCAGACTGCTATTGAAACCGTAACCCGAGACTGTTATACACATTCCTACTTTCGCTTTTAACAGCTGTTATGAAAAGTTTGAAACTTTTTATTATTTTATCGATATCAAAAGACGAGTTTCTAAGAAGTCTCGTTAAGAAGCGAGACACTTTTCAAATGTAAACGCATTGTCAGATTGTCACGGGAATATGGATATCCTTTAGGAATTGCATTGTATATTATACATTGTAGTATTAAACGAAAAATAATCAATCTTTCGTATTAAATTTGACCTAAATGGTCCAGTGAATTGCAAACAGACGCTAGCAAGTTTAAACGATTCTTCGTACACTTTGGTTGGTATATTTTTTGTTTTTGTTTTGGCCAAGGTTTCTGTCAGGGTGGAACTCAATAATCATATTTAATAATATTTAATATAACAAAATAGGTATAATAGATATTTCTAAATAGAAATAATTAAAATTGAATTGATCTCTAGCACAAATAGGTGTTACAATATCGAATAAAAGAGACGATTAGGGGGTCGTGAAACTTTTTTCCATACCGAGGGAGGCGTATTCATTAAAAAATAGTTGTCTACTACATTCATAAAATAAAGCTAAATAGTCCAAATTAACCATATTTTGTTTTACAAAGCCTTGCTCATTAAGGAAGGTCAAAGGCCCTAGACGACTCATGGTACCGGAAGAGTAATCATAAATGAACAAAACTCAACAAGGTTAAGTTACATGTCCCACTTATGTAATTACATCTAAAACATTAATGAAGGTTCATAGAGAAGTAAATTCACACAGGGACCGTAGATGATTTATGTAAATTGTTTAATCAAAAGTCTAATTATAATTAGCAAGTAATTAGCGATATAAAACGGATGTGATGGCTATGTAACCTTTAAAACTTGTCGTGTATCGAAGTACCATTAAGGCCTCTCCTGGATCGGTGCCAGAGCTGAGATATTATTAGCACGTCGCAACGTCCGAGTTAATCAAGCTCAAATAAGATCAATATTTCCCGTAGGTGATGGTCTCAGGGACGCGGTTCGCCCGTCAGCCAGGATTAGTTACTGCTTCGACGGTGTACGCCCGGACACTGTCCAAAACCTTAATTTATATGTGTCATTAACCTTAATACGTCGCTGTGGTATCTCAGTGAACACGTAAATTATAATGTACGGCAAGGTTATTTCAAATATAAGTCGTTGACACAATAATATGTTTTGGCTGAGAGAGCCAGTTTTATATCAGTTCTGCAGTACTTTTGGATTATAGAAAGCCAGCTCCGAGCTACTTTGGCGTCTAGACAACACGGACCAGTTCTATGTGAGGGAAAATTTCTTAGAACATGGAAGGAATGGCCTACTGACACTTTACAACTGGTCTTCGAAGTTAGTACCTAGGTATTTGCGTGTAGTTTGTGTTAGTACATAAATGATTAAAACCATACTATTATAGAAAATACCGACTAAAAAGTTATTAAATTAAAACCTTGTATAATGCCTTTTTAGACCAGTACAAATAATTTAGGAGATATGAACGAACAGATGAACATTATGTACATATATAAATATATAGACTGCTAAAATTAGTACCCTCCTTTTGGCTTTGCCGTAGTCGGGTAATTAGATTTAACGTAACAATTATAAGAACTGTACTCTCATACTACGAGTAGGTACTATAACTAGTTACATATAGAAAATTAAAAGAAATTCTTAAAATTGTTTTATTTTTATTACATGTGTACATTTTTTTTTTCTTTTTTGGTCGTCAAATATACGTTAGATTTACAAATCATATTGTATGTCCAAAATTTTTTAACAATCTTTATCAACTCTGTAAAATCGACTGCCGCAACGAAAAGTATCGAATCTGAAATTTTTCATTTTTTCGTTTATTGTACGAATCGATAGCGCATATAATATAGTATTTAAAACATTAAAAATATTTTTGAAAAAAATAATATTTAAACAAATTTTGGGTCGAATACAATCGATTCTTCTCACTTTGAGCAACTAACATCATCGAAAATTACAAGTTCGATCGTTTTCGTGCGTGGCGGTACGCGTGCACACACCGTAACTGCCCGATTCGTTAGTGTTCGTCGTGATTTGGGCGTTGGTTTTGTATAATTTTAAGGTAGTTTTTTTTTCATAGTTTCGTTATGAGTGTTTTGTTATTACTTAATTCAACTTCAAAAATAAATAGTCGAGGTAGACGTATGATTAATTTAGTGAAAACAGGAGAACAACACCACAGTTTCAAAATCACGCCCTATGAGAAACATGACGATCATCCCGGTAAGTGTACATTTTCTGTTTAATTTACTTAAATAATATTGAAAATAAGTTATATTATATTATGTTGTAGTTTGTTTTTTTAATTAATAATAGTTATGCACTTTTTAGAATTTATATTAAGGTTAACAAGTAAAACTATCGAATCTGGTAGAATCGATAGTGTTCCAAGTACACGTATCGTTGACAAATATCGAAAGTACCAGTTTCGATAATATACGTGGACATTGTAAGTAAGACAATAATTAAATGTGGTACTTACGATTGTATACTTCGGAAAACATTTATCGAATCTACCAGTTACTATAGTGTTCTACGCCGGATATTTGATTTATTGCCGGATTCGATTGTTGACAATTAGTTGTTATCACATTTTTTATTTCCTAATTAAAGTTAGTTATTAAATTTTGTTATTTTTGTTGTTTTAAGACTCCCCTGTACATGACAACGACTACACTGAAGAAGAATGGTGGTTATTGATAGATCTTTATGACGATGTATTTCCCACTTCACAAGCAGAAGACAGTTAGCGCGGCGCTCGGGCAGCTTAAAGACGGGAGGGCCCCGGGGGATGACGGAGTTACTACTGAGCTACATAAAGCCGCAGGGCGACCTGCCCTAAAAGCCTTGGCGAGACTCTTTAATGCCGTCATCCACCGAGGTACCACGCCGGAGGCGTGGTCCAGGAGTGTGGTGGTGCTGTTCTTTAAAAGAGGCGATAAATCTCTGTTAAAGAGTTACAGGCCGATCTCACTTCTGAGCCACGTCTATAAGCTTTTTTAGAGGGAGGCTGGGTTTCGAAATGGCTACAGCACCGTAGACCACATCCAGACTGTTCGGCAGATTATTCAAAAGACAGAATAATATAATCAGCCGCTGTGTATGGCATTTGTGGACTATGAGAAAGCCTTCGACTCTTTCGAAACCTGGGCTTGGACTTGGACTCTCTGCAGAGATGTCATATTGACTGGCGATATATTGAAGTAATGAGATGTATGTACGACGCGGCGACGATGACCGTTCATATCCAAGACCAGAGAACAAGACCCATTTTCCTCCGACGTGGTGTAAGACAGGGTGATGTAATATCACCGAAACTGTTTACCACTGCGCCGGAGGATGTATTTAAGACCTTGGATTGGGGGAACGAGGCATCAACGTCAACGGCGAATACATCTCTCACCTTCGTTTTGCCGACGATATCGTCATCTTTGCGAAAACGTTGAATGAGCTAGGCCAAATACTGGCCGGCCTAAACGAGTCCTCTCGACAAGTCGGTCTCGGTATGAACTTGGACAAAACGAAAGTTAAGTTTAACAACCAGGTCATACCAATATCGGTATCTGTAGATGGTACCCTTCTCGAAGTTGTTCAGAATTATATTTACCTAGGCCATACTATTCAACTAGGCCGCAACAACTTCGAGAAGGAGGCCGATAGGAGGATTCGGTTGGACTGGGCGGCGTTTGGAAGGCTTCGTCGAGTATTCCCTTCAAAGATTCCGCAATGCTTGAAAACAAAAGTCTTCGAACAATGCGTCCTGCCTGTGTTAACATACGGAGCCGAGACGTGGACACTGATGAAGGGACTAGTGAGAGTTTCGTGAACAAGACATTCGCAGTCAATGTCGAAATATCGAGCTCCGCAAAAAGAAAATAATAAACATGGTAAATATCCCGTTTTCGAATAACTTTCGTATTAAACTTCAGTTTTATATTTTTTTTCAATTATTTTTGTTTAATTGTTATTGTTTTGAATTATTTTGATTTATATGAAAATATTTTTTGGATTGTTTATTTTGATTGGTAATTGTTTGTTAGATTTTTTTTTTGTTAAAATACGTTTTTTGTTTTAAAAGGATTTTTGTTTAATTTTGATATAATTATCTACTTTCAAGGGTTTAACTTACGAGACTGATTTTATAATTGTGATATACACATAGGTATGTAAGGTTACATGATAAGATTTTTTAATGTACGTAATAAGATTTAAGGATCTCAGGTAGTACAAAAGTATATTTAATTTAAATATTTAGTTATATAAAATATCTATATAATGTGTGATTTAATAATTATGTGATGCACAATTTGATTAGTTTTGTATAATAATTAGGTACTGTTTTGTTACTCCGTACTCGTAACGGATCTCATGCTAGGATGGCTGTTATTGTATTTCATTATTAATAAATATGAATACTATAAATAAGAAAACGAGTATTTCTTTTTGGTACCCCTTCCTCCTTGCTTCAGAAGGCAACTATATAAACAAATTACTTCTGAATCAACTATTGAAATGCTCACTTTTTATTGTTTCCTACAAAAATTGCCAAAGAATAGAATCGAAACTGGTAGATTCAACATTTTCTATAATTTTATAAACCTCGAATACTATCGAATCTTCCACTTTCGATGAAATTGCAATTTATTTTGACAAGGTACACTATCGAAAATGAAATATATATAAAATACAAATAAAATTCTATAATCAGGTATAAGCCAAAATAAACACATAAAATTACCTGTTTTTATAAAAGTTTTACTTTTTTAATACCATTTTTAGTTTTCATTAGAGATCAAAATACAACTTTAAACTGCTCTACTGTAAAGTATGAGATTTGTAGGTTCGATACTGTTCGTTGCTGCAGTCGAAATTTACTACAAAGTAAAAAAGATATACCAGGGATGTTACAGATAAGTACCAGATAGAATTGGACGTTTTCCCAAATAATTGTAAAGTCAATGACACAACAAAAATAATAAATTTATTAAAAAAAGCTCGAAAAATCAATCTCACCGTATCTTACAATTAGAGAATACACCATATTGGATACTAAAATTCGATATTTATACATTTCGATATTTATATTATTCTAAGTTATGAATAATTTTGAAAAAATATCGTATAATTAACGCAACATAGATAGTGGGTGTTTTAGCCGGAAACTCTGAATTTTAAGCTTTACGTTATTTACTTTGAAAATATGTTTAATTTTGTATGATAACTCATAGATGTTATTTTGATTCTAATTTTCTAACATATTCTCGAGAGAAAATATTAGAAAAGGTAGCGAATAGTATTTAGCAAGGGTCGTTATAAAAGACTTAATTAAAGGGATCGGCGGACCATAAAATAGACTCGGCAACACACCCCTAGCTTCGTTTTCAAAGAGATTGCCCGGCTCGGGCGGCCTGTTGGGGCTGTAGGTAACGCGGAGTGAGCAACGGTGATCGTCCCATAAATACTTTATACATAAAGCCTTGAATAATCTGGATTTAATTGAAAAGATTTTTTTTAATATCCTTTTATTTCATACTAGCGGCCGCTTGCGACTTCGTACGCGTGGAGTTAGTTATTTCCAAATAATTTTTAATCATATTCGAAAAAGCTAAATATCTAATGAAAGGAAAAAATAAAAGAGAGATAAAATCAATGAATATCTAGATGAAATTTTAGAATCAATGAAATCGATGGATATTATTTTTCATTGGACTTTCATACAAAGTACCATCCCCTGTTTTAACCCCAAAAGGGGGTTGATTTCTAAAGGTACATTATTAGTACACCTCAATACCATCTATAGAGCATAACATTTTGAAGTTCTAGTCTCTTACTTCAAAAACAGGACTTTCATATAAAATTCCAACCCCTGTTTTACCCCCTTAGGGGTGGAGTTTCGTAAAACCTGTTCTTAGCGGATCTCTACTCCCTATAAGGAACCTACCTGCCAAATTTCAAGTTTGTAGGTGTTATAGTTTCTGAGATTTCGTGATAAGAGAGTGACCTTTCTCTTTTATAATTATATATTATAGAAGATAGTGCTTAGCCACAACAAGGTACATAACCAACTTTTACCGGTTTAAATAATATATTTTAGGTACCTTTACCGTTGGCTTGTGATGGATACGATACACTTATCTGGAGTCTTGCTGAACATGTGTTTGATATATAACAATAAACAAACGCTTATGATCTCGAGAGTCCCTTAGATACAAATTTCAGCACCTTTATGGGATCCCTTTGTAAACTCACAACAAAGATCGTTATACCGTAATTGACTTCTAAATACTGACAAATTCATTTTGGAGTGAATAGCTTTCGCGTTAGTAGTAGAGTTAATTTTAGAGAAGTCTGTAAAGTACATAAAATCCCGTTGTAACATTCAGAATATGTCTTGTTCGTAAACGTCTGCATTTTAAGAATACTTTCGCCTAAATTCCACGCGGACGAAGTCGCGGGCACAGCTAGTTTTTTATAAAAATGTCATTTTCACTTATAAGAACACTGTTACTAGATTTTGATATCTATCACTTCAATCATTTCTACATGTAAGACTTTTTTATATTAGGCCAATGAACGGTATTTGTGCCAAGTATTGGATAGTGCATGATATTTTTAAAATATACATAGTTATCTTAAAAGTATTAATAACCTCCTAATACTTCGAAACCGCCTCCTTTTTCCTATCATAAAATAGATAACATCATAAATATGTTTATATCTAAACGGTATTATTGGTATTATTAGAACAGGATACGTAACTAGTTTTGCACCTCGATGGTACAGTAATTCTTGGTTACTAACTTTTTTTAATACGGTCGTACATAAAGTATACATATTAAAAACGTATACCGTTCTTTTTAATGCCTCTTAAAAATTGAAACATCTGTTTTACAAATATAGGAATAATGTTTCAAGTGATGCGAAATTCCAATTAGGACTGGTTTTATCATATTAACGTTACGTCATTGGATTAGTTCAACGTGGACTACACGTTCAATTGTGTCAACATTCCTCTCGTTAATAGGGATATGGTATTCAATGCAGGCAACTAACGTGCTAGGGATTAATTTATCAATTGTGCTCACAATTGCGTAGCCACATACCAGTCTTATGTTAACAATTCAGACAGACAGATATTTAGTTTATTTAAAACAAAATTACTCTCGCGGCTCTGTCTTTACACTATTTTACAGTTGTCTTTTTATAAAGCGTGTTTTCTTCAGCTTTATATAGATGTTCATATCAATTTTAATTAAAATATAAAAGCAATCGCTTCCGCAATAATTATAACGGTAGTGAAAAATATCATCGTATCTTGCCTTTCTTTAATACTTACTTTTTAAACTTACAGTCACTTACAATCAATTATATAAAAAAGTATATTATATTATTAACAAATCACGTTTGCTTCGGAACGGTTTAATTTTTGTGGTGTTTTTTTTTTTACTGGGACAAAAATAAACTATATTGGCACTACCTATTACTATCGTGTTGAATCACACCAAAAGCTATTAAATGCCTTCTATAAGACTTTTAATATAAACTTTTTTTTAAAGTATTGAAGTTAAGTAGGTAGGTTAAGTAGGTAGTTCGGGTTTTGCAGCCCGACTGGGGTAGTACCTCGACCTTACAAAAGACCACAGCTAAATAATATTGTTTTCAATCAGTATTGTGTTCCTGTTGGTGAGTAAGGTGACCAGAGCTCCTGGGGGGGATTGGGGATAGGGTCGGCAACGCGCTTGCGATGCTTCTGGTGCTGCAGGCGTCTATAGGCTAGTCTCACCATCAGGTGAGCCGTACGCTTGTTTGCCGACCCAGTTACATAAAAAAAAAATAGTGACATCATAATCTTTCTTTTTTCAATTTTGTCATTTTAATTTTTAATTGTTATGGCAGCTCTAAAATTAACTCAATGGTAATGTTATCCACCATAATTATAATAGAGTTCTAATAGTGTTATATTAAGAACGTGTACTACGAAGTCATCCATATGTATAGCCACAGTCTTGCCTTCCGAGGGGTAGTCCGCTACTACGGCTGAGGCTGCGCGCTTCGCTAAGCACTGTAAATACTCCCTTAGTCACGTAGCTCTGCTGTTGAATATTAATATACGGAATTATATTCACCTAGAGAAATTTTACTGAAGCTCTATACGCGCTCGAGTTGACGTGTTCCAGCTTTGATGAAATCTACTCAATTTTCTGTTACGCGGACTTAAAAGTCGCTATTTTTATTGTATGCCTGTGAATAATAAGTCCCTCATAAGCTCCGGGCGACGGTTTGTACTCTCTTGTACTCTCTTTTGAAGCTACGACGAATTTATTCACATATTTAAACTTCTACAAAGTTGTGGAGCCAAAAAGACATCAAAAGATTTTTTCATGGTCATTACCTCGTTCGTTCACTTTAATATCTTTGTAATTTTCATAACCATTGTCCAAAAATTAAAAACGTACGGTCGTACGCTCAAACATTGTATTTCATGTGCGCTCTATGTTCGGAAGTGTGTTTATGTATGTAAGACGACATGACAGAACAAGAATGACTGGGGGCGCAATTTGGCATTCCTTGGCACATACTAAGCGCAGTGTTGACGTAACCCCAATTTATTCTTGTCTAATAATAATATTTATGTACAAAAAAGATGTTTTCACAAAAAAAAAATGTACTAAAAATAACCAACCTCAATATATTTGTTGGCAAATTTGACTTCGGTTAAATATTTTTTTTTTAAACAGAAAAAGGATTATTTAAATCGAAAACATTTTTACGTGCGTTTATTGCAGGGTGTAATGAATATAAATGTGCTGACATTAATTACTTCGGTCTGAGTGGGTAATTTCGTGACATCTATCACATATGGGATGTGAGTGCCTACTTCATGAGATATCTCACATCCTAACGACTTTAGTCTCACTTTTTTTTTAAATCACTTATTGAGTGAATATAAATATGGCAAGTATATAATTATAAAGCATACACTATACACGTAACAGTTCTTTTTCCTCGGAGACCACGGCCGCATTATATTTGTAGTTCACTTAAGATCAATTACGTTTAATTGTTCGTGATATAATTATCTAATTGTGAGCATTGTGACACATGCGGCATGTTGACTTTTATTTTGTTGGCTTAAATGGACAGCTTTTAATATTTTCAAAGTATCTAAAAATTATAATATATGTTATAAATTGATAAAAATTGCGTTATGTGTACTTTAGTTATTGATCTATCTGGTTAGGAAACCTACGTTATATACTACGAATACATTTCTAAACTCAATATATTTTATTTATGTGTAAAAGTAATTTTCCAATGTACATGTTTGTCACAATTACAGATTTGAAATTACATTAAGGCAAGTATTGCTATATAGGAAAACGTATGTGTACATAATTTTCTTATCTTGTGTATTATATTCTCCTTAAGGTATAAAAGCACAAAATATATCATTGTATTTATGTGTAGAGATTTATAAAAACATACTCGTAGAAAACGTTTCTTAATTTATTTTTATTTAATACCATTGCGCCTTTTTATCGTTCATTTTCGAGAGGTCATGCCCTATATTGATTTGTAAATACAAGAGTATTACTTTGAGACCTTTATATCTATACTATAATATTATAAAGAGGAAAGATTTGTATTTATGTGTGTATGTTTGTAATGAATAAACTCAAAAACTACTGGACCGATTTAAAAAATTCTTACACCATTTGAATGCTTAATTATCCCTGTGTAACATAGGCTACGTTTTATCCCGGGAAAATAATAGGTTCCCACTGAAAATTGTTTGCGCACACGGGTGAAAGCTGTTGAGAACAACTAGTTTTTATATACAAGCAAAAAAATCAAAATAACTAATTATAACATGCCTAAATGGTAATTTAAACTACGAATATATACAAAGGTACACATAAATAAATATTAATTAAAAGGTACTTGTAAATTAATAATGATTTTTATAGAGTTAAAATTCCACGTTTTAATTCTTAATAAAAATTAAACTAAAAATTTTAAAAAACCCCCGACACAATAACCCGAGTGCCCTTTAAAAAGTAAAAAATTATGAAAGAAACTCAATCTTAAGGTACTAAGTATGTAATTCTAAAAAAAAATACATCGTGTTGGGGGACCGCTCTACGCTTATTTTGAAGTAATTTTATAAAAGTTTTCTTTTCTTAATTTTATTTTTAAATTCATCTATGTTGCTTAGTTAACTAAAGTTAGTTTAGACTATTTTTTGTAATTGAATTGTTAGGTTTGGTGATGTATTTTTTGCAATTATTAATACTCGTACATTTTTAGGTACCTTAAGATTGAGTTTCTTTCATTATTTTTTACTTTTTAAAGAGAACTCAGGTTATTGTGTAAGGTTTTTTTTAATTTTTAATTTAATTTTTATTTTATACTTTTTATAGGTACCATTCATTTATTTTTATTATATATACATTTTGTAAAGTGCATGTGATGCTATTTCATTTGCGACCCTACTTGGGTAAATTTTCTGACATTCGGATTTTCATCCTCATTTTCTCCCCACCACATATTTGAAGATATTATGTATTTTCCCCACTTTTACCCCCAGAGTTTTTTCAGGGCTCAACCGATTTTCATTGAACATATCATTTTGTAATGTGCACGTGATGCGCTTTCATTTGAGACCCCACTCGATTATATCTGAAGACATTCGGTTATTCTTCCCCACTTTCACCCCCACAACTTTTGAACGACTCAACCGATTTTCATCAAACATGTCTAAGAACACTCGCCCGTAACTCACCTTTCATAAAAAAAAAAAACTAAATTGAAATCGCTTCATCCGTTCGCGAGCTACGGCACAGATTAGTAAATGCTACGGTGCCACAGACAGACAGATAGACAGACAGACACGTCAAACTTATAACACCCCTCTTTTTGCGTCGGGTGTTAAAAACTTATATAAGAGAATGATTGCACTGTTCGCTTTATGAATAAATACATCATCATAGTGATAAAAAGCCTTTTAATATATTTAAGGGCCACTTGCAGCAAAATTACAAAAATCTCGATTTTATTAAAACTAGATTTTACCCTAAACTCGATTTAACTTAAGTCTCATCGAAGTTGCGTTGCTCATCATAAAATTGTGTCCGGTTTAACTAAATCGAGATTTTGCGTATCATTCAGTCACCATCCGTTCTTAACGTTCAGTTTTAGATAAAATATGTACCCCAAAGCAATATTGCGTACAAAAAATAATATATTATTAATATATAATTATTTGTCAGTATCAATTAAATGAAAAATACAAATTCAGACTAGGCTGTATGGACTATAGTCCTTTGCCTTTCCCTATTGGGGATAAATTTTAAAACAACAATGTTATTATTGTTATGTTCTTGGTTATGTTTTAGCACAATTTTGTTTTTGTTTCGTATAGTATTTTTGTCACAGTTGATTTTGTGTTTTTCGAGTTTTCTGTAATGAGTTGAACAAATCACTTTGAACAAAGACTCTTCGAAAGAAAAACCGCGTTTCCAAATACTGCAGGATTTCTTCGGTCATAACAAATCGTGCTCATGTTCCAAACGAAAATCTATTTTCATAATACAACAGAAAGAAACAAATAAATAAACAATAACGTAAGTATTCACAAATGATGGTTCACAAAATCGAGATTTAATTACGCTAAACCGACTCTGTTGCCGATTTAACTTTGACGTTTATTTGAATCGAGATTTAAGCTAAATCGATGACGTGCAAGACATTGAATGTGATTTAAGACAAAATCGAGTTTTAAATCTAGATTTAACACAAGCTGCAAGTGGCCCTAAAACACTAAAAATAAAAAATAAGTTCTAAACATATTTTCATCCCCGTTTTTTCACCCCCATAGTATTGAGTATCTATTTATTTGAGACTGGTTATTTTCCACTTCATCATCCACAAAATATAACACTAGCTGTTACCGCCCTATGTTTCATACAGCGCAAACTTTATCATAGTTCTCAAACTTTAACCATTTTAATGGTTGACTAAACTATTCGTTCTTCTATATAACCTATGAGTGTGTTCTATGGCACAACAGCGTCTTCGTGTTCATCTTGTTCGAGAATGCAAGAACTTATCGAATCTTCGAGCGTCGAAGCGAGACGATTCGAGACGTTTAAGAATAACTTGTAGACGTAATTATTAATTAGGATAATTTTTGTTTAGTTTCATCGAATACTGCAATTTATATTTGTGGCGATGTAATTATATATAATTTAAGCATTGTCATTACCAACAACAACCGCTCTGGTGTAGTGGTGCGTGTAGGCGCCTCAACACTGGCGGTTTGCGCGTTCGATCCCGCTCGGGATGGATATATGTATTTGTACAAATATTTCTTTCCGGTTTGGATGTCTGTCATTGTGGGTCTTGCACCGTGCCTCAAAGAACACGATAAGCTGTCGGTCCCGGTTGTTATCATAAAAAATTAAAAACATGATAGCGACCGTTACTCGTATTACGGAATAAATCCGCTAACCCGCAGTGGAGCAGCGAGGTGAAATAAACCCCAGTCCTTCTCCTACATGGAGAAAGAGGCCTATGCTCAGCAGTGGGATGTTACAGATTGAATCGTGAAGAGTTGTCATTTAGTTAAAATACCATGTCTTCTCTTCTCTTCTCTTCCAGCGGCGCTACAACCCTTTGTGGGTCTTGGGCTCCTCAACGATATTTTTCCACTTCGCTCTGTCTCTGGCCTCCTTTCTCCAAGCTGTTTTCTTGCCTATTCTCCTGAGATCTTCCTCCACACAGTCCATCCATCTCTTCCTGGGTCTTTCTCGGGGTCTTTTTTGTTGCGGAGTCCACTTGGAGATGGTTCTCACCGCTCTGGTGTCCTCCATTCGTTCCAAGTGGCCTGCCCATCTGAGCCTCTGTGACTTGCAGTGTCTGACGATCGTTTCTTTATGAATCAGTGCGTCCAGTTCGTGATTCATCCTTACACGATACGTACCGTCGTCTTCTCGTTCTGGCCCGAAAATTTGTCTCAGGGCTTTCCGCTCGAACAGTGCCAGTTTAAGTTCGTCTTTTTGGGTCAGAGTCCAGGTCTCACATGCATAAGTCACAACAGGCCGGACTAGCGTCTTGTAGATGGTGAGTTTCGATTTTGGTTAAAATACCATGTTACATCCATAATTATTAGCAAGTATAATAACTTTTTACATGATGACTAGTACAAGTGTTTAAAGTACAATTTAATGCAATATTATGTTATTTTCATATTTTTATTTTGTTATTATTGGTAAAATATTTACTTGAATCTCGCTCATTATGATAATACGATGCTATTATTTATGACATCTTTGTCTTCGAACTTTGATAAGGGTAGGGTCAACGGAGACTTCGACCTCGTAAACTCATACGAGTATATACATTATATTTGTGTATTAAATATAATTACTATCACGTTTCAATGCTATGATAAAATTTATTTAAAGTGTTATTAACTACCATTTTTAACCTTTTGACGCCGCGTTGGCGCAGCGATCACAGCACTGGTTTGTGGCTGTTGCGCGGGCGGTTGCGGGTTCGATCCCCGCACACGACAACATTTGTATTGGCCCAGGGCCGGATCTACCATATGGCTTTTTGGGCTAAATCCCAAATCCTCCATCTTGAATCCTCAAGGGGCCCCCAGCTAAGTCAATTCAAATTCAAAAATAGACGACAATGCGAATGAATCAATAATTTTATTAAATTCTTTACACATTCATCTCAATCGTGGTCAAATTTGGTGGGCCCCTAATTAGTATTAGCCCAGGGCCCCCTGACCTCACGGTCCGGCCCTGTATTGGCCATACAGATGCTTGCCGTGGTCTGGGTGTTTGTGCAGTCCTTGTGGGTCTTCCCACTGTGCCTCGGAGAGCACGTAAAGCCGTCGGTCCCGGTTGTTATCATGTACACCTGATAGCGATCGTTACTCATAATAGTGAATATATCCGCCAATTCACATTGGAGCAGTGTGGTGGATTAAGCTCTGATCCTTCTCCTACATGGGGAAAGAGGCCTATACCCTACAGTGGGATATTACAGGCTGAAGCGAATTAAACCTTTTAGTCGAAAGCTGGTGCTTGTTATGGGGTCCTATTTAAATTTTATCATGATCTGACTAGTAAATTTTCTGTTATCTCTAAAAATGCGTATGTACTGGACTACTTTTTCGTCTACCTACTTTGTATTACTATAATTGAAGTCATTTTTTTTTCATTAGCGAGCAATCACAATTATGACTTATCACATTATTATACATACGTTGTTTTCTCAGAATAAGATTAGACCCCGTGATTATGAACTTCGAATAAAAAATAGCCCTCGAATGTTTACATCCTTTTCAGTCTTTTAGGGGAAGGAACTATAAACATGTAGTGTCAAACATCTGTTTTTGGAAGTAAAGACGAGGATCATGGTTTGAATGTTCGACGATTAGCAGAGGCGCTCTATAAAAAATCAGTTTGTTTACGTGGCAGCTCCACCACGCCGGATATGACTGGCCGCGGCGCGCCGCATGTGTAATGATCGCTGTAACTTTTCATCTTTACTATCCTATCTGCACACACTTGGAAGTTATTACTTTTACTAAGACATTTAGTTTACATACTATTTACTATTCTTGAGTTTATTCATCCGGCGGCAAACTTGTGGTATTTAGGAAAAAATATTTGTTTTTAGTAATGAGAACATTCTAGATAACCTACCACACAATGAAAAATTAAAAAAGAGTATGTAGTTGGTTTCATATTTGACTAATCCACTTTTAGTTGAAAGTTCTTTGTGCAGTAAATGTCTTGTATAGGTATCAAGGTGGACAGTTAGAATTCAAAACATCAAGAGAGCTCTTCGTTGCCACAGAAGAGCGGTCTCTCCAGTGTCGTATATAAATTGCAGCTGTGTTCGTGAAATTCTTCTAAATATATCTCAGACTGGTCCAGATTGTTTTCCTCTTATATTTATATTGAATGATTTTACAAGACGCAAGATATCAGTTTATCGAGTTTTGTTAATAAAATATGTGTGAGAAATGTATATAAAATTTAATACAAGCCCTCTTCACTTCTGGTAATGGTTGAATGAATTACTACAGTTAGTTCATATTTTAGGGTTTGTCGATTACAAACAATGACCATTATTCTTTGTTATATTTTTAGAATATTAGTAGATGTCACATGTTACAAGATATATACCTACTCGTACATAGACTAGACTAGTACTAGACCTTTGTTCAAAAAACCTTGTGTGCAGCGTAAGTGTGTCGATTCAGCTGCGAGTGTGATTATTAATATCTTCAAAACACCACCCGCCACCCGCTGCTATTGACTGTACTGCCCTATAGGGGGGACCTTCAAAATGAGTCTCATGACGCTTTTCACACCGTCGTCGATCTATTGTAAACGAAACACAATGAGAGTAAAATTCTGCTACTCATGGAAAATGTATTCATTTTAATCTTTGGGATATTACTGCCATTGTGGAATTTTCTTGTAAATTGTTTATGTTTAATTGCTTCGTGCTTTTATATTGATTCATGTATATAGCATCAAGAGAGCGGCTTTTGGTTCATTTCATTGAAGTATATTTATTTACAGTTATTGTGTACCGAACGCTTTGTTGTATTCTATCGGGGTATTAATCTTAAATTGAGTTTCGCGGAAATTTGAAGGGGCTTTTATTGGTTCAAAGAAACGATATTATATTTACTGACAATAGATTATGTACTAGTATTTCCTATTCTTACAATTTTCAAACTGTTAGTACATAATGTCTTAGAATCGAAACTCAGCAGCTTTGAATTGCGAAATTATACCTATAGGCTGAACCAGGCGCGGTCAGGAGAACTCGACGCAATTGTGACCAATAACCACTTCCTAATTTTCTCGTTTCCGCAACGGCACTGCGCACCATTTGATACAACGTACAATCATAGTCTATAAATATAACTAAACCAACAAAACGTAGATTTAGAGGATTTGCATTATTTTACTATACATATTGAAGGTCATTTTTCTTTTATTCTTTCTAATTGTGTTAAACCCTCATTGATATCAGTAAAGATTATTTAAAAACAGGTCTATAATGATGACAGCTTATAAATCGAAGTTTTGCAAAGCTTTCTTTATGTACAAAATGAATGGTTATTTTATAATCCTCAAAAAATTCAAGATACTAAATTTTTGAACGGAAATTTCCTTATCCTTAGATATTATGGCTAAGAGATGATTAAATACAAAAAATATTTTTAAGGATATTACAGCTCTGACTACTATTACATCACGATTCAGCCTGTAATATCCCACTGTTGGGCATAGGCCTCTTCCCCATGTAGGAGAAGGATCGGAGCTTAATCCACCACGCTGCTCCAATGCGGGTTGGCGGATATATTCCCTACTATGAGTAACGGTCGCTATCAGGTGTACATGATAACACCCGGGACCGACGGCTTAACGTGCTCTCCGAGGCACGGTGGGGAGACCCACAAGGACTGCACAAACACCCAGACCACGGCAAACATCTGTATGGCCAATACAAATGTTGTCGTGTGCGGGGATCGAACCCGCAACCGCCCGCGTAACAGCCTTAACTATTACATCACTTGATATCAAACGAATGGCGATAAGGGTCGTATTCACAATTTAATACCAATTTATCCGAAGACAATTCATTGAAATAAAAGCGAGCGAGGAGTCAGTAATAAAACTTATTTGCTAGCAAAGATCTCGAATATTTAATTTTATTTTGAATATAAAGGATACTTTAATAATATTAGGCGCGTTCTTGAAAGAAGAAAAATATTTCAAGGTAAAAGTATTTTCAGAGATGTTTATAATTAATTTTAAAATATTCTATTCATTTTTACCAAACTAACACAAATGTTTTATTCAACTTTCAATAAAATAAATAACCAGTCTCCTGCTATGTATTTTAACCGACTTAAACTCGACTTAACTCGTTAGTAATAAACTAATAATGTAAAATAAAGTGTATACTAGACATACCTACCTCGCAGTTTTACAAGCTTTTATTTTGATATATCCTTCAATTTGGTTAGTTATTATAAGTACCTACAGATGTACTAATTGCTTCTCATGAGCCTGTAAAATACTCATTTTTTTGAAACTATAGATATATTGTAAATTTATTTAGCATAACTATAATTTATTTGAAATGAATGTGAATGTTTGTCGTGGTGTAGCATATATTTGAAATGTTTGCTGTTATGTCAGCTTGGTAGTGTATAAAACAATAAAAGATTCTTTATATAATAGTCTTTAAAATAGTATTGATATATTCTTTTGCATAACAAATTTTTGAGACGGTATCGACGTTTCTATTTCGTTTGTGTTGAACATGGTCGTCGTTTATTTATTAAACGGAAAGTTGAGTAGAAGTAGGTACGACATACGAACGGTTACGTACGTAAAGTAGTATTTAAATTTCTGATAATTACTAGTGTTCAAATGCCATTTTGTTTATAAAAATTGCCACGTTTATTTATTTAAGTATTAAAATGATAAATTAAAAAAAAATTAAATTATTCATCTCCTTAAAATTTTAATGCACCTACAGTAAATTTTGTCACAGCACGCCTCTATCTTCTATGTAAATTGAAGCTTCCTTTTAAATTATTCGTATACTTACATAAATATTATATTTCGCGTTGAAAGTATTATTGAAGAGCGTTTTCATTAAACATTCCATTAATGCAATAAGATTAAACTTTGTGTTATTATGTTGTTTATTGTGATTTTTACGTCACATCTAGATGTTATTGTTTAGATAAAATTGTCTACATGTTTCTCAGTATGAATTTGGACTAAACGAAAGTTAAGTTTAACAACCAAGTCATACCGAGACCGGTAGCGGTCGATGGTACCCTTCTCGAAGTTGTTCTAGATTATGTCTACCTAGAACAAACAATTCAACTAAGCCGATAGGAGTATTCCTTTGCCCTGGGCGGCGTTTGGCAGGCTGCGGCGAGTCTACATTTCGAAGATGCTGCCTGTTAAGATACAGTGCTCAGACACGGACTCTGACGAATGAACTAGTCAACAAGTTTAAAGTCGTTCAACGTGCAATGGAACTGGCTATGCTTGGGGTTTCTCTCAAAGATAGGATTAGAAATAAGACTATCCGCGAGAGAACGAAAGTAACCGACATAGCCCACAGAATTAGCAAGTTGATGTGGCAGTGGGCTGGTCATCTGTGTCGCAGTACCGATGGCCGTTGGAGCAGACATGTCCTGGAGTGGAGACCGCATCTTAGCAAACGCAGTGTGGGCCGTCCTCCGCCCCGCTGGATCGACAGTCTACGTATGATTGCCGTTGTAGGCTGGATGGGGATTGCGAAAATCCAGGATGTATGGCGTGAACTTCGGGAGGCCTATGTGCCCAGCAGTGGATTTTGCGGTAGGGTGAACAGACTGACTGACTTCTCTATCTACATTTTTTATATTAATGTATGACAAAGCTGTATATAAATACGTAAAAGGAATCCAGCGTATACTAGTAATTAGTTGATACGTAATAAATTCTACACAATGTAACCTTTGTGTCTCATTTACCTCAAAGCTTATGCAAATGACGTGGCTCTTACACGGCGTGATACAATACTGTTTGTATTTTGTTAAAAGAAGCGACTCTGTCGTCATTTCTTGAACATACGTTAGCATTTCACAAAAAGGAAACGTATGTATATCGCTGCATCCGTTGACACTGTCACACACTATACCAAAACTGTGTATGTGTTCAAATAATTAAAAAAAGTAACTATGTAACTCGATATATATACATATATTGTCCTTTACGTTTTCCAGCACATGGTGGGCACAGGGATGGCGGCCCCGTTCCCTGCGGCGGCGGCGGCTGCGGCGGCAGCGGCGCAGTTCGCAGCAAACGGCGACCTCACTGGGGTGAAAACAGAGAGCGGCTCTACAGCACAGTCACAGCCATCGCTCGTCAAAAGCGAAGGACCACCTTCACAAGCACCGCTCCCGCCCAATAATTTCTCGCCCCAGCCACCTTCACAGGGACACACGCAGAGTTCACTGGATAATCAAAATAATAATTCTGTGAGTACCTAATGGATTTGAAATAATTGATTTTAAATAGTTTATAAAGTATAAAGACAGTGCAATGTGTTTAAAATTGTAAATTTAACATTAAATAGTTTATTGTAATGTTCTAATGCTTGTCACAAATAGTGTTAAAATTATGGTTGTTCTAAGCCAAATAATTGTGTTGAAACCGACTTTAATATACATCGATTAGTAATACAATTAAATACGCATTACTGGTGATAACTCAAAGATACACAGATTTAAATCAAATTTTAATGGAACCACATGACAAGCACCAGGTTTCGATTAAACAAAGAATCATATTAGAAGTCGGTTAAAACCATATAGTAATAGCGGCGCCTCCGTGTCGACAGCAAAGCGAAGGCGAGTCGGCGGAGGAGAGCGCGCCGGCGAGCGCGGCGGCGGCGGCGGCGGCGCACGCGGCGGCGGCGGCCGTGAGCGCGGCCGTGGCCGCCGGCGCCGCGCCGCAGCCGCCCGACAAGAGCCTCGTGCCCGTCTCGCAGGCCTCGCAGCCGAAGCGCCTGCACGTCTCCAACATACCCTTCCGCTTCCGCGACCCCGACCTCAGGAACATGTTCGGGGTACGTACCTCCGGCGCACTGCATGCCTCGATATCCGCTACCTTTAGATGTAAGGAAATTAACTGGATGTCTTTCACATTTCAGCAATATGGCACGATACTTGATGTAGAAATTATCTTCAACGAACGCGGCTCGAAGGTAAGCGGGGCTATAGGCCGATCACTGAATTAAGTGGCCCCCTGAAATCAACGTTTGATTTCACGGAGCCTACTTTAGTGACGATATTTTACAAATTGAAACTAGGAGTAATAAGTAATTAAGGATTCACTAATACGTTTAAATTAAACTAATTATTTATTGCTTCTTTTGTACATTTAAGGGATTCTTTTATCTACTATATATTTTGTTACCGTGTCGTATATAATTTTTTTTAATACTTTATAAACAACAAAATATTGATTTTCTATAGTTAATTGTTATGGTGATACTTTTACTGTTAATTCTTTCATGTAGAAAAAATACATACTCTTTCGTGTAGTAAATTCGGGAGAATAAAGTACAGTGAACAGACTATGTTACCTATTAGACTATGTATAAATATATAATAGGTATATATATGTAACAATGTGTATTCCTGAAATGTACAATGATTAGCGCTACATAGCTATTGCGTATATTATATATGAACCTCAATAAATGCGTTTCAAAAATCGTCGTAAAAAGGTCCATCTTAATAGTCAGCAAAAGCTATCTAGTGCCAATAAGCATTAATTTAATATCTGCTGCCCAAACTAAAGAGTAATTTGGTTTATTGAGAAAAATATTATAAGTTAAGATTCTTGTGTAATTCCTTTTAAAGCAACATTACTTATCCTAGCTTAACAAAAATTAAAAGGCAAATGGGCTTAGTTTCAATAATAATCGTGATTAAAACAAAACTCTTTCTCATAGCATAATTCTTGGTTTAATGTTTGGTGCAGAATCTCTAATTGCATTGTATATTATCATACCGTAATATTTTCTCTAAATCTACTGCAATTAAAACATAGTATGTAATACATGTAACATACTTTTGCACTGAATCAATGAAATAAAAGCGAGTAAAACTATTATTTAAAACTGGAAAGTAAGTTACGTGTATCAATGTCTTAACGGCATCATTTACAGTTTTTTTTTTCACTTTATATGATTCTCAAAAAACAACTCACAGTAAAACCCTACTTATTAAGCATAAAAATAAATTTTACAAGGATTTTTCAATAATTGATTGGATTGAACGCTTTTTCGTGTTTACTGCTTTCCTTGTGTCAGTTTGGTGACCGCCCCTACAGTAGTCCATGCTCGCTCATGTCTAAAAAATATTTTACTCTTTTGATATAATAGCTCCAAGTTATTTTTTCTTCAATGCCTCACATTGGGATGTGCAGTATTAGAGAGAATGATGCATCGTCACTATAACAGCTGATTTTCTAAATCATATTTATAGGACAGCTCTATTATTCAACACTAATAAAGTTGACATCACACAAACTGCATTGCGTTTAAATATTTCTAATTTCCAAATTATTCTTTTCGAATATTCGTTTTTTTTTTGTACCGTTTGTTGCAATAGTCGTCAAAAGATTTGGATTGATGCGGTTGCAGTTTGGGTGATATGATTTTCTGAGATGTTACTCACATGTGTAGATTGGTATTTTTTTCAAGTAATATTTATTTCTTTTTAGTCGTACGCTTCCTAACAAGGGAAAATGATTCATTAGTTTTGGGCATGTCAACTTTGCTGACCCTATGCCGTATTATTAATCAATCGTTAACGCAAACGGTACTTCCTAGAAGTAGCGACAGTGGTGCATCAATTATTATTTCGCTTATCTTGAATGTCATTAGCGTCTTCCTCGCCTATCGGATCGAGTTCTGTGTCTGTGTCTTTCAGCTGCGACTTGTCGTAGTTTATCGCGTCTTCTAATATCGCACCGAACGGGCAATGAGGACAGGGCTTCTTTTATATATTAATGTTAAATCCTTCGGTTATCTGTCTCTTACTTAATAGTCTGTCACTTCTCTTTCTCTCTGTTTTGTTTCTCTTCCCCCGTTCTACTTTAATTAATTCCGTGCACTCAGAACACATGCGATAATAATAGAGCTGTCACGCTTTTATATATGTAAAGCGTCTCGTACGATCAGCGACATGTTTGCCACTTTCACGATTCGTCTCTTCCACTTTATTGTGTGCTGTGCTAGCTGCTTTTTGTATCTATGGGTTATCACCGTGTAATGACAGTAGTATCATACCCAGAGCACGAACTAAATTATATTGTCGAACATTTTAATCAAATTTAGATGAAATTTTACTCTGTTTTATGTATAGTATTATCCTAGCGTTATATTTAAATATGTTAATACCTATCACAAGTAAAAATATATGGCTAACTTATTTATTATCGCTTTTAATTATTATTATTATTATTAAATTGTTGTGTTTAGCACTGTACAATTAATGCACAAATATATAAATATACATGCGTTATAATATAAGGTCAGGTCAGATATGAAGTGCAAATATATAAAGAAATAAATGAGCCACAAAAAATAACAGCTTAACTGCGCACAATAGCTACATTCGACGGGCAATCGATTGTATAAACTATTCCATCATATTCTTAGTAAATGTAGATAAATGTAGTTCCCTTGCATGAGCGATGACTTTTAGATCAAATTGCAGCTAACACTTCTTATAAAGATTACTAGTGTTTCTTAAAATAGTAGTGTCTATCATATTAGATCGAATAATCCTTATGATATTTTTTCGGTATTTACACGACGATACAAACTCTTTCCTATAGATCGAAGTGCTAGGTCGAGCGACATTATATATTAATTTACTGTAATCCGAACGCTTCTGTGTACCCCATTCAGCTAGATTGCGCTCAAACTACCAACGAATCGAATCAATAATATCCTATCGATTATTTCACTAGAATATTTAAATGAATAAAAAATATGCAATGCATAAATGTTAATTTTTGTTGCACGTTGTTTTTTGAGCGAAGCTGTTTTTAATGCATGTTTTGTCTGTCTTGCATGCAGGGATTCGGTTTTGTAACATTCGCAAATAGTGGTGATGCGGAGCGAGCACGAGAGCGTCTACACGGCACCGTGGTTGAGGGCAGAAAGATAGAGGTGTGCATGACTCGATGATACATCCGTAGCACTGTGTAACTTAACATCGCCCACCGCCCACCGCAACTGCGCTCGTCTGCTCTGTAGTTACTGCCATGCTAGCCGGCCGCGCCCGGCCAACTATTAGCACTAAGTATGCCTTCCCGTCATCTAATCCGAAAACAAACCTTATTTATTTTATCCCTTTACTCTCTAGACGGTCATTTAATATGCCGATCGAATGTGAGAGTCTCACAGAGAATGTAGAACGGTCCCTACCATCTCGATGTGACTCAGGTAAGACACCACACACACTATTTAGAACATTTTATACTTCAGAATGAGTACCGACTGTCTCAAGTTAAAGTTACTGAGTACTGGTAGAATTTTGGCAGACGAAGTCGTTAAACTTACAAATACACTCACATACTAAGTTAAAGTACTTTCAAATCGCACCTTTTATTATAACGACTTAAAATGAAATTTAAAATATCTTGTCTAACAACATCCTTTGAATTTTCCTCCTGTTAAATTTTGTCAATAGAACTCTCAATATTACTTTACTTTAATTACTATTAAACGACGATCGGCCGTACCCACACTACTTTATTTTAATTATCATACAATTACATTTAATGATTGTTAGTTAATTTGTTGAGTACCTTCCTAAACTCTTTAATTTTCTCTACGTCATTGAAGGCGCGAAACATTTCTTTGGAAGTGACATTGAATTTATGATGCACTTCTTTTAGGGTAAAGTAACAAGATCCTTACTTTAAGCGTTAAATTTATTCATTAATTGTAACTGATGGCAACATATTTATGATTATGTTACTATAGGTTCGAATCCTATAGCTATCCATATATTATATTCATTTTTCTAGAAAAATTCAATTAAATAATAAAAATCATTGTCATGTTTTGAATAAATTTTATTTTGATAAAATAAATTTAAATTTACAAAAAATGATTTTTTTCTCTTTATCGTCTATTATTTATAATGCGTCTCTGACATGCAATATGTTCTCATATCAGGTTAATAACGCCACAGCGAGAGTGCAGACAAAGAAATCGCCTGCAGTTCCTAACGGTAAGCGAACACGACATCTAATCTATTCCATTTACCAGTCCCGTGATGTAACCGTTAAGAAATATGTATACCATGAACTAACGATGCACTTAACTCCTTTACCAGCAGTATTTAATCAAAAATATTATCAAAACAATTTATCTACCCATAAGTTTGATATATTATAATGCATCTTAGGATTTTCTCTTTTAACCCATCCAGATATTCTGGCTAGAAACGGAACAGTTCCCACTCTGGGTGAGAGCTGGCTTATACACATCGGTGTTGTTCATGTTGATGTTAAGCGTGTTTCCTGTTGGGCTCACTTATACGTCGCTGAAGAAAACGAAAGCGAACTTTTGTAACGATATTCTTTATAATTCAACGATATTCTGTAGACGCTCATTACGCCTTACAGGGCGTAATGAGCTTCATGCCAATTGCGTAACGTACTAACTGACTCGCGACATTTTTTATTAATAGTATTGGTTATACATTACACCATTAACATAAAGTTTGGTATGCCATATACGATTTCGTTACAATTCGCTTCGAATCCGTTTCTCGGCAATGTATATTGTGCCTTAGACCCGTTGGAATGCTCCTAGGTGAATGCTGGTAGATACCGGACCGGAGACAGGCCGACCCGTGCACCCCACGCCTTGTATTTCACATTTCTAATGCCGGGTCCATATATAGCTTTAGAACTATAAAGAATAAAGACTTCTATTATTTAATCTTACGTTTTTATCGATCACAAAACGATTCCTGCACTATTGTACTGCATAATGTTTTAAGTAGCGGGTCAGTGTGAATTCTACGAGCTATTGTCATACATTTTTATCATGTTATTAAAATTATATCGAGGACTGTCTCCGGGGTCTCTGTTGCCTGACGAACACTATCTCCGAATAACAGAATTAGTGGGCTTGTTTAGTTTTCACTTTCATTACGAAAATATTTCCTCTATCTTGCCCTATGTTGGAATGAATGCGATCTCAGCCTTGCACTATCAATATTTTCATTACGTAGTGGAGAATGTCTTCTAGGATTGTTTTCACTTTCTTAGTCTAGAAATATTAAAGAGACGTCAATAATCTAATGTGCACGTTTATTGTTTCAGTGTGTGTCCAGTGGCCCGAAGGTGAGACGCTTTGTCTATTCTATCGTTCGTTCACATCGACCAAAGCTTACGCGTTTACATTATTATAATAACATTCATTCGAGCATGATCTTTTCTTACTTATGTGGTGGGACTATGGTTTATTAGTACTATTGCTCGATGAGATGTTGTATGTGAGAAATCTATTTCGAAGCATTTGTAAAAATCAACCCTAACGGCCATGCTTTTTAGATCAGACTGTAGGTTCTTATGTGTTAATCGATCGCACGGTGGTGAGCATTACGATACTCCTCTAACGTGATTTCAGTCGTGCTGTAATGTGGCATGGCCTTGTCCTCCCGGTAATCCATGTGAATAATGATTATTCTAGCTATTGAAATTGCATTATAGTGCATCGTAAATAGTGATATAGATTTATTGTTGTCTGTGGTTATCGATTGACAATAACGTATTAGCATTTTTGATTTGCATCTAATTCGACTGAATAATATCTCTCAACCGTCACTTTAGATCAATTTAAAAAATGTGTCGTCTGAGTAGGTATCGGTTCGTAAATTTACAAAAAATATTGTACCGACTCGGGGTCGCCGGGGTCCTCTGTTAGGTTATCGACATTAAAAAAAAATAGTCGTCATCTGAGCTCCAACGACGAGGTTTCGATAAAAGTACCATCGTCGACGAGCCGACGACGCCTGTAAAGAGCACGAGCGGGCTCCGCGTCGCCGGCGGCCGAAGGGGCGGGCCGGCAGTCGGTAGTCAGTGTGTAGAGGCGCGATGTGTGCGCAGGGCTGCGGGTGTCCGGCGTGACGTGGCCGTGGCTGGGCGCGGCGCCGGCCGCCTCGCCCGCGCCGCCGCTCGTGCTGGCGCCGCGCGCCGCGCAGCGACGCAGGTACCCGCCCCCCGCACCCGCCCCCGCACCCGCATGCAGTAGTCCTATGTGTGTTGCATGTAGCCCCCGCGCCGCGCGGCCGCTCCCCGCGCGCGCCGCCCGCCGCGCCGCTGTCCCACCCCCTCCAGCACGCCGTGCTGCCCCGCGCCGCCGCCTTCGCCTCGCCGTTGCACGCCTACGCACCGTGAGTACCGCCGCACCGCGCACCGCACACCCCTCCCGCACCGCCCGCACCGCCCGCGCCTCCGCCCTCGATGCCGTGCCCACTATATCGCACTCGAGCGAAGATTAATGTTGTTGCTGTGGCAACGAGTAGGTCTGTTCTAGTAATTGACTGTGTTGTGAATCATACGCGCTTGCAAAAAGCGTTCGTTTCTCTCTCGGTTAATTGCCGAGCATCAAATGCAAAAACTGCAGCCACACATAATGGGCATGACGAAAGATTTTCAAAACCTCTTCCGTAATGTGGCTACACATTTACTATTTACGAAAATACCTATATTTCGGTAATAAACTTAAGTTTAAGGAAGATTAAAACTATTTTTCTAATATGTTATCAATGAGAGCGGCAAAACGGCTGCAGGTGTCATGGCGTCGGCTCTGACGTCACAAAAAAATTTGGGCCTTACTTTTTACTTTACTCTTTGGAGCGCGCCTGACGTATTATGTTATGTTGTGACGTCGTGCGCTGTAATTTGTGTTTCATTCAAAATGGCCGATTGCAGTGTTTTAATGTTTTATTTTATTGAAAATCACAATAATCTTATTATTTTACATAAAACTAAACCAGTATTTTGAAATTTTTTAATATGAGTGTTCCCCTGAAATCATTAAATTGACGATTTTTTATACTGTCGTCATGCCCATGCTCCTTCTCTTAATAAGGATGCGTCAAATTTATTCATACATATCTTCTATTTAGTTGATTACAATCAGTGATTTGCTACTATGCATGATATATGAGGAGAACATTCTGATTATGTCGTCCCCTCTAAAAGATTACAATGGCAAATGTGGCAATAACATGCAAGTACACTAAATGTACGCAAAGTACAACTAATCCGTTTCGAGCGCGAGGGCGATGGATGCGGTTCGGCGATCTAAAGACGGAAGGACTTAACATCATGAATCATGTAATGAATGTACTTCCGAGACTTCCCTCTTTACATCGTATATTCCTATAACCCAGCCGAAGCCTTCGAGTACATAACAAAGCTTTACTACTATACATACAAATCACTTTAAACAGGAGGCGAGGCTTGTCCTTAAATAACCTTCCACTTAACCATTGCCATTAAATGATCCACTGCATCCCGTCCGACTTCATTGGTATGAACAAGTAACACTTTTGATTATTACTAGAAATAACCTTACTTATAAAAACGCTTCTTGATCGATAATAAAAGTACTGTTCATGATGTAAATTAATTTAATAACTTGTAGTACGTAGTCAATTTCTCAAATTATCACCTAAGTATAGAATAATGGTAATCGTACTTCAATCTTTAACTGTATATATGTTTAGTATTTTGTATTGAATGAATTCGTAGTATTGAACTTAATCTAATATACAATTTTTTCATTATAATTATATTTAGAATGTGTTTAGGCTTAACTTACATGCTTGCTAAAACGTTAGCCAATCGAATAGTACACTGATATTCTTCTCTTTTTTCTTTTTATCTTCTTGTAAAATTTGATAGTGAAAAAGTAATAGATTTAAATCCGTTTATGAAAATTTTCTTTTTCTGAATAATAACCGCTAGAAATTCTTCTGCACTAAACTTTGTGTAATGCTTAACGCGTAGTGGTGTAGTGAATACATGTTCGTAAGTAATAAATGTTGCACATCGACGGGGTTGTAAGTTTATAAGGTTCCGTACCCAAAGGGTAAAAACGGGACCCTATTACTAAGACTTCGCTGTCCGTCCGTCCGTCCGTCCGTCCGTCCGTCCGTCCGTCCGTCCGTCCGTCTGTCTGTCACCAGGCTGTATCTCAAGAACGGCGATAGCTAGACAGGTGAGATTTTCACAAATTATGTATTTCTGTTGCCGCTATAACAACAAATACTAAAAACAAAATAAAATAAATATTTAAGGGGGGCGATAATTATTTATTAGTCTCCAACGCCATCTATCGGAAATTAGGAAAACTTCGTCGATAGACTAATAAGTTTTCTAATAGCGGCATAGATGGCGTTACAATTAAATAAATATTTTACAGAAAATTTACTTATATTTAGTTTAGTCAATGGTACGGAACCCTTTGTGCGCGAGTCCGACTCGCACTTGGCCGATTTATTTTATTTTTTATAACATAACTAATTTTTCTATTCTCATTTAAGTAGTATACAACTATATTAAGTTACTATATAATCAGAGTTAGATCACAAATCATTGTTGTACAAAATTTTTTAAGAACATTCAACAAGTTCGGTCTAGAAGCTTAAACCCGTCATTTCTAATACTTTGAGAATGGATGTGAATCAATGGAAGATTTTTCTGCACCTTGAACATCTACCTATTGTGTACCAAATCATCATACACGCTTACTTTATTTTATGTTTATATTTATGAAATATTTTTCACTTCATTATAATAGCGTAAGGGTTGGGTCGGGAACACAGATCAGAAGTTGTTCACTTTTAATTCAATTATCCAGGCTTTAAGTTAATCTTAATTAAAACAATGAGCTTAGTGAACAAAGTGTAAGAAGGTAGGAGGTAGGGTTGTAAAATAATTTAGATATTACATTTCTAAGGAATAATAATTAAATTATTGTAAATAATTTTTATTTTTCGATCCACAGTGTGTATTACGACCCGTTCTTAGCTGCAGCTGCTACGGCTGACTCCAACTACAGACTTCAGGTAATTATCTCCCTACCTATATAGTTTTAATAATAACGATATCTTCTGAATGTATATTACCGAGTCCAATGTAATGTAACGCAATAATAATAAGTAAAGTGTGGATATTCATATGTTAAGCGAACGTAAGGTTTCGGTGACCGTCCGTGTGTTGTTGCAGGCGGCGAAGCCCGCAGCCGAGGTAACGTCGCGACTAGATCGAACGCGACTGTGTTATATCTGTATTCTATCGCTTTCTAATTCATGTCCACCGCGCTAGTACAGTTTGATAATCATTGTGGAGTGAGTGCTGGGATTTTGGTTGCTGTTTATTATATAGAGGTCCCGTCGGTCGGAGTGGCGACGTCGGTCCTTGCTTCCCGTTCAGTTGATCCTTGTCCGGTAGTAGTGTGGTGGGTGCTAGCTCTAGGCGTATGCGAGTGACTTGACGATCGAACGCTCATGGCATCATGCTCCGAGTAGAACATTGAGCCCACAACACCGACATCACTCGACATTCTTGATTACTAACGATCACCAAGTATTTAGTTCTAGTGACACGAGTAATATGCGGTACCTTTGTAGTTAGTGTCATAAGCGCGTATTGTTTCTTATCGATTACGTAATGCATGCTCATCGTTTATCATCACTTTGTGTCGTTAACTGTCGGCAGCAAATACATATTTTTGTTTACGTGTGTTATAAATAGGTAGGGATCCCTAGTACATATTTTTCACCTGATTAGTATCAAGCTAATTTTCCGGGAGTAGCTTCATTTTGATGAGACGAACAAAAAGTTCCTCTTCGAAAACTCTCGATTGTGGTAGATAATAGAGTTAGCAGGAGATAGAGCATCAGTGAGCGTAGGACCGGGATAACGTACCACTCAATTTGTAGGACAATATTACTATTAAATTATATAAATATTTACTAACTAAAAGAAAAAAAAATCAGCTGGTTAGTAATAAGTTTTGATGACCTTACGAGGTCATCAACTTGATGACCTCGTAAAGTCATCAAAAATTGATTTTTTTGGTTCTGATTTTTTTGTTCTAGGGATCCCGTACTAAAAGCATTTGCTGCGGAACAAGTAACGATTTAACGCAAACCTACTGCAGTTCTGTGTTTCGGGAACGTTGCATGATTATAATGTAAATAAACGACGGTTTATTTTATTGTGTTTTTGATATTTTTTATGCATTATTATCGCTTCCTTCTGTAAAATTTAATCATTACTATCGACTTGTTACGTTCACGATAAACGCTCCAATTCATCGATCGGAATTAAAGACTCGGTAAGGTATTATCTGCATACTATCTTCAGGTAGGTATTAAAAACCATTTATATTGAAACATCAAAATTTTCCATTTCCACATCAATTTTCTTTAATTAGAACTCTTATATTATTTACCTATTTAAATATGCCTTTTGTGGGTTCATTGTTCAAATATACTGGATGTTTACAATACAAATCGGCGTAGGTACTCGAAATCGATAACATTTACTTTTAGGGGTTGTCCGTTAATTACGTGAGGTTTCTAGCAACTTTCCCCTTACCCTTCTTTGGTGATATGTACTGATGCTTTAGGCTACCCCTCACCCCCATACCCAAAAATCACGTGTATTTTTTTTCTGATAAATATATTGAAATTTTTAGAATTCTTTAAATACAAGTGTAATGAGATTAAATTTTAGAAAATCAAGCATCATAATATAAATTTCTACCTACATAGAAATCAAGATTGCAGTGTTTGGTGGTCGTTTTTTGGCTTAGCTAGCAATCGCGTGTTCAACGAAAAATCACCTCCTTGTGATTTTTTTCAACCGACTTCCAAAAAAGGAGGAGGTTCTCAATTCGACACGTATGTTTTTTTTTTTTTTTTTATGTATGTTAGCTCAGAACTTTTGACTGGATGGACCGATTTCGATCAATTTTGTTTTAATTGAAAGGTGTTGCGTGTCATGTGGTCCCATTTTAATTTAATTGAAATCTGACAAGTACTTTCAGAGTTATATCTAATAATGCGTATTTACGTGACTACTTTTTCGTCGACCTACGTTATATTATACCGCATAACTTTTTACTCGGTGTACCGATTTCGATGATTCTTACTTTAATCGAAAGCTAATACTTGTCTTGTAGTCTTGTTTAAATTAGATCGAAAACTGATTACAACTTTTTGAGTAATCTTTAATAGCGCGTATTTACTTGAATATTTTTTCGTCTTATTACGTTGTATTACTTGTCGATGTAATTGAAGTCGGTTTTTTTTCGTTTGCGAGCAAACACAATTATTTATAAATTTATTCGTTGCCATAAATATACTACCATTACAGGTTTATTACCCAATGCAATAGTACATATCAAAATATTGTAACGAAACAACCACTAACCATAACATACTGGGTGTATTTGGAACGCTTGAAAAAATTTAAACCTAATGATATACTATTTATATGCTTATATAATGCATATAACCATTTATCTCGGAAACGTTTTTAAGGACATTTTAGGACGTGTATTTTGCGAACTCTCGTTGACCGCGAGACGCGCGACTAGTGCGTGCGGAAGTACGTTGAACTTGCGCCGCTCAGTTGATGGCGCGCATGAACTTGTGGTATTCAATGACATTGGCGATTTTTTCAAATCACGATTATTTTAAAGCATTATCTTCACTGTTTCATTATTTTTTCCAAACCGGATTATACCAAAAAAAAAGTTATGAAAAGAGGCAAAAAAATAATCTTTTGGCGTTTTTTTCACTTGTATCATGTCAGGTCATGCCAACACTATCATACCTCTTCATTTTTTCAAGCGTTCCAAATACACCCGGTATAATAAATAAAGCAGTCGTTTTGAATTAATTCAGAGTACTAAGGTGTGTGGTTATCAAGATAATATTTGTGTAAGAAGTAAGGTTCGAACGTGTTGGGTGTCGCAGGCGGCGGCGGCGGCGGCGGCGGCGGCCGCGCCCCTGCTGAAGGCGCCGCTGACGACGGCGCAGCACGCGGCGGCGGCGGCGGCGGCCGCTAACTACGGCGCGGCGGCGCGCGCGGCTGCGGCCGCCGTCAGCGCCGCGCCTACGCCCCTCGCCGCCGCGTGAGTGCCTCGCCACTTTTTTTTAAAACTAGGTCGGCTAACAAGCGTATGGCTCACCTAATAGTAAGCGGTTACCGTAGCTTATGACGGCACGGCACGACATTAGCCTGCAACACTAGAAGCTTCGAACGCTCGTTGCCGACCCCCCCCAAGAGTTCTGGTCACCTTACTCACCAACAGGAACACAATACTGCTTGGAAACAGTATTATTTAGCTGTGGTCTTCTGTAAGGTCGAGGTACTACCCCAGTCGGGCTGCTCCATATTTTAAGCAGGAAATTTCCTACTGTGCCCTACCTGAGTTCACTTCTCATGTACACACGAACTCGCGATCTGACGGTCTTTGAACTTCAACTTCTTTACACACACTTGACTTGGGGACTTAACTGGTGAATGCGTGCGCTATTAACGAGAGCGCTATGAAAAGTGTGATCTGACGAGGCGAACGGAAGTTGAGAGGGAGATATAAGTTAGATGGAGCTAAAGAAGTTTTACTTCAGTCGTCTGGTCTAAAGCCCACCCTTTTTTATTTGATGTCGTTAATAGAAGACATCGTTTCTGTCATTAAGATCTGGAAGCTGGAACGTCATCTTATCAAAAGGAGTTACATTATAACACAATTAAGTTACAAGTTACCTTTTGCACGTAGTGGGTGGCATTTGGCAAATATTTTTTTTTACGACTACTTAGTCGCAAACAAATATTCAGCTCACCCGATGGTAAGCAATTACCGTAGCTTATAGACGCCTACAACACCAGAAGCATCGCAAACGCATTGCCGACCCCACCCCCAAGCCCCCTCCTAGGTGCTCTGACTGTCTTACTCACCACCAGAACACGTCAATGTTTGAGAGCAGTGTTATTTAGCTGTAATCTTCTGTAAGGTCGAGGTACTTCCCCGTCGGGCTGCTCCAGATTTTGAAAATTATATTTCCCGCTATCGGTATAAAATTTGAGTCCAAAGTTTTGGATTTGTTCGAGCTGAACATATGATATTATAATATGATTAGTGTGATAGTTTTGTTGAAGTAAACTAAATGGTAAATTTTACAATTTTGTAATGAAAAAGGTAATGACGTAATGGCGTCAAAACTTTACAAAAGCTGTGAATCTCGGTTACTGCCTTTAACCAAAGCATAGAATATCGCGACGATCAGACCTGTTGTTCACGTTCACCATTGCTTCCTAATCACTACCTTTCAAAGACACTGTGAACGAAACATCATAGCGGGGCATCATTTTTTACACATATTAGAGACATACACAGAGGAAATTTCAGGTTTTTCAAAATAATTTGTGATTGTTCTCAAACAAAAAAAAATCGACTGTTTATATCCACAATGATAGTACACTACAAAATTACACATTATCAAAAACTACTCGCAGAACTCACTCGACTTTAGATTGGACTACTCGACAAACACCAGCTTTCGAATAAAAAGGAATCATCAAAATCGATACACGCTATAAAAAGTTATAAGCTACACACATAAAGAAACAAACGAATTCTTTTCAATTCCTGCTTATTTGAAGTCCGTCAATAACGATGGACTGATCGTCGCGGGCTTTTGATCTAACCTTAGTTCACGAACCATTTTGAATTGACTACCTCATACCAACTGACATTAAATTTTATTTTGTACAGGTATGGAAGAGAATACGCAGACCCATATTTAGGGCACGGTATCGGACCAGTAACAGGTTATGGGGTAAGAATGATAACGTTACGTCATAATTTTGTAATAGTGTTCTTGATTTATATTTACAATAATTTGAATATACGTTTGTTTCAGACCGCCGTTTACAGAAGCGGATACAACAGATTCGCGCCATACTAAGCCAGTGGAACAAAGTAGGATTTTATTACTCGAATACGAAAACTTCGTCATCTCTACCTAACATGACAATGAACTCTCTTTGTAAACGTACAAAAATTAATTATAGGTATCAGTAATAATAGATCTAGCCGAGTACTACGAGTTTAAGTAAGCTTGGATAGCGGTCGCCGCCGGACGCGGAGTCCGCGGGCCTCGGGCGGAACTTATGAATACCAAAGTCATTAACATTTCTAGCAGAAATAGTTTATTAAGTTGAACTGTATTGTAAATTATGTGGGAAATACACATACGAGTGCGAGCAGCTATCGGAGGTGCGTTCGTTCTTTAGATATTTGTAAGAGTTACTATTTTACTAATACGCGTGGGCGAACTTTGTACCTACATGTTGTTGATGTACGGTATCCTAGAGTAGTTGTTACGTTCATACTATTGACAATAGAACATTTCATCTAACGATATATTTAGTGAGCTTTGCACTTGCATATCATATGAAAATTGTAAATATTGAATTAGAGCACGTTACTCATTTTACAGCATACTTTTAATTTTATAATACATTATTTTTACGCTTTCATAATGTGTAGAATGCAAACAAAAAAAAAACAATTTTAATGAATCGGTTAGTAAATAAATATAACTTCCTAGATTTCATACTAAATTGGTTGAAATACGGTGTGCTGTCCCCTAACTTTGTTTTATCGTGAAATGTTATTTTTGATACTGTGTTTTATTTTATCTGTATTTTATACCCAATATATCCTACATATACATCGTTTGTATTACATATGAGAGTACACTGACCTCCTCCTACATAGTTTCAGTATGTAGTTAGTCGTTTTGTAGTATATTTTAATAACATATTTTACAATGTGGTGCGTATAGATAGCGGTGCCATTTCCTCGGTTGTTATTTACAAGTATATTTTTTTTCAAACGTTACCTTCTACATTTTGATGTAACCACTAATATAATTATAGATTGATAACGAGTATTGTTTGGATCATCGCATCATTTGTGTCAATTTACAATATCGATTTTGGAGTTTTTGTTTTAATATTTAGTGTAACTATATTTATACGAGTATACCTAAATCGATTTTAAATCCAACCGAACTGAAGTTATCCAGTTCTATATCAGATATCTTCCAACGAGCCGTGTGCGACACGATGCCACGACTTCGACAGTCCAAGTCCAAGCAATGCTCGACGGATAAATAAGTATTTATTTCGGTCTCGTTCGCTGTACAGTTCGCTGTCGTTAGATTGGGTTTGGTTTGCGGTCCCCTAGTGAACCTGACCGTTCGTCGGTTTGTTAGTTCTTATATCTAACCTAACTAAATCGTAGACGAGTAATGCTTTAGATGTAGTGTGTAAGTAAAGAGTACTCTGTGGAGTTCTACATATCACTGAGATTTCTCCTTGTAATTATGTTTAATACTACTTCTACTGTATTTAACTTTACAGTGCTATCTGATAACCTTCATTTTATGGAACAAATATGCGTACGGGTCCAACCCTTTAGAAATCGTAATGTTTAGATCTAACGTTTGCATTAGGATTGTAAAATATCGTAACCATCTATGGATTCGCTCAACGTTTATACCAAAGCACAAATACCCATCGATTCATACGTTCGCGGAGCTTTGCATGTCATTATTTTCCCTTCATTAGATTTAATAGTCTTTCAGTTAGAAAAACTTAAGAAATCTACAAGTTGTGCACATAATTCGTATAAAAAATTCTATAAGTAATTCGCTAATTTTAATCGTTACGTCAGCTCGACTATTGAATAGTTGTGTTTTATGTAAAACATCTCTCAGATCTGAAGTGCTAACCGAAGGTCGTTTGATGTGAGCGATCAAACAGTTAGCGTGCGTGTTCGTCACTTTAGTTGTTTCGTATCTATGTTGGTGGGTCGGCGTCGGCTCATGGTCGGGTCACAAGACAGCGCAGGTCCGTCTGCAATAGCTTTAATTACGTACGTAACGAAGACGAGCCGCTCACTTTCACCGATGTATAATAAATTCGCGGTTACTGATGACGTCCCAATGTAGATATCAATCTTTTAGAATTTCTAGTCTTTTTGCGCACAATCGTATAGTTTTAAAGGTGCTCGCTTTGCTCCTACCGGTTATATGTGATAACTACGAAGTACTGTTTCGGCATATCTGAATAATAAACTGTATGTTAACGTTCTCTGTAGAAGTTCTTTGTGTCATATTTTCAATTGCCGACTTGGTATACTTCACTCACCTAGTAGTGCCACTGGCTTTATGTTGTAGGTTTATATTATATCATACGTTACTGTAGTCATGTTGCAGCTTCGAACAAATACTGTGCTTTATTGCTAAATACTCATGTATGAATGTCTATTTTTAAGGTTTTAGTTTTATAGTTTATTACTGATTTTTTTAAATGCAATTTTGTATTGAAGTACACAAAAAAGTACACGTGAATCTTATTGATGATTATAATTTTATATATTTTTTTAAGTGAACAATGTCACAAATACGTGTTAATCGAATTTTTGATTATCTGTTTTGTAAAGCAAGTACACATTGCGTATTTTGGTAGCGACACAAGTTTAGCTTTAAAAAGGCCTTCCGACCGCGTTCTCTCTACAGGTCAAAACTCGCCACGTGTACTTGATCTCTCATCTCTCTAAATCGATGCTGATTTTATAATTTTATTTTTAACTTTTATAGATGATTTTGATGAAATTAAAGTATAAATCGAAATATAGGGAATGAATTATTTAAGATTTTAGGTGTTTCATATTATAAGCCAAATTGTTACTCGGAGAAAAATCTGAATTTAAATGACATATCTGACAAAATGGTTAGTGTGCTACAATAAGGTTTTGAAAAGAAATCATCAAGATCAATGTATTATAATATAATAATCGTTAAATTAAGGATAATATGATGTATTTTGTATCGACAATTGTTTCTCGTTTTTTAAGAGATGTTAAATCAAATCGTAATCGTTCACTCGACGCCGCTCGACACCGCTCGACACCGCTCGACACGTCGGCCGGGTCCGGGCGACCACATCAGTGGCGCGCGCGGCCGTGCAGTGTTAGCGGCGCCGCGCACCCTCGGTCGTGTTGTTAACTTAGCGAGTTTATAAGAATCACTTGTTCGTCAATTGCACTCGTCGACGCTACTCAAGCGTAGTTCCCAGATGTTAGCAGGGTCGATGTTAACGCCTTCGTGTCCAAGTGTCTACCGTAACCGGCGGGTCTGATAGATGTACGCATCGACGACGGACGGCAGACACAACCGCGCACTAGACCGTAGCGCTTGTGGTGAGCTGCAGCCGGTTGGTCGGCCGCCTGTCGCGCGACAGTCGCTCGACAGTCGCCCGGTGTCGCACGGGCCGCAGGCGACCGCGCCGCGATCGGACCCGCGGTTGCGCCCTAGATACTAGTTACCGTGCTCAATTTCCGTATCTGTATGTTGTACGTATAATGTTAAAACTTAAACGTTTTAAAGTTTTAAATATACCTTAAAACTTACGTTCGTTATACCTAAGGGATGTCTTCCGTTCGGCACATTTTATAGAATCGATGCACGTTTTAATCTAGCTCGGAAGCTCAGATCTGGCTGCTGTGCGGTTTTTGTTGTCGAAATGTTTTCGAGTCGAGTGCACAGCGATCTTTCTCGTGCGATTTGTGATAAAGTAATGAATAGATTTTCTTGTGGCGATTTTATCATAGATTGCAGAGCTGATTTTCTCTCCTATTGTAAATATATATTTTTTTTCAAATGGGAAATGTTGAATGAAGTAAATCATTTAAAGCCACTGGCATTGTGTACTCATTTACGTTATTAATAAATTATAGTATGAATTTACATGTGTTTTTGTTTTTAAACTAACCCTGTCTTACGGTGTAATAACAAAGATTAAGAAACTAAAATGTCGATAATAATATCGCACTATCGAGAGTATTTCAAGAGGGAATTCGACATGGCAATCAGTGGCGGCCTTAGGGGGTGGCGAACGGGGCAATCGCCCGGGGCCTCGCTCTTGCAGGGGCCTCGCGCAACAACCCAAACAAATTTAAAATAATAAAGATTTTTAACTGTATTTTTTTTAATTAAAATTATCAAAACATATTGGAATTCGATGACACAAGATCGGATTTCAGTCTTTGCTATTCTTTCAATCGAAAATGACGTAGCTCATTCGCCAGATTATTGTGCTTTAATTAAATGGTCTAAGATCCGGGATTAGACAAAATATTCCCTCATCTGTTAATTAGATGAAACAATTTTTATAGGCTGATTTCAATATTGTGAATTTATAAAAACAGCCTCTGACACCATAAGCCTGCTACAATTTTTTTTAATGTTTTCCCTATCATGTTAATTACATGTAGTAAGCTAAAACCGTTATTATTTTACATTATGTACCTGACTGTAGTAGGCACCCATCTCTATGATTGCTACACTTACCTGCAGCCAGGTCAGTAACCTCAGTCAGCAGTAACCTGGCTATAATATTTAGTCTAATCCCGGATCTTAGACCATTAGGAAAAGTCGAATAGTTTGTCGACAATTTGAAAATGGTTGAAAATAGAGATACTGCTCTTAAAATTATGTGCGATAGCTCGTTGGATTCGGAATGACGTCTAGAAAAATGCTCTAAAAGCGTGTATTAGCACATGCAAAATTGCAAGTTATAAACAATTAAAAAAAGGAAAAAAAATGGCATTTCGCTTTTTGCCAATATTTCGTAAACTATTAATATTTAAGAAATTTCAAAAAAAGATTCTGAGATAGGAGGATATTTCCAATAAAAAACTTTTACTTCTGGAACTCTATCTCCATTATTTATAATTTTAATTTAATGTTGAAAATGGGTCTCCATGTGACATTTTTAGGTTGCGCGCGTGGCACACGCTTCTAGAAGGTTTTTCATTCAGTTATTCCGGATCCAATAAGCTATCACACATCATTTTAAGAGCAGTATCTCTATTTTCGACTATTCAACTTGCCGACTAGACTAGAAGGACAAAGGGCCTCGCAAAGACTTGCCGCCCGGAGCCTCGCAATGGGTAAGGCCGCCTCTGATGGCAATAAATAAAAATAAATGAAGAATTATACATACATTTATGAAAGGTTTTTTAATAACATATCTACAACTTATATTATGAATAGTTTTGATTTGGCGAAGAGATATTTGTGGCGATAAGATTGCAAGGTTCCTTGATAATAAATAGTAATCATTGCTTACTTCGGAATAATTAAAACAATCGGTATGGCAAGATTATCTTGTGTTTGCGATAAGGGCTCCTTGTGCGCCGATTGAAACAGTCTTAGTTCGCAATGTGAATGCATTGCGCGTTGGCATTGTACTTGGTAATGTTAGCTTTACAAGTATAAATATTAAATATGGTGCTGTGTCCGCCATTCAAATGGGCGTCCAAGGGAGGATTCAATCTGGCTACACCCGTGCGAGAGCGCGATGACTCGGTGCAGCGACGAGAAACCATTGTATTTGTAAGTGTTGGCGTTCAAACAGAGCCTACATCTTTTGTTCGTTTTCATTCCTTGAATGCTATTTGTCACGACAATACTCGTAAAATCACTCAGTTGTGCAAGTCGGAGAATAGCATTAATAAAACAAAAGAAAATACTATCGAATATTGAATTTTAATAAGTTATTACAAATTAATGCAAATTTAAAATAAAAAAGAGCCTCCATATTAAAAAAGTCAATACTTCAGAATCGATAACCGTTATTTTAATGAGGAGAAATTTTTGTTTATAATTTTCGTATCTAATAGTCAGTGTTATTAGAAATTAAAAATTCGCATTTGTATTGTGATAATAACTAGCGTGGCATATTTTAAGGTAATCGACATGTCATGTAGGTACTTAATGTTACACACTATATCTATTAGAACTGAACCGTACATTTCAATATCTTATAATTAACATTTTATTACTCATAACGTAGGTAGGTACATGCTGGATATAATGTAGGTGTGTCGAGGAAAAACTTCGTATTTTTTTGTAAAAAGTTGCAATAAAATCTTTTTGGTTGTATTGTTTATAATTGGCTGGTTTTGATATCATAAAATGTGACAATGTAAACTGTGTTTATAAATAAACTAGCTTCTGCGCGCGACTTCGTCGGCGTGGACTCCGCTCCTATTAGACTTAGCGTGATGATAATTATATAGCTTATAGCCTTCCTCGATGAATGGGCTATCTAACACTGAAAGAATTTTTCAAATCGGACCAGTAGATCCTGAGATTAGCGCGTTCAAACAAACAAACAAACAAACAAACAATCAAACAAACTCTTCAGCTTTATTATATTAGTATAGATTAAAAAGTGAAATACATTTTCCCGCCTCTTTTTATTAGTTTTTTGTCCGCCAAAATGGATGAATCCAACGTAGAAATTCGGTAAAGTTTAAAGTTTTACTTTAAATACTTGATTGTGTTTGGTCGCAAACAAAACTACTTCAATTAAGTACATCGAAAAGTAATACAACGTAGGAAGACGAAAAAATAGTCATGTAAATAAAACACTTATTTATTATAAAAGATTACTCAAAAAGTATTGATCAGGTCTCGATCAAAACTAAACTAGACCCCAAGACAAGCATCAACTTTCGATTAAAACAAGAATCATCGAAATCGTAACACCCAGTGAAAAGTTATGCGGTATGCATATAGGTACACCGTAAGTCGATGAAAAAATAATCAAGTAAATACGCATTATAAATACTATTTAGTTGTTCCAGCGACTTCGACCGCGTGGAATAGTGACTTTGGACAGCATTTTTGGATAAATCTTTTGGTTTATTTTGGACATCAGAATAGCTCTAATATTTTGTCTCTTGTCGCAAACTTATAAAACATTCACATAAACCTTACACATTTCCATACAAACTTTCATCCTCTATTCCCTATTGTTATTTTACACCCTTGAAGGTAAAACTTTTACAAACTGTAAATGTTATATTTTTTATATCGAATCAACAGCCTAAAAATAAGTTTCAAGCTTCTAGCTAGCTCTAAAAATGACGATACTTCCATACAACGTTTCATCCTCACCTTTCAACTTCTTACGCCACTTTTTTCGCATTAAAATGTACCCTATGTCCTTTCTCAGGCTCTAGACTATCTGTATACGAAATTTTATTTTAATCCATTCAGTATAGTTTTGGCGTGAATGTGCGACAGGCAGATAGACAGAGTTACTTTCGCATTTATACCTAATATTAGTAAGTACAACTCGAAACGTACCTACTTGTCAGATCTCAATTTTTAAATGGGACCACATAACATGCACCACCTTTCGCTTAAAAAAACATTGAAATCGGTCTACCCAGTAACATACATAAAAATATAATCGACTTGAAAACCTCCTCCTTTTTTGGAAGTTGGCTAAAAAAGGAAAAATGCCACAAAAATTGTGATGTTTATAGATCTAATGCACTAGCAGTAAGAGTAGCACAAAATTGGTTTAGGCGTTTTCAGGCAGGAAATATTGATGTCGAAGATGCATTTCGCCTTGGTCGCCCAGTTACAGATAAACGTGACGAAATTTTTGAAAAAGTGAAGCTAGATAGATATTTGAGTATCTATACTTAATATAATAAAGCTGAAGAGTTTGTTTGATTGTTTGTTTGTTTGTTTGAACGCGCTAATCTCAGGATCTACTGGTCCGATTTGAAAAATTCTTTCAGTGTTATATAGGTCATTTATTGAGGAAGGCTATAGGCTATATATCATCACGCTAAGACCAACAGGAGCGGAGTCCACGCCGACGAAGTCGCGCGCAGAAGCTAGTTTGAGATATAGTTGAAGATCCAAGAATTGACCATAAAACTGTTTCTACCCATTTGAAAAAGACTGTCTATACAAAAATGCAATCGAATTGAGAACCTCCTTCTTTTTTGGAAGTCGGTTAAAAGGTCGATATAATTATGGGTGTTAATAATATATAATATTTAATAATATATAATATAATATAATATATTTATATAATATATTATTTAATAATATATAATTATGTGGGTTTTTTTGATGAATCTATTCCTGGATATATTAATAATTCAATTACTAAATTTCAAAATTCTGTTGACCGTCTCCTTGAAATTAGTTCACATTATGCACTTTGCATCTTAAAATTCTGTCTTTTCGTCCCAAAATTTACATATGTGCTCCGTTGCTGCTCCTTTTGGAATCACCCAGATCTTTTGACACAAGTAGACAGCTTAATCAAAATTAGTTTAGAATCAATTCTTAATATGCAGCTGAACGAGCAATCTTGGACCCAAGCATCCTTACCCATCCGTTATGGTGGTCTAGGGATTCGCAAAATTTCCAGTGTCGCTTTACCAGCCTTCCTATCTTCTGTCCATAGCTCAGCAAATCTCATAAGTAAAATTTTAAGGGCATCCCCTTCAAACTTTGAGATTGCTGGCTTGGAAGAAGCTAGAAACGCTTTCTTAATTGCATGCCCAGGTCAAAATTTTCCAGTTTCTACAAATTCACAGAGGAGCTGGGACGACATAATCTGTAAAGGACAATGCCTATTTTCTATGAAGCCGTGCCCGGGTACGTGTTCAGACAATTCATATATTTAAGTATCCTTTATTAATCGAAAATAGATTTTTAATAATATTCTAAAAGTGATTAAAACCGTAGTTTATACTTTAATTAAAAAAGATATTTTATTTGTATTCCGGGTTTGTGCTGTCAAAACATATTAAATATAAATACCAAGTCGGAAACGCAACTATAGAAATAAACGCTTTTTTTAATTAAATTATAAACCCCAACACGACCAGAAAATTGACATATTAAAGTTTTCTTTATTAATTAAAACTAGATTTTTAATAATAGTCTAAAAGTAATCAAAGCCGTGGTTTATATTTTAATTTAAAAAAAGCGTTTGTTTGTGTGGTTGCTATGACGACTTGCTATTTATATTTAAACTATTTTGACATGACAAACGCGGAATACAACTAAAATATTTTTTAAAGTTAAATTATAAACCACGGCTTTGATCACTTTTAGAATATTATTAAAAATCTAGTTTCAATTAATAAACGATACTTAAATATATGAATTGTCTAAACTAGTCAAAGCACGTACCGGGCATAAATAGGCATTGTCCTTTACCTTTGACAGTCTTTTAAGCTGTAGTACAGGTTCAGCGCGTGCCAGGCTTTTGGCAGTGGGTACGCATGAGGCCGGCTACTGGCTTCACGCGTACCCTTCGTCAAATACAGGAACATTTCTTGAGCCTGACACGCTCAGAATCGCAACCTGTCTACGGCTTGGGGTCCCGGTCTGTGCTCCTCATAAATGTCCCTGTGGCAGTGATGTCGACAAGCTAGGACATCACGGACTGTCATGCCAAAAAAGTGCAGGCCGCTTCTCGAGACATGCCGCACTAAACGATATTATACGCCGGTCCCTTGCCACCGTCAACGTACCAAGTATACTTGAGCCGTCTGGTATTGCAAGAGACGATGGCAAGAGACCGGATGGTATGAGTTTGATTCCATGGAAGATGGGCAGGGTGCTGGTATGGGATGCAACCTGTTCAGACACGCTGGCCCCTTCCCATCTACATGGAACCAACAACAGAGCTGGTGCGGCTTGTGAAGCGGCTGAAAAAGCTAAACAAAGCAAATACAGGGGTCTAGGCTCCGAATATGATTTTGTCCCATTCGGTGTCGAGACCCTTGGTCCGTGGGGTCCTAGCGCCATAAAGCTCTTTAAGGAAATAGCAAAAAGGTTAGTCGACATCACAGCTGAAGAGCTGGCAGCTACCTCGGACAAAGAATTAGTCTAGCTATCCAAAGGGGGAACGCTGCCAGTATCTTCGGAACCTTGCCTAAAGGGACTTCTTTTAATAATATATTTTAATTATTATATTATATTTTTTAAGGTTTTTAGTTTTAGCTTCATTGTTTTAGTATATATTTTAGTTTTAGTATACCTATATGTTTTAGTTTATTAATCAATTTTGTGTAATTTTTAGTTCTATTAGATATAATTTTATAATTTAATGTAAATGTATATTAATAAATAAAGGTACTCGTATATATATTAGGGGTCGTTCAAGTATTACGTAACGCAAATTTTAAAGATTTTTGACCCCCCTCCCCCCCCCATGTAACGCGCCGTAACGTTTTCCTGTACCCCCCCCCCAGCCCATAAACGTTACGTAACACCCCAACTGACCATTTTTACCCAAATGTCACAACTTTGTTGCGAAAACTACCGAAAAGTCGCTTAAAAAATCGCGTTTGCGGTAAGTATAAATATATATATACAAAAAGGGATATAAACGAAAAGGGTTGCCAACTTGGGAGATTTTAGTACACTAGTTTTTTTTTTTATTTAAATAAAAAAACGTTACGTAACGCGTTGTTCGAGACCCCCCTCCCCCCCCTGTAACGCATCGTAACGTTTTACAAGACCCCCCTCCCCCCCTAATTGCGTTACGTAATACTTGAACGGCCCCTTATGGGTGTCACATGAACTCACTGAAAAATAAACCTACCAAAATGGAGGTTGTTTAATGTTAGATAGATGCTATTCAATAAATTCATGTGACTAATTTTTATTTTGTCAGACCGGCACGGCGCGGCGGCGGTAATGGGTCTCCCTAATCTGCCCTGAGAAATATTAAAAAAATTATTTCCTATTAATTTGTTGATCAGAAATGTACAACTCTTACAATTAGTGTAGGTACGACGATGTTTATCTAATATTATTTACTAGGCGACCCGTGCCCACTTCGTTGCGCATTATTTATTTTTATTAATTACTTCTAACGACGATATCTCAAAAACTATTCATCTGATTGATATAGTGTAAAGGGCAATTTTAATCTGCATTAAATGCCTAAGCTAAATAACATACTCATATTTTGGATAAGGATTAATACTGAACTAAAGAAAATAGCTTTGAAAATAACGTAATGTTTTTAATAAATAAATTGAACTTAAAAGTGGTTATTGTAAGCCAACCTTTAGAGATAAAGATATGCTATCGCGGACTTTTTTGTAGCATTTTTATAGATTTTGAATTCGCTAGTACATTACTTAACTATATCTTTGCTAGTTTACGCGGCGTTCGCATGGAAAGCTCCCAGTTGGCGAGATTTTTTGCGACCTTTTCAACATTTATCGCCGTATTTCAGCTAATTCGCATTAAAGCATAATAAATTATACACCTAAACCTTCCTCAAGAATCACTCTTTCTATTGTTGAAAACCGTATAAAAATCCGTTTTTTAGTTTTAGAGTTTATCGCGATCAGACAGACAGGAGGACAGAAAGACGCGGCCGGGGGACTTATTTTTATAATATTATGTATAGATTAGTGTATGTTGTATGATATTTTATTTATTATTTGGAATAATCCGTATTAGGATGTACCTAATTTTACAGAAGAATACAGCTAAATGATACTGTTTTCTAGTAGTGTTCTGGTCCTGTGTTAAGCTAGTCTAGACAAAAATTATACATATATATAAACTTTGGAAACCACATGAATATCCGTTTATTCGCATACTCGTGGGAGACTTTGTTGTTTGTTTGTTGACTGTTGTAACATTTCACAATAGTGACAGTCATTGTCACTATTGTTGTTCGCTCTTTACTACTCGCTGAGGTTTATAAATCCCTGTATAAAACCTTATAATAAACTTAAATGCCTGTTGACGTAGTGAGCTGTGGCCCTACTCTATGTTCCAGGGCTATGGGATTGATTTCCCTCGATTTTGGATGTAACATTAAAATATTTTTTCAGTCGGCTTTTAGCTGGTTAAGCTGGTTAACCTAATAAGGTTGCCTATTTTATGAACAGATGACTATGTGAATGTTACACATATTTAGTATTTATTTATTATATACCTAGTATCTATTTAAGAATTGTAAAAAAAGAAACATCAGTCATTTAACAACAAAAGACATGAAACAAATGCTCGTTTAAGTTTTGGCAAGATTTACATAAAAATGTAATTTTTCAATATTTTGAACCGAATTGATTTTTAAAGAGCTAATTTTTCGTTACCTTGCCGGCTCTTCTGCTAAAGTTACTCGAATAGGATCGGTATATAATTGTGTTTGCTCGCAAACGAAAAAAAAAACCGACTTCAATTACATCGACAAGTAATACAACGTAATAAGACGAAAAAATAGTCAAGTAAATACGCGCTATTAAAGATTACTCAAAAAGTTGTAATCAGTTTTCAATCTAATTTAAACAAGACTACAAGACAAGTATTAGCTTTCGATTAAAGTAAAATCATCGAAATCGGTCCACCGAGTAAAAAGTTATGCGGTATAATATAACGTAGCTAGGTATATTTATACGCATTATTAGATATAATTCTAAAAGTACTTGTCAGATCTCAATTAAATTAAAATGGGACCACATGACACGCAACACCTTTCAATTAAAACAAAATTGATCGAAATCGGTCCACCCAGTCAAAAGTTCTGAGCTAACATACATTAAAAAAAAAACACCTGTCGAATTGAGAACCTCCTCCTTTTTTGGAAGTCGGCTAAAAATCAAACAAATTACCATTTAAAACCTTAAAACAAATAATATATCTTTTTAATGTTATCTATCTTTTTTTCAAAGCGGTTGTGTATCATCAATTATTTAAAAATCAAAGCATTTCATGCTGATAAAATTTTTCACGATAAACGTGACTGACGATGTTACAAAAGATAAAGCTCTTATTAAAAATATATTTGTATTATGTGTATACTATACCATAATTAATACAACAGTTCATAACTATTTATTTCTTATACCTATGCAGGTACCTACATACCTTATACAAAACCTACATTCCTTTTACAGAAATCATTAATAAAATATAAAATTATATAAGTTTTTCTACACAATAGAATATTTATAAGATATTGCTCATAAATATACAGATATCTTAAGACACATTGATTAAACTTTGTACATTTTTATTTGCTTGCTAGGTTTTATTTACTTAAATTAAATTTGTAAAAATTTAATTATACACAAGCAAACTTTTTTGCATAAATGAACTTTGTATGTATAAGGTGTCGTCTATAGGTACATTAAAAAAAATATGAGCTAAACGGAGGTAAGATCTATATCGATAATCATCGAAATCGATAACTTTTTTGTACGATTACATAACCGTACAAAATCAATACAACATAATTATGTAGACTTTAAGTTAGCGTTTCTTTGTCAATAATAGATGTCACCTCTATCCCAACTAGAGATTGCAAACCGGGCCCGGCCATTCTTAACGGGCCCGGTCACCGGACCCGGTACGTAAACCGCGACTATACAAGTTTGGTTGTTTACAGTTACAGTACAACCTAGCATATTACATTTTGCTATTTAGTCAATTAGTAGTAGTACCTAACACTCACTAGTCTAAACTCTTCATAGCCAAAATTTAATAAAAAACATACCTCCCTTACTTTTAGCAAAGAAGAATTTGTTTTGTTACCTACTTTGTTTTGTTAGCTACCAAAGTTTGTCTATCTATCTAATCTAAGAGCTGCGTTATTAGTTTCTTATTAACCGACTTCCAAAAAAGAAGGAGGTTCTCAATTCGATTGTATTTAAAAAAAAATGTAAGTATGTTATATCAGAACTTTTGACAGGGTAGACCGATTTCGATGAACTTTATTTTAATTGAAAGTTGTTGCGTGTCATGTGGTCCCATTTAAATTTAATTGAGATCTGACATGTACTTTCTGAGTTATATCTAGTAATGCGTATTTACTTGACTATTTTTTCATTGACCTACGTTGTATTAAACCGCATAACTTTTCACTGGATATATCGATTTTGATGATTCTTACTTTAATTGAAAGCTAATACCTACTTGTCATGTAGACTTGTTTAAACTTGATCGAGATCTGATTACTGCTTTTTGAGTAATCTTTTACTACTTTTTCGTCTTATTAAGTAGGTATTGTCGATGTAATTGAAGTCGGTTTTTTTTTCGTTTGCGAGCAAACACAATTATTTATTAATATTTTGAAAATATAGTTTTAAAATAATAGACACTTTAAGGAGTAAAGAGAAAGACCTGCTTATTTAAACTTATAAAAATGAATAATTACTAATACTAATGTTACTTTTCCGTCCATAAGTAAAAGTAATCAATTCTGTATTAAGTGCGATTTTGAGACTTGAGTGAGGCTGATTATTGTGACAATTGTTCATAAGCCAGTTTGAAATAAATATTAACCTTGAATCATAGTGTTTTTCATGAATATATAGAAAATGTTCATAAAATACTTTAAAGGTTTCATCGCTAACACCAACCCGGTTGGCAACGAATGCAACGGGCCCGGCCGGGTTGAGAAACATACCGGGTTGCAATCTCTAATCCCAACGTTGTGCTACAATTGCACTTTACATAATTTCATCGACAACCGCATATTGTGCCATTTCGGCGGCGCCTAAACACTGACGGTCGCGGGTTCGATTCCCACTCGGAGTGGATATTTATGTTTATAGATACAAAAATTTATTTCCGGTCTGGTTGTTAGTCCTTGTAGGTCTCCCCACCGTGCCTCGGAGAGCACGTTAAGTGGTCGGTCCAGGTTGTTTAATAAAGTACACCTGATAGCGATCGTTACTCAAGTAGGGAATAGGTATATCCGCCAACCCACATTGGAGCAGCGTTCTCCTACATGCAGAAAGAGGCCTATGCCCAGCAGTAGGATGTTACACGCTGAAGCGTAATTTCATAGCAAGTGTCTCGCTATATCGAAATGTTATACTGTCAAATAAAGAAACGCTTTAACTTATGATTCCAGAGATTTTCCAATATTGTTCCTGATGCTCCAAAAACCGAAAATACTGTTATCAATGGAAATGCTTCACAATACAAAAAAAGTATTACAGTACCAGTAGAAACCGGAGGATCTAGTAAAAAATCAAGTTATATGAGTGTTCAAAGCACCTACAGCAACCACAGGGACTCGGATAGTGAATATATAGAGGAAAGAAAAAGTAGCACCGGCCGGAAGACTGTATCAGACTTAGTTCAGACCGATCCGGAAAGACGTGAGCGAAGAAAGCGAGGTATAATTGCACCGCAACCACCTTTGGAATCTGGACGATCACTGACTGACTTAAATTATGAAAAGTTTGCTAAAGATGAAAAGTAAGTACTAAAATTAAAAATAGTTTTCTAATTAAGTTATAAAAAGAAAAATAACGATTATATGCTAATAATGTTGAAAAAACAATATCAGAATTTAACTAATTTCTATACTTAATATTAAAAAATACTCGATTGTTTTCGTTAAAGATTACAAAGTCAAGATCAATATACGTGTATTTATCAATTTATCAGATAAAAATATTAATAAGTTATTTTTGAAATGAAGAATGCATTCACAATTCAATTACAATTTTATTACGTTTTTCTTATCTTCTGTAGATCGGCGGAACTAATAAAGAAAGCAATAATGGCTAATGACTTTTTAAAAAATATAATGGATGAGGACCGACTTCTTGCAGTTGTTGATGCAATGATTCCTCAAGAATTTCCAGCTGGTAGTCTAATGATACGAGAAGGAGAAAGTGGAAGTCATCTGTTTGTTTCAGCTTTTGGACAGTTCGAAGTCTTAAAAGGAGGTCAAGTCGTAAAAAACTTTGGTCCTGGAGAAGCTTTTGGAGAACTTGCAATTTTATATAAAGCCAAAAGATTTGCATCTATTCGATGTACGTAAATATTTTATTCCAAGATGTGTTCAATCAATACATACAAGTATTATTCTTAAAAGTAAAAATTTGTCAAAATAGTCTAAACTCTAAACTAGTTGAGAGAAAAAAATAATTTTACTATTTTTTAGGTATAACGGACGCGAAAGTATGGACGCTAGAGCGACGAGTATTTCAAAAGATTATGGTACGCAGCGGCCGGCAGGAACAGGAAGATAACATGCGTTTCCTGTCTTCCGTACCTCTTCTACAAGGCATTCATCCCATAGAACTTGCTAAGATTGCGGAATTTTTAAAAAGGGTTTGTTTAAAGAATCAGTGTTTTGTCTTTTGTTTGATAAATTTGCTTTGCTGGCGTCATGTATCTACCTATTCGTTTGTTAGTAATTATTATTAATATATGTACCTAGTCTGTCTAATCAAAAGCCAATTCAGTTATAATTTCTAAACATTTCAGTAATATCAGCTATCGGCTATCGTACTTCTGCACAACCGTCCAATATTATTTTGCATAGCCCATAGCGTCGATGAACTCTAATACTGACTGCCGCGTACAACTAAGAAGAAGAAGAAAGACTCTCGTAGAATGTTTTTTATTGTTAATATTAACCATGCTTACGCGCTCACGAAAGGTATCTATCATATCATGCAGAACGAGTCGATCAAAGTGAGCTACTTTGTAGTGGGCTTGTTTGTCTGTTTAAACAAAGTCAATAATTTAAAAATGTTATAGGAATTTTTATTAACGCGGAACGTAATCTATTACACCTACAGAAATACCTGTATATAAAATAAAGTGGACCGCAAAGAAAAGGGATCGATTAGAAAATCTTCAAGATCTTCAAAAGTTTTTTTAAGTGGGGAAAATGCTCATGGATACCCCTCCGGCGCGGGGGCACCGGAGAGGTTATGTCAGACTCTTACTGACCAAAAACCTGAATGGGGCGAGATGGGGTCGCGCTAGCATTCGCCACCTCGCCCATCTTCAAAAGTACCTGACCTAGTTTTATTAAATAAAGATTAAACTAAAGAATATTTTAATGTAGGTACTTAAATGTAAATAATAATTTAAAAAAATCAAGCTTTTAGCTAAAAGTAAAATAAATAAAAATGCGTTATTGTTTCCTCCAGCTCGTAAATAATGATTATTTACTTTAACAGCCGTAAGAAAACGATTTCTCAAAATTGTTTGTCAACAACCACGCCATATAGCGATCTTCCTGCGCCATCGTGCATCTTGTTCGGCCTATTCCTGGGTTTCGAAGTTTCATTGTATCGCTGGAGCACTCGCTAAACTTTAGAAAGAGTCACCAACAGTTATCGCTGTTTTTCGCTGACTCCAAGCATTGACAGGTTCCTGGTACATTATTTGGGGGTTAATGATTGATATGATGACTTAAGAATAAATAATAAGTATAAGGCCATATTCATAACTTATTTATAAAAACAAAACAAACGCGAAACAATTGATTTGAATTTTTTGGTACTAAATTCATAAACGACCATTATTTTATGTGACATTAAATATTCTTTAATTTTAGACTTTATTTCATAAAGCTGGCTGTGACAGTGGGCAATGTGACAATGGCAATCCAGTGCTGTGACGCCGCGTTCGCGCACCGGTCACTGCACTGGATTGCGATTGGCTGTTGCGCGGGCGGTTGCGGGTTGATGTTTGCCGTGGTCTGGGTGTTTGTGCAGTCCTTGTGGGTCTCCCCACCGCGCACCGTGCCTCGAAAAGCACGTTAAGCCGTTCGGTCCCCGTTGTTGTACATCTGATAGCGATCGTTACTCATAGTAGGGAATATATCCGCCAACCCGCATTGGAGCAGCGTGGTGGATTAACCTCCGATCCTTCTCCTACATGGAGAAGAGATCCATGCCCAACAGTGGGATATTACAGGCTGAATCGTTCATAAAGCTAGGTCAGGCACTTTTGAAGATATTAAAGATTTTCTAACCGACCCTTTTTCTTTGCGGTCCAGTATGTATACCTATCCATAATATACTCGAACCTAATACTAAATGTAAAAATTACAACTAAATAATTAAAAACTCCTGACTTTAAAGTAACTTTGCGATCGCCGGCAGGAATTCTTTTCGGCTGGAACCGTTGTAGTGCGACAAGGTGACCGTGGCGACAAATTCTACATAATTCGTGGAGGCACAGTGGTAGTGACGAAACGGGAAGAAGACGGAGACGAGATACGCGTAAGAACTCTTCGTAGAGGCGAATATTTCGGCGAACAGGCGCTACTACACGAAGACCGTCGCCTGGCCAGCGTCACTGCTCTTCCACCTGGCGTGGAATGTTTAACACTAGAACGCGGGTACCTTGTTTGTATACACATTATTGTACTGTAACTGCTGGATATAGGCCGTCGTAACTGCTGGATAAAGGAATCATCGGCCAAAGATATATAATTTTTTTTGGCCTAAGAGCCGCTGCGCATTGAATTTACAAATGACGGTGTTTTATTTCTCCATCGAGAAAAACTAAATTTAAATTTATGAAGTTCTTGAAAACTAAATTTGAATCTATGACTATAAATATTTATGTAAATTTTTCGTTTCTAGCATTATGTAAACAAAATTTAAAATTGCTTATAATGTTAGAATGCCGCCTTAAATTATGTTATCGTAATTTTGATTATGTGGTTTTACTTTACAGTCCTTTCACAGAATTATTGGGTAATTTGGACGAGTTGAAAAATGTGAGGCATTCAGACCCGAGACCTTCCCAGCAGAAGAAAATATCTGTTGTAAAAAGCGGTAAAACTGATTATTTTATTATTCGATACTAAAAATTTTATTACGTATAGATAAGATTTTTAAAGAATGACTAATTTGAAGTCATAGGTATGAGTCTCACAGATTGTTTTATTATCGCACTTTCATTATTTAGTTACGTCAAACTACTTAAAATGTACTGAAAACGTATTAATTTTTATTCAAAACAACAATCAAAATAAAGTCGGCTATTCTTAGGTCTTTGGTTTTACTGTGACTTGATTTTATAGTTTGTTAGCATAGTCGGTTATGTAGATAAAGATGGTATCTACATAACACGTAAACGAATGTAGTTTTACCATTTAGGCATTAGCCTAAATGGACGAAACGACACGAAAGTAATACAAGTATTAACTTGTATTGCTTTCGTGTCTGCCTGCCTTCTATTTTAATAATAGTAAGTAAAAATTTTAAAAATTAATACCTATAAAATTTGCGTATTTAAATAAGATACTGACGATAGACAACGCATTAAAACTGTATTTATGTCCAGATAATATGAACTTAGGTACATAATATTATCAAAAGTTTATGTTTTCATTATAATTATAAATTACTCATTTACATATTAAGTTACATTAAAATATTATTTTCCATAGAATATGAGTTTGTGGAACTGAAAGATCTTGAGATAATCGGTACGATGGGTGTGGGTGGCTTCGGGCGGGTGGAACTAGTTCAATATAAACGTAATCCTTCATTGACCTTTGCATTGAAATGTCTTAAGAAAGTGGACATGGTACAACAACAACAACAAGAACACGCTTTCAATGAGAAAAACATTATGATGGTGTGCAATAGCAGATTTATATGCAGGTAAAATAACGCCATACTCTAACTATAGTAGGTGTAACTGTACAACACAGATTAATTTCGATAAATCAAAAGTATGATACGTTGTTCATTTATTACATATTATTATACTGAGGAATCTAGTTTGAAGTTGGGAAATATTAAAATAGTACTTACAATTTTTTGCACGGGACTGGGGACGTTTAAACATCGATTGGAGTTTAAAAAAAAATAAAGTTGCTAAAAATGTAATTAGAAAATTTTATTATAAACAAAAAAACCTTTAAGCTGTAATTTTTTATTTCTCAATATTATTTATATGTGTGGTTCAGCAACCACACATATAAATTAATTAATGAATTGCATTGAAATGCATTATTTTCAAGAATTTTTAGTAGATCCAGAGTACCGCTTTTCTAGGGAATCATAAATCTAATGCTAAATCAATTTATTATTCATGCGCATGGGTCTATTTACCCTATGGCCAAAACGGCTATGGCCCGGAGTGGCATTCTGTGATGGGCGGCACAAGCTTGGCGCAAGGGGCGGCACAAGCCGAGCATAGTACCTACGTACTAGGGCTGTGAAAATAATCGATTTGTAGGTAAAGAAACAAGGTCAACAAAAATATACGACGGATACCTATTTTCCTTTTACTCGATAAATGTATGGAATGGGCAGCCGAAAAATTCCAGAATTATCGATTTTTTTCCAAAATGTCACATTATTTCATAAGCTACTTTTGCTTTTTCTCCTTAATTTATAGGGCGCCAAGCTTTACTCGCCCGGGGCGCTGAATCTTAAAATATGCCACTGTACACGCGTCATGATACGATTAGATATTGATGATTGCTACTGATAATTAAGCTTACAACCTTTTTTAATGATATTTATTATAAAAATTTTTAAATCATATCAAATTTTTTCGATCCAGCGGGGTTTGAACCCGCGCCTCCGACATACCGTGTCAGCGCTCTGCCAATGTCTGCTTTGGATCCACACCGCCCCGAGTCGAAATCCTTGATATGATGATTTTTATTTGGTTTTAAGCAAACCTTGGCGTCGTCTATAGCGAGTCCTTTACAGCACCCGTGTGGATCCATAGATCAACTGGCAGAGCGCTGACACGGTATGTCGGAGGCGTGGGTTCAAACCTCGCTGGATCGAAAAACTTTGATATGATTTAAAAATGTTTTTAATTTCTTCATGTGTGGGTAACACAAAAAAAAAGAATACGGATATTTATTATTTTATTAGGTTATTATGTATTTAAAAAGAATAAATACACTAAACACTCTAAAATTGTTATTTAAATTTAAAAGGCATTTAAAAGAGATTTATTTATTTAATTTTCTATACTTTGTATTCAACAGATTATATCGTACATTTAAAGACAATAAATACATATATTTCTTAATGGAGCCCGTGCTAGGCGGCGATGTTTGGACCATACTGCAGAAGCACCGGTACTTCCCCGAAAACATCTCTCGCTTCATGGCCGCTTGTGTGGTCGAAGCTTTTCAGTATCTACACTCTAAAGACATCATATACAGAGATCTTAAGCCGGAGAACCTGATGTTGGATAAACAAGGCTACATCAAATTAGTGAGTTTTAAGTTTAAATATAATAATAAAGATAATTATAATATCATAATTAATGTTATCAGATAAAAAGCGATTGTCATATTGTTGATGCATATGTTCCTCGAAATACTTAAAATAAAAACACTAAGATTAGGTATATTGTTAACTTAATATTTAGCAACATGTACCTACTACTAATCTTATACTATTAAACGAGCAATTCTTGTATATATATATATTCTGAATCTCGGAATCGGCTCCAACGATTTTCGTGAAATTTAGTATGCAGGGGGTTTCGGGGGCGAAAAATTGATCTAGCTAGGATTCATTTTAAAAAAATGTCGTTTTATCCCTGTTTTTAGGCAATGAAAAAATGGCTAAAATATCGTTAGAATAGGAAGGTTAATGTCACAATTGTCATTAAAGTTGTAACAGCTCAGTGGGAAATCGGACGGTCGAGATTGACCGAGAAAACCATGGTTCAAATCTGTCTGAGATTAATTCTTTTTTCTTTTTTTTTTTTTAATTTCACTCGTGATTTTTTATTTAAATAAAAATAAAAAATAAAAATACCGAGAAAAAAAACAAAATAAAAAAATAAATAAAATAAAAATAGAAATACCGAGCTAGGCTCGGTCACCCAGGTACTACGCCGGGGTTTGCAGAGGAATTTGGACTCCTGCGACTCCGGCACGGGCGACGGAGGTGGGCACCGCTGGTTTTTAGTGGGTAGTCCGGCATTGCACCACCGCCGGGAGCCCCACACTCCCGCTGCCCAGCGCGGCGGCGGGGTCAGTGCGTAAATGCATTTTACCAGCGTTAAAAAAAAAAAAAAAAAGGTACTAGCAATAAAACGCCAAAGTCATAACGGGGATAATTTTTATTTCGTAAATAATAATCTAATCGCACTCAATGTTCTTCAGAAGGATCAGAAAATTTTAAATCAGGGCTCCACAATCATCACACAAGCAAAAACGCGTGACCATTACAAACAGATGAAAAAGTCATGAAAAACATCTGTACCTACATAAACATTTATCGTTAACGAGCAGGGCCGTCTTTACCCGGGGGTTCAAGGGGTGCAGCGCACCCGGGCGCGGGGTCCTAGGGGGCGCCGAATACTACAAATTGTAAATTTTATTGACCTCTAAACTCATTTTTTACACCAGAAGGGGCGCGGGCTGATTACCCGCACCCCGGCGCGGAATATGCTTAAGACTGCCCTGTTAACGAGAAAAGAGGCGACTGGTATAATAGCCAGTTGTACATTGCATTCTTAATTTATCAAAATTTAGATTTGAAAGACTTAAACTAAATCAAAAAACTTTTTTTTTCATTGAAGCTATGAGTTTCAACTAAAGAAATGCTCGCTCGCTCGCTCGCTTCAGCCTGTAATATCCCACGGCTGGGCACAGACCTCTTTCCTCATGTAGGAGAAGGATCAGAAGCAATAAAGAAATGCAACTGTTATTATTTATCTATTTATTTTGTAATTTAGTTAACAACTTTCTTTTTTACAGGTCGATTTCGGTTTTGCTAAGAGATTAACTTCAAATAGCAAAACTTGGACTTTCGCCGGTACTCCTGAGTATGTCGCACCGGAGATAGTGCTCAATAAGGTATTCATCTCGTCACTTGAATTCTAGGTTTCATTTATAATATAAGAAGTTATTAAAGGAATTGTGCTCTGTGGTTACGGCACTAAAAATACAGCTACCCCCTTTCTTCCCGTGGGTGTCGTAAGAGGCGACAAAGGGACAACACAGTTCCACTACCACCTTGGAACTTAAAAAGCCGACCGATGGCGGGATAACCATCCATATGCTGACTTTGAAATACACAGGCCGAAGACGGGCAGCAGCGTCTTCGGTGCGACAAAGCCAGCCCTGCGGTCACCAACCCGCCTGCCCAGCGTGGTGACTATGGGCAAAACACATGAGTTCGCGCCATAATGTCGGGCGCGAACTTGTGGAGGCCTATGTCCAACAGTGGACTGTGATAGGCTGAAGTGGATTAAAGGAATTATTCGTCAACCCCATTTCTTTAATGGGTACGGAAACTCATACTTCAAGTACTTAACATTTTTAGTAGGTATCACCATGTCGTTTATTCTATTGTTGTCAAACTTGTTGTATGCACTTTAAAGGCATTATACTAACAATCGTTTATTTCATATCCTATACCTAAATAAAATACTGTATTCGTTTACTATAAATACAATAACCCGTTTGCAAGCATGTTTTTGTCGTTAGTCGTTTGAGGCTTTGAGGGTCGTCTGGAAAAGATCGCTCACAAATCATATTGCACGTGGAATATGTAAAATTTTATACCTACGTAATTTATATTCTCATTCATTATACCTACCAAACAGTAGCACACAGAGCGAATGAAATATTACGTAAAGGCATTTTATCGGCTGCTGTGAAGCGGCAAACGTCACTCGCTCATTAGGTTCCGACACGCTTTTCAATTGCATATAAAATATAGTTTTACAGTAAGAATACTTATTTAATTTTAAGTAGATATATGATGCTACGAACAAAATACATACACGTATTATTTTTTAATAAACTCACTTCCTCTTCGTGACCGATACAGTTAAGTAAAGTTATTGAAACGCTTTTCATGTAAATCATTTTGAGTTACCTATATTATCACAACACAGTCTGTTGAGAAGTGTTGTTTATTGTGGATTATGCAGCTTTCTAAAAGGAGAACGATTAATCAATCAACAACAAATAATATCACAAACATTTCGTCTATAACATGTTAATTCTGGTCAGCCTGTAACATCCCACTGCTAGGCATAGGCCTATTTTCCCATGTAGGAGAAGGATCAGAAATTAGATCTACTATGAGTAACGATCGCTATCAGGTTTACATGATAACAACCGGGACCGACAGCTTAACGAGGCACGGTGGGGGGACTCACAAGAACTAACAACCAGACCAGAAATAAATATTTGTATAAACACAAAATAATATCCTATCCGAGCGGGAATCGAGCTCGCTACCGTCGGTGTTTAGACGCCGCCGACTCGGCACACGCACCATTACACCAGAGCGATAATAATAAACTGAAATAGGGCCACGACCGCGCCGTGGACTGCTGGGCGCTGGGCGTGTTCGTTCACGAGCTGCTGGTGGGCAAGCCGCCGTTCCGCGCGGCGGGCGGCGACCACATGAAGACCTACACGCTCATCCTGCGCGGCATCGACGTCGTGGCCTTCCACCCACGCGTGCCCAAGTCCGCCCAGATGCTCATTCGCAAGTTGTGCCGCGCCGTGCCCGCCGAGCGCCTCGGTTACCTCAAGAATGGCATCGCCGATATCAAGAACCACAAGTAAGACCACTGCAAAAGTTTTAACTTAATCATAGATTGCAAAATTCGCTTACGAAATTTCACGGGTCAACTTAACGGAGTAGGTGTCAGGCTTAACGAAGATGTCGTTAAGTTTAATACCCCTGTAATAGTGACATTTATGGTTATTATCGGATATAAAAACGGATTACGAATGTAGGCGAGATGTTTACACATACTATGTTCCTACCAAACAGCGTGATTTTATCATATACTAGCCGACCCGTGCACACTTCGTTGGGCGTTATAATCCATTTCACATAAGAAGGGTACGGTGAAATTTGATATGTTCCAATACACTCTCACTATTTTCAGCAAATCAGATAAATATAAATGTTTTAAAATCACCAATTAATTTCTAAGGCAAATAATAATGCTTGATTAGATTGAATTGTTGACACGGCACGTCAGAGGGCGCAGGTTCAAATCCTGCTGATTTAAAATCTTTATATATTTTTATCTTTTTCCTTTTATCTTGTCACTCCTGAATAGTGTAGCTTTCTGTTAGCGAAAGAATTTTCATGATCGGATCAGTATTTGCGAAGATTACCCCGTATATACAAACAAAGTTATAAACTTTACCTCTTTATAATCTATACATATAATAAAATGGTAGAAAAGTCAAAACTGTACATTGAATATTTTTTTAAAAGAATACTTGGGATGTGATCTACAATCGATACCGAAGCCAAAAATATAGTTTTTAGAATTTTTGTCTGTTTGTCTGTTTGTCTGTTTGTCTGTATGTATGTCCGGGATAAACTCAAAAAGTACTGCATGGATTTACTTCAAATTTGGCACGAATATTGTTAAGAAGTCGGGTCAGAACATAGGCTATATATTATCACGCTATCACCTACGGGGAACGAGCAGTGAACCTTTATTTCTTCAAATGTATGTCCGGGATAAACTCAAAAAGTACTGCATGGATTTACTTCAAATTTGGCACGAATATTATTAAGAAGTCGGGTCAGAACATAGGCTACATATTATCACGCTATCACCTACGGGGAACGAGCAGTGAACGCACGCAGACGACGTCGCGGGCAGCAGCTAGTATTAGTATAGAAGTATAGATTACGCAACGTGAAATATGTATGGATTGGAGAAATTATAGTCAATAATTTCGGAGTTTGGTAATAAAAAAAATCAAATTCTTTAGCTTCGTATTAATATAAAAGATGTAGGTACACAAAAATCTATATCTTGATCACCATCATAGTTCGAAAGTAATTTTGTCAGATGTTGCAAAATTAATAAGAAGAAAGAAGCGTCAGTAATATGAAAAAAATATATCAATATAAATGTATTGGTGATTGGGACTGTAGGCGATCTCGCCTGCGCCTATTAATCTCCTTTATATCTTCTTTATTCTACGTGACATTGGTAAAATATTCTGTGCTATTTGAATGAAGAACAATATACGAGTATGTTGATCAGATTTAATTATTTTCATAGTTGTAATGCCAGTGTTCAACGCTACAATAAATAAAAAATATATTTGGAAAATTAAAAAGTTCACGCCTCCAAGCACTACTTTAAAACTATTGTTTGCAGCTTATGCTCAGCAGCGCCCTCTAGTAGCTTGTTTAGAAACTAATGATCGACCATACTACAATGTTAGTTGATTTGTTTCTTACAGATAATCAGAGATAGTTCTGATTCATTCACATCACATGATATATTATTATGATAGAAACTAAAAGTAGGTATTTATTGTAAGAAATTAAATTTTTTCCCAGATGGTTCCTAGGTTTTGACTGGGAAGGTTTACGCGAAGGCAAGCTGAAAGCGCCTCTGGTGCAACCCGTCGCCAACGACCTAGACTTGTCTAACTTTGAGAAGTATCCCAAAGACAAGTTACCGCCAGATGAGACCTCCGGGTGGGATATCAACTTTTAAGCAAACAGTCTATTTATTATTGTCTTGGATAAATACTTGTAGGTAATTAAATAAAAAATGTATCACTTGAATCTTCGTTTAATTTACTTGTTACGTCTACTTATCTACACGATGAAACAAAAAACATAGATATCATATTGTATTATACTTTACACAACACTACACTATTACACAATATTATTACTTTATCTTTGACAAGTAGGTACAACATTTTAAACCGACTTCTAAAAAAGGAAGAGGTTCTCAATTCGACTGTTTTTTTTAAATGTAGGTATGTTACCTCAGTACTTTTGTATTTACTTGACTATTTTTTCGTCGATCTGCGTTGTATTTTACCTCGATAACTTTTTACTGGGTGAACCGAGTTTGATAATTCTTTTTTTAATCAAAAGCTGGTGGTTGCCATGTGGTCCCATTTAAACTTGATCGAGATCTTACTAGTGATTCTGATATCTCTAATAATTAATGCGCATTTAGTGGACTATTTTACACGCTTTTTTTATTATTATTAGCTGCACCTGTATGTTTTGTATATGTTTGTAAGTTTTGTAACTGACTCCTTTGGACTTCATTTTGACCCACTTCAAAAGTTCAGATTTATAGTAGACTTATCGAGGACCAATGACAATACACTAATTTGATAAGATTATTCCTTTTTAGTTTGGTTTATTTATAAAAGCGTGTTTTTTAGTTTTTCTTTTTAACTATTATCTATTATTTCGTCACCTACGTTGTATTACTGGTCCATGTAATTCAAGCCGGGTTTTTTTTTCGTTTGGAAAAAAACCGGTTGAGGAAGTACGTCAACCTTACAGAAGAATAATTTTCTCATCATTCCTATATCTATGAAGCTTAGTAATCATTTTTCAAATAATGTTGTGTTTCTGTGGTAAGTAATGTAGCCAACACTCCGAGGGAGGGTGAGGGGGTAGAGTCGGCAACGCGCTTGCAATGCTCCTGGTGTTGCAGGTGTCTGGCAGGCAGGTGGTAGGCTACGATATCCAATGACCATCAGACGAACCGTACGCTTGTTTGCGACCTTTGCAAACTTTAAATAGCCAATGTCAAAACTTATCTCATTTTACAATTAAATCATAGCAGTAGTGAACTTGGACTATAAATTAACTGTTAAGTAGAAAAGGAGGGCATGTTCTACATGACAAGTTAAAATGTAGGTTACTGGACGACCTCGTACCTACTTTCTGTTCCCCCGCCGTCATCATCACTGTATTAGGCATAAAAGTATAGAGGAGAACGATAAGCAACTATTGACAATTAAGTTAAAGATAAATTAAATAAGGAATTATTACAATGATCTAATAGGACTCCCAGCCTTCTCATAAGCATGGCGGAAATGATTCTCACTTGATTTTATTCGAATCGAATTCGAAATACTCATAGAGTAATGTAATGTTACGTTATGTTCGTTGTTCAGTGCTCTGCACAGAATATTCATATGTGTGAATTGAAACGGCTCCAGTCTCTCGCGTGTGCGTACGGAAGGCTGCCGGGTGCCGTTGCTCGTATACACGCACTCAAACGTCTCGAACTTCGATCTTTACGACACAATCAACTCATTCAACGAAACACTATTCGACATGCCATCATATCCTACATAATCATCTTGAAACAATGAGGAACCGTTGAAAAATATTATAATTTATTCTGATCCTACAGTTCGGTCTCGGTATGTGAAGTCGCTTCAATCGGCGTTCAAAATAAATGTGTTTCGCATATAAATTGTGGTGGTGGAGTGATATTTTTCGTTTACTTCATTTTGTGCGTGTGGATTAACGACAATTTTAAACGATTTGTATTTTTCCCACGGTATGTACCGACCACTTGGTTGCAATTATCACAGAAAATTTAAAAAAAAAATACTGCGAAGAATTAAGTTAAATATAAGTGTCAGACAAAATTATTGACACTGTTTTTATGTTTTTATCAAACCATCAAAACTTTGTTTCAAGGACAAAACAATCAAAAAAGAATTCACAGCACAATAAAAGACATTTGTTATGACTGTCTTTTGAAGATGTATTGTTTCCATCAGCATTATCAGGATGTTGACTAGATCAGGGCCGGACCGTGAGGTCAGGGAGCCCTGGGCTATAATACTAATTGGGGGCCCTGGGCTAATACTAATTAGGGGCCCACCAAATTTGACCACGATTGAGATGAATGTGTATAATAATGGCAGCCGAACATTTTTACTGTTAGTTCGAAGTAATATAAGAATAAATAATTTAATAAAAATAATTATAGATTTTTTCGCATTTTCGTCTATTTTTGACTTTGAATTGACTTAGCTGGGGACCCCTTGAATCCACGGGACCCTGAGCTGAAGCCCAAAATGCCATATGGTGGATCCGGCCCTGGACTAGATGCATTTTTATACATAAATACTTCGCAATTTCGTATCGTAATAAACTAACCGAATTTCTTTGGGTTATTAGTTGAATAAACGGCATCCAAAAAATATTGACATTACAAACATTTACCCCCGACAACCTAGATTAAGTTGCTAAAGCTATTTCTTTATTAAACACTCCTACGTCGCCGGTATTTCCTATTAACAAGTCAAAATAGCCAAAAAATTTTAAACTATATAGATTTATCTAAAAAAAATATAACGATTCAGCCTGTAATATCCGACTGTTGGGCATAGACCTCTCCCCATGTAGGAGAAGGATCACAGCTTAATCCACCACGCTTCTCCAATGCGGGTTGGCGGATATGTTACCTACTATGAGTAACGATCGTTATCAAGTGTACATGATAACAACCGGGACCGACGGCTTAACGTGTTCTCCGAGGCATGGTGGGGAGACCCACGAGGACTGCACAAACACCCAGACCACGGCAAACATCTGTAAGGCCAATACAAATCTTTGGCATGAGCGGGGATCGAACCCGCAACCGCCAGCGCAACAGATACAATTCAGTGCTGCGACCGTTGCGCCAACGCAACTAAAAAAATATAATTCTCAAAAAATACAATGTCAATGGACTTTTTATCAATGCAAAGTAATTAGATTTATTTCAACATTTGTGTAGATAAGAATTTAGTACGTGTAATAAATTCGAGTTTTCACCGCTAGCTTGTGTATATCACTATGTTTAGTACAATTTTGAAACAACAATTAACTAGGTTATGTTATTAGTACATAGTCGACTACAAAATTGTCCTAAACAATTAAACATAGGTAGTTACACGTGTTAAGGTTTCTATGATGTTACGAATCTAAACAATAATTAGTATTCAAATAAACTTATCTTTTGTAAATTTTGTGTGCTACTAACATAATTATATTGAAATCTGATAGATTGTGGCTACACTAGATTTGTTTCACCTGCCTATCACGTTCGCACACTTTCAGTTATTGAATACTCGTTGGAAAGTTAAAATACTTACCTTATCAAATAGTATTTAAAATACTTTTACATTTTATATTCATTAAATGAACAAGAAATAGATGTACTTATAGCAAAAATTTTACTTAATATTTACATTTAAATATTTATAATCACAACGGCTTAATTTGTTTAAATGTAGAATGTTTTAACACGTTTTTTAGGGTTCCGTACCCAAAGGGTAAAAACGGAACCCTATTACTAAGACTTCGCTGTCCGTCCGTCCGTCCGTCTGTCACCAGGCTGTATCTCAAGAACGGCGATAGCTAGAGAGTTGAAATTTTCACAAATTTTGTATTTCTGTTGCCTTACGTACGCCATGTCATCAGCCCTTGTTCTTATCACAAAGACCTGATAGTGAACACTATCACTAAATTGGGATTTTCTATCCTAAAGCTAAATCGTAAAGTGGCTGATGATTAGGCATCAGTTCTATTTTATATAGAAAATGCCCTTCATCTATATACAATAAAACTTAACAAACTTCTTCAGTTGTATGTGAGGTTTAAATATTTTTTATCACACCGATTAACTATAATTTTTATCTTGAAAGTTTACGGCTCAGCCACTTCCCAATGACATCATTTGTTTTTGGTTTTTGTACGTAAAATGAACATCATATGCTTTAAACACATGTACCTATACCTAAAATAAGATATTATGTAGTTCAGCTGAAGGATTCGTTTATTTTAACGCTCTCATGCGTACAGTTAGAGTACATTTTCTGTATCTACGAATTGCATGTCTTAGGTATATATCTGATAATATCACACTACCACTTTACAGTTTATTAGAAATAATAAAATATCAAATAATATTCGAGATTACAACAATTGAAACCGCGATGAAGTTTTTAGTAAAATGGGAAGTCAAAACAAATACTTCACTTAAAAATTCAGCGCTACTATAAAGCAGGCTTTGAAATTGCGACCTATCGATTAAGATTCACGGTCTCCATCTGTGCCAGCTCGGCTATCATAATAAATAAAAATGTATATAAATAAATATTTTTACCAAGATTGACGGAGATGGACGCAGTATGTGAGCCCAACGACAAACTATGCCGAGCCTATGCACTCGCCGCAGCGCTGCAATCTCTCAACCTCTACTGTGCTACCATCTCGACCGCCCTCATTTGCTGCTGCTCGAAACAGCGTCCTCGTTGGTTTGTAATTAGTACTTATCAAACAAACTTTCATCCAATTAAAAAATGAGAAATATTAATAAAAACAATTATACTGTAGGTGTGGTGTCCGATGGCGAGGACAAAATATAAGAGGAGTAGCTAGTATACTCTTAGGCGTAATTTGGTGTTGCGGTGCCGCAGCAGCCACTCTCCGTCCGGGAAACACCGTACGACTTGTGGCTGCACTAATGGATCCTTTAGCTTGGTTGGCCGCTGCAGCTATGCATGTCACTTTATGGACTAGACGCACAACAGCTCCGATATTATATTTAGCTATATATTGGCTATTGACGTCTGCCTCATCAGGAGCAATTATACATAATTTCCTGCTGAATGGAGCTTCTCACGATTATATTGAAGTATACGTAAATGGATTTGGAATGTTTTTAGCGTTTATTATGTCTGTAGTGGATTGGCTGTGCTTTTATGATGAGGTAAGTATTTTGAAAACTAGTTTGTCAATATTGATAAAATAAAAAGGAACCTTTGTTTTGGTTGTATGTTCGAACGCGGTAATTTCGTGACGCATAAGACCGACTGAAAATGGACGTGTTAGAAAGCCTGTAAAAGAAAGATGTATGCTATATATACCTACCTACCTACCCAATACTTTTAGAACAGTCTCCAACTCGCCATAATAGTATAAAGCGTATTATGATTATTATCGTAAAAGATCTTCTAGTAGGTAAATTAAGGAAATAATAAAGGCAATATAATATAACTAGCTTCTGCGCGCGACTTCGTCGGCGTGGACTCCGCTCCTATTGGTCTTAGCGTGATGATACATAGCCTATAGCCTTCCTCTATAAATGGGCTATCTAACACTGAAAGAATTTTTCAAATCGGCCCAGTAGAACCAGAGATTACCGCGTTCAAACAAACAAACAAACAAACAATCAAACAAACAAACAAACTCTTGAGCTTTATATATTAGTATAGATAAAGGAAATTAACTATTTTGCTATAATTAAATAAATAAATAATATTGCGTTAAAGAGCACTTTTATGCAAAAACAAAAATCCAATTGCTTGTCCCGTTTGTTAGCCCGGGTCTTTTGAGCCTTATTTAAGCGCTAATAAAAATTTATACAAATTTTTCCAAGGTAATGTATTCGAAGATGTAAATTGATTCACAACAATATCTATCTACCGAGGCAAATAGGAAGGGCTTTAGAACTTTAAAAATAATAGATGCGTGCAGTTGCATTGTTGTAAAAAGCTTCCTCTCAAAATGCCAATGACTCACAAACTCGACAAATACACTCGTATTTTGCTAAAGCAGTTACTCATAGGGGTTAGTCTAGGCGCCAGACGCCAGCCACGAGACGCACGTCTGGCGCCGCTCTCCGTATAATTTTCTCAACACGTGTTTTATGATTAGATCTTGAAATTTCACGAAATATTGAGAATATTTCATAAATATTGTTTGAGAATATTTTATCGCTTCAGCCTGTACCTAATATACCACTGCTGGGTATAGGCATCTTTCAATGCGGGTTGGCGGATATATTCCCTACTATGAGTAACGATTGCTATCAGGTGTACATGATAACAACCGGGACCGACGGCTTAACGTGCTCTCCGAGGCACGATGGGGAGACCCACAAGGACTGCACAAACACCCAGAGCACGGCAAGATGTTTGCCGTGGCCTGGGTCTCACACGACAAACATACCTATGTCCAATATTACAAATGTTTGTACTGTGTGAGGATCGAACCCGCAACCGTCAGTGCAACAGCCAGAAACCAGTGATGTAACCGTTGCGTCAACGCGTTGTTGAGAATATTTTATAACACATTAAATAGTATTAGGTATATTACTTTGTCGAGACCTGGGCTGTCTTGGATTCTCTGCAGAGAAGTTATATCGACCGGCGATATATCGAAGTAATGAGATGTATGTACGGTAAGACAGAGAGATGTCGCCGAAACTGTTTACCACTGCGCTGGAGGATGTCTTTAAGACCTTGGATTGGAGGGACGAGGCATTAACGTCAACGGCGAATACGTCTCTCACCTTCGTTGCGCCGTCGATATCGTCATCTTAGCGGAGACTTTGGAGGAGCTAGGCTAAAATGCTGGGCAGCCTAAATGAGTCCTCACGAGTCGATCTCGGTAAGAATTTGGACAAAACGAAAGTTATGTTTAACAACCAAGTCATACCGAGGATGGTATCGGTCGATGGTACCCTTCTAAAAGTTGTTCATGGTTATGTTTATACCTAGGCCATACAATTCAGCTTGGCCGAAACAACTTCGAGAAGGAAGCCGATAGGAGGATTCTTCGTCGAGTCTTCACTTGAAGACTCTGTAATGCTTGAAGACAAGTCTTCGATCAATGCGTCCTGCCTATTTTAATATACGGTGCCGAGACGTGGACACTGACGAAGGGACTAGCTTACAAGTTTAAAGTCGCTCAACCATTGGAACGCTATATGCTTGGGGTCTCTCTCAAAGATAGGATCAGAAATGAGACTGAACGAAAGTAACCGACATAGCCTGTAGAACAAGCTAGTTGAAGTGGCAGTGGGCTAGTCACCTATGTCGCAGGACCGATAGCCGCCGAAGCCGAAGTGTCCTGGAGTGAAGACCGCATGTTGGCAAACGCAGTGTGGACTGCAATAGGCTGAACTGACTGATAATATTATGACACGAAAGAAATTTTTGTTTTCAGGTTACAAAGCGTTTACCCAGACGTCCAATAAGTTTAACAGAGACTAAAACAACGTTATACTTATATAACGATACACATTTTTATTCAAGAATAACCTTCTTTTGGTTAAACTCTTTACTATACAGAGGTTATCGATCAACTTCAGACAGTGAGAAGATTGGAGAAGTACATGAAAATGAATCATCTAAAATATATTATAAAAAAATAAGGAACTTTTACAACAATCAAAAGGTATTGCTTCTAATATATGTATAGAACTAGCTGCAACCGTATAACGTATGGGCAGTTGATTTAATTTTTATTTTCTGTATTGCATTGCAGGTCACAAATAAAAACAAGTGTGTTAGCATATGGAAATGTTACAGTCGTATGGTGTGGCCAAACTTCTATATAGCGGGATTATTAAAAATTTTCAGCGATTTAACGAGCATTGTCCCTGCACTTGGCTTAGCTGTTTTAATTAGATATATTGAAGGTTTAAATGTAGTTTATAACATGGAATCTGAAGTAACTATCGAAGAGTTTTTCTCCAATGGCTACGTAATGTTACTTATTTCAACGTTAGCGCTTATTGTTCAAGCTTTATTATCACAAAATTCTACTCATTTACTTATGGTAGAAGGTTCTAGACTTAAAATGGCTCTACAGGTAAGTTAAGCATAATATAATTTGTAAAATTAAGCTGGAATAGAATTTAAAAAATCATACATTAAATTTTAATTTATTTTTAGAGCTTGATTTACGATAAATGTACACGCTTAGCAATTTGGTCTGCAGACACTGACGTAAACGATGAGTCACGTTTACTGCCTAACCCGGAAGAAGATGCTAATACGCAATCAGGACTTCTTACGAATTTAATATCTCAAGATACCTATAATATCATGTCATGCGTATGGGTTTTCCACTACACGTGGGCCATTCCTCTGAAGGCAAGTGTAGCGATGAAGATTTGTTTCAAATATTATGTTGTGAACGGATGCAAAAAAAGGAAAGAAGGATATTTGTTTCATTGTTATACCAATAAGTCATGTTAGAGTTGGAGCATTGTTCTATGTATTTTTATCGCCATTAATTAATGTTCGCAGAAAGAAACATAAAATAAAATAATCCTGTTAGTTCTAAATTTATATTCAAGTCGTAAGGAAGTTAAGATTCATAATTATTTTTTTCAGGTGACTATTATATTGTATTTAGTATATACAAAGTTAGGTATTAGTGCTATTATAGGCTCAATTACAAGTGTATTGCTTATAACACCACTGCAACTGTATATAGGAAAGAAAATCTCAGAAAATTCTAGGGACATTTCCAAATGTACGGACCACAGAATTTCAAAAATATCAGAAATACTACAAGGAATGAATGTAATAAAGTTGTATGTATGGGAAGATTTATTTAACGAAAAGATATTGCAGTTTAGAGAAGTTGAACTAAAGCTTCTTAATAAAGATTCCATATACTGGGGACTATTAGGTATGTAGTTAAGTGATATCTTTATGAGGTTTTAGATTCAATTGTAACAATATATATACTACCATTAAACATTACAGGTTTTACGACACAAGTTTCCGGAGCGCTCATAACTATTATCACGTTCACGACACAATATTTTCTCGAAAACACTAGTGCCCTAAACGCAGTTAATGTATTTTCTGGACTAGCACTCTTTAATCAGCTGACTATACCGCTGTTGATATTACCAGTAACTATATCAATGATGATACAAGCAACGGTACGTAAATGAATTGATGTAATTATTTGTACTTTACCTACAAATTATTTAATTTTCTGTGACGTTACACGTAAATAAAGAATGTCTCGATGTTTAGGTCAGCACAAAAAGGATAAATGATTTCTTGGATCTTCCAGAATCTTACAACACACAAAATGACATCAATGATGATGATTCATATTCTAAGCAGTCCGCGGACAATTCATATGAAGCTTTTCTTGATGTTATTCCAGAAGATAATACTGTCTCTGAAAGGGAAGAATTGGATGTTAATAATTCACAAGTTGTTCAAGAGAAGGAATTTCTTGTAAGATTTAAAAACGCTGTTTTTTCTTGGAAAATGAAGGAAAACGTTTGGCTTGAAGTCGATGATTTAGAAATCCCAGCAGGTAAACCATTTTATTGGATATATTTATTTAAATTCTTGTTAGTTTTATGGTAAAAAATGTTTTAATATATAACATACCTCACCCTCTCAACACCCCCAGCATGTTTATCATTGTAACCACTTTCTTTTTTATAATTGCAATATAAAACGCTCCGTTAGGAAGTAATCGTACGTAATACATCATATTACACTTCTATTTTGCTTCAGGAAAATTAATAATGGTTGTCGGAGCTTCGGGGTCTGGTAAATCTTTGTTGCTTTCCGCAATACTGGGAGAAATGTATCTGGAAAGAGGAGATGTTAACATAAATACGTGAGAATAGTTTATTTTAATATATGTAATCAAATATCATAAGAAGATTAATTAGAAAGGAAAATAAAAATTAAAAATAACAAAATTGAACAGAAAAAATAGAAATCTAAAATGACACTGAAGCTTGTACTTTGTAATATGAAAGGAATGGAATAATAGTAAAAATAGTAGCAACAGTTTAACTGAGGTAGGGCACAGCAGGAAATTTCCTGCTCAAAATATGGAGCAGCCCGACTGGGGTAGTACCTCGACCTTACAGAAGACCACAGCTAAATAATACTGTTTTCAAGCAGTATTGTGTTCCTGTTGGTGAGTAAGGTGACCAGAGCTCCTGGGGGGGATTGGGGATAGGGTCGGCAAAGCGCTTGCGATGCTTCTGGTGTTGCAGGCGTCTATAGGCTACGGTCTTACCATCAGGTGAGCCGTACGCTTGTTTGCCAACCTAGTAACATAAAAAAAAAAAAAACATTTTACAAAACCTAATATGAAATTATAGCCACTCTATTTATATGTATGAATAAGATTTCAAATTGAGTTATTTACGTACGCCTATCACGAATACAAACCCTGAATACATAAAATTACTCCATATACGATACAAAAGGAAGCGATGTCAATTTGAATTTTAGATTCACATTTTAATTCATATTTAATAATTTTCTTTTTGTCGATTTAGTAGTTGTACAATGTGGTACGCCGGACAACCACCTTGGATTCTCGAAGATTCTATACGTGAAAATATATTAATGGGTAGTGTGTGGTGCCCGAAAAGATACGCACGCGTGCTACGTACCACTGGCCTTCGACCTGACTTGAAGCTCTTACCGGGTGATCATGACTTTAACTTTTTAAGCTATGATAATAATGCATATCTTTAACATTAATAGAACTTTACATGTAACATCAAATTGTAGAAGGTGATAACACGCAGTTGGGAAGTTATGGGACGCCATTGTCAGGAGGACAGCGCGTTCGCTTATGTGTTGCACGTGCTTTGTACTCACGAGCAAAACTTATTGTACTTGACGAGCCACTTAGTTCTTTAGATGTATCGCTAGCACGACATCTAGTCGCAAAGGCGCTTGTACCAGCGGCGCGATCTGGTCGTACAGTCCTATTAGCCACTAACAGACTGGAGCTACTACATTACGCAGACATTGTAAGATACGTTTACGAAGAAATAACTTTCACCAAAGTTACGGTTATAAATTATTCTCTTCTCGCAATGATTTTTAAACTTTGTAGGTGATAGCGATGGGAGATGGTCGTATAAGTGAAGTTGGTCATCTAAGTACTACACACGAAGGTATTATCAGCCAATGGGCACAACTAGCAGCTGAAGCTCGCTCAGCATCTGGGAGGACCGCAGCGTGTCCATCTGGCGGCACTCTGCGCGAGCGATCACAACTTCTTCGTGCCATAAACCGTTTACAGTTTCGGAGAAATGTGTCAGATGATGCTTTGGTATGCTCTCAACAAAACATTATCAATATTTTTTTTGACGTTTCTATTCTACAAAACATTCACTTAAAAATAAGTTACATATGCATTCAATATTACTATGTCAGCAAGCGGGCGTTAGCGAAGTGGCTGGAGCTCATCTTCTAGCCGAGGTGCCTACGTTTACTGGCAGCACTTGGCGTAGTACTGTAAAGCGAAATCGGCCACTGCTGTCACGCCAGGTCTCGTCCCCGCCTCCATCCATTCGCTTCAAGTGAGTTCTGCAAGAAAAATGTGTTCTTTAATACAAAAAGGGGTTCTAAGATTACCTACTTATTATTTTGTTTAAGGTGGTATCGTGATTTTCGACGAGCTGTGAGTGCAGATGAAGCTAATGAAGTATTACAACGAGAAGCAAGTTTATTGCGACGTCTTTTAAGCCGCCGACCGAATCGAACAGTACCAGGGTAGGTAATAGCAATGATTTAGACAATTCACTTGTTAATCCCGCGCAAGTTCATTTTTCGAACTTTGTAGTTATTGCAACATTTCAACGAACAAATCGCAAACATTTTACTTTGCGGTTGTTGTAAGTACCCACGATGTGCGGATACGATGATTTGTTATTTCACAAAAACGATAACGAAGATTTGTATCACAAAAGTTACCTAAAAAATTGTAAAAAAATATGAAAAAAAAATAGTTTTGCTTTGTGTAAAAAATAAAATAAAATGTATGTAAGGGGCTGTCTCCACGAGCGAGCGTATCGCCGGCGATACGCTCGCTCGTGTAGACAGCTCCATAGAGAGTGTATAGAAATAGGTGGCACGACGATACTATCGCCGGCGATACGCTCGCTCGTGGAGACAGCCCCTAACTTATATGTTCTCTCTTTCTCTATATCCATAAAATAGAATGCTATAGTATTGGAAGTAGTCATTTCGTATCAAGTAAAGTCACCAGTATCACAGCTAAATAATACTGCTCTTGAGTAGTATTGTGTTCCTGTGGCGAATAAGGTGAACAGAGCTCAAAGTTCGGCAACGCGCTAGCGATGCTTCTGGTGTTGCAGGCGTCTATAAACTACGGTAATCGCTTACCATCAGGTGAGCCGTAAGTTGCTTGTTTGACGACCTAGTTGTAAAAAAGGTTAATGAGAGAGTTAGCTAGCACAAAGTGCCAGTGTTTCTCACTTAATCACTTCATACCATCAAAGAGACCCCAAATTCTAACTAAGTATAACAAAATATGTTTCACTTGTATTTCCAGATGGACTCCAATAAGCTTACATCGATTATTAAGCTCAGACTCAGAGAAAACCACCCCCGCATCTCAAAATATTGGTAATCCACTTTAAATCAATTATAAAACAAATAAATAACATATTAAAAATACAAACAAAATTAAATTATGTAATGAGGCAAAATACATACTTTTTTAAGCCTTTATTTAGGTCTTTAATAAAGTGCCTATCTGTAATATGTTGAGTTATAGTATTATTTATTATTTTATTTTATTAGGTACCTCATAAAGCAAAATTTGGAACAAAATTCAGCTAAAAACTAAGCATTTAAAACGTCAGTGTGTAAATAAAATAACAATAAAAAAAATCGTTTCAAATCTTAGAGACAGTAGTGGAGGAGCCAATAAACGACGCAACGGTTATTTCAAACTGCAATGGTGTCGAAACAACTATTGCACACGACGATGCACTGCCGCCCACCGAAGGAGACGCAGAGTTTACTCTGGATGAGGTAACTTTTAATACATCACTATATAAGCGTTAAACCCTAGCTAGCTACATATAGGTACTAAATACTAATCTGTGTTAAACCCTGGAGTTAATGTACTCAGAGCCTGTTTTACCGGTTGACGGTAACGCCATCTGAAAGAAGACGGTATCCAACGTAGGTACATGGTTTTATGTTATATTATTGTTTTTTACCATGGAATTCCACTATATTTGTGGCATATTTCTATTCGCATTTGTGAATCTAAAAGTTTTGTTTCTTAAGTAAGGCAAAAAGGTCCTATTATTATTATTATTATTATTTTACACTCTTGTACACCAAACAAGAAACAAAATAAACAAGCAACATTAACAGGGATTAATAAAAAAAAATGTACAAAAGGCGGCCTTATTGCTTGAAAGCAATCTCTTCCAGGCAACCTTAGGGTAAAGGAGATGATACATTGAAGGTGTAGGTGCACAGTTTAATGTATTTATATTATTATTTTTATACTTTTTTATTATATTCAAATAATCCTAAGGTCCTAATGGCCTATTCTAAGTCTATTCGTAACTTATGTGCAAGATAAACTTTATCCACAACCGGTGAAACAGAGCCTAAGTATAGTAATGAAAAGAAGATAGCCTGAATAATTTAAACATGCAGCTTTTCTAATATTTTTATGTATTTATTAATTTCTTATTTTTTTACAGTGTACAGTGGTATTGAAATATGCCCGTGCGTGTCGTTGGTGGGGGGCAGCGTATTTCTGCGTCGCTGTGGCAGCTCAAGTCGTTTCGGTCGGCGCTGATTATTGGCTTTCACATCTCGCCGTAGAGAATAAGCGTTCTCCTCTGTCCGATCAACAGGTTAAAGGATCATATAACCGAAAATCAATTATTATTAACTGTCAGCAACAATATGTTAAGACTAGCCAACAAAAACTTGCCAATGTTTTTTGGCAGTTTTTCTTATAAAATCTAGTAATTTCCACGACTTATTAACTATTTCAATCGAAATAAAAGAATTTTATTACTAAAATTAAGAGATCGATACAAAGTTTTTCATTTGCTAGCTCGTCGTCAATTAAATTACAAAGCAACAGCCTTCCTTAATTATGATATTAAGTTCAATAAAAAAATAATATATATTTTTAATATATAATTTTAGATGTGGGACATGATTGTGGTGTACGGTGTGTGGTGCGCGAGCGGGGTGGCGGCGGCGGGCGGCGCGCAAGTGTTGTGCGCGTGCGCGGCGGCGGCGGCGCGGCGCTCGCTGCACGAGCGACTGCTGCACGCCACGCTGCACGCGTCGCCACACCACCACAACTCGCGCTCGGCTGGCGACACGATACATCGCTTCTCTTCTGACACCCTTATTGTTGATAAAGTAAGCGCTTACGTACTCTTAAAGAATACTTTGCTTTATTATAATATTATTTTATTATTTCACGGTACAGCGACTACAATATACAGTATATTTTTTTTTAGAAACTGTATATTGAATATACAGTGTCAAAAAAAATTAAGTAACTAAGAACAGTCGGGCTAGAACAGTTAGCCAGTTAGAACAGTTTCCATTTTCACCAAACCTTTAATTTAAAGTGTCCAAATAAGCAAGTGACCGTTAAAATAATGCTATACTCTTTATATTACGAATACATAATATGTCCACATTATTAATTTTTAGATATAAATCAATATAGTATCCTCGCACGACAATCGCTCTGGTGTAATGGTGCGTGCTGTGTCGGCGGCGCCTAAACCGACCGACGGTCGCGGGTCTGATTCCCGCTTGGAGTGGATATTTGTGTTTATGCAAATATTTATTTCCGGTCTGGTGGTTAGTACTTGTGGGTCTCCCCACCGTGCCTCGGAGAGCACGTTAAGCTGTCGGTTCCGGTTGTTATCACGTATACCTAAAAGCGATCGTTACTCATAGTAGGGAATGTATCCACCAACCCGCAGTGGAGCAGCGTGATGGATTAAGCTCTGATCCTTCTCCTACACGGGGAAAGAGGCCTATGCCCAACAGAGGGATATTACGGGCTGAAGCGAGCTATATAGTATCCTAGTTAATATAAAAGAAAATAATATACCTACTTAATATGACTTTATTACAACTTACAATAATACAAGTTTCAAGTTGAAGTACATTTATTTAAACTGAATTATGGTGTTCAATGTTTTATTTTTTCATCATTACAGAAGTTACCAACAGCTATAAATAGATGGGCCCAGCTAGCCCTGCTCTGTGGAGCAGCTATGCTTGTTAATGCCGTGGCGTCACCGTGGACCTTGCTTGCAATGATTCCAGCATTCGCCATATACATTATCTTGCAAGTTGTTTATTTGAAGAATGCTAGGTAAATTATTACTAAATAAATATGTACAGACGACGCTTTAGCGGAGTGAACATAGCCACTGCCACTGCTGCAATGACAAATATTTGTACATGCCGTACAGATGATGGTCGTAATCTGGTTTTTTGTGATTGTTTGGGTGTATTTTGAAGTGAAAATACTATTATTAAAAAAATATTTATTTATTTGTATTAAAGTTTCACAGAGTTGTAATTTGTACATACTTTTATTACTATATAAAACACAGTAATGACCCAAACTTACGCCATATAAATCGAAAGGTTACTACATAAAAGTACAAATGAGTTGAAAAAAAATATATCTAAATGATTTGTAAGCAGTCTAACTTCAATTTTGCTTAAGTCGGGATATCGTGAGCTATAGGTATTTCTATTATACAATATATATTTCTGTATATCCTATTTGTTGGTTATGATCACTTAAAAAATGACATACCTAAGCATTGGTATACCGTATACTAATCTGTTCTGTTCTGTTGTGGGGTCGATTTTCCGCATTTAGACTCGATATTGGTCCATTATGTGTGAAAAAAGGCTGGCTAGTTCAGCCAGCCCAGCTCCTTTCAGAAGCTTAGAAGCCTCCTTCAAAGAAGTTTACAGCCATCAGGCACCGTATACTATTCATAAACTATATTAAAATAATGGCCAGTAATATCTCTGAATAGTCGTGATATTCATCCTCGACTAATTGATTTAACCGTCTTCAACATAAGTTGAAAAAATATTTGATTAATTGAACCTGTCGCGATCAATAAATCTCTTCTATCGTTGAATCCCAGGACGCTTCAACACGCTGAGGCGGAGAGCGCGGCGCGCGCGGTGGCGCTGGCGGCGCAGACGCTGGCGGGGGCGGCCACGGTGCGCACGGGCCGGCTGCGCCCGCGCATGCTGACTGCCTTTTGCCGCCGTCTAGATCGCAATCACAATGCTTTATTGTTACTCAATTCTGCAAATCGCTGGCTAAGTCTTGCACTGGTAAATGAATATTTCAAGTACCTATTGATTAACAAATATTCTTCTCAAAGATTTGTGTGTGTACTGGATTGAATAAATGTAAAATCATTAATAGGACGTAATGGGAGCGGTGAGCGTGTTCGTGTCTCTGGCCGCGGCGCTGTACAGCGGCTGCAGCGGCGCGGTGACGGGACTGGCGGGTGCGTACTCGCTGCTGCTGCCCGTGTACCTCGCTCACCTCGGCAAGGCGCGTGCAGATCTAGACGCGATGCTGGCTGCTGTACAGCGCCTGCTTACCGATACGGATGTGCCTCAAGAAGATTATAGAGAAGAATGTACGTTAACTGTATGGACACCGTAGCTCACAGTTTTTGCCTTTATAATTCTTGATGATGTGGATATTTCAGAATAAGCCTATAAGTTCACTTATCTATATATGTCTCAGTATTAACGTGATACTGCCTTATAAATTCCAATCATTAGCTAAAATGTTTAAGTCAGATATACAAATGAAATTTGAACTGCATTCAATCATGTTATCAAGCATCATGAAAGACAAACATTCATTGGCTCTTACATCTAAACAGAATAGAAAACAAATTGTGTAAAACTATAACATCGTCCATGTTTGTCACATTACCTCTATAGCGTAGTCTGTTCTTCTTTGGTTAGTTGACTAGTTGTAAAATTACAATACCTACGTAGATTCTTATACATACTCGTATATAGGAAACTACTTTACAATAAGTATTATGTCTGTTATGTGCATATATTATTATGTTAGTTACAGTATTCGTAATGTTTTAATGGAAGTACTTACACGCTAAATATACCTTAATGTTACCTACTCATATGACTGACTCTTGACACTTTCTATTTTATTTCTTGTTAATATTTTAGGTCCGATTCCTAAAGAATGGCAACGAAACGGGAAAATAGAATTTCAAGATGTAACTATTCAATATCAACCAGAATCATCGCCAGTGCTCCAGAACATAAATATGATGGTCAAACCTGGTCAAAAGGTACAAACACTAAACGATTCTACTATATTTTTTGTTACCTTTATTCTTTATTTAACAGAAAGGTATTTTATTGATGTATTATTAATTTTTAGATAGCAGTTTGTGGCCGAAGTGGTAGCGGAAAATCTACTCTTCTAATGACTTGTGTGGGAGCAACGACAATTAAGAGCGGACGCGTGCTTCTCGACGGTCAAGACATTAATCGAGTACCGTTGCGCGTGTTACGACATCGAATAGTAGTTTTACCGCAAGAAACAGTTTTGTTTTCTGGAACACTACGAGAAAACCTGGATCCACTTGCCGTGCACACAGACGAAGAAATTTGGCACAGTCTACGAGCGGTCGGGTTGTTTGACTATGTGACCGCACAGCCAGCGGGCTTAGGTACCTAATAAAGCATAAAGAGTGTTAAAGACCATCGTTGTAAAAGCCCCGTAGGTATCGGTATATCTCAAACTGATCGATAATATCTTGGTATTTATTATAGAGTCGTTTCTATGACTAAAAATATGCCTAATAAACTAATAAACAAGTTTTTTTAAGTGAAAAAGTAATTTGCACACGAGACTTGTCAAAAGTTTTTGGACACTTTTAACAATGTGAACCGATTATTGTTTATTGTAAATTATAAACAAAGAATTTATAAAATTTTAAAGGTTATTTATTTAGGTAGGGCACAGCAGGAGATATCTTGCTCAACCTGGAGCAGCCCGATTGGGATGTGAAGCTCGAAGTGCCTCGACGTTATACGAACTCGACGATCACAGCTAAATAATACTGCTTTCAGGCAGAGTTATGTTCCTGTGGCGAGTTAGGTGACCCAGAGCTCCCAGGGGTATCGGGGTAGGGTCGGTAAAGCGCTTCCGATGTCTGAGGGTGTTGTAGGCGTCTATAAGTTACGGAAACCGCTTACCATCGAGTGGGCCGTAAGCTTGTTTGCCGACGTAGCACTATAAAAAGACTTAAGGCCGATGGACGTGAAGTTCGTTTCATATAAAATCACGTGCCCCGTCCCGATCCGATGCATTGGCCTTTATTGTAATAATTATAAGTAACGATGGCGTGTGTCTCGTGTGCGCAGAGTGCAGCGTGTGCCGCGCGCGCTGGGCGGGCGGGCGCGCGGCGCGGGCGGGCGCGGCGCGGGCGGCGCTGCACGCGCGCGCGGCGGCCGCGCTGCTGCTGGACGAGCCCGGCGCCGCGCTCGACGCCGCCGCCGAGCGCGCGCTGCTCCGCGCCCTCGCCGCCGTGGCGCCCAACGCGACCGTCCTCACTGTTGCGGTCACTAATTTTTATTCTTTCCTTTATTTAAGGAGTTGTCCATAAGGACTCCGTAGGAGTGTCGCACATGTTACATACAAAGAAAATAAAGTCGTCGTACCAATGTTTACAATCTTGTACAATAGTTAAGCCGGTTCTGAGAGAGGATAAGCCAAAATTTAATTACAATTTCATTAAAATTTTGGGTTGTTTGCAGCAAACGCCTCATTTACGGAGACGCAGGGCGTCGTACGTAGCGTGTGGCATGGCGGAACGCACTAAATTCAAATGTAGGGCGTTGGATAAGTGCGTTTACGGAGAAGCGATTTTACACTCGTTCATTTTCATACATTTTGACAAACGCGCGACGCTACGCCACACGCTACGCGCAACGCCCCGCGTCTCCGCGTAAATGAGGCCTAACATTTATGATATCTTCATTTCGAACACATTCCACCATAATGTAAACTGCATCTTCAATGATGCCGCATTCGATACACAACGGAAATGGTACCTCTTTCAAAAAGAAAGCAAACTTATTAAGTGGAATGTGAGCGGAGCGGAGTCCAAATGTTGTGGTTAACATATTCCAAGTCAGCTTACGCTTATCAAACCATAGTATCCTCCAAGGATCATGCTGCATGGTTCTGTACCATATTATCTTCTCCACTGATCGCTCATCAAAATAAATTTTCCACATATCAAAACAGTATATTCTAAATTTTCTAATACAATTAGAATATACTATTTTTTTACGATGCATTCACAACGTTCAAATCCTTCTACTACGTGGATATACTTACTCGTAAGGGCCTTTGCCATATTTTAAAAATGTTGAGCTATCACAATTTCAGTCAAACAAATTAATAATTCAATTACATTAATACAAGCTATTTCATTATAAAGTAGTACAGTAAAACAATTTTTTATTTATTTAAGTTAAGTCGATTATTATTTATATCCTCTTTACCCATGCCTTCACAATTTTTGTTTTACAAATATGTCAATTTTAAAGTTACTTAGTAATAAGCAGTCATTTTTAGGGTTCCGTACCCAAAGGGTAAAAACGGAACCCTATTACTAAGACTTCGCTGTCCGTCCGTCCGTCCGTCCGTCCGTCCGTCTGTCACCAGGCTGTATCTCGAGAACGGCTATAGCTAGACAGTTGAAATTTTCACAAGTTATGTATTTCTGTTGCCGCTATAACAACAAATACTAAAAATAAAATAAAATAAATATTTAAGGGGGGCTCCCATACAAAAAACGCAATTTTTTACCTATTTTTGCTCGATATTTATATAATACATATATTTAAATGTCTATTACCTAGTCAATGGTACGGAACCCTTCGTGCGCGAGTCCGACTCGCACTTGGCCGGTTATTCATTTATAATTTCGGCTATGGTACAGGTATTTCTGTATGTCCATAAACAAAAGGACACCTGTTAAATAACACGTTGTATACACATTTATTTATCTTTAGAATAATAATGAAACAACAATTATACTTAGACTTACAGTGTGATTTCTCCTGCAGCACCGCCTGTCCTCCGTGCGCGGCTACGACGGCGCCGTCGTTGTACAGCAAGGCGCGGTTACGGAGAGCGTAGACGTTGACAACTTGCTGGACCCCCGCGCCTCTCTGACTGCGTGTGAAGACGGCTCTGCTAGTCCTGGTCAACCTCACTTGACGGTGTAGCTTTAATCGATTAGAGGTCCAAATCTCGGCGGCGATTCGTACGATTTTTAATGTTTTTTTAAGTGCATCGCTTTAAAAATAAGACTGAAGTTACTCTTATTTATTTGTTATTCGATCACCTCGAGGACCACCGAATGATATTCTTTTTATAGCAATAACATTGTATTTTTGACCTTTTTCGATATTTATAGTGTTGTATAAAACCATTTAGTAATGAAAAAGGGATTGACGTTTATTGAATAAAACAATAAAAAACTAGTAAAATTTCATTTAAAACTGTATTCCATTACAACAACAATTGCAAGTAACTCATTAAAGCTCACTCGGAGGCGGAGGCGCCCCCAACACGACGCGCTACCAGAGTCAACAATACTTTATAAAATTTTATCACTACATAACAAATTACAACAAAATTTACGTTGGCACCGATTTATACAGTTTATATAAAAATATTTGTGTCAGGACACAAACCATATAAAAATATTTACTTAAAGTAACTTACTCGCGTAAATACACTTAGAGTAATTCTAAATTAAATCTCGACATATTTAATAAATTCTCTTTTTTCGCTTAGTGACTACATTGGTATTCACTTACAACGGGACGGGAGAGCAGACGTACAAACTCTTGGAATATTAAGTCTCCACGCTCCAATATTATGTAGAATCTACTAACGCTTAAAGGTAACATTATTGGAAAGGCACATAGTAAGCCACTGATTTTAGGTTTATTGTTATAACTATTATTTACAATTACACCCATATTTGAAGATTAACAATATTTAAGATTCGTTGTTGAATGTAAATTTTATTGAACTATCAATTTTTCTAAGTTTTCTTTTTTTCCACTTCTGTTTAGGCTTGACTTTTACTCGTCAAAATAAAATAGAATTGTGCGCTATCTCATCGGTAAATGTGAACACCAAAAAATTGGAAACACATATTTATACAATCGGAACACCGCCACTTTCGAACACCATTGTAGAGTATTGGTTTATGTATAGATTTGATATTTCGCCAGTGTGTACTCGTTGTACAACTCTAACCCGTTTACGTACAGATTTTCGTGTTCATTGTCATATCTCAATTCAATTATTTAATTTAAGTTTATACACATTAATTAATTTTTAATTTTATTTTGTTGTAGACAACGTTACATCTTGTATACAGAACACTAGCTAACTAGCCTACGTGACATGATCATTTACAATATTGATATGCACTACAACAATTTAAGGTACAATCCCATTCTCCACACTCATCAGTTCGCTCGATCCTTTAGTCCGAATACCCTGTACATGATGTCCGATCTAATCTCTATGATTTCGCTTATTTGCTGTTAAAGAACAGGAACAATATCATATCGTGTATCTATTTTTCAAAAACTTTTGGTGAGTAGATAATATTTAATCTAACAAATATGGTTAATAAGATAAACATCGAAAGTACAATCTACATCAACGCATCTTAGCGAGAGGCTCATTGTGCGTGAATCCTTGTAAACATACAAATTTCATTTGTGTGATAGTATCACGCCAGTCGTCGTTAGTACGACGCGCACGAGTACAGTCAATAATAAAAAGTTTAGTACAATAGCGAGAAAATGTTATAAAACAAATATATTTATTGCAATAGGTAGGTATACACAGTTTTGAATATTTTACAAACGGGACTGTGACAAAAAAAAAAATTGCATGTAATTGTTTTTAATTAATAATTAAATAATTATAGTATCAAAAAGTCAATCAAAGTAAGCTGTGTTATTAGGACTGATGTCTGATATGAAAAAAGGAACAAGATAGTGAAAAAACAATAAGAATATTTCGACAATAAGCAAAATAGGACGTGTAGTATCGACAGTAACAGACGTGCAGACGACGGACTTTACGAATTCGAGGAAGGATCGACGAACTAGTTTGTGAATGAACTGCGAATTAAAAATATCGCTCCAAGCTACAAAATATTGTCCGCAAAGCTAATTTAGAATATCGATGTGAATCATAATAATCCCTGAAGTTAAATTCAAGTACAAAAAATATTACTGTATATATTGATCGAGACAAAGATAAATGAACACGGTGTCACATACGGATTAAAAATTTAATATAATTTTTACGTAATTAATACCTAGATAAGCTGCTAAATTAACACAACGACCGTTTCGGTGAGAATTACTCTGTCGCATAGTTTAATACCTTTTATATTTAACACGTTTTCGAATCACTGATTATTATCATTTTTAGACGCTACATAATTAACGTATAAACTATTCTTAGAAAAATGTAAGCGACTTGGAATGTATGGTCACTCCACGTGGTTTTAGCACATTCTCAAGCCATTTACAAAATTCCTTTTAAGTTATTATACGAAACGATTTCGTTAAGAACAAGTAAATTAGTTTTGAATCGAATGCAGACGATTTTGAATAATATAATCATAATATCGTAGTGTAATTCTCACGACGGCGAGCAACGGCTTCGCCTGGCGGGGTGAGATGTGGCGTGGCGCGCTGCAGCACGGTGCACACGGAGTGTCCAAGGCGTCTGGGGCGTCTGGTGTGTCCGGGGCGTGCGGGATGTCCGGGGCGTCCGGGGTGTCCGGGGCGTCCGGGGTGTCCGGGGCGTCCGGGGTGTCCGGGGCGTCCGGTGTGTCCGGGGCGGTGCTACGTGGGCTCGCGCTTGACACCGGCGGCGGCGGCCGCGGCGCGCGCCTCGTCCGCGAGCCGCTCCGGACTCGTCAGGATATCCGTCGTCGTGCAGAGCACTCGTAGCGAGTTTAACACCGCTATGAATATATAATTATAATGAACATTTTATGAGCGACTCCTCTATAATAATAATTAAACGACATAATGGAATTTTTGTGATTCCGTCCGATTTTTACAGCAGCTAAAGTTATGACTCAACTCAGAATATGAATTAATCTACAATGAAAAAAACTTTAAAAAATTGTAAATGGAGGATGCGCTGAGCTCGCTCGCGTTAGACAGCACATAACTCACCGGGGCGCATCTCGACGAGGGAGCAGTGCTGCTCGGCCCACAGCAGCGTGGTGCGCACGAGGTCGGCGGCGCTGCTGCACGACACGCACGCGCTGAACGACTCCACCAGCGCCGCGCTCACTGCGCTGAGCTCGCTCGCGTTAGACAGCACATAACTCACCGGGGCGCATCTCGACGAGGGAGCAGTGCTGCTCGGCCCACAGCAGCGTGGTGCGCACGAGGTCGGCGGCGCTGCTGCACGACACGCACGCGCTGAACGACTCCACCAGCGCCGCGCTCACTGCGCTGAGCTCGCTCGCGTTAGACAGCACATAACTCACCGGGGCGCATCTCGACGAGGGAGCAGTGCTGCTCGGCCCACAGCAGCGTGGTGCGCACGAGGTCGGCGGCGCTGCTGCACGACACGCACGCGCTGAACGACTCCACCAGCGCCGCGCTCACTGCGCTGAGCTCGCTCGCGTTAGACAGCACATAACTCACCGGGGCGCATCTCGACGAGGGAGCAGTGCTGCTCGGCCCACAGCAGCGTGGTGCGCACGAGGTCGGCGGCGCTGCTGCACGACACGCACGCGCTGAACGACTCCACCAGCGCCGCGCTCACTGCGCTGAGCTCGCTCGCGTTAGACAGCACATAACTCACCGGGGCGCATCTCGACGAGGGAGCAGTGCTGCTCGGCCCACAGCAGCGTGGTGCGCACGAGGTCGGCGGCGCTGCTGCACGACACGCACGCGCTGAACGACTCCACCAGCGCCGCGCTCACTGCGCTGAGCTCGCTCGCGTTAGACAGCACATAACTCACCGGGGCGCATCTCGACGAGGGAGCAGTGCTGCTCGGCCCACAGCAGCGTGGTGCGCACGAGGTCGGCGGCGCTGCTGCACGACACGCACGCGCTGAACGACTCCACCAGCGCCGCGCTCACTGCGCTGAGCTCGCTCGCGTTAGACAGCACATAACTCACCGGGGCGCATCTCGACGAGGGAGCAGTGCTGCTCGGCCCACAGCAGCGTGGTGCGCACGAGGTCGGCGGCGCTGCTGCACGACACGCACGCGCTGAACGACTCCACCAGCGCCGCGCTCACTGCGCTGAGCTCGCTCGCGTTAGACAGCACATAACTCACCGGGGCGCATCTCGACGAGGGAGCAGTGCTGCTCGGCCCACAGCAGCGTGGTGCGCACGAGGTCGGCGGCGCTGCTGCACGACACGCACGCGCTGAACGACTCCACCAGCGCCGCGCTCACTGCGCTGAGCTCGCTCGCGTTAGACAGCACATAACTCACCGGGGCGCATCTCGACGAGGGAGCAGTGCTGCTCGGCCCACAGCAGCGTGGTGCGCACGAGGTCGGCGGCGCTGCTGCACGACACGCACGCGCTGAACGACTCCACCAGCGCCGCGCTCACTGCGCTGAGCTCGCTCGCGTTAGACAGCACATAACTCACCGGGGCGCATCTCGACGAGGGAGCAGTGCTGCTCGGCCCACAGCAGCGTGGTGCGCACGAGGTCGGCGGCGCTGCTGCACGACACGCACGCGCTGAACGACTCCACCAGCGCCGCGCTCACTGCGCTGAGCTCGCTCGCGTTAGACAGCACATAACTCACCGGGGCGCATCTCGACGAGGGAGCAGTGCTGCTCGGCCCACAGCAGCGTGGTGCGCACGAGGTCGGCGGCGCTGCTGCACGACACGCACGCGCTGAACGACTCCACCAGCGCCGCGCTCACTGCGCTGAGCTCGCTCGCGTTAGACAGCACATAACTCACCGGGGCGCATCTCGACGAGGGAGCAGTGCTGCTCGGCCCACAGCAGCGTGGTGCGCACGAGGTCGGCGGCGCTGCTGCACGACACGCACGCGCTGAACGACTCCACCAGCGCCGCGCTCACTGCGCTGAGCTCGCTCGCGTTAGACAGCACATAACTCACCGGGGCGCATCTCGACGAGGGAGCAGTGCTGCTCGGCCCACAGCAGCGTGGTGCGCACGAGGTCGGCGGCGCTGCTGCACGACACGCACGCGCTGAACGACTCCACCAGCGCCGCGCTCACTGCGCTGAGCTCGCTCGCGTTAGACAGCACATAACTCACCGGGGCGCATCTCGACGAGGGAGCAGTGCTGCTCGGCCCACAGCAGCGTGGTGCGCACGAGGTCGGCGGCGCTGCTGCACGACACGCACGCGCTGAACGACTCCACCAGCGCCGCGCTCACTGCGCTGAGCTCGCTCGCGTTAGACAGCACATAACTCACCGGGGCGCATCTCGACGAGGGAGCAGTGCTGCTCGGCCCACAGCAGCGTGGTGCGCACGAGGTCGGCGGCGCTGCTGCACGACACGCACGCGCTGAACGACTCCACCAGCGCCGCGCTCACTGCGCTGAGCTCGCTCGCGTTAGACAGCACATAACTCACCGGGGCGCATCTCGACGAGGGAGCAGTGCTGCTCGGCCCACAGCAGCGTGGTGCGCACGAGGTCGGCGGCGCTGCTGCACGACACGCACGCGCTGAACGACTCCACCAGCGCCGCGCTCACTGCGCTGAGCTCGCTCGCGTTAGACAGCACATAACTCACCGGGGCGCATCTCGACGAGGGAGCAGTGCTGCTCGGCCCACAGCAGCGTGGTGCGCACGAGGTCGGCGGCGCTGCTGCACGACACGCACGCGCTGAACGACTCCACCAGCGCCGCGCTCACTACGCTAAACTGAGCTCGCGTTAAGGGAATATCACCACCACGAGAGAATATTGAAATAAAATATAAATTTAATGTATATAAAGTGTACAATGATATTTGATAAAAAAATGTGTGTAATTCACACTCGAAGAAGTGAAACTTCTGAAAATTCGTAGGACTGTGGGCCGTTGCGATTCTGAATCTGATTTCTGATAACTGCTTTTGTAATTGAAGACTGTTTTTTTTCCTTAACGAACCGAAAATATAATCTCTCGCTACAACAACGACGCGTACGCACCGTTAGATACAACAAAAATCAATTAACAAAAATTTAATTAAAAATACTAACGGCCACATTTTGATAGGCAACCTGGTTGATATATGTTCAACTATTATAAATATACATAAAAATTTGGTTTTTAGCAAAACCGCGATGCTTGCACTAATTTGCAGTGGGATCTTAGACCATAAGCACCATGCAAAACGCGTCACTTACGCGTTTTGAGCTGTAACGTATTCTGTCTCATTCTCTCGTATACATTTATGTGTTTGTTTCTTTATCGTTTTTGCATTTTCGTTTCATCGAGTTTCAAATCACGATTCTAAAGAAGTTTCACATCAATAATATTCGGATTAGCATTTAAAGGTTCACTGTGTAGTTTTTAATACAAAATTATTTAAGATTACAGAAAATATAAATAAGAAAACATAATTTCAAACTAAAAGAAAAAAATAATAACACTTTGTTATGTTCAGCACGTTAAGAAAACAAAGTGGTTGGCGTTACAACGCTAGATGTCGGCAAAGGATACGAGCCAGTACTTCCAGTTGTGCGCGGTGCGCGCGGCCACGTGCGCGGCGAACATCTCGCGCAGGCGGCCGGCGCGCCCGCGCGACACCGGCGCGCCCGTGGCCGGCAGCAGCGAGTGGCAGTTGCTGCGGGCACCGACGTTATCTTATACGTTTTGTGAATTTGTCGGCAAAAAACAAATGACTCCCTAGTCATTTATTTTGTTTACTCGTTTACAATTTTTTAAATATAATCTAATAGAGGAAATTATTTTCCATCAAATTTTACCAGCTCTTAAGCATTTAAATGATTTTTATCATTAAATTGTCATATTACTTACGAAATGGAATTGTTTAAACATTCGATCTGCTGACGTAAACTTTCCATTTCTTCTTTTATTTGATTCCGCTCTGCTTTTAATTGCTTAATGTACTCTGCTCCCTTCTGCAGCATCGCAGCTTTACTTATCTGAATATACAAAAGAGAGGTCAATCACTCACTCATCAAGAAATATCGAAAACCGCTTGACGTTTAGGATTACATTTGAGAAGAAGGTATATTATAGTTAGAAGACACACAACAAGGAACAACGGAACAACTTCTAGACAAGTGAAATAGAGAATGTAAGTTTGTATGGACCTTCCTCATTTTCGATGTTAGTTTTTGGACTACTGATCAAAAATAAGTAACTATCTGTTTCAGAGACTACGGTAATTCCACACTTAAGGTAATGCAAGGAAAGCACATTTCCAGAAGCAAAGTTAGTAAGTGAGTGAGGCGAGTGAACCTTGGCGGCGGGGTTGGTGTTGAGGTGCGGGATGAGCGCCTGCAGCGTGTCGAAGCCGTTCTTGATGTTGTAGCGGCGCTTCTGCTCGGCGTGCAGGTGCGTGCGCCGCGCCTCGCGCTCCGAGCCCGGCGAGCCCGGCGGCGACAGCGACTGCGCGCGCGACTGCCGACCACAGACCTCGTTACTAGGGAGCCCCTACACGTTAGCCTTGGACGGCTTTAGGCTTGTACACAAAACTGCGATGCAACGCGATGCGAATTCGCAATTTGCGATACGAAATTCTGCGATGCGATTTCGTACGGCAAGGTCTCCCTTCCACGGTTCGGCTGACTATTCCTTCGACGACTGTCAACCGTACTGAACGTATTTTGAAAACTAGGTCGTGACATGGATCGTAAAAAGAAGTGCATGCCCTTTTGTTATTGCTTAGGATATACAGGAAAATGAAACAAAGAATCAATTCGCAAGTTCTTGCGATGCGTCGAGGGAACTCGCAGATTTTTTCGATGCGACGTCGCATCGCAGTTTTTTTGTACAAGCCCTTTAGCCGGGCGCGCGTAACCGACAGGTATAACAACAATGTCACATGTTCGTGCGCCGATAACTGTAGTTTTATCATACACGCTAGGGTTTGAAAGGAGGATAGTTACGAACTTACGAGTTAGGTCATAGTGTGACATAATTTTTTTGTTAGAGTAATCGTGAACCTATTATTTTCCACTCCACCTAAATTATATTAAGACGTTACATGTTTTTTAATTATATTGATTACAATATAAAATATAATTTTTATCATATGAACAAAAAAATAATAATTTAAAAAGCTTTCTTTATTCGAGTACATTTCAAAGGCACTTTTGATTGGTCATTTTATACATTATTACGCCTTAATTATATAAGTTTTGAATAAATTAATTACAGTAAATTATAATTTTTCGATCGATTTTTAATTAAACTACATAACATACTTGAGATGTACGTATCTACTCATCAGTTACCGAACATTCAAAGATAACATTTAATACATAATATTGATAACGATTTATTAGCCGATCAGTGCCTAATGTACACAAAAAGGTCGGTATACAATTTTCGATATTAACTCCGATACATGAATGGGCATGACGAAAGATTTTGAAAACCTCTTTCATAATGTGGGTACACATTTACTATTTACGAAAATACCTATATTTCGGTAATAAACATAAGTTTAAGGATGTTTAAAACTATTTTTCTAATATGTTTTCAATGAGAGCGGCAAAACGGCTGCAGGTGTCATGGCGTCGGCTTTGACGTCACAATATAAAGTGGGCCTTACTTTTTACTTTACTCTTTGAAGCGCGCCTGACGTATTATGTTATGTTGTGACGTCATGCGCTGTAATTTGTGTTTCAATCAAAATGGCCGATTGCAGTATTTTAATGTTTTATTTTATCGAAAATCACAATAATCTTATTATTTTACATAAAACTAAACCAGTATTTTAAATTTTTTAAATATGAGTGTTCCCCTAAAATCATTAAATTGACGATTTTTTGATACTGTCTTCATGCCCATTAGTTATTGCTCTCCTTATCTTTTTAATTTATATAGATTATAACTATTTAAAGAAGCATGTATTAAGAAAACAACTTTTTGGTAAAAACCTAACGTAATAAAACATAACGTACGAAAAATAAAACATTGATGACCGCATATTTGTTTAAAAACACCGAGACAAAATATTTACGAAAAAATTTCAATAACACAAAACTAAAAATATTAAAAATACTTATAGCCAAGAAAATGTTTTTTTCTTTTTTTTTTTTTTTCGTTTACATGGACTATCTTATCAAGTTATCAATATAATATTTAATAAAGCGCCGAGACCGTCGACAGATGGATAGTAACAGTGGTTTTATTGCTACAGTCGTGATAACGAGAGATCGAAGTCTGGCGTCGCCGCCGCCGCCGTCAGAAATTTGCACAAGTCGTGAGCGTGATTAGTGTCGAAAACAATATGACGAATTGTCAATACTAGCCGTTAGTCAAGATAAGAATTTCGCAAAGAACTGATAACGAACTGTATACTAGACGGATAGTAAGTACGTTGCTACGAAACTTGACTAAAACTTGAATAAATTTTGCTATTATTTTACACTACTATTACTATCGGTTTTAAGACATTTTTTTCTCATAAGAACGGGTGTTCACTTAAAATGAGATAAAGAATTTTATCAGATAAATTATATAGATAGACAGATAGTTATTAAAATTATATTCAGTACAATTATTATCATAGCGCACTAGCAGTCATTGTAGGCTGAAGTATAAATACAGTGCAACGACGTATCATTTGAGAGATACAAGATAATGGCTAAAGTTATTATTAAAATGGAGGCGTGGCTAAGAGGCGTGATCGGATAACACGTAGGCTTTCTATCGTGTGACTACTGAGGTTTATAGAGAACTTTATACTGCTAACTATTAAAGCCCGGTTCCTATGTAATGAAACAACTTTTTATGGTTTTTTAAGTTTTTTAGATGGCCGACGTTTCGAATGCTTTACAGCAACCAATCAACCATGGTCACGGGAGGACTGGGGTGTCGGACGGCCTAACGTCACGTTTATTCTATAAGTTGAAAAAAATTAATCTATAATAGTCAGTTTTTATTATTATTACTATTAGATAGTAATAATAATAATAACTTTGATCGGAGCAACTTTGACTATTAGGGCGCCTTCAAATTAGCCGCGCGGCGGCAGCGCGTCTGCAGCGCTGCTGACGCGCGACGTTGTAAATGTATGTAAATAACAACGCGCGACAGCAGCGCGGCGCCTTCAAATTTGTCGCGCTGCTGTCGCGCGTTGTTATTTACATACATTTACAACGTCGCGCGTCAGCAGCGCTGCAGACGCGCTGCCGCCGCGCGGCTAATTTGAAGGCGCCCTTAAAGTCAAAGTTGACTCTTCCTTCCTACACGGGGAAGAGGCCAATGCCCAACAGTGGGATATTACAGGCTGAATCGTTATCGTTATCGTATCGTTAGTCAAAGTTATTCTATAATAATATATACTTTATACGGAATATATAAGGAAAAACTTGTTTCATTAACATGATTAAAATTCACGTAAACATTAGAAAACAATACCAGATTCCTATATTCAAAAAATTATTCATCTTGCAGACTAACCGTCAAATTCGAACATAACATATTCGTAGTTATCAGCACGGATATCAAACGTTGACTTCCACGTTTACTTCAACATATTATGAATATAGATATTTGAAAAGTACTTAACACTTTCACATTTTATTTATTTTTATTTCTGTACTGAACAAAACTATTTTGTTAGCGACCTCTGCACGGAGCGCAAATCGCTGCATCCCCACCATCACCGAGCGCTCAATATCCATACCTATTTATTATTAATATACTTACATGGTGCGGTGATATGATATCGCTGCCTATAGGCGAAGGCTGTCCTTTCATAATAGGGGACTTCATGGGGTCACTAATCCCGACACCATCCTCTACGCTACTGTTTAATTTGTACAAACTTTGAGCTGTAAAAAAGGTAACGTTTAAAGCGTGATTAATTAAAAATAAAGCAATGAATAAAGTAAAGCGCACATATGGCGTAACTACATAAATAAAAACACTTCACACACTTATTTAAAAGAAATTTTAAACAAGTTTTTTTGCAAAAATTTAGTATTCCTGTTGTAAAATATTTATATCAATATTACAAATACAGAATTTAATAGTTTTTGTGTACATGGAAAGTAGTAGTCATTCGTATCGCTGGTTATTGGTAAAGACCAATGAACTAGCACCGACTCGATACGACTTCTAAGGTTAAATAGTAGGCTAGTATGAGTTTAGTGTTCGGTTTAGTTACGGCACTAATAAATAAAATTTCATCGATTCCAGATGATTTTCAATAAACACAAAAGATAAAACCAAAACAAAAGTGCCACTAACAGTGCTGCGCGGAGAGCAGTTGAGCCAGCATGACGCTGGCCTGCGGCAGCGTGGGCTCGGAGGCCACGCTGGTCAGCGGCGGCGGCCGGCGAGCCCCGCCCGCGCCCCCCGCACCCCCCGCGCCCCGCGCGCCCTCCCCCGCCGCGCCGCTCGACGTCGACCTCGACCGGATGCGGATCGCTCCGGGAGTCACCTCGCGAGCCTGCGGAACGGTCGTAAATCGGTTCCTGTCTCGCGTGAATCGCTCGACGACATATTATTCTAGGCCCCAAAATTATGACTATCGACATAAAATAACAAAACCACGCGTTTGATATAGTATCCTGGAACTGACTAACTGGATTCCAATCATTATAAATTGATTTCTTTTTCTGCTTTTTTTAGGATTAATGGCTTTCAATGGTGCCAAACGAGCACAAATGATTTCGTGAAAATCAGTCAAGGCAGTCGACTCACCCTCGGCGCGTGGCCGGCGGCGGCGTCCCGCGGGCCCGGGTGCGCGTGCGCGGGCGCGCTGACCGCCCAGTCGGCGCCCAGCTGCGCGCCCAGCGGCAGGCTGTGCGAGCGGTACTGCTCCTGGTTGTGGCCGCCCGCGGCGCCTACACCCACCGCAACCTGTACCTGGTGAGAGCGAAAGCTTTCGTTACGCACTTCGATTACGTGACGACTCGTTGCTCCAATATGTAGCTCGAAATCGTTTATGCTCACCTGCTGTGTCGTCACCGGAACTAGAGGTGGCGAGGGTAGTTTAAAAGACCGCGTGTTGACGGCGGTCGGAGAGGTCTTCGTCTTGTAGTCGACGGGGTTCGGTTGCAGGTACTGCAACTGAGGCGGGGACTGTCGGACGGAAGGCCGCACCTCGAAGTTCTGAGGCGGCGCGTGCACTGGGTTCTGCATGGATTGCGAGTAACCCTGGTACTGATTATTCGGCATCTGGCTCGAGTAATGGCCTAGCCGAGAACGTTGTTTCTCCCTACTGTATCCACTCCTTCCTTGTATAACTAACGTAGATGCATATTTAGAGTTCTGAACCGGCTGCTGTAGTAAAGATACCGTTTCTGGCGCAGTCTGCGAAGGGGGAAGAGCTAGGGAGGAAAATATCTTATCAAACGAAGTTTATGACGTGTAAACTCTCACTCTCTCTTATATACTTACCAGAGTTATATTTGGGATAACCTGAATCCTGTTGAGTAATAATTTTATTCTGTGTATTTACATACTGCACACGAGGTGACTTGCCCCCATACAAGTTTCCGGGTATCTGGTCGGGTTGCGGCGTAGGTTGCTGTTCGTACGTATTCTGAGGGAATGCAGGACACATCTCCTGTGCCCCGAGGATATTGTTAGATAAATCCGACGAAACGTACAATCTTCCGTTGTACACTCGCAACTGATCGTTTTTTGTCTGTTCAGGCATCGCCATCATTTGGGTATTATTGTTAGTTCCTATAAAAATTGCAAATTTTAGATTTATACACTTGATATTACCGTTTAATATAATATAATATAGACAAATACCATGAATAGTCATCTGACTTGTGGGCATTGTGACTGTTGTGTTATTTTGTGTGTCAGCAATATAATTCGATGGATTATAAGTATCTACTGACATTCCACTCCTATATATTGGATCTTCGGCAGAAATTGTCGTCTCTTCGGGTACCGGTGGTAAACGAGTAGATGACAGAAGATCTAAGAGGTGAGAAATGGTTTAAATTAATCCCACAAAAAAATTAAACTTATACATTATTATCTGAGCAAATTATACCTTGAAGCGGTTCAAGAGTGTCCATAAAGTCGTCAAGATTTGGTTGCAGAGGACCTAAGCTTGGTTGAATGAAATCAGCTAAACTTGCACCTCTGGCTAAAATTAAAAACAATATTGCATGATACTACATAAAGATCAAGATTTTTTTTTTGCTGTTTGGAAGGAAATATGAATACCAATTTCCCTGCAATCTGGAAATGCGAAAGGTTGATGGTTTGTAATGGTCGAAAACAGTGTGTCACTCATGAAGTTGAGGTAGTCCTCATCGGTGAGCATGTTGGCAGCGAAGTCGCTGCACTGAGACTCGACTGCGTCCATGTCCGACATCTGAAAATGGACGTACGAACGCATTTAGGAAATAAGGAATAGGAAAACGTTACAAAAACCTTCGATCGTGACGAAGTGATGGTAAACAGGGTTTTATTTGACATTTTAAGGAAAAGTGATTATTAATTTATAATATTTTAATACGTGGAACAAATAAGCTAGTATTAACCCCAAGATTGCATTCAATATTGTTCCGAAATCATTTAGATACTTACCGAATCCTGAACAGAGGTGTCCCCCTTGCCCAAAAGTCTCATAATATGAAACATGCGCCATTTTTTATATTCTGCTATTACAGCTTCGGCTCTTCTTTTCCAATATTTGCCTTCTAATATTGTTGTCTGAAAATATATTTAATATCAATATACATTTATAGGATTGTAATAAGAGAATTGCTTTAAAGACTACTACTTAATGTTATTTTCATACCTCTGGTTTGACGTGCGTGTCAACATCCAATGGAGATGCAAACTGACAGATTAAAGTGTTTTGTTTCTTTATAACTGAAACATTATTAAGAAAAATGTAAACAATTAGAAGGTAATATTACTCTGATAATAATATTATTATTAAATACGACTTTCAGAATATAAGGAACTGTCGAATGTAGTTCATAATATATGTGTAGGTAGTGATTATTATTATTCATATAATATTATTGTTTATAATTTAATTTTATCTTTATAAGTTTTTTATACAAAGTGTTACAAAACTACCCGTAAAGCCGAAAGGAGGTTAAATGGGGTCTTATAACGAGTCCATTCACAATATTTAAGAACCAAAGTAACGCTGTATAACATACAGAAGAAAAAAAATATTATTTTCACTGATGTGCGAACCCTATTTCAGTAAAATCAAAGAGTAAACTAGGCAGATTGTACCTACATTTCTACCTAATTCGCGGAAAGACAAAAAATTTAAAAGACCTAACCTACGTACCTGGTACGAAGGCTGTCGTCGCTGTTCGGGGGGGGGGGGGGGGTCTACCATCGATAAATCGTTGCCGATATAGTTCGCGAGCACAATTTAAATTGCTATCTTCATGGCCTACGCATAACATCATATCCTAATATTCCAAGTCAGAAAGCATCGTTATTTAGCAAAAAATGTAGGAAAAAATATTGATTAGAAGATTTGAAATTGACAACATATTTTTTTTCCAACGACATTTTTTGAAGCCAGTACTTGAGTATAATGACATCCTTGTATTGAGGTAGCAAAACTATTAAAGTAGACAATTATTAGGTAAAATAGGTATGTAGGCATTTCTGTTAAATAATCTGGTTCCCTGACACATGACAGCTTACTAGGGTTGACAAAATTTTTGGCTTTAATAATTAATTATATTTTTAGGGGGTATTTTGTAACACGTTGTATAGTTAGTATCGTTTGGTGCCTTGATGTCGGCGTGGTCACCATGTGTTACTTTACCCTAAAAACACATATCTTAAACTTTATTTATCCTATTATTCTGTTTTATAAATATCTTAATTAATAATAATAAAATTAGATACCTTAAAATTAGGTAAACATTCAAAAACTTAAAACACTATTTTAGCGACATCTTTACGAAAGCTTAACGAACACAGCCTCAATCGACATCAAAACATAAGCGAAAATCCTTTTTTCTTTATTTTACATCGCGTTCGTGATCGCGAGAAATGTATACAGCACATTTTGAAGATTTTAACAGTGGTCGAATAGTTCCAGCACGAGCTCAGAAGACTACTTACAGTCAAATGAAGTGGATATTATGAACATTAGGACCATATCTGCTAAATAATAATGTGTTGTCTGTTGTGTAATGTGTACGCATTATCGACTATTTATCAATGTAGGCAGACGACCCTATAAGTAAAATTCATGCTATGACGCTAAGAAAGCAAATCTTACTATTTTATATAAATAAATTTCCGTATTTTATATTAAAAACGGATATACATGTTTTGTTCTCCTTCTTTTTTAAATACAATACCAACTGGTAATTAAACTGTTGTAATTTAACTGTTGTGTTGAATCGGTAGTTACGGTAGTAAAACTACCAGATGAAATTATAATATAAATAATATTAAAATACTGATATGCATCTAGTGATGACCTAAAATAAACAAATGCATATGCAGTTACGTAGTTCATGCTGCGATAAACAATATTATGATGAACACAAACAATCCAAGTAATTCTACTTGCATATAATAGATAATGTATATTGCAACAGCATGTTATTGCACAAGAATAAGTTGTTTATAGTGGCCATGTTCAATGAAATATCTAACATGTGTTAAATAATTCTATGTGCAGTATTTAGAATATTAATTTACTCACATTGCATGTGCCAGCATCTCCAGATGACGTTGTTCAACCTTATTTTGTCCTTCCACCGGAGTTTTATACCTTTAAACCGATTCCATTTCGGAGACGTTAGTTTTTGTCTGAGAAAATTTTAAAATATTTATTGAATGTAACTTACCATACTTCACTCAGCCTCTACGTCACAAACTATTGTTATAAAAGAGCACATTCCTAATTGAATGTTGTTTTAAAGCTCTTAGATCCATCGAAATCATTTTTAATTTTAACCGGTTCGAATTATCCATTATAATAGTATTAAGGTATACAGTGAAGTAATTCGAAAAATACAAGTACAGTCTTGGAGGTTAAACCGTACTGAAGATGGACAAGGTTGTCGTACGAGCGCACAGTAAGCCACTTATCTTTGTTGCTATCAATAAATGATCTTAAGCTTATTATAAATAACTGTTTGATAAGAATGAAACCTGACTATCTTATCTTCGTTTCTATCACTCCAAATAGACATATTTTTGTACTGTTACCCGTTTACATCAGAATCTAATATATAAAATTCTCGTGCCGCAGTGTTTGTTGCCAAACTCCTCCGAAACGGCTGGATTTTTATGAAATGTGTGCGTATCGGGTACGTCTGAGAATCGGCCAACATTTATTTTTCATACCCCTAAGTTACAAGAGGGAGGGGAATTATACGGGGTTTAACAATATATGGCAAAACAACGTTAGCTGGGTCAGCTAGTAAAATATATAAATGTCAGATCATTTTCAAAATGATACAATAAAAATAGTTTTCTACGAAAATAATAATAATTATTAATAATTAAAATTTCATTATTCTACGATTAATCAACTAGGAGTTATTTAAAAGAAATGTATATGCAATGATGGTCATATATTGGAATCAGGCGGGCATAAAATATTTATGTAATAAAAACGCCATTAGCTTGCGTGCAAATTACATTGACACGCACACACAAGTTATAACTCGTTCAATCATGCATTAGCAAAATATTCAAACAGACCATGTCGGATTACAAGGGGTGCCCGATTAGCCGGGGGCCGGATTACCGGGGGTCCACTGTAATGGGATTTTGGCAATCATTTTTAGGAGGTGGTGTAGAATTGACTCAATGACACCCGCATAGGTGCAGCGTGGTGGTTTAAGCTCTTATCCTTCTACATTGGGAAAGAGGCCTATGCCCAGCAATGGGATATTACAGGCTGAGGCGTGTATAGTTGACTAACGTTTAATATTCCGTTCTACTAATACTATACTTTTTTTTTAATGTAACTAGGTTGGCAAACTAGCGTACGGCTCACCCGATGGTAAGACTGTAGCCTATTATTATAGACGCCTGCAACACCAGAAGCATCGCAAGCGCGTTGCCGACCCTATCCCCAATCCCCCCCAGGAGCTCTGGTCACCTTACTCACCAACAGGAACACAATACTGCTTGAAAACAGTATTATTTAGCTGTGGTCTTCTATAAGGTCGAGGTACTACCCCAGTCGGGCTGCTCCATATTTTGAGCAGGAAATTTCCTGCTGTGCCCTACCTCAGTTATACTACTTCAGCTTATCGCACTGGTGAACATAGGCCTCGCCATACATAAAACGTCGGTCCGCATTGCGTTTGCCAACATGTTATCTCCATCCAGGACACTTCTGCTCCACGGCTATCGGTCCTGCGACTTAGGTGACCAACCACTGCTACTTCAACTTGCTTATTCTACAGACTATGACGGTTACTTTTGTTCTCTCGCGGATAGTCTCATTTCTGATCCTATCTTTGTGAAAGATCCCAAGAATAGCCCATTCCATCGCACATTGAGTGACTTTAAGCTTGTGGACTAGTTCCTTCGTCAGTGTCCACGTCTCCCTTATCCCTGTCTTACCCCGCGACGAAGGAAAATGGGTCTTGTTCGCTGTTCTTGGATATGGACGGTCATCGTCGCCGCGTCGTTCATACCTCTCGGTACCTCGATATATCGCCAGTCGATATAACATGTGCAGAGAATCAAAGGACAGCCCAGGCCTCGACGATTCGTAATGACCCTAGAAAACAGCTTATAGAAGGGACCCAGAAGTGAGATCGATCTGTAATTGTTCAAAAGCAACTTATCGCCTTTCTTTCGAAAACCAGCACCACACTCCTGGACCACGGCTTCGGCGTGGTACGCCGGTGCATGATGACGTTAAAGAGCCTAGCCAAGGCTTTTAGGACAGGTCGCCTTGCAGCCTTAAGGAACTCAGTCGTAACCCCGTCATGCCCCGGGGCCCTGCCGCTTTAAGCTGCTCGAGCGCCGCACTAATTGCGTCAACTTCGATATTCGGGATGTCTTCTATCGGTTTCCATGTGTTCGGCGATTAACATTTAACATATGTTACTAGACCCTCAAATATATACTTTTATACTAATATATAAAGCTGAAGAGTTTGTTTGTTTGTTTGTTTGTTTGAACGCGGTAATCTCTGAACTACTGGGCCGATTTGAAAAATTCTTTCAGTTTTAGATAGCCCATTTATCGAGGAAGGCTATAGGCTATGTGTCATCACGCTAAGACCAATAGGAGCGGAGTCCACGCCGACGAAGTCGCGCGCAGAAGCTAGTGTTATTATAAAGCTCATGGGTGGCTGTAACCCATCTAGCGGCCGGGTGCCGATTGTACCGTGCCCATTAATACCGAGGTTACCCTTTAAAAAATGTTAATAATCGATATTTCGTGAATTAAAAATGTTAACAATATCTATGTTCTTTTTTTACATTTATATATCGTTCATATCGTTCTTTGCGGTCTTGCTTGCGGCGATGGGTAAACCCGCCCCTGGTCAAGCTCGAAAATCGATTCCAGTACTGCTAGCGAAACAATCCGTTGCGGTGTCTATCGCGCCAAATCGTCGAAAAAAAGTATACTTGCGAAAAATTCAATAATTTGAATGTGTTGCTCTAATCATGTCATTTGATGAATGAATCCTCTAAATTTACTGACATGGGCTTTGGTAACTATCTGCTAAAAAGTTAAATGACCAATTAGATGCTCTATTCTCCGTCTACTATCTCACCTAACATAAATGGTATGGTGGCTATAGTAAGTAGCTTAATGCTTGTGTTATAGGTAACAACTGACTGTTATAGCTAATTTTTTTTTATAAATATACATAGAAATAATACATATATAGATATATAACTTAGGTTAGTCAATAATTATGGATGTACTATGCATAATATATTACTTCCACCATGCATTAATAGTTATGAATACTTATAATTCTTTAATGACTAACTCACTATAGACCTCTCGTGCATTAATAACACTTTAGCTTTCTACATTAAACAAAATGTACAGGAAATAGTTTTGAGATCACAATATACAGACATAACATCATCATAGCAGAGGGAAAAAACATAGACATCAGCCTCAAAAAGAATGGATATGTATAGGATAACTTAAAACTAATTAGCAAGAGCACAAAATACAATTTTTATAAGGATTCTAAAAAATTTAATTATTATTATTATTTTTTAATGTTACTAAGTCGACAAACCATACGGCTCACCTGATGGTAAGTGACTACCGTAGCCTATAGACGCCTGCAACACCAAAAGCGTCGCAAGTGCATTGCCGACCCTATCTCCAACCCCCCCCCCCCCAGGAGGAAAACTAATTAACATTTGACATATAAAACAAAGCTCAGCTGTGTGGCTACGGCAGTAAAGAATATAGGCACCCCCTCTCTCTCTGTGGGTGTCGTAAGAGGCGACTAAGAGATAACACAGTTCCACTACCACCTTGAAACTTATAAAGCCGACCGAAGGCGGAATGACCATCGAACTGCTGGCTTTGAAATACACAGGCCGAAGACGGGCAGCAGCGTTTTCGGTGCAACAAAGCCAGCCCTGCGGTCACCTACCCACCTGCCCAGCTAGGTGACTATGGGCAACACACATGATTCACGTCATTGTTGGCACGAACTTGTGGAGGCCTATGTCCAGCAGTGGACTTCGATAGGCTGAAGTGATGTAAGACAAAGATAATTACACACATAAAACAATTCTTAATGAAATTGAGCAAATAAAACATTACACAAAACCTATAACTATTATGTAAATATCATTCTTATAAGTAAATATAGCAAAAATAACTGCACAAAATATGTTTTATTAATATATAGTATGTTTATAACTAAGTATGTCTCTGTTATCAGAATAACCTACGTCTTCTGTACAGGTTCTGATGACCTTTTGTCTTATCTTTGTAAACTGATTTCATTTAGAAAATACATATTTCCTTGCTGTCAGGAAATATTCCTAAATATAACATTGTAAACATGTGTATCCAACAGAACTGTAGTTACATTATAATTACATTAAGATGATACAATTAACTATTTGGTTTACTATTTTATTTATTGGTTATGAAGCTTTCAATTACAACCAAAAATTTAAATTATAAGAAAAATTTTATATATATTTATATAAACTGATAAAACTAATCTTCAACTATTAGTACAACACATATCAAAGTTAAAAATACAAAAATAACTATGATCACACTCACCTATACGCCAAAGTCATACATTTAAACAATTTTGTAAGTGATATTTCAATAGAAAGTTGTTGATGTTGTTTATTATCTTCTTTATCACAGTGCTGAAATATCTCAGAGGTTGTGGGTAATGTATAGGTGGCAACTGCAGATTCTTTGGGAACGTTTTGTTCTTCATCAGGAATCGGGACAGCTAGGTCGTCGAAATCATCCTGATCTTCAGCTTCGAATTGTGATACCATAAAATGTCCAGAATGAATTGCCTCTTTACCAGGGCGAGTACGACGTTTTTCGACGTGGGTCATTTTCTTATTTATTACGAAGCTTGAAAACACTAATAATAAATGATATGCCTAATTTTGCTCTTATTAATGATTAACTTTTAGATTTTGCCATATTTTCACATAACACTCACATTGTTTTTTTCCATTTCCATCTTTCTGACATTTACAAATGTTAGTGTTGCTAATTTCTAATACTTTTTAACCAAATAGATCAACTCCGAATCAACTGGTCAAAATTATGAAAAGGTTAATATTTTCTTATTAATTTTAATATTTTCTTATTATTTAAGATTAAGAGCAGAAGAATGCAGTAAAAGGAAAGTCACGACTAATCGCAAGAAAAAGTTGAATATTAATTGACTGACGTACATAAGTTTGTATTACCTATTTTCTTGACAATATATTTTAGATAATGATAATAATCATAATATTAAAAGTTAATTTGTTGAATATAATTATTAAAATTACAACTACATCTCAAAAATATGGCAATACTAATTATGTTGACAAATTGAAATTTTTTTGACAATGACAATCACAATCACAAATGACAAGTCCATACTCCATATTTTTATTTGCCACCAAAAAGTTAAATTATAATTATACGCATTAATTTTTGTATAATTACAGGTATTTTCTTTAAAATTTAACACAGCTAAATTTTTTTGTAGAAGTGTATATAATTTTGTTAATAGATAGTAAAATCGAGACTACGATAAAAGAATTGTGCAACTCGCAACCAATGATTACATATGCCTCTTCAATTTAAAAATAGGTAATAAAATCGTAAATACTGAAACATTCTCCTTTACTTAAAAATGAATAAATTAGATTCTTCACCGACCTTTAAAAACATAAAATCTAAAAAACTTCACTCTCCGATACAATTGAAAGAAAAGTTAAGAAAGGTAATATCTATTATTCATATTTTTTTTTTTAGATTTGTTGTATATATCGTCTTCGAATTGTATAGCATATACATATTTTTTGCAGGATTATAAACACAAGGTGCAAAGTTGTCGTGATATTCTCCTAAGCAGATTGCGAGGATCTCCATTGTTAGGCAAAGACCTTCATACAACATTAACAGACATTTATAATGAAACATTCAGTAATTTTAACAAGGATGCTTTTGAAATTGAACTACTAACAAATAATGAAGAAACAAAAATACTGGAGGAAATCAAAATGGAGCTAATACAAAATGAATTAAGTTGGTATGTTACATGTTACCTCTTTATTTAAATTTATTAGGAAATCGTACAGTTTAACTTGAGTTAAACTTTTAAATTTAGTGACATATGTATGTTAAAAGTTCCCATAAAACTAAAAAAACAATAGAAAGATGGCAGTATTAAGAATGTTAGCCTTATCATTTTTTAGGGTTCCGTACCCAATGGGTAAAAACGGGACCCTATTACTAAGACTTCGCTGTCCCTCCATCCGTCTGTCTGTCACCAGGCTGTATCTCAAGAATGGCGATAGCTAGACAGTTGAAATTTTCACAAATTATGTATTTCTGTTGCCGCTATAACAACAAATACTAAAAACCAAATAAAATAAATATTTAGGTGGGCTCCCATACAAAAAACGCGATTTTCTTGCCCCTTTTTGGCTCGATATCAATAATGGCAACAGCTAGACACTTGAAATATTCACAAAATACTCAGTTGTACATACTCAGTGTACTCACTTTAATAATAAATAATAAAATTAAAATAACATTAATATTTAACCTTTTGAACGCCAAAGTCACATATACGTGACAAGCACTTGCGAGCTCTGTGCGCCAACGACGTCTATAGGTGACAAAAAACCCGGACCACCAAAATATTAAATAAAATTATTAAAAAAAAATATTTTTAGTATTTTAATTCAACATCTCTCAAAATAGAATATCCCAGCAACATTTGAGTATAAAAAACCAGTCTTTTACTTTGTTAAAGCTGGATTTAATAAATAGAAGGCATATTTAGGTAAGTACTTTAGATTTTTTAAAATGTTGCACTTTTATTACTCCCTTTTCAGTTAATAAATATTAATAAAAAATTTACAAATTTGAATTCGGTTATTTTTTTAAAATTACTTTTCATTTATATATAGATTCGATTCGAAATCGATATACAGCGTGAGGCACACACAGCACGTCTCTAACATGTCTCTATGGAAGTTTTAAAACCGTAGGTCAGCTGCGTCGTAGTCTTCCAGTCGTGACAATGACGTCATGACGATAGAGAATGGTGTTGTGCTTTACTATGATTTTTTTTTTGTAATGTTTGTTTTTTATTTATGTTATTGTAAGTATATATAACGAGTGCAAGATAATACAAGAAAAATATTGAAAGAATAAACCATCCTAGATTATATAAGTACCTACTACCTAGTCACTTATTGCATAAAAACCAACATAAACAAGTCACTTTGTGGTACTCGATAACGACTCTTGGCAGCACTATTTTTTTCGTAGGTATTTTTGTTTAATTTATGCCTTGGCGTACAGGGCACGGGAATGAATTTGAGGCGTGGCGCTCAAAAGGTTAAGGAGGGCTCCCATACAAAAAAAACATCATTTTTGCCTATTTTTGCTCGATATCAATAAATAGTAAGAGGTAGGCACTTGAAATATTCACAAAATACTCAATTATATATAAATTTACTTTAATAATAAATAATAAAATTAAAAAAAAATAATAATTAGGGGGCTCATACAACAAGTGACTTTTTTCCGCTTTTTGCCCTAAATTAAAATCAATGTACCTACTGTTGTTTACCTAGTCAATGGTACGGAACCCTTCGTTCGCGAGTCTGACTCGCACTTGTAATATATGGGCAGATCCAATAATTCTCGACGAAAGAGTGCGCACTAGGGTCAGCGATTTTGATTCTGATTTTTTCCTCGAAAGTACACCTAAAAAGGAGTCGATCCTAAAAATTTCCCATCGCCGACCCTAGTGGGCACACTTTTGTCGAGAACTAATGGATCTGCCTATATATAACTATCTAAATTTCGAGGAGTCTGTTGTAAAATTACAAATAATATTATACTAGGCCAGTCAAAATAGACAAGGTTATTATAATTTGCGTACACTTAAAAATTGGTATTAATGTTAAAACTCCATTCTAAATAAAATGTGAAAGCTAGTCCTCATCAAATCCATATCTCCAAAAAGATTATATAAGATCGCAAATATGGGTTTTTTTGTATTTTTCAGGGAATTAGTAAGTTTAATTATTAAAATAAGTCAACAAAAAAATTGCAGCTCATGTAATTATGTACAAAAATTGATATGATTATTTTTTTTTTTTATGTAACTAGGTTGGCAAACAAGCGTACGGCTCACCTGATGGTAAGACCGTAGCCTATAGACGCCTGCAACACCAGAAGCATCGCAAGCGCGTTGCCGACCCTATCCCCAATCCCCCCCCCCCCAGGAGCTCTGGTCACCTTACTCACCAACAGGAACACAATACTGCTTGAAAACAGTATTATTTAGCTGTGGTCTTCTGTAAGGTCGAGGTACTACCCCAGTCGGGCTGCTCCATAATTTGAGCAGGAAATTTCCTGCTGTGCCCTACCTCAGTTAATTACCTCAGTTAATAATTAGTTGATTGATATGATTGAAAAATTGATATTGATTATGATGTGACTTCTGATAGAGGCTTTCCCGGTTTTGCAATCATGTTAATTATGGACACTTTCCACATCTTTGGAAAGTGTTATAATCTCAATATTGCATTAAAAGGGTTGTCAGTTGAACTATGGCATTTTTTGTTTGTTGTAGTTTTTCTTTTTTTACTTCTGGTTGTGTAACTGGTCTAAGTGGTAAAGAGAGTGTTGCTTATTGTTCAGGATTTCATCAATTTTCTTTTCTAGTGTCAGGTTCATTGGGCTTAAAGACATCTTTGAGAAAGTTACCAAATAAATCAACTTTGTCTTGAGGTTTTCGCGTCCATTCGCCGATAGCTTGTCTTAGTGGGGACAAGTGTTCTTTTTTGTGTATTGGGAAGCCCGTTATTGGCTATATTTTTGTTTTATTCTATAAAACAAAATTGTATGTACATGCTTTTGGTTTTCTAAAGAAATAAATAAGCAGTCCTAGTATACTCTTAGGTAGAGGTAGGTCTTAGGAGTAGGTTAGGTAGTAGACCTTTGTCAATTAACAAACGGACTTACAGAAAGTTAGAAACACCATATTCGTGAATTATTTTACTAGGTTATATATGTATACATAATTGTAAATCTAATGTCCAAATAAAGGCTTTTTAATATATTTTTTTATTTTAGTATACTCTTAAAGCTCAATCTTTGCTGGAATTCCACAGAACTCTGATCTGTCTCCTATCCTATGTACTCTTTATATTCATTGTCGTTATTTGAGATTAATATACAAAATTGTTAAGAAGTCCCCAGTATTAGTAAGGCCGTAATTTGTTAGACAGTCCCGATACTTTAAACTTTACTAAAATATAACTTATTAAACCACTTTTACATAAGTAGTAAACATTATACGCTATCTTTATAGGAAATTGTTAATATTGGTATCTTGTCCATGTGCTACCGATAGGCTGGTATAGTTATCTGCCCAAATATTGAGCGCTGACCTTCAACCTTACTTCAACATTTTATGGATATAGATAAGTATTATCTATAGATATTTAATGAGAACTATATATTTTAACATTTTATTTATTTTTATTTTTGTACTATACAAGTATACATATTAACTATTTTCTGTTGCGACTAGGGTTACCATATGTAAATAGAGGGATGCCTGTCTATGGTACCTAAAATGCCTGATTTTTCTGAAAAATGCCTGATTAAAGTAAAACGCTGTAGGTAATAAGTAAAAGCCAACAGATTTTTTTTTTATGACTAATAGACAGGCATTTGACCGCAATCTCACCTGATGTTAAGTGACGATGCGGTCGAAGGTGGAGCATGCCTGCCTAATAACAGCCTATTCACTCTGGCCTTGAAGACACCCAGATTGTATCGTTCAGGAAACACAGACGCGGGCAATGAGTTCCATTCCTTAGCCGTGCGCATCAAGAAAGTATTGGCAAAGCGTTTTGTACGCGTAGGTGGCATATCGATGACATAAGGATGGAACGATCGACCGCGCCTAGTGTTCCGATGGCGGAAAGTTGTTGGGGGAATTAGGTCGTGCAATTCGTTCAAATAAAGAAGATATAAATAAAATATAGATAATAATAAAGAAGCATATTTATTACTGATATTTGTCAGAGGACATAATTTTTTTTAATAGTTCTTTCTTTTAAAATCTAATACATAAACGTAAAAATCTTCACAAGATACAGTTTTGTAATTTTCGAGCCCGCGACCCGCGCGCCGGCGCCGGTGTCATTCAAATGCAAGGGAGAAGCGTGCGCGAGCACGAAATTTAAAAATGCCTGCCTCAGATTAATGCCGGCCGCAAGCCTGTCTAAACCTTAAAATGCCTGTCAAATGCGGCAAAAGCCTGTCATATGGTAACCCTAGTTGCGACCCTCGTACAATGCGAAATACGGTCCCCGCACAATTCAAACTCAGTTTAACCTTCAGAATTTAATGTCTAACTGTATTCTTTACAAAATGTATCACAAGTTCACAATGTAACAAGACTTACGCCCGATTTCCCAAAAGCTGATCAACGCAAAAATTAACTACTGTTAGTTCAAGTCATCTTTGCGCGCGGCTCTATGTGTGCGTGCGCTTGTAATGGGCATGACGACAGTATCAAAAAATTGTCAATTTAATGATTTTAGGGGAACACTCATATTTAAAATATTCAAAATACTGGTTTAGTACAATACAACACACAATACAACTTTAATTTGTGTAGCAGTGACGCGTCACGCGACCGCCGTCATTCGAATCTTAGGCCAATATACAACTAGGGACACGAAAAAAGTATCGATACTTTGTGGTATCGAGTACATTTCCATTCGATACCGATACTTTTGTACTCGATACTTTGCATTCGATACTTTTACTCATTGAGAACTTTTTGGCAGGTATCGTATCGAAAGATTTTAATGAGTACTATTACCCTTTTTTCTGATATTTTGACAACATTTGTTCATTATTTGTGCGATAATGTGAAGCGACGACCTTTTTTTTGGTCGACTGACATATTTGGAAACAGTCGTTTGAAGCGACGACCTTTATTTTGAAGTGAAACTTCTTTAGAATCGTTGTGATTTCAAACCGGATGCAACGAAAAAACGACAGGGATGCGGAGGCCGCGCTGCAAGCCGCTAATTTTAAATTTTTTCTTTTTTAAATTAGTTTTCCAAAGAAGTTTCGCTTCTATCGTGTGTGAATCGCACACACACCTTTTTTTTTGGATGTCGAAGTATCAATTTCTACTATTGAGTACTTTTGTGTTTGTACTCGATACCTAGAAGTATCGATACTTTTGTTTCGATACTTTTATGAGTACGATACTTTTTTAGGGTTCCGTACCCAAAGGGTAAAAACGGGATCCTATTACTAAGACTTCGCTGTCCGTCCGTCCGTCCGTCTGTCACCAGGCTGTATCTCAAGAACGGCTATAGCTAGAGAGTTGAAATTTTCACAAATTATGTATTTCTGTTGCCGCTATAACAACAAATACTAAAAACAAAATAAAATTAATATTTAAGGGGGGCGCCCATACAAAGAACGTCATTTTTGCCTATTTTTGCTCTCATACAATAAAAGTGATTTTTAGCCGCTTTCTGCCCGTTATTACAATCAATGTACCTAGTCAATGGTACGGAACCCTTCGTGCGCGAGTCCGACTCGCTCTTGGCCGATTTTTTTCGATATTACTCATGAGTACAGTATCGATACTTTGTATTCGATACCGTGTCCCTATATACAACGTTTACCCACACATATACCCGCGCGCAAAGATGAGTTGAACTTAGTATAATCATCTGTCAAATAGTCCGGGTTCCCTAGTACATTTTTTTCACTTGATTACTATCAAGCTAATTTTCCGGAAGTAGCTTCATTTTGAAGAGACGAACAAAAATTTCCTCTACGAAAATTCTCGATTGTGGTAGCTAAGAGAGGTAGCAGGGGATAGAGCAGCAGTGAGCGTAGGACCGACGACGAGAAGGCGACGAGTCGTAAGGTCATCAAAAATTGATTTTTTTTTTCTTTTAGTTAGTTAATATTTATATAATTTAATAGTAATATTGTCCTACAAATCGCATGGTACGTTATCCCGGTCCTACGCTCACTGCTGCTCTATCCCCTGCTAAATATAATTAGCTTGATAGTAATCAAGTGAAAAAAATGTCCTAGGGAGCCCGGACTATTTGACAGATGATTCGTTAATTTTTGCGTTGATCAGCCTTTGGGAAACCGGGCGTTAGTGCATAAGTGCAAACTACCATCAGTTGTTATTCACAATAAGATCCTCTATGCGTCGCAGGACACTGAATAGTTTCGAGTTTCAACGACGGTTTGGCGCAATGATTACACCAACTGGCTATTGCGTTGGTAGTCGCAGGTTCGATCGACGTTTTTCAGTCTGTGTTATTGTGGTGTGTTTTCGAACCCCCAACATAGGCATTTTATCCTACGTTATGTGCCTCGCGTTTTTTTTTATAATGAAAGCATTAAAAAATATATAAGAATTTTTATGTTTTATTAGTTTTTATATAGTTAACTAGCAGACCCGTGCCCACTTCGTTGGGCGTTAATTATCTTTTTCTTTGTCATGCAATTACCTATGTTGTGTAGTTCTTAGTAGGTAGGTACTAATTTTTATTAGGTTCATTCATTGATGTATAAAAAACCTTCATTGTTTAGAATTTTATTTAGAGTTTTATTTCTTGTTTATAGCTGGTATTGGACGTATAAAATCGTAATAATATCGTGTATTTATTATTTTAAATTACAGAACCAAATAACATACTAAATTTTATAGCACTTAAATAAATAATATGTTACTTCAACGCCATCTATCAAAAATTCCGAGAACGACGTCGATAGGCTAATAAATCTATACTAATATAATAAAGCTGAAGAGTTTGTTTGATTGTTTGTTTGTTTGAACGCGCTAATCTCAGGATCTACTGGTCCGATTTGAAAAATTCTTTCAGTGTTATATAGCTCATTTATCGAGGAAGGCTATAGGCTATATATCATTACGCTAAGACCAACAGGAGCGGAGTCCACGCCGACGAAGTCGCGCGCAGAAGCTAGTAGTCTTCTAATAGCGATAGATGACGGCGAGAGATGGCTTTATTATATATACCATTTTCGAGTTATATTTTTATCTTTTTCTTATTTACTGAATTTTTTGTTCAATTACAATAAAATATAGCCTATGTCACTCCTGAATAGTGTAGCTTTCTGTTAGTGAAAGAATTTTCATGATCGGATCAGTATTTGCGAAGATTACCCCGTATATACAAAGTTATAAACTTTTCCTCTTTATAACATTAGTATAGATAAGATAATAAATCTGTTTTATTGTAATATAACATACATACCTACTTACTATTTTTTTATTCTTTAGTTATTGACTTATTGTAATAAATGTGAGAACTCAAACTAGCTATTTTTTTTTCAATGAATATTGATTTCAACTAAAAGTACAATTGTGACTATTAGTAAAGAAGCAACACGTATACTATAATTAAAAAACAAAGTTTTATTTTAAAAGTTTAATTCGTTGCTTATAGGTGGCTTGAAGAATATGAAAAATCAAATAGTGACAACATAGACTGGTCTTCGTTACACAAGGACGATAACGTTATATGTTTACTTTGTCAAAAAAACAATTTTACTCTTAATAATCAACTTTTGTCATGTAAATATTGTAATATTGAAGTTAAAACGGAAATGTCCTTACTTAGCATTAAAAAACAGATTGATGAGTGTATAGAAAGGCACAGCACCGTTTGTGCCGGAACTGCGCAATTTGTAACTGTTTTAGAGTTGAATGGGACTCATATTTACCTTTTTTGTGAAGCCTGTATGGACATGCAGTTTGTTGTTTAATTATCTTTCTCGTTATTGAATTGTAATGCGTGGAAATCAAGTGCTATTGGAATTAATCAAATTGTTTTGATTTCCTAGGTAGTACTATATTTTCTTATACTTTTCATATGTTTTATTGTTTCTTTGTGTTGATTGACATTGTATTAGATTACAGCAATACCCCGTACTTACAAATAGGTAGACCAAGCTGTAACCGTATAAAATTCGCGTTAATAGCGGTATTGAGCATTTCGTATGATGTATTAATTTAACGTAGGTACCAACCTCATTTGTATTTGACGAAATTTGATTACAAATTTACAATATGTGTGTATTTTGTAGACACACTGAATGGAAGAAAATTTAATTTAAGTAATTCGGAAACTACGCGTAAGTCGAGGTATTACTGTAGGTACTTAATTTATATTTTCGAAAAAAATAATGTTGCGCATCAATGTTTTTGAGATTTCGAGCGATTCCAAAATTATTGTGATTTGAAAAATAATTAAAAACTTTATTATTATTTTATAAAACTTTGTTTTTACGGTTAAGTGTAAAAAATTTAGTATTGTCATTATCATCTATTTTAATATGGAGAAAGTTGAAGTTGTATTGATTTTTTTTTTCTCAATAATTAAAAACATAAATATTCTTATTATCAATATTCTTAAAATTTAAAACCCGTAACCCACTACGTTTATCTTCCCGTATTTCTTAAACTATGCGCCCAAAGAACATACTATCTAAAGTTGTCTGTCTATCTGTTAGTATGTTTGTCCGCGCATCACGCAAAAGTACCGAATAAAATTTAATGTGGTTTTCCTGTTGTATTACTGCAGGTCCAAATTAAAAACTAGTGCATATTTCATCTTAATATGTTACTTAGAACCCCTTACAAAATATCTATTTTGTATTTTTTATATATAACTAGGTCGACAAACAAGCGTACGACTCACCTGATGGTAAGTGATTACCATAGCTTAAATACACCAGAAGCAACGCAAGTGCATTGCCGACCCTATACCCAATCCCCCCTAGCAATCACGTGAACATTTGAAATCACGGTCACAGCTGGTATGTTGTGAAGACTAACATTTTTGTAGTACCTACACACACATTTCCCGTTGTGCACTGGCGTACTTTTTCGGATTTGTTTTACAAAATGTAAAATTTTCTGTCTAAAAACTTAGTGTAAAAATAAAATTTATCCTATAAACGCAGTAATAATGTAGCATTGCATTGATGAAGGAATTTTCAAAATCGGTTTAGTAGTTCTGTATATATTAGCCTCTATAAACCTACAAATAACTTCACATTTCACAAAAACCTCATTCTTAATTGCTTATTCATTAATTTTTTTCTAATACATCTTATAAGAAGGAAAACAAAAGAGAAAATAGATGTGTGTCAAAAAATAAATGTGGTACATAATCTGTTTCTTTATCAGGATTTTAACATCCAACCTTTGATCAAAAACTTTTATTTTCTTACGTCGTATTTTTATTATGATAAACATTCATAGAAAATATAGTTATAGGAGTTAGGATGTCTTGGTGGATATGTAAATATTAACTATGAATGTTTTGGTGGATATGTAAATATTAACTTAAAACAAACTGAATAAATAAGAAAAAAACTTTATTTAACTAAAAAACTTAATTTTCAAATTGAAAATTGATTGGAGGCATTAATTTTAAATTAAACTCCAATTTACAAAATAAAAATGACCTTTTAATTCAATTTATGAAGCATGGTAACAAGGTATATTGTAAATTAATTTTAATATCTCTGTCATAATAGTTGGGTTAGAACATTTTAATACACATTTTATTCCTACCAAAATATTAACTAAACGGTAACTTGTATAAAATGTACATTTAATAATAGTTATATAAAACAGTACCATTACTTTACGGACATAATAGATGGGCAGCATTTGTAGTTGAATTCATCCTTTGTATAAAATTGTCAACTATATAAATTATTCTAGGCCTGAAAAGAAAACATAGTTGTTTAACACAGTTTTATTAAGTTCATCTGTATTATAACTTTATATGTTTTCAAATTACTCTTGCATACATTGCATCAATATAATAGTCTATAACTCTATATCAGGGGTTCCCAATCTTTTTCAGGCCACGGCGCACTCACAAATTTAGATTTTTGCCACGGCGCCCTACCCTAGTTAGCTATTTGAAAAAGATACAGTAGAAAGAAATAGGCACCTATAATGATAATAATTAGGTTGAGAGGAAAAAAATGAAAATGTCTGCTTACAATATGAAATTGATTTTTTTTATTATAAAATAATTGAAACAGACAATAACAAGAAAGGCTTAGTCTTAAGAAAAGCAAAGATAAAATACGATATTCAAATCAAATCAATGTGACAGGTGAGCTTGGTGAATATTTGTAGTTTCGGATAATAATAGAGAATCGACTCACGGTTGCGCCCCTCTTTACTTTCTACGGCGCACACTGGGAACCCCTGATCTATATAATAAAAATGAATGTTGCTAAGTGCATAACTGGAGAATGGCTCAACCAATTTGGCTAATGCTTTTTTGTATGTTCCTTAAATCTCATGGAAGATTTTTATACAAAAAAAAAACAACAGAACAAAGTCTGTCCGGGTAGCTAGTTACTTAATAAACAAAAATATTCAAAAGGTTTTACTGATAAATTAACTATACCCCGTCCGGCCACTTATTATCTTTTTGACACTTTAAGAAATTTTGACATTAGTGACTGCCTCACACGTTATTTATTCGATTCGAAATAATAATCGATTTTATTTAAGAAGAACTTTCAATCGATTTAATTAAATACATTTAGTTTAAAAATATTATTTATTTATGCGTTTATTAGTTTTTTTTTTATTATAAACGAAATATATAAATAATAAATTAAATGAATTAACAGAGTTATTGCTCTTTATTCTTGGTTTGCAATTAAATTTCAAGATTTCGACTTAATTCCTTGCAAGTAATCAATCTTGGGGTCATAGATACTATTTTTAACCGACTTCCAAAAAGGAGGAGGTTCTCAATTCGACACGTATTTTTTTTTTATGTATGTTAGCTCAGAACTTTTGACCGGGTGGACCGATTTCGATCAATTTTGTTTTAATTGAAAGGTGTTGCGTGTCATGTGGTCCCATTTTAATTTAATTGAGATCGGACAAGTGCTTTTAGAGTTATATCTAATAATGCGTATTTACGTGACTACTTTTTCGTCGACCTACGTTATATTATACCGCATAACTTTTTACTCGGTGTACCGATTTCGATGATTCTTACTTTAATCGAAAGCTAATACTTGTCTTGTAGTCTTGTTTAAATAAGATCGAAAACTGATTACAACTTTTTGAGTAATCTTTAATAGCGCGTATTTACTTGACTATTTTTTCGTCTTATTACGTTGTATTACTTGTCGATGTAATTGAAGTCGGTTTTTTTTTCGTTTGCGAGCAAACACAATTATTATTTCCTTTTTTGTATTAAATTTATAGACACAATAATCACATGACGTAAAATTATTTTTATCATATGATCGATTTTTTATCGATTTATTATTTCAAGAACTGTTTCATAGTCTGTGGTTGTTTGTTATGCACAGGGTACTTCACTCAATCAATCAAATCGTCAATAAAGTATGACATTACAGTAGAACTTTTAGTACGTTATTCCGGAAAAAATAACTAATTTATAGGCGTGAGCTGTCAAAAAGATAATAAGTGGCCGGACGGGGTATAGTTGTAATGACAAAATATTAGTGATAAATTCAATGAGGTATATCTTTCTTAGTTTCTTAAACTATATTTCGGTTATTTTGATTATTGCAGAACTTAAATTTACTAAGGATCTGTTAATTAAATAGGAGAAAATGTAAAACTAACATATTGAAAAAAAAATTAGAGTAGTAATAAAAGTATATTGTACATATTGGTAACCTTTTGTTTATTCCGTTTATTATTAATTACACACACTTCATTTAAGGTCAGCTGAATATAATTATATAATGTTATCTATATATATTTTTGTATTATTACAAAATATTAATAGCAAGCAGCTTCATATATTCTGAGAGAGATCTCCCAAACGAACTTTACAAATTTATTATTAATATAACGGTTTTACATAACAATAAAACCGATATTATGTGCCGAGAGGGAAAACATACAGCATTGTATATGAAGAAGCAGTGTATACTTTGCCATTTACTTACGGTGTGATGTCCATAGATAACATATATCTATGGTTCAACTATGCTATAATAAATGAGGGTAGTAGAAAATCCAGCTAGGACACGTTTAGCCGTTGTCACTTTGAGCGTCATAGTCTTCACCAGGAAGGACTTCCTGCAATGCTGTATGTTTTCCCTCTCGCCACATAATATCGGTTTTATTGTTATGTAAAACCGTTATATTGATGTGCCTCCGGAAAACATACAGCATTGTATATGAAGAAGTGTTTGTTATCTGCTGGTGAAATGTGTATATAAACACAACGCTATGATGAATAATAGAATGAGATTAATGAAAGTTTAATTGGAAGAGATTGATTAAATCGTTTATTTTTATTTTAGGTAAACAATTCATTTTCAATTTTCTAACAAAATTAAATGATAGATAAACTAAGTGATACAGATTTTAATCGTTGCAATAATCATAATTACGAGCCCCGATGCAAAATAGTTCGTCTAGTGTGAAATTTTCTCTGTGAGATTTTTTGTAACTTCATTATTTTTGTATATCTACATATATAAAATATTAAGCTGTTCTACTATCGCATGTCGCGTTACTTATGCCATTTTTTAATTATGAACTAATAAACTATTTTAGCTTTTTAAATTTATACGTATCCTGTTTTAAATTCGAAGAAGCTATAAGCAAAACAGTTCGTCTAATTGTTAATCGATGCAAAAGAGTTCGTCTATCGGTGAGTTAAATAAGATTATTCCTTCTTTTTAAAATTATGTTGCATAATTTAAATTTGTTAAAGTAATTCTGTGTCATTTCTCAAGTGAGACAGTATAAATTCTGAAAGTTTCAGTTTTTTTCATTAGTTTTCAAATAACAATGGGTCGTGGCAAACCCGTGTGTGAAGAGCTTCGAAAGCGAATAGTTTGTGAGGTCGATGCTAGCAAATCAAGTTACCAAATATCTAAACACTTGATACTTCCCAGGTCTACAGTCCAATCTATCATTCAGCACTATAAAAAGAATAGAACAACTTCTTGTTTGAAGTAAATTGATCGACCACGCATAACAAGTGCAGCAGAAAACAGAATCCTGAAGAAAATTTTCAAAAATAATCGTCTTGCTTGAGCTGGAGAACTCACGGTGCAATGGAAGGACATGATTCACAAAGACGGCTCACTTGATACTTGCAAAAAAGTCCTAAAAAGAATGTGTTACTGACTGTTGACTGATGTACAAAAGAAAAAGAGGTTGAAGTTTGCTCGTGATCATTTAAATTGGACTTCCGATCAGTGGCGTAGTAGCATTTGGACTGACGATTCCAAATTTGAAGTGACAGTCGGCGATGAAAGAAAAAAAGCGATGCGGACCAAAAATGAGGGATTTCATATTGATTGTCTCAAACGCAAAGTGAAGTTTCCGGCGTCTTTTATGATATGGGGCTGCATGTCTGCACAAGGTGTTGGTGGTATGCAGTTTGTGGATGGTTCTATCAATTCTGTAAGGTATCAAAACCTTTTGAAAGAGAATTTACTGCCCTCTAACTTCACTCAAACGTCAAGATTCCTTCATTTTTTAACAGGATGGTGCTTCTTGCCATACTGCAAGGACAACAAAGACGTGGCTACTGGCGAAAAGCATCCCTACAATCGAATGGCCATCTAACAGCCCGGACTTGTCGCCGATCGAAACCCTACGGTGGAAAATGAAAAAAGTTCTCCGTAAAAATCTATCAAGACCGAAAAGCGACTTAAAGGCTAAACTCTTGGCTGTCTGGGAGTCAGTTACGCCTGAGGAGTGTGCAGCGTTGGTTGCAACCATGCCCCTTCGCATTAAAGCTGTCATTGAGAGCAAAAGCGACACAATTAAGTGGTAGACGAACTATTTTGCGTGAGTGACAAGGGTAGACGAATACTTTTGCGTTATGTTTTTTAGAATATTTTTGTAAATTTTTTATGTTATGTAAAGTCATGAAAGAATTTCAGTTACTTTAAAATAAACTTAAAAATGTTCCTCAATTTGTAGTTTACTTTTTATTAAACGTTTTTAATTATTTTACCAATATTTACTTTCTATATTTTACGCTTTGCACTACTTTCCATACTAGACGAACTTTTTTGCATCGGGGCTCGTATTATTTATTGATAACTATTTGAATCATATAAATTTATAATGATGTGAATGTATTAAAAAAGGAATTACGATCATTTTTAGATACTTCAATTATCTTGCAGTAATGATTAAAAAATGTAGTGGATGATTTCCTGTTGCCTCGAGCTAATATATCATCTAAGGGCTGGTTATCTATCCACCCGTGTGAAGCTACAGCTGACCTACAGCTACCTGGGGTAGCATCAATGCCGCTGTCCTTAAGAACTGTGCGCACCCAATTGCCGATTACAGTGCGGGAAGCAGACTTAACTTTATTACAAATTGTAATGAAAAGGTTATCTAAGTTACAAGTTTCTGATCTTCTTTGTTTGGTTTTCTCTATTAAGCACCTAACTAAAGTAACTGGACAAATGTTCTTATCAGGGTGTTTAGAGAGCTTCCAAGTACATTGTCGATAGTCATGTCTGTCAGTCTTTGACCCAAATGCGGGTATTAAATAGATGTTTTGCCCGTTGTCAAGATAGTTGTCTTTGGAAATTCGCAGTAAAGTAAGGTCGTGGACTCTACGTCCGGATACTAGCAACAACACTGTTGCTGTTCTACGCGATATTTCAAAGAGAGTCTCTTTAGGTGAATTAACTGAAAGCCATTCCAGGACAATTCTTGGGTCCCTAGTAAGTAACGGTCTAACTAATTTTGGTTTAGCTACTCCAATTGCCTTAAGGGCATGTTTAATAATGAAGCTTGCAAATGCTTGTTGTTCTACGTAAGGACCACAGAAAGTTAATAGAGCCGATTTGTGGACTAAAATAGTGCTATAAGACAAGTTTTCCTTTAGGAAAAGATAAATTAAAAACTTCGCGATGTCAGTAGGATTAGGTGTTTTTGGGTTAACTTGCGAATTGTTACACCACTTTAACCATCTCCTAATAGCAGGTAGGTATGTTGCTAAAGTAGACTGTCGCCAGCTGTTTTTTAGCAGCTCCTTCTCTTGGGTAGACCACTCCTTTATTTGAGAACCCCACCCCCAATTTTCCAAACTTTCAAGGTTAATAGATGTACTTGTGGCGGTGGTTGTGACGTTGTCATATCTATCATTGTTTTCGATAGATTCTGTATTTCGTGTGGGTGATCCAACGCTCTGGACTTCAGATCTTGCAGCCAGAAAACTCGAGGCCACTCCGGTGCCACTACCAAATAAGTCCCTGTCGCGCGGTTTAGGTGTGCCAAGACTCTGGGTAATAGGCTCGGTGGGGGGAATACCCACGCTAGTTGGTATTGCCAAGGTCTGCTGAAGGCATCTATATAACTTGCTGATTGATCTCTGCAGTCTATTGAAACGTAGTTTCTTACTACAGCACTTCGTCGGGAAGCAAAGAGATCTATTTCTGGTCGACCCCATTTCCTGAAGACTTCTCCAGTTGCTTGGGGCAAGAGATGCCATTCCGCAACCTCTTTCCCTCGTGACAATCTGTCTGCTATCGTGTTGTACCTCCCTGGCAGGTAATGTGCCGATAGAGTTATCTTGAACTGGTCTGTTAGGGTTAATAGTTTGTACGTCAACCCTAGTAGTGTCAACGATCTCGTTCCGCCCTCTTTCCGAATATATGCGATTAAGGTTCGATTGTCCGATTGGACGAGTACATGGGAGTTGCTTAACGCAGCAGCGTGTGCTCTGATCGCTGCCATTACAGCATATAGCTCTTTCCTGTTGCTGTGCCATCTTCGCTGCTGAGGAGACCAAGTTCAAAACATTAGATGCCCGTTTAGATGAGCACCCCAACCCAAATCCGAAGCGTCCGTCGCTAGGAAATGAGTAGCCGGCTTTTTGTGTATTACCGAAGAGTGACGTGCGGCGCCGAGCCACAACATCATCTCTTGATACACCACGAAGGGAATTCGTATCCTCTGTCGTGGTTGCCTCTTGTTGAAATTTCGAAGAAAGATATGTGCTTTCCGACAATGTAACCTGCCTCGGGGTATGACAAAGCTGGCGAAATTGAACAAAAAATGCTTTGTCTTTACGAATTTGTTCAATTCTCGTAGGTCGAAAATAGGTGGCATCGACCCGTCGCTTTTCTTCCGCAGAAATAGCTTGGAGATAAAACTGGGCGTTACTTTGGTAACCCGCCGCAGTATTTTTTGATCTAAGAGGTCTTGCACTATTTGAGTCATGGCCGGCGAGGGTTTGGTTGCAAATCGATTCATAACAAGTCTTGTTGGCATTATCAGAAGAGGTTTCTTGTAAAATGGTATTCGGAAACCAATGATTGCTGATATTATGTAGTTGTTCGCGCCAAGTGCTTGCCAACGGTTTTTGAACGTCTCCAGACGACCTCCCCTGAATTGTATCGGATAGTCATTTTTTCTTGCCTTTGTTTCGAAAGGAGGGGTTTCTTTGTTCTCTAAGGGCGTCAGTCTTCCCTTTGTAAGTTTGTTTAGCGTTTGATTTTTTGTAGGTATTTTGAAAATAATTCTTATCTTGTCCTTGTGACCTGGGTTTGGATGTCGATGGTGTCGGTTCGTGGTATTTTCTTTTCACTTGGTCCCTATTTTTTACCACCTGCGGGGGTGATAACCAATAATGAGGCCCTCCGAGAGATTGCACCAGCGATATTAATTGTGTTTTCTCGAACAGAAATTTCCTCGCTAGGAGGTATGCTAACAAGAGCGGCTTGAATACTTTTATCAGAAATTTCATGAATTAATCTTTTCCGCCTAGTTTCTATGCATTCAGCTCGTTTACCACAGACAATTTGTAATGTTTGTTCAGATAATTTATAAGATGGCGACATAGTACCGAACATTTCGCTTTATTGAAAAGGTTATCAGATGTAAGTTCTGTAGGATTATTGTGAGACCAGTTAATAATTTCTTATATGCCTGATTGTAGTAATTGCCTTTGGTATAGTAAAGCATTAGTAATTGCCGCCATAATTTCCTCTGTTGAAGCCAGGTAATCTTTGCCTTTATTTAAGCAACATATTTCGTCATTAATTTTTAAGTTACAAAAGCCTGGGAACGCGAGCATGTCTGCTAATGCTTTCTTATATCGAATATGTTGCCACGTAGACGAATTAAAATGTTGAAGTTTTATGAGCTGGTTTAAACGCTGTTCATCAGCTGGTTTAAGCACTTTTTTCCCATCGAAATCAGTTTTACAAATTCCTAAATCTAAAGATTTTGGTGTACTAGTACAAAGATTAGTCAAGAAATCGCCATTACTCTGTTCAGTATGCTCAATCCCGTCAGTAGATTTTGCGGGTACATTCGCATTTGTATATAACGCATATTTTTGATGCATAATTAAATTAGTAAGGACACTGACCTGTTCGTATAACGCGTCGATCCGGGGATCGACCGTTACCTGAGAGTCTCGTTTTGATTTCTTGCGCGGAGGTCCCTCCTCCTCGGTCTCGCTGGTTGACGAATTGCCGGAGCAGGAAGAGTCCTCTTTCCTTTGCGCCATGTCCCTCTCGATCGGTGAATTGGATTCGATAGGCTGGTTTGCCTCTAAATCTTCATCGACCTCACTAGGCACGCGATTCATGACGGTTCGGTCTCGCGGTATTAAAACCCGCGCAAACAAAAATACAGATAGGTATTGATTTAATGTTAATTACGCTAACACTTTGTAAAATAATATTTCGAAATATTCACGGATTATTATAATATTTTTGGATTTCGACCGCACGCGGCGAAAGTACACAACGCTATGACGCTCAAAGTGACAACGGCTAAACGTGTCCTAGCTGGATTTTCTACTACCCTCATTTATTATAGCATAGTTGAACCATAGATATATGTTATCTATGGACATCAGACCGTAAGTAAATGGCAAAGTATACACTGCTTCTTCATATACAATGCTGTATGTTTTCCGGAGGCACATCAATATAATTATTTTTATATATTTGATAAGTTGTATGTCAATGTTTGCACACACATATATGGGGGCGTTCAAGTATTACGTAACGCAAATTTTGAAGATTTTTGACCCCCCCTCCCCCCCATGTAACGCGCCGTAACGTTTTGCTGTACCCCCCCCCCTACCCGATAAACGTTACGTAACACCCAACTGACCATTTTTACCACATTTTTACCCAAATGTCACAACTTTTTTGCGCAAACTAACCGGAAAGTCGCTAAATTACTTTTGTTATTGTTTTAATCGCGTTTGTGGTAGTAATAAAGAAATAAAACGATAGATTTTAATACCTTATTTTTCTTAACTAAACAAAAAACAATGTTACGTAACGCATTGCTCGAACCCCCCCTCCCTCCCCCGTAACGCGTCGTAACGTTTAACAAGACCCCCCCCTCCCCCCCAATTAGCGTTACGTAATACTTGAACGACCCCTATACTATTATGTCAACATGTTATAATACGCAAATACTCACTATATAGGCATTCCTTGTACTTCCATAAGATCTTCCTGTTGAGCGTGTTGATGTGAGTGAGTGGAAGCGGGAGGCACTGTGAATGCGTTATGATTGTGTGGTCGAGGACGTCGAGGAGAACGGGCCGTAATAACGCGCGGCTTATGAATCTCGTCCATCACTGATGGAGCTACATATGTAAAGCCCTACAAAAAAAAATTATCGTATGAAATACAGACAAGCTGCTTTCCTTAGAATTGGCACTTTGTGAAACATGTCTGCGTACATAAGAATTTTTCTGAAAATTTGACTCTTTCTTTAGATAGTTTTTGCATCAGGTAAATTGCAATTTAATGAACAATACAAGTCAATTTCAATTTCATCCAAATATTTGATTCGAAAGTCGTCAACATTTATAACATACCTGGAACATGAGGTTGGCACTTTCGCTAAGTGTTGATTCATCTGGAGAATCAATTGGTGTCTGCAGAGTAAATCTAGTATCAAACTGGGAAACATCATCTTCGCTAGTCTGAAATATTAGAAAGTAAAAAAAATTATAGTGTTTATATAATAAGATTAAAACAGAAATTGTAACAATTCAATATAATTAGAGAACTACAGCGAGTGGTGACTTGTTAGAAACACAACCCCAATAGTAGAAGAAGCTGAGTTTTAAGTTTTTATTTAACTCAATCTAATATAGTTTGTGCATTAATAGCTTATGACTTTCTTCATTGGTATCTTACCAAACGTGGTTTAATAGGAGGTTCCAGTCGTCGAGCAAAGACGTCATCCCATTTCACATGCTTAAAGAAAGCATGACCTCGCACTGCAGCCGCACCAGTGGCACCTAAACGTTGCGTTTCTGAACGTTTCATTAGACGCCGTATCAAATCACGTGCGTCTTGTGTGAGGTAGGCCGGTAACATTAGTTTACCTTTAAGTATTTTTTCAATTGTCTTTGTACGGTTGTCTCCAGTAAATGGTGGCTATATAAAAAGTAATGCAAGCCTTAAAACATGTTATACAATATACATAATTTACTTTAAGAGAAAATACTATAATATTATTATTTGTCAATTTTTTTTTTTGAAATGATATATGAAAATTTTATTTTTACAGATATTAAAAGAAAACACCTTACACACATACCTGCCCAATTAGCATGTCATACATTAATGCACCCAAACTCCACCAGTCAACAGCTTTACCATGTCCACTTCTGGTCAAAATTTCAGGAGCCCTTTAAGAAGAAAATATTATATAATTACTATTAAAGAACAAAAAATATTTCAAATCATTTTTTAATTATACCATTAATTTTTATATACTTACATATATTCAATGGTTCCACAAAAAGTGTGTGTGACAATACCTTCCTGAATGTGCTCCTTACACAATCCAAAATCTGTAAGTTTTACATGTCCTTGAGCATCCAATAGGACATTTTCAGGTTTTAAATCACGATAAATTATGCCTAAGCTGTGTAAATGTTCCAAAGCCAATATAATTTCTGACAAATAGAAGCTGAAAAATAAATAATATAATTGTTAGTGTAAAGACTTAAATTATTCATATTGTTGTTATATTGTTTATGGATAATTGAATGTATAGAATATAAGCAAATATATAATATACTTACAAGCAAAATAAGTAATTTAAAGATTAGAGATGCATATTGTAAGTGACTATATACAAGTTAAGTTATTAAATTGATATAGCTATAATAAAGTTACAACAAACACACAAGTCATTAAAGTTTGATTTTGCTAAAAAATACTGCTCATCACTACATATTATAAAACAGTCTCTTCCCGCTGTCTGTCGGTCTGTATATATGCTTAGATCTTTAAAACTTCGCAACGGATTTTGATGTGGTTTTCTTTAGTAAATAGAGCGATTCCAGAGGAAGGTTTATATGTATAATACATGCATAATATAGTAGAGGAACACTGATAGTTTTAAAGTTTTCTAATGTGATGTCGTAAATAAACACATTTTTTGCGCTTAGATTGCAAATATTTATTTTATATTTAGTATCAGCTTTGCACCCGTGCGAAGCCGGAGCGGGTCGCTAGTTTCATATATATAACAATAACAATCCATATTAATAATACATTTACATAGGCTTACAATATAATATTGGGAACGGATTTGCTTTTGGGATATATTGTGCTAGGGCAGAGTGAAATAGTACTTGATAAGATCTCTTTTGAAATATGCAATCTAACAATTCCCAACCTGTAGTGCCTCTGAGGGGTATGTGGAGTCCCAGGTGGGATATGTAAAAGATATATATTGGTACTGAGAAGTTATAATAGTTAACTTATGTAAACAGTATTATAATATACTAGCCGACCCGTGCCCACTTCGTTGGGCGTTATAATCCATTTCACATAAGAAGGGTACGGTGAAATTTGATATTTTCCAATACACTCTCACTATTTTCAGCAAATCAGATAAATATAAATGTTTTAAAATCACCAATTAATTTCTAAGGCAAATAATAATGCTTGATTAGATTGAATTGTTGACACAGCACGTCAGAGGGCGCAGGTTCAAATCCTGCTGATTTAAAATCTTTATATATTTTTATCTTTTTCCTTTTATCTTGTCACTCCTGAATAGTGTAGCTTTCTGTTAGCGAATTTTCATGATCGGATCAGTATTTGCGAAGATTACCCCGTATATACAAACAAAGTTATAAACTTTACCTCTTTATAATATTAGTATAGATACATAGTTAAAAATGGACCTTATAATTAATAACTTCACAAGGCTTATGACTATAGACTATGAGAGAGAGAGAGACACATTTTTGAGAGTAGGGGATACAGGAATAAAGGTAAGCACTGCCCTAGTCATATTGTATAGAATAATAAAAAAATATTATTTAATAAACTTTCTTTACTACTTACCATGCTGTATCCTCAAGAAATATACCCTCACGCTCAAGATGCATAAATAATTCTCCTCCACTTAAATATTCTAAAATAAGATATAATTTACCACCAGTTTGAAAAGCATATACTAATTCAACTATAAATGGATGCTGAAAATTCAATTAAAAACTATTATTAAAGTTTGTTATACAACTTATTTTATTGTCTTGTATTTGTTATTAGAAACCTAATAACAAATAGCAATTAATTATTAATATAGAAATAAATATAAAGATCAGGGTGTTAAGACATAAAAATCACCTTAACAGCTTCTAAAATATTTCTTTCTGCTTTAGTGTGAGCAGTGTCCTTTTGATTACGCACAATTGAAGCTTTCTTAAGCACTTTCATTGCAAAATATGCACCAGGGTCAGGGCCTGTGATCTTACGAACTTGGAAAACTTTTCCATATCCACCTTTTCCTAAAACTTTTCTTAGTTCAAAATCTTGGGGACCAAGTCTTTTACATTGGCCTGGATTTACATTATCTTCTGAAAGTTGTATGGTTTCTGATCCTTCAGACCTTAAATATAATTTGAAAAAAATTAGTATTTGTATTTGTCTTTTTACTACGTTTAATACTCTTCTTAGTGATAAATAATACTCACTCTACTATATTATGCACATGTAGTTCAGGATCATAATCAACCTGTATTTGAAATATATACATATGAGAACAAATAGAAAAACGACACTTATACAAATTAAACCAAATATATTATTATTACTCTTAAATCCCGTTTTAAGAAATATAAACATATTACCATAGATATAAAGAGAACGGTAGTTTTGTGGATGTGTTCACTTAAATAAAGTTATTTTAGGTTAGGTGTGACTATTGTATAAATAGTGTTGGAATATAAATCGTATACCTCATCGACTTCAATTATATCATCTTCATCAGAGTCCCCAACTGTAGAATCCACATCTAAATCTAAATCAAAAACACCTGCCATATAAGACGACATTTCACTAAAATCACATCAGCAAAATGCACTATTATATGATAACACTTAAATATGTAGCAGAGAAATTGTTAAAATGTATGGTAATATTTTCTAGAAGTTGATTTTCCTTGCGTTAATATTATAACATATAATAGAATAAACAAATTGAACACAAGATTTTTTTCTGCAAATACACAGTATTATTGAAAATGGCTATAGAATTATAGATAGATTAAAAATTTTAAGATATTGTTTCCTCAAAGTTGCCAGTCTCGGAATCAGCAGAAAACAGTTCAGTTTCAACTTTCAACAGAACTTGGGTGATTGGGAGACAAACGAAATGATGTAAAACTACAAGTGATAAAATAAAAAAATCATGATTTATTTTTTGGGTAAGGCCGTGGTTTTTTCTACTTTTTTGTCAGGTGGTCAGTTCCTTGACTTCCTTGTCTCCTAAATGTACTTGATGTGTATGACATTAGTTAAGGTTTTCATCAGTTTAATCGTACGTAATGGGTGTGTTTGGCCGAAGTAAGTTCTTACTAAACTTACTAAGTCAGTAAGCATAAAAAAATTAAAAATCTTACAGGCTGAATAAAGCGCTTTTCGGCCAGGACAGACTTACACTTACTGACTTATCTTAACACAAAACATAGGAACATAGGAACATACGATTAAAGAATTATCACTCATTTTTACGTCTAAAATTATTTTAGTAGTGCTTGTGTAGACGTATTTATAGTTCTGAACTGTTGATCTGAGTTTCTGTCATGGTTTTATTTACATCAACAATAAGCAAAATGGCGTCCGTCTATTAAGACATGCTTACTGCGTTAGCACTTATTTTGTGTTCTGGCCGAAAATTTTGTAAGTTTAGTGAGTGACTTACTAAATTTAGTAAGAACTTACTTCGGCCAAACACGCCCAATGATAAATATCCTTACTAGGGCAATACATTAATTAATCATACAAATGAAAATTATACTAGAAATATCTAATTGTATCTCATAAAATGTAGCATTTTACATAAACCGACGTTGTCTTTTTTATGAATTACTTTGAATTCCAAGTTACTGTGGGTTTTTTCTTGAGTTTAAAATTGGTGTGATTATTTCCTTAAGGTATTTATGAATGTAACGTTCAAAATCACCCTTTTTTATTATTTTATTCATATTTTATCTAGCTACGAAATTTTGTAACTTTCCTTTTTTTACAAAATTTTTAGTTTTACGTAACACTTTTTACGTAACAAGTGCACCGCCTTATAGTCTGTCTATAAAGTCGTGAAATTTAATGAGGGCGCTGTTAATAACACGATGATAACACGTAGCAAACACATAGCAACACTGTATAGTATGACATAAATTACTTTGATACTTGCAATATTTTATTTACCTACTATTAAAAACATGAGTCTGAGAATGAATACTACTTAATCAATAAAGTGTGTGTGAGTGAATACTAAATAATACTTTTCATTTATATATAGCAAAGAGCAACACGGAGGGGAGTAGCCATAGCGTATTTTACCGATACAAAATTTTCTGTCATTTTTTGCGGGGGGAAAATCTGTGCTACGCACACTTTCTCAAATTCACACACAAAAATAATCGTCTGTCACCACGAAACTCACACATACCAAATTAAAAACACACTCACATTTTCACTCACACATAGATACATTCTGTGTCATAACAGTATAATGAGATGCCGCAACTACACTGACAAATTTCTTATAGCCATGGTTGTAACAACTGTCGATACGCACTATCGATAAATTCAAATAAGTACTCGGTTAGAGAAATTAGGTTTTGTAAGTGATACAAAGGTAAGACATTATTATAAAAATGGTCTTTAATTTTTGAAGTGAAACGTCTTTTCTTCTTTCTTTCTTCTTTCGTAAAATTGGAGCGACCGGTAACGCGGCAGCGTCATGACGTTAATTACTTGGATGGGTGACCACCTGGGAACACCGCGTGACGTTGGCTTTTTGTTTTTTTTTTTTTATCAACTAGTTTTTTTTGTATTTTAAATTAGGTTTTTTTTAATTAGTTTTTTTTTTAATTAGTGTTAATTCCCAAAACACAAGCAGGAACAAAAATAAAACCAACAAAAAAAAAAAAACAAATAATTGTAAGTTGCAGCGTTAACGATTAGTTTTTTTTAAATTAGTTTGCCAAAGAAGTTTCACTTCTGACATGTGTAGTTTGTACGCATGCAATTATTTTATGTACTACAATAGTCATCATTTCAAAAATACAGTGTGGCGTTAGAGTTGGTTTGGTGCCCTCGACTAATTTTCTTCTATTGTTCGCCAACACTTGAAAGTCAGAGGTATTGAAATTAATGATTGGAGCAAATGACACTATTTATTGTGGGCGTCCAGTTTAGTCTGTTATTAAAAAAAATCCATGTATCCCTTAAATTTGGATCTTTAGGAAACCTGCCAAAAATTAATATAAAACATTATGGTCGAAGTTCACACTAAGTAATTCTAGTAAAATGTGTTAATACTCGTAAGTCGTAAGTATTGTTTTATATTTAATTTAATGCAATTTTATTATAAAAGTATGTATATTAAAATAAAGTTCGCAATATAATATTTTAAATAAATCTAAATCTCAAAAATGTCTATCTCCTTCTTTGCCTTTGCTTCTTTATCGATAACTATCTACAAACAAACCGGTTACAACGCTATCGCTCGGCGACCACTACTTTTCGGTAACAAACTCGGATCAGTCGCTCGACCGATCCGCATATTGTATGAGGTGCCTGTGTTGATAAACAAATCCGAAATAACACGACCGATAATATTTGTAATTTTTAAGTTTAAAAAAGGTTTTAAAAAAGTATAAAGTAATAATGTGATTAAAAAATACTTTCATATGAAAGGTAATGACATCTTTTTGTAAATTTGACGTGGCAGATCACTTTTTGCAGCAAAAAACAGAACAATTCGGCATTTTTTGAAGGACGTTGATTCAATCGCGCAACTAGATTTAGTCTAGTGAGCAGTGCGGCTACAACTAGTTTTATTGTACGCATAGGACCGCGTGGACTTGTACTTTGACAGAGGGGAACGCCTGTGTATGGCTACTCCCCTCCGTGTTGCTCTTTGATATATAGATTCGATTCGAAATCGATATACAGCGTGCGGCTCACACAGCACGTCTCTAACATGTCTCTATGGAAGTTTTAAAACTGTAGGTCAGCTGCGCCGTAGTCTTCCAGTCGTGACAATGACGTCATGACGATAGAGAATGGTGTTGTGCTTTACTACGATTTTTTTTGTAATGTTTTATTTTTTGTTTATGTTATTGTAAGTATATATAACGAGTGCAAGATAATACGAGAAAAATATTGAAAGAATAAACCATCCTAGATTATCATCATCATCATTTCCTATGTCCCCTAGATGGGGCACAGGGCGTCCACTCCACAGTGCGCTGCCATCTCACTCGGTCTTGGGCTAAAAGCTTTATCTCGGGCCAGGAAAGCCCTATATCCTTCATCTCCGCGGCGACGGAGCGACGCCACGTTTGCTTGGGGCGGCCACGTTTCCGTTTACCTTGAGGAGTCCACTCTAAGGCCTGTCTCGGTATGTGAGAGGAATCCTAGATTATATAAGTAGTCATTTATTGTATAAAAACCAACATAAACAAGTCACTTTGTGGTACTCGATAACGACTCTTGGCAGCACTATTTTTTTCGTAGGTATTTTTGTTTAATTTATGCCTTGGCGTACAGGGCACGGGAATGGATTTGAGGCGTGGCGCTCAAAAGGTTAATGTATCATGAGTCTGGCAACACCAAACATAAGTACTTTACTTTCGCTGTCAATACTGTAACCGAGTTAACAGTTTTCCTTTAATATTCTTTATTCATTTGATTAAACTGCAAAAAATTAAGACCAATCTTCGCAGAAGAGTTTCAAAAATGAGTAAAGTAAATTGGAGTGGCACGCGGGAAGTGATTTTTAAAGTTTTCCAGCGATGTTTGGCGGAGTTCGAAGCTTGACGAATTTTGTGGGATTTGGACGATGTTTATGGGCGAACAGCATCTATGACGGTATGTAATCGTGTTATTGTTTGTGTTTAACCTGCCTGAATTTAAAAATTTACATAATTTACGTTTTGGAGACCAAAAAAGGCATTGCTTACATTGCAAATTTTTAGGTTAGATGAGACAGAGTATATAGGTCACATTATAGTACGACGAATTTTTTGATACTTAAGGATATAATATAACTTAGTCTCAAGTTTTCCAATTTTAAATTTGAATCAATTGCTTCATGTCAGTAACTTATATTTCCATTCCATTAACATTTTATAAAATCTTTTTCAGGAAAATCAAAGAGTACAGTTAGACGGATAGTCAACGAAGGCTTTAAAAATGATGGAAAGTTTGAAACTCCTGGGAAACATAGGAAAGGCCGGCCAAAGAAAGAAATGGATAATTTTAGATTTTAGAATCCGATGATAAGTGAAAGAAGTGCTGTTGTTGTCGCTTCTGGTTAAAATTTAGACTGTGGACCGTCGATTTTTGGAGGTTTGAGGGATGCGGGGGGGAGGGGGAGGGGGGGCTACCCACCAGTACCACTCCCACATACCAGAAACCCATAGTTATGGAGATATCCATGGTTAAAGTTTTAAGATTAGAAGAAGAATTTAGATCGTTTGGCACGAATTTAAGGGCGAGAGTGGGAGGAGGGAGGTAGCGGCGGTCCCCCTAAACCCCCCCATACCACTCACGATACAAGGTAATGCGCCGTTCTTGAAAAACATAGAAAAAATGAATCTCATAGACCTAACCTCGAAATTTGACAGTTGATCGGTATAAATTCATTCCGTGACGGCTCCGGCGCTTCGGAAGGGCAGCCCTTTCGCCCTTGCGTAACAAAAAACGTACAGCGCAGTGGCGTAGCGTGGTTGTCGGCCGCCCGGGGCGGAAAAAAATTTTGCCGCCCCCTTATTTAGGTATTACAATTTAATGTATACTATACATTCAGTCAAAAAAGTATCGGGAATGGATTATTTGTTTATGGTTCCAAATTTTTTTTTGTTAGTGTGACGCAACCGTTTTCCATTTTGGCGCGGAGTTTTCGTTGCATCTGTTAATTATATTAAATACTGTGCTGTTTTTAGTTTATCATATCTAGTGTGTATTGCGAATTTCATAATGGACAAACACATCGAACAAAGAGTTTGTCTTAAATTTTGCATTGCCAATAGAATTTCGTGTTCGGAGTCAATGAAAATGTTACAGAAGGCTTACGGTGTCTTTATCAAAAACTCGTGCTTATGCGTGGTACAGAAATGTCAAAAGTGGTCGAGATGTGATGGAAGATTTGCCTCGCTCTGGTAGGCCTATAACGTCTGTAACTGAAGTTAACTTTGCAAAAGTGAAGGAAACAGCGACTGAAAATCCTCATTAAACTTTGAGATAGATAGCCACCGAACTTTCTATATCTCACGAGTCGATCCGTACCATTTGAACTAATCATTTGGATATGAAACATGTTGCCGCTCGGCTAGTCCCAAAGGACCTGAATTTTCTCCAAAAACTCAATCGCATTAGAGGCGCTGGGAACATGCTAGAACGAGTCAATTTCGACCCAACATTTATAAAACGCATTGTTACTGGTGACGAGACGTGGGTTTACGAGTTTGACATGCAAACTAGTCAACAAGCTTCGGAGTGGCGCCTTCCAACTGAACCGAAACCAAAAAATCCACGCCAAACTCGTTCAAAGTCAAAGTTATGTTGAGTGTTTTCTTTGACTATCGCGGTGTTGTGCACTCGGAATTCGTCGATTTGAGCGTTATGCGACTTTTAAGAGAGCAAATTCGACGAAAAAGGCCAATTTGTGGAAAGAAAATTCTTGGATTTTGCACCACGATAATGCGCTTTCGCACAAGGCCATCACTGTGAACGAGTTTTTGACCAGACACTCAACAAATACCATCGAGCAACCACCATGTTCACCAGATATAGCTCCAGCCGACTTTTTTCTTTTTCCTAAACTCAAACTACCACTTCGTGGCACCCGTTTTCAATCGGTAGAAGACATAAAGGAGAATTCGCAGCGAGAATTGAACTCAATTCCGGAAACAGCATTTAAAAAATGTTTTGATGATTGAATTATTCGTTGGCGTAAGTAATTTCTGAAAGAGCATACTTTGAAGGTGATAAAATAAATTTGGATGAATAACAAACAGTTTGTATATTGATGTGATATTATGATCTTTCCCCGGTACTTTCTTGACAGAGTAGTAGGTACTACATTACATACCTACATTATTATAGAGAATTTTTCGGCAAGAAAAGTCATCATTATTTTGTACTGTTACAGGTTATATTTGAAATAAAAAATTGCGAGCGTACAAAACACGTCAGAAGTGAAACTTCTTTGGCAAAATAATTGAAAAAAAAACTAATTTAAAAACAAAAACAAACCAATTGGGTGTTTACAAAGTACACATGTCAGAAGTGAAACTTCTTTGGCAAACTAATTTAAAAAAATGTGATTCAAAAAACGAATTAAAAAAACGAATTTAAAATAACGAAAAAAATTAATTGAAAAAAAAAACTATAAGCCAACGTCACGCGGTGGTCCCAGGCGGACACCCATCCAAGTACTGTCCCTGACGCTGCCGCATTACCGCTCGTTCAAATTTTACCCCTCATGCGCCTAAAGAAGTTTCACTTCAAAAGTTTATAAAGTTGTCCCTTACATGTAATTTAGTATGCAGGGGGTTTCGGGGGCGACAAATCGATCTAGCTAGGATTCGCTTCAGCCTGTAATATCCCACTGTTGGGCACAGGCCTCTTCCCCATGTAGGGGAAGGATCAGAGCTTAATCCACCACGCTGCTCCAATGCGGGTTGGCGGATAAATTCGCTACTATGAGTAATGATCGCTATCAGGTGTACATGGTAACAACCGGGACCGACGGCTTAACGTGCTCTTCGAGGCACGGTGGGGAGACCCACAAGGACTGCACAAACACCCAGACCACGGCAAACATCTGTATGATGTTCTATATATAATATAATATTAATCTAGCTAGGATTAATTTTTAGAAAATGTCGTTTTACCCGTGTTTTCAGATAATGAAAAATACAACATTATTAGAATTGGAAAGTAAATTTTGCCACCATCTATAAGTTATAATAGCTCAGGTGTGAAATCGGGTGGTCACGAAACTAAATGACCCCGGTTCAAATCCAGATGTCACCAGATCGATTATCTTTTTCCCTTTTTTTCTAATTGCACTCGTGTTTTTTATCTGAATAACCAGTTCATTTTTTTTTATTATGTCGGTAAGATCGAAAAATATTATTGATATTTCATAAGTATGTAATTGGGATGTAAATAAAATTTCCAAAAAACACGATATAAACCGACCTAAGCTCATTGGCTGCAATTGCTCAAGCATTGACTGGTCACAGCTCCCGTCAGTGATTGTTGACGGAATATGTATACCGATAAGCGAGCAAGTAAAAAATCTTGGTATTATTTTTGACAAACACCTATCTTGGACACATCAAATAAACTTTATAAGTAAAAAACTGTTTGCAGCAATTGGGTCTTTGAGAAGGTTAAGCAACTTTCTTCCGATTCCCACTAAAGTTATGCTAGCACAGACTCTCCTTTTACCGATTCTTGACTATGCTGATACTAGTTATGTTAATTTAAATGAGGAACAATTAAATAAACTTGAGCGCTTACAAAATCTCTGTATTCGGTTCATATTTGGTTTACGTAAATATGACCATGTTTCGGAATTTCGCAAACAGCTCAAGTGGTTACCTATCCGACTTCGCAGGAATACTCACATACTGTCTCTCCTATACTCAATCCTATTTAATCCTCTAACTCCTTCCTATCTAAAAAATCAGTTCGAATTTCTTAGTGATACTCACGAAAGACCTCTCCGCTCTAATAATAACCTTATACTAAAGATTCCCTATCATTCTTCATCCTTTTACTCTAAATCTTTCACTGTCGAAGCCTGTCGCCTTTGGAATTCGTTGCCGCTATCTATAAGACGAGCTGAAACATTGGAATCATTTAAGAGGTTAACCAAAGCAATGTACTTGTCATCTTAATACTTTTTATTTTTATTTTTTCCTCTGTGTTTGTGTCTTTTGTTATCAAATTATTATTTGTTTCTGTAGGTATTGGTGTACGCGTATATGTATGTATTTATATAGGTGTATTTGTATGTACTTATGTGTATAATATATATGTATAATATGTGTGAATATATATATTGTGTATTTATGTTTATCTCTTATAGTACATATTTTACGCCATTTCCCCACTAACAATTCTAGTCCTCTGCCCAAAGGTTGCCTGGAAGAAATCGCTGCTTTAGCGATAAGGCCGCCTGTTGCAACTAATGCAACTTTATTATTTTGTTCACTTTATTAAATTTTTGTTACTTACTGTGTTGGTGTGCAAAAAAGTGTAAATAAATAAAAATAAATAAATAAGCTCGCTCATTCATAGGTAAGACTAACTCCCGTTTATGACTAAGTCACAAACGGGAAAGTCCCACAAGTATAGACGTTGCCAGTCGCTACAAAATAAAAGGGATTCACCGACTTCGCCACAAAATAAGTAAAGAAAGATTACGTGATCCTTTTAATCGGTCCGAATGTGTAGTTCCGATAAAAATGATATAAAATGGTTCAACTATTTTTATTATTTATTGTTAAATTTTGCCGCCCCCTAAAAAGTGCCGCCCGGGGCGGGCCGCCCCCCCCGCCCCCCATACGCTACGCCACTGTTACAGCGGGCGAGGTCTGCCCTCCCACTGCGCCTCCGGCTTTTACAAAACACTCTAGGGGTATGACAGACCAAGACCACGTGGATAGTGGGGTGCTCCGATTCGGTTTTGGGTGTTTTTCAGACTTAAAAAAAAAATAACCCTAACCTATCTAACTTCAAAATTAGACTGTTTATCCGCATAATTTCGTTACAAAAAAAATACCCTAACCTATTTAACTTCAAAATTTATAATGTGACCGTAAATAAGCAGAAAAAATATGAAGATCTAAATCGACGGTCCATAATCTAAATTTTAGCCTCGCTTCTTACTCGAAATATTAATTAGTCTCTATATTTTTGTATAATGTTCTGTCTCGTTCATAATAATCCTTTTCTATTTTTTTTTTACAAGTTCGCAACAATTTTTCCAGTTTTCAACTGTGATGTTATTAAATGCTTCTTCTGTCAATTGTTTCACGTCACGAGACCCAATATTACTTGCAGCTACCTTTTTTTGTGCCCAAATTAGCTCTATTGGGTTAAGATCACAGTGGTATGGTGGAAGCCAAACTACTGTATGCCCATGTTCTCCCAAAATAGTATTTATCTCATATATAGGATTTGGTTTTTTATTTTTACTCAAGTTAATTCATTCCTTAGCGATGAATCAAATGGAATATTATTTTCTAATAACCATAATTTTATATCATCGACACGAGTACTGGTGTTTGGTGTTTTGTTTGTAATTACTGAATGGTAAGGAGCATTGTCAAAAACAATAAAATAGATGGCTCGTGTAGGTTGTGAATAAATTTTTCCTTAATCCTTTTAGTGAATTTATTCGCATTCATTTCAGAGTGATAATCTTCTATTTTATTTTTTCCACTAAATAAGAGTAGACAGTTTGGTACAACGCCTTTTTCACTTCCAGCATGTACAGTATGAGTCGTGAATATAACTCTCATTAATATAACTAATATTTTTTTGCAATTCTTCTTTTAAATTTCTGTTTTATACGATAATATTTAGATAATCCTCTCTTTTTGCTGTAATGTGTACTTTTTCATTCAAAGCAGATCTATTTCATTGATATTTCTTTATAAATAAAACAAACAAAATATGATATGTGTCTTATTTATTTACTCATTTTACCTAAACGAACTGACATTTTCGCATCTATTCACTCTCAGACTCATGTTTTTAATAGTATGACATAAATGACTTTGATACTTGCAATATTTTATTTACCTTTACATTTAGATTTGATTTACATAGATAACTAATAGATCAAAGAAATTAAGAAAGAGAAACAGCAACAACCAAATTAGAAAAGTACTTAAGAAAACCTTAAACTTTGATAAACTATTTTAACCGTGCTCTGAATTTAAAATGTTGTAAAATGTAAAAATATATTTTCATTTTACTAAAAAATATCGTTTTAATACAAAAGAATCAAGTAACTCTTACATTCCAACATATGTCGTTTTTTTTCGTTGTTTTTAAACTTTTTAAACGTTTTCGTACAAACAATATTTAGCAGTGTTGCCAACTTAGTAGATTTTCCACTAGATCTGGTGGTTTGGACACCCCTCTTGGCGGGAGAAAATTGGATTTAGTGGCTAGTGGATTTTTTAGTGGTTTAGGTTTGTTCCAGTTAGTGGTAAGCTTCGGAGCTTACCACTAAAAATGATCTAGTATTTTTCTAGGATTTTTTTAAACATATTTGGTTAACTCTACAATAAGAGGTAACTTGGACGGCAATCAGTTTAAAATAGATTGTTTCTTCTATATGTTGTTATTTTTTGCAATGAATCACATCATCTTAATGTACTTTATGAAACAACATCACGATTAAATGCCCAATCAAAGTATATTTTTCTATAATTTCTTATAAAGCCTTGAAATGTCCTGGCCTGTCCCTTTGTCGGTTTCCGTTTATTTTGTATACAATACATTTTTTCATCTTCAATTTCACCTTCTTTGTATCTGTTGCTAAAGTGTGTTTATCATGAATTTAAATAAATATACTTAAGTATTATTGAGTAAAAATACGACAATATTTATTTTGAATAATTTTTAAACTTAACTTTTGTCCCGCTTTTTTTGTGTATCTCCCCTAGGAAATTTCATTCAGCTACTACAAACATAAAATATAAGACAGCTTTATTGAAAATAGTGTTAAAGGATATTTATCTATATGTAGAACACTAAACACGCGAATTGTTAAAGGGTCGTCATTTTTTTAGTTATCACGACGCGACAGTTCAGTATAGTGGTTCAGTAAGGTGATTGTGTCTCCACGGGTAAGTCATAAGGGGGCGTTCAAGTATTACCTAACCCAAATTTAGGGGATGGGGGGGTTGGGAGGGGGCGGGGTTCGAACATCGCGTTACGTAACATTGTTTTTTATTTAATTAAAAAAACTAGAGTATTAAAATCTATTGTTTTATTTATTTATTACTACCACAAACACGATTAAAACGATAAAAGTATATGTCATATCTTTGTTTAATAAATTATTCCTTATGCCCTTTAATAAATGTGGGGGATCGTAAAGAGGAATTATCAATTCATTGTTAATCTATACTAATATATAAAGCTGAAGAGTTTGTTTGATTGTTTGTTTGTTTGTTTGTTTGAACGCGCTAATCTCAGGATCTACTGGTCCGATTTGAAAAATTCTTTCAGTGTTAGATAGCCTATTTATCGAGGAAGGCTATAGGCTATATATCATCGCGCTAAGACCAATAGGAGCGGAGTCCACGCCGACGAAGTCGCGCGCAGAAGCTAGTTTTAATTAAAATGATTAAATCGATATTCACAACCCCTCCGCATGTACTCAGACTTTGTATCCTCCACCAGACTATTTATTTCACTTACATTAACTGTGCTGTGGTCACACACTGTGCACAAAACATGCAAACCAGTGGCTTGAATATTTTTAATTACATCATATATAATTTGTTTTAGCTCATCTTTTTTTAAACCATTTGTGAAATAATAAGCCACTGGTTACTTGTAATTGGCTTTAATGCCTTTAATCATAAAAACTAATAGGTACATGATCTGCAAATTTTCTAGGATAATTGTTTGCAAAACCCTTTAATTCATCCTGACTTGCATCACAAGGGGTCGTTCAAGTATTACGTAACGCAAATTTTGACCCCCCCTCCCCCCATGTAACGTGCCGTAACGTTTTCCTGTACCCCCAGCCCATTAACGTTACGTAACACCCCAACTGACCATTTTTACCCAAATGTCACAACTTTGTTGCGAAAACTACCGAAAAGTCGCTTAAAAAAATCGCGTTTGCGGTAAGTATAATAATGTATAATACAAAAAGGGATTTAAACGAAAAGGGTTGCCAATTTGGGAGATTTTAGTACACTAGTTTTTTTTATTTAAATAAAAAACAACGTTACGTAACGCGTTGTTCGAGACCCCCCCTCCCCCCTGTAACGCATTGTAACGTTTTACAAGACCCCCCCTCCCCCCTAATTGCGTTACGTAATATTTGAACGGCCCCTAATGAACTTCTGGAGTAATCGACATTTCATTAAAAATTCAGCGAGCATACCTTTTTATCATCGTTGACAGAGGCTACTGTATGTTTAATTTTATCAAAAATAATTTTATTAATTCCTGGTCTTAATTTTATAGATGACAGCATGAATTTTTTGATGGAAGTACAAATTGCTTTGAAAGCAAGGAGTAGCATTTTGCACTTCTTTTAAAAAATGATAGCGACAAAATTTTCTCTTCCATCGTAAAACGACGCCCTTTCGGATTTTTTAAGCTTTCTCTAAACTGCATCATTTTAAAAATCTTTGCAGGATTTGTCAAATTTTTTGTGATCTTCTGAAAAGCTGTATTCTGGCTCATTTTTTGTGCGTTTTATAGTTTCGCCTATGTGCTGTGTGGCTACATCACTAAAGAATGTAGCCACCCGCTCTCTTCCCGTGGGTGTCGTAAGAGGCGACTAAGGGATAACACAGTTCCACTACCACCTTGGAACTTAAAAAGCCGACGGATGGCGGGATAACCATCCATGCTGGCTTTGAAATACACAGGCCAAAGACGGGCAGCAGCGTCTTCGGTGCGACAAAGCCAGCCCTGCGGTCACCAACCCGCCTGCCCAGCGTGGTGACTATGGGCAAAACACATGAGTTCGCGTCATAATGTCGGGCGCGAACTTGTGGAGGCCTATGTCCAACAGTGGACTGTGATAGGCTGTAGTGGATAGTTTCGCCTTAAAGTTTAAGAAATGGAACGGGCTATGCTTGGGGTTTCTCTTAAAGATATTAGAAATGAGGCTATCCGCGAGAGAACGAAAGTAACCGACATAGCCCACAAAATTCGGAAGTTGAAGTGGCAGTGGGCTTGTCACTTGTGTCGCAGGACCGATGGCCGTTGTAGCAGACGTATCCTGGAGTGGAGACCGTGTCTTGGTAAACGCAGTGTGGGACGTCCTCCGGCCCGTTGGACCAACGATCTACGTAAAATTGCCGGTGTAGACTGGATAAGGATTGCGGAAAACCGGGATGTCTGGCGCGAACTTGGGGAGGCCCATGTCCAGCAGTGAACAGCAATAGGCTGAAGTGATGAAGTGAATACCCAATGCCGCAGCTCAAACAATTGACACTAAAGAATTTTATTTTATGCAAAGTGCACATGAAGCTGATACCTCAGAAGACGATCTTCTTTAGTTAGGTAGTTATGTACTTACCTAATTGTTTCCTTTTTTTCTATACAAGTACACTATTTGTTTTTCCTGTAGTACGTACCTTAAATAATTATTTTATTTCAAGATAATAATTACGTTGTTGTTGTTTCATTTTCAAATTATATTTAATTAGGTAGCCGTTGTCTTTGGGTTTTTAGTGGAATTCTGGTGGTTTGAGAGGCCGCTAAGTTTTAGTGGTTTCTAGTGGTTTACACGGCCTCATTTGGTGGGTTGGGTTGGAAAAAATAAAGTTGGCAACACTGGTATTTAGTTATCGGAAGTGTAAACATGTATTTGCTATTTGAACTATTTGATGTGATTTGATGTATCAGTAATCGTATCACTAATCATAGTCTGTTTGATGTTTTTTATTTTAATAAAATCTTACAAAATTATTATACGACTTTTAGTGTGTTTTTTAGACAATGTTACTTTATCTTATATTTTTATAAGAATATCCTTCAATGGCTAGTGACAACGAAAAAAGTTTAAGTAATTATAATACAAATGGTTCTATAAAGAGTAATAAGAAGAAGAGCCACAGTGGATTCACTGGTAAGTACAAAATTATTAATTAAACAACTATTGGGCTATATTAATTATTGTCTAAATCTTAAAACAATAACCTCCTCATATGTTACATGTCAAGACTCATTACTCATGTGTTGACAATAGTTTGCATACTTACTACTACATTTTGTGTAAATATTAGGAATGTGAATATCACATGGAATAGAAATGCTCAAATACAATATATGTCAATTTAGAAGTAAAGATCTGGAAAATGTCATGCTAGTACATAGTCTTCTGTTTTTATTTAAGAAAACAACACTACTACAGAAAATTTTATAAAGCATATAATACATGACGATAAAGTCATAATATGATAACAACATATAACACATTAATAACATGTATTGTGTGTATCTTTTTTCACACTTTAATAATTTAAAACACTATCTCTTATGAGAAGACATTACATTATATTGCCCTATTGTAATAAGCGAGTATTTTATTTGTTTTAAGTATATTCACAATATTACAACTTGAATCACATATCTTAAATGTACTTATATTATTTCAATTATTTAATAGGTTTCAATTTTAGAATTGTTTCCCAATCTATGGTAGATTAAAAATTAAAAACTTAAGTAACTTTTAACTTGAAAATCTAAAAACATTTGTAAATAAGCCTAGGCTCTTTTTCATATAATATATAAAAATATTTACAAAGAGTTTTTATGTCTTCTTAAGCTGACCCGGCGAACTTCGTACTGCCTAAACAGCCGCCTAACAGTCGATTCTTTAATATATTTTTTTAAATACTTATCCTTCCTGGAACCCCACTCCACTAACACTTAAACTTTATGGTATGGTATGAAAGTTCAAATTTACTTTTAAGTATTATTACGAATCTTTTGTATGGGAATATAGAAAAGTGTTGTTTTTAGACTTTTTCAGGCAATTTTTTAAATTTTGCTCTCCATCCATCCTCGTACTTCAAGGAATATTATGAAAACTCGCTCTCGAGATTTGCGCTTAGCAACACATTCAGCGATACTTTTTTGAGTATAAGATAGTTACTTGTTAAAATGACTATGAAAGGCAATCTGCTAAAGTTTATGTTAATTATTGTCTATATTTATATTAGTACCTGGGTGACCGAGCCTAGCTCGGTATTTTTAGTTTTTTTTTGTTTTTTTTCTCGGTATTTTTATATTTTATTTTCATTTACATAAAAAATCAAGAGTGAAATTAGAAAAAAAAAGGAAAAAAATAATAGATTGGAGACGGTTTCGAACCATGCACTTATTGGTTAAGCCCAAGCTACCGATTTCCCACCTGAGCTATTAGAACTTTATTGTCAATTGCGAAATTTAGCTTCGTATTCTAATGATATTTTTTCATTGCATAAAAACAGGGAAACGATTTTTTTTAAATGAATCCTAGCTAGATCAATTTTTCGCCTCCGAAATCCCCTGCATACTAAGTGCGTTTTCCAATTACAGAGCATAATGCGACTCAGTGGCGCACAATACTAAACCACTGAGCCACCACTGAGTTGGTATCCATTGCAAGCACGCACACGGAAGCCCTACTTTTGAGAGTGCTCGTTGTGTGAAGCGTTGCTATAGCTTTGGAACTTTCAACGTTGAGCATTGAGCATTATACCGCATAATGCGCTTTAGTGCTGATATTGGAAAACGCACTAAATTTCACGAAAATCGTTGGAACCGATTCCGAGATTCAGAAAATATATCGACGCCTCCAGGGAATAAAGTCGTAAAGTGCTATTACCACTGTTTTAATGTTTTTGCATTTTCGCCATCTATAGGTCGTAATACATCTTCTGATTTTTTTTAGATTTTTTTTCTAAAAATCCATGAAGCTATAATAATTTTACTCTCCGGAATAAATAGCCCATAATAATATCGTAATCATATAATATGGAACGAACATCTGTCTCAATAAGTTGGTAAGACGTTATACCATTTTATTCACGTAAAAAAAATGGATAACTAATTTCCGTAACACACATTACCGCTAAGTGTTCGGTAAGTGTTGGTCAGTAAACGTACATTACTACTTTATTATTATTTTGTTTTTAGTATCGTAATGCATGCAATAGTTTTCATTACATTACAACTCCGGTCCTTTACAACATATTTACTAGTGACTTACCCCACACACCCGACACAGCTGTCGCAACTTTTGCCGATGATGCGGCCTTTCTCAGTTGTGATCGTGACCCAAATAAAGCGAGCAGATTGTTGCAAAGCCAGCTCAATGCCACCAATGCTTGGTTGACAAAGTGGCGCATAAAAGCTAGCGCTCCAAAGTCTCACCACATCACATTTACCCTAAGGCGTGAAACCTGCCCCCCAGTCAACCTAGGCCCAGACACATTGCCGCAATCAACCTGCGTCAAATACCTTGGATTTCACCTGGATCGGAGGATGACATGGAAAGATCACATAAAAACGAAGCGCAACGAAATAAATCTAAGATTTAAAAATCTCCTCTGGCTCCTCGGCAGACAGTCTGCCTTATCCCTATCCAACAAGCTGAGGGTATATTGCTCCATAATCAAACCGATTTGGACATATGGAATCCAACTGTGGTCGACAGCCAGCAAATCCAACATTATGTGCCTGCAGAGAGCCCAAAACAACATTCTAAGGGTAATTTCCTCGGCGCCCTGGTATGCTCGCAACTCGGAAATTCACGAGTATCTGGAAATCCCAACCATTTTGGATGAAGCAAAACGATATTCAGCAAACTACAAGAACCGCTTGACAACTCATCCTAACCCGTTGTCCAGTATGCTTCTGCAGCCAATTTTAATTAAAAGACTCAAGAGAGCCGATGTGCTGTCGTACTAAGGGGAGATGGAGCGGTGGCTCTATCCCTCCAAACACTAACATCTCGCAGCGCACCTGATTATAGTCTGGGCGACTGATCGCAGGTCTAAAACACACGGAAAAAAAAAAAAAAAACATTACAACTTCACGGGAATAAAATGGATATGTGCCGTTACGTAGTATACACTTGATATAAAAATCAGTATTACACATTTTCGCAATGACTTTAAAAGTACACGTGATATTTAATTTATTTTTGTAGCTACATATTACGTAAAGAATTCTGAAAATAATGATGTATAATACAATATTATAGCCCGTTTAAGACACGCGATATAACAGAAAAAAGGTTTTTTGGCTCGTCCTGTAAAATTTACTTTTCTCTATTACCACTTTATTCCCCGGGGGCGTCGATATATATCATACAAGAATTACTGGTAAAAACTTGGTTTAATTTGTTCAAGTAATAACCTAACAAAAAGGTTTTTGATTGAAGGAAAAAAGGTTTTTGATGTAATATTAAAACTTTTTTTTATTTCTGTATATTTATTGATAACGTAACTGGCAAACAGACAAAATACAAAATACAGATCATAAAATGTCTTATTGGCCTATATAAATAAATACTTGTCATGAACGGGAATCGCTAGCAACCTGTTTTTTTGGCTTTAATAGAAAAATATTGTATTAAAATTTACTTCGTTACGCTTCAGTCTGTGATATCCAACAGCTGGGCTTCTTTCCCCGTGTAGGAGAAGGATCAGAGATGACGCCGCGTTGGCATAACGGTCACAGCAATGGATTGCGATTGGCTGTTGCGCGAGCGGTTGCGGGTTCGATCCCCGCACACGACAACATTTGTATTGGCCATACAGATGTTTGCCGTGGTCTGGGTGTTAGTGCAGTCCTTGTGGGTCTCCCCACCTTGCCTCGGAGAGCACGTTAAGCCGTCGGTCCCGGTTGTTATCATGTACACCTGATAGCGATCGTTACTCATTGCGGGTTCGATCCCCGCACACGACAACATTTGTATTGGCCATACAGATGTTTGCCGTGGTCTGGGTGTTAGTGCAGTCCTTGTGGGTCTCCCCACCTTGCCTCGGAGAGCACGTTAAGCCGTCGGTCCCGGTTGTTATCATGTACACCTGATAGCGATCGTTACTCATAGTAGGAAATATATATTTGGGTTGTCTGGAAGAAATGGCTAAATAGCCATAAGTCCGCCCATTGTACTTCACAGTCTGTAAATGATATTTGTAGTTGTGATGTACAATAAAGTATAAATAAATAAATAAATAAATCAGAGCTTATTCCACCACGATGCTCCAATGTGGGTTGGCGGACTTACTTAGTTAACATTATCATATTTAACAACTAAAATAAGAATTTACTATCAATTCCTACTTAGGTCACTTAGTACGTAAAACCTATACATTATTATACTCTTTGCGTAAAACTAAAATTATAGTTAATTAAATCTGTGCCACCTGTGATGAGCGATGTAAGTCGAGTTATACCCTTTTTGCCATTTTAACATGGTCATTATCGGAAAAAAAATGAATTCTATGGTCTAAATTATGTTTTTCTATCTGCTATAGCTTAAGTGCAATTATATTGAATTTCACAATTATTTTCAGTACCTACATTTTTTGTGAATATTGATGTATCTAAAGTTTATCTGTTTGAACCTAAAACTTTCGTAATCTGATAAAATTCATGTCAATTATATGAATAGGAGTGTGATATCAAAAATTATATCTATAACTATAGACCTATAGCTATTCTGTCAGGATTTGCGAAAGTTTTAGAAACAGTTTTAAATTTTCATATCACTGCTCAAATACAGTCTCGACTGTCAGACACACAGCACGGTTTTCGCGCCCGCTGCTCAACTACATACTACGAACCTTATTAATTTCACCGACTACAGTGCAAGGGCTTTAGACAGAAGAAATCAAGTTGACGTTGCCTACTTTGACTTTCAAAAAGCATTCGACCGCGTAAATATTGATATTCTTTTAAATAAGTTTTCAAAATTAGGTTTTACACCCACATTATTAAAGTATTTTGCAAATTATTTCACAGACCGCGTTCAATATGTCCAACTTGGGTTTGTTCGATCAGATCCGTACTTTGTACTTTCTGGTGTAAGCCAGGGTAGTACTTTAGGTCCTACCCAATTTCTCATTATGGTTAATGACCTTCCGGAAGTGCTCAAAAAAACCCAATGTCTAATGTTCGCTGACGACTTGAAGTTATTTATAATTATAACTATTGAAAGCAATACTGATTGCGATGCGCTTCAAAACGACATACATAATGTCTGTGCCTGGAGCAGAGATAATCAATTAGCATTTAATATACCGAAATGTAAAATTGTAACGTATACTCGGTCCCGTTCCCCAATCTCTTACACGTATACTATCGACGGTGAAGCTTTGTCTAGAGTAGATATAATACGTGATAAAATAACGTGGTATAATTTTTGACTCGGCGTTAACGTTCAACAACCATATTAAATTAACGTGTCAAAAAGCGTACAGGTCACTTGGGTTCGTTATAAGACAATCGGCAAGATTTTCTAACAAAAAATCGATTTTAATTTTATACTTTGCTTTTATTCGAAGTACATTGGAATACAATGCCTTAATTTGGAATCCACACGAAAAACTTTATACAACCTTATTATTATCTATACTAATATAATAAAGCTGAAGAGTTTGTTTGTTTGTTTGTTTGTTTGAACGCGCTAATCTTAGGATCTACTAGACCGATTTGAAAAATTCTTTCAGTGTTAGATAGCCCATTTATCGAGGAAGGCTATAGGCTATATAACATCACGCTAAGACCAATAGGAGCGTAGCACTAATGAAGAATGTTTCAAAATCGGGTGGTCCTATTCCACGGGGACGAAGTCGCGCGCACAAGCTAGTTCATTATATAAGGCATATAGCAGTTATTCTCAATCGCATTCAAGCAAAAAAAGCGTCACTTGAAATTTATTTAGCCGCGAGTATTAGGGCATTCTGTTGTCTTGTCCAATGGAGTAAAATTGAGTAAACCGTCTCTGTATACTTTCTAATCTATCTTTATGGATCTGGTAGTTTGGGTTCCAAATTGGCGTTCTATACTCTAGCCTACTCCTTACTAATGTAGTGAATAATATTTTTTTGGTTCTAAGTTTTTTAAATTGTTTGGAATTTCTAAAAATAAACCCCAACATCTTGCATGCCTACTGCCGACCTACATATGTTGTCAATGTGTACGTTAGAACGTATCTTGGCATCAATAGTGATACCTAAATCGCAAATGCAGTCCAATTTCTGTAATTGGTGCGTTCCAATAAAATATTTTTTGTCAATAAATAATCGTTTACGAGTGAAGGTAATATATGAACATTTGGAAGGGTTAAGCTCCATTCCATTTAAGTTACACCATTCGAAAACTCTATTGATATCTTCTTGTAAAGATTCAACGTCATGTTCATTGGTGATTTCTTTAGCAAGCTTTAAATCGCCAGCATAGATTAAACATTTTGAATTCTTGATGCAATTGGTAATGTCGTTAATGAAAATATTAAATAGAAATTTTCTATTTACCTTTATACCTACCTATAGACCTTTAAGGTCCTAAAATTGAACCTAGAGGAACACCTGATACAGCGTGATAAAACAGGGAATTATGACCTTTGGTTACTACGTATGAGCGTCTGTTAGCTAAATAAGAAGACATCCATGACAAAAGAGGCCCTCCTATGCCAAAAGTTGAGAGTTTTGACACCAGCAGTTTGTGGTTTACCTTGTCAAATGCTTTCGAGAAGTCTGTGTAAACTGCATCAACTTGTCTACCCGCATCTACAGATGTTGTAACGAAGTTCATGAAATTAGCTAAATTAGTTATGGTAGATCTACAGCCTATAAATCCATGGTATGGTGTACGTGGCGTGACAAAATTGGGTGAAGTAAAGATTCGAAGACTTTCGACAGTCAGTGCTTCACTTATTAAATACTATGTTGGCCTCCAATATAAATATTGATATATTTGCTATGAATTCGAATCAATTTACTATATCATGTTGTAACTTATAAGTATGTATTTAGAATCGTGTTAAGTAATTTGTTGTTGTGTATATTGTGTATCACGATCACGATTCAGCCTGTGATATCCCACTGTTGGTATAGGGCTCTTCCCCATGTAGGGGAAGGATCGGAGCTTAAGGGATGATTTATGCTAGATCGTGCCGGGCACGAACCGAGCTCCGTACGAACCACGGACGACACACGGATTCAAAACTTTACATACATTTCATATGAACGGGGCGGAACCGTGCGTCGTCCGGGGTACGTCCGAGCCTCGTCCGTGACGCGGACGCTGCACGTTATAGCATGAACCACCACCACCACCACCACCACCACCACCACCACCACCACCACCACCACCACCACCACCACCACTACAGCCTATCACAGTCCACTGTTGGACATAGGCCTCCACAAGTTCGCGCCCGACATTATGACGCGAATAACTCATGTGTTTTACCCATAGTCACCACGCTGGGCAGGCGGGTTGGTGACCGCAGGGCTGGCTTTGTCGCACCGAAGACGCTGCTGCCTATCTTTGGCCTGTGTATTTCAAAGCCAGCATGGATGGTTATCCCGCCATCCGTCGGCTTTTTAAGTTCCGGGGTGGTAGTGGAACTGTGTTATCCCTTAGTCGCCTCTTACGACACCCACGGGAAGAGAGGGGGTGGCTACATTCTTTAGTGCCATAACCACACAGCACTATAGCATGAACAGTATCATATAAAATGTATGTAAAGTTTTGCATCCGTGCCTCGTACAGAGCTTGGCTCGTGCCCGGCACGGTCTAGCATAAATCATCCCTAATCCACCACGCTGCTCCAATGCGGGTTGGCGGATATATTCCCTACTATGAGTAACGATCGCTATCAGGTGTACGTGATAACAACCGGGACCGACGGCTTAACGTGCTCTCCGAGGCACGGTGGGGAGACCCACAAGGACTGCACAAACACCCAGACCACGGCAAACATCTGTATGGCCAATACAAATGTTGTCGTGTGCGGGAATCGAACCCGCAACCGCCCGCGCAACAGCCGATCGCAATCCAGTGCTGTGACCGCTGCGCCAACGCGGCGTTTGGTGTACCTATTCTTGTTTTTTTGTTTATTGTACGCCTTGGTTTTTACTGTAAGTGCAATAAATGTTAACTTAAATAAATAAATTCTAGAGCAGGGGTCGTCAACTGGCAGACCACGGTCCGCATCCGGACTGCCGACCCATTTTGTGCGGACCGCGAGAACACAGGAACTTACACTACAGAGTACATAATTTAATAAAAATACATATATCCCTACACAACTTCAGACAGATAATCCGGAATTAAAAAAATGTCATTTTCTCACTAATATGTAAAAAAAATACCTTTATTATTTCGTTTGCTTAATTAATATTTTTTTCTATAAAATGATGTGCGGACCACGACGGTCATTTCATTTCTTCAAGGAAACTAATTGATGGCCCCTGTTCTAGAGCTTACATAACAAAAAGTTATAGGTGTGAAGTAAAATCGCTGTCCCCGGGCAATAAAGCGGTAATATCAAAAATCAAATTTTACAGGAGAAATAAAACAAGCTAATTTGTTTATAGTGCAGCGTACAGTGATGCAAAACAGATGTTCAATGTGTCAAATAAAAGCTAATTTTTTTACCAATTTAACCTTTTAAAAATAATTTTAATGGTATAAATATTAATTGAAATAATTGAAAAAATGTATAATACAATTTATAGATGATACTATTTTAATTGTAACATCATTAATAACTTTTATAAAAACACCAACCACTGAGATTCAGGAATGTAAGAAACTAATACGACGTAATTTCTACTTTAGATTTCGAGCGTATCAGCCGATTACCACCTTCTTCGGGAAAACTTTAAACGCGTAATAGCATTGTACAGAATAAAATCTCTTGTGATTACTCAGTATTAAGTGTTTACAGTTTATTGATATAATACGTTTATTTCCAAAAGCGCGGTTATATTTATTACTGTTACTCTTTGTTTAAAAATTTAGTGTAAAGATGTTCACCGGTTTTTTGTGTTATGTTTTCTCCATGCAATAAAACTGTTATTGTCATTTATTCTAAAGAAATATTAATACAAAAAATCCGAAAAAAATAAGAGTGATAGATTGATACTCAGAGAAGCCAAAAATCAAATAACATTAAAAAAGGCGTTACAGCCCGGGGCCAGCGAAATTTAACTTTACAAGTATCACTTATATGTTATCACATAATTTAAGTACTTAATAATTGAAAAAAAATCGGCCAAGTGCGAGTCGAACTCGTGCACAAAGGGTTCCGTACCATTGACTAGGTACATTGATTTTAATATCGGGCAAAAAGCGGCTAAAAAAATCACTTTTGTTGTATGAGAGCAAAAATAGGCAAAAATGACGTTTTTTTTTGTATGGGAGCCCCCCTTAAATATTAATTTAATTTTAATTTTATTTTAATTTTATTATTTATTATTAAAGTAAAAATAGAACTGAGTATTTTGTGAATATTTCAAGTGCCTACCTGTTGCCATTATTGATATCGAGCAAAAAAAGGCAAGAAAATCGCGTTTGTTGTATGGGAGCCCCCCTTAAATATTTATTTTATTTTGTTTTTAGTATTTGTTGTTATAGCGGCAACAGAAATACATAATTTGTGAAAATTTCAACTCTCTAGCTATAGCCATTCTTGAGATACAGCCTGGTGACAGACACACAGACGGACGGACGGACGAACGGACGGACGGACGGACAGCGAAGTCTTAGTAATAGGGTCCCGTTTTTACCCTTTGGGTACGGAACCCTAAAAAGATAGGTACTACTCAAAAGTTTTTTTTCTACTAATTTTAAAGTTAAATTTTTACCAAAAATACCTAAAGAGAATGTTTAATTTTTAAAAAACTGAAAAAGAATGTTTTATTTAGTCTACAAAATATGATACTCCAATTGAACATAGCCCGCTAAGTTCACAAACAAGAATTGTTTGAAACCTTGTATTTGCTCTCCTGTAAATGATGATTTTCGACTTGTATCACTTGATACAGAAGACACAGAATTATTGAATTAAAATGTCAAAATACTGTATTATCATCAAGTACCATCCACGACAAGTAAAAAAACGAGTGTGCTTTAGACCAGTGTTCCGCAAAGGGTGTACCGCGGCAAACTGGTGTGCCGTGGTCGTTTATTGGTGTGCTTCGGAAAAATAAAGTTTACGTTTATTGATCAATAATAAATATTGTTTCAATGATTAATAAATAAATGTTGGTTAATATTACTTAAAAAATGATTTTTTATTTCTGGTGTACCTCCAAAATATTTTCCTATTCCTAAGTGTACCTTGAACACAAAAAGTTTGCGGAACACTGCTTTAGACCACACGACTGAAGTAAAACTTTGTAAAAATGTAAATTACTCTTTCTATCTTCACAAACTTATTTCTCCCTCACAACTTCCGTTTGCCTCTCGTCAGGAATTCACCGGTTTACTCCCCATGTCAAGCGTGCGTAAAGAAGTTTTAGTTTAAAAAAAATAATATGTGAACTGCTGATATAGGCTGCGTTCCGAAATGCGATGAAATCGATTACAGTGATTTCGTCGAAATCGCCCGTTCCGAATTGAAATTAGTGTTATGACACTAATAATCACTGATCAAATCGGAATGCACTCTGAGCGCTTTGAGCATTGTTTTGTTTGTCTTTGTCAGTGTCAAATATCCCAATATCAGTTAATTTTTATCTCTTTGCGCTTGTTCAACATCTTGTTTATTTAAATATTATTGAATTATATTAATTAATGATATTACTTTATTAACAAACTAGCGACCCGCCCCGGCTTCGCACGGGTGAAATGCCGATACTAAATATACTACACACTTTAAATTTCAAGTCTCTTACTTCAAAAACATAGGACTTTCATGCAAACTTCCAACCCCCGTTTAACCCCCTTAGGTATGGAATTTCGTAAAACCCGTTCTTAGCGGATATCTACTCCCTATAAGGGACCTACCTGCCTAATTTCAAGTTTGTAGGTGTATTTTTCATTCGACTTTCATACAAACTATCATCCCCTGTTTTAACCCCAAGAGGGGGTTTATTTCTCAAAATACATTATTAGTACACCTCAACACTATCTATAGAGCATACATTTTGAATTTCAAGTCTCTTACTTCAAAAATATAGGACTTTCATACAAACTTCCAACCCCCGTTTAACCTCCTTAGGGGTAGAATTTCGTAAAATCCGTTCTTAGCTGACCTCTACTCGGCAAAAGGAATATTCCTACCAAAATTCAAGTCTCTACGTCTTATGGTTCCAGAGATATCGTGATGAGTCAATGGGTGGGTAACTCTTCTATATATATAAAAGCCGAGTAGAGGTCAGCTAAGAACGGATTTTACGAAATTCCACCCCTAAGGGGGTTAAAAGGGGGTTGGAAGTTTGTATGAAAGTCCTATGTTTTTGAAGTAAGAGACTTGAAATTCAAAATGTATGCTCTATAGATGGTGTTGAGGTGTACTAATAATGTATTTTGAGAAATAAACCCCCTCTTGGGGTTAAAACAGGGGATGATAGTTTGTATGAAAGTCGAATTAAAAATACACCTACAAACTTGAAATTATGCAGGTAGGTCCCTTATAGGGAGTAGATATCCGCTAAGAACGGGTTTTACGAAATTCCATACCTAAGGGAGTTAAACGGGGCGTTGGAAGTTTGCATGAAAGTCCTATGTTTTTGAAGTAAGAGACTTGAAATTCAAAGTGTGTAGTATATTTAGTATTGGCATTTCACCCGTGCGAAGCCGGGGCGGGTCGCTAGTTTATATATATAGATGAAAAGAACTCATCAAAATAGTTTAACATCATAGTATTATTTTTACTTTGTTGTAATCTTTTTTTGACTAAATTGCGTTTGACATTTCCTTTAATTTGTTGTAATTAAAATTTTAAGCGTTTCATAGTGCGTTTTCCAATATCAGCACTAAAGCGCATTATGCGGTATAATGCTCAATGCTCAACGTTGAAAGTTCCAAAGCTACAGCAACGCTTCACACAACGAGCACTCTCAGAAGTAGGGCTTTCGTGTGCGTGCTTGCAATGGATACCAACTCAGTGGTGGCTCAGTGGTTTAGTATTGTGCACCACTGAGTCGCATTATGCCCTGTAATTGGAAAACGCACAATTATATTATGAGGTAAAATTTTGAGAGCTGGCAACGTTGTTGACAGCATTGACAGATGTCAGTGCATTATTTACTCATGATTTACGAGATTATTTACGAAGAATTTGTTGTGTTTTCGACATTTATGTAGATTATTAGATAGTCATGATTGTTCGCTTCACATTAGATCAATTTTGTTTTAAAAAGTAACACACAGGTTCCAGCAAGAAAAAAAAGGTAAACGGACAAAATAAGTAAATCAACTTAATTTTTTATTCGAATTTTCGTTTTATTAAAACTTGATGTTATTAAAAATTTGTCGCAACTCTTATTTGTACGAGATTTTGTGATTAAAAATGAATTTTAAAATAGAAGACAGTACTAACGAAAAAGTACCTTCCAAGTTTGAAGAAATTATAAAAAACATTATCACAAGAAAACAATCAACACACAGCTTAGAATCGATACGAAAAGATCTATTTCTTACACTCGTTGTTTATATAATGACAGAAAATGGGTTTGTGCCAGTTTTCCAGAAAACAGTTGAAAACTATTCAGAAAATAATACAGATATGGATAAAATATCTGGTTGGACATTAGATACAGAAAAATGTGAGATAGATTTTATATTAGCAGGCTTTGATGATATAACAGTAAAATTAATATTATGCCCGTTGGGAATGACAGTTTTAGTAAATGTATTCATTAGTGATGTAAATTCAGATGTTTATTCTGTTTGTTTGTCAATAAATCAGTATGTTGTTTCTCCCAATGCCTCAATTGTGCCAATGATTTTTCGTTACTTAAAGCACTTTTCAAACATATTCAAAAACAAAATTGTTACCCCAGTAAAGAGTTCTATCCGTAATTTTTATGGCTATTCTAGTGCAAGTTTATTGGGACTTCCTGAAGAGTTATTGTTTAATATTTTCTTGAGACTTCCAATTAATGACATTATAAATGTTTCTCAAACATGTAAAAAGTTGGCTTTGTTGTTGAAAAATCGTAGCTTCTGGCATAAACTCTTAGTAAGAGATTTTAAAAATGAACTCGTTGCTGACAAAGATGACTGGAAAAAAACATATAAGGACGCATACATTGCTCAGCAAGAATCAAGGCAGAGGTCAAGTCGATTGCATTGTAGAACAGGAACACTACATGACTTAATGGATTTATCTGATTTTGTGTCATATATTGATAATCCTTTATGGGATGTTATAATTTAATGATATATTTATATTTTTACTGTAAATCTGGAAATAAATTTTGTAAACTTATGATTTTCAAAATATGCAAAATATTTCTTTTATTTTAACAATACTGAAATTTATAGTGCCTTTGTTTTGGAAATTTGATACCAATTACAAAGTATAAATAGTTTTAGTTTTTAATAATATTGTATACTAGCGACCCGCTCCGGCTTCGCACGGGTGCAATGCTGATACTAAATATAAAATACTAGCTTCTGCGCGCGACTTCGTCGGCGTGGACTCCACTCCTATTGGTCTTAGCGTGATGATACATAGCCTATAGCCTTCCTCGATAAATGGGCTATCTAACACTGAAAGAATTTTTCAAATCGGCCCAGTAGAACCAGAGATTACCGCGTTCAAACAAACAAACAAACAAACAAACAATCAAACAAACTCTTCAGCTTTATATATTATATATATTAAATATATGTATAAAATATCTGTATAGATAAAATAAATATTTGCAATCTAAGCGCAAAAAATGTGTTTATTTACGACATCACATTAGAAAACTTTAAAACTATCAGTGTTCCTCTACTATATTATGCATGTATTATACATTTAAACCTTCCTCTGAAATCACTCTATTTACTAAAGAAAACCGAATCAAAATCCGTTGCGTAGTTTTAAAGATCTAAGCATATATGCAGACAGACAGACAGCGGGAAGAGACTTTGTTTTATAATATGTAGTGAAGTGATGAAATGATGCCGTGTTGGCGCAGCGGTCACAGCACTGGTTTGTGGCTGTTTCACGGGCCGTTGCAGGTTCGATCAACATCAACATTTGTATTGGCCATACAGATGTTTGCCGTGGTCTGGGTGTTTGTGCAGTCCTTGTGGGTCTCCCATGCCTCGGAGAGCACGTTAAGCCGTCGGTCCCGGTTGTTATCATGTACACCAGATAGCGATCGTTACTCATAGTAGGGAATATATCCGCCAACCCGCATTGGAGCAGCGTGGTAGATTAAGCTCTGATCCTTCTCCTACACGGGGAAAGAGTCCTATGCCCAACAGTAGGATATTACAGGCTGAAGCGAAATGTAATGTACAATAATATTGGCTTTATTATTAAGATTCAATAGATATTGAAGAAGATATCAGCTTAATAGACTAAGATCCCATGGTAAATTGTTGTAGGTATCGTTTTAACCCTGGGAACCAGCTTCTTATGTTTATTTATGATTAGGAGAATATATATCGACCAGGGTGCCTATCAACATGTAGCCACTAGTATTTTTAATTAAATTTTTGTTAATTGATTTTTGTTAAAAGAATACGTACATAACAAACATTTATGATTTATATATCAAATTAAAGCTATTTTTTTTTCTATTTATTATTATATATGGCTGCCTAGTTAAATCTGTCCACAAATAAGCGTTTCTGGCTGTTGAAAATGGATTTACCATTTAAACACCTATTAATTTGCGTACGTTACTTCGCCGTAAGCAGAGATGGCGTTGTTTTTGTTTCGAACCGTCCTATATTGTAAACATTGTGAGCTACATACATTATCCGCTAGATGGCATTGTTTAGAAATAATTTCGATGATGTTTTAATCGAAAGCTCATGCAATTTTGATGATGTTTTAATCGAAAGCTGATGTTTGTCTTGTGGTCTAATTTAAATTTGATTGAGATCTGATAATTATTTTTGTAACTGTGTTTTGTAAGTGTCTACCAGTTGCCATTCGAGCAAAAAAAGGCAATAAAATCGCGTTTGTTGTATGGGAGCCCCCCTTAAATATTTATTTTATTTTGTTTTTAGTATTTGTTGTTATAGCGGCAACAGAAATACATAATTTGTAAAAATTTCAACTGTCTAGCTATCGCCGTTCTTGAGATACAGCCTGGTGACAGACGGACGGACGGACGGACAGCGAAGTCTTAGTAATAGGGTCCCGTTTTTACCCTTTGGGTACGGAACCCTAGAAATGAATCGCTGAATGTGTTGATAAGCGCAAATCTCGAGAGCAGCTGAACCGATTTCGCTAATTCTTTTTTTATAATATTCCTTGAAGTACGAGGATGGTTCTTACGGAGGAAAAATTTAAAAAACTCCCTGAAAAAGTCTAAAAACAACACTTTTCTATATTCCCATACAAAAGATTCGTAATAATACTTAAAAGTCAATTTGAACTTTAACCCGCCAGCACTCGCGCCTCAAGAACTTACACCAGCACTCGCGTGTAGAGCATTTTGCTCACGTTCATGAATGTCAATAAATGCAAGTTTTACCAAAAAATATGAATAAAAAATATTTTATTAAATAAAATACACATTATTCATTCTACAAAATATATATTCAAAAAGTTAACAATATTAATCTTTTTTATTTTAATTATCAATCATAGGAACTAATTTGCCAGTCTTGTTAGACAGTCTTACGGAAAAAATGCAAAAAAAAACTTTTCAAAAAAAAAAACTTTTAAACTTAGTATAAATAATAATCTTTGTCATATATGCGAGCTTTACACATATCCCATTGTGTACTACTATGCTCGGTACATAAAAATTTTTGGCAGTAAATGCAGCTCTTTTTGGTCTTGCCATTTTTGCGTCTTGGGCAAACCACGCAGATACCACTTGGTTCTTCTTCTTCTGGTAACTCAGATTCTGGTACAAAACGTTTCATCACTTGCTGAAGAGGATATGAAATATTCTGGAAGGTGCTTCTTCTTTGGATATGTGGCTGTGTTAGTTGAAGATTATACCAGTACTTTCTTTGTAAATTATTTGACTGTTGATTCCGGCTATGTTTAGGATCGTGAAAAATAATCTCAGCGGCCATCTACATGCCACTATTGCCACAGAATTCTCTTCTTTCAGTCGATCTACAACATCAACACCTCCTTTCGTTTTATCATAAAAGGTGATAATTTCGGGTTTCGCGTTAGTTCAAGTAGTTGGATCGATTCGGTCGTCATTATGAAGTGTACTTATCATAAGAACGTTTTTTAATTCTTTTTGTTTGGTACTCGATCGCTTAAAATACCATCGGCTCTAAAAGACGGGTCCTCAATGTCTTCTAAATCTTCCTCCATCAACCATGCCAAAACTTGTTCGTCCCTTCGATCACGATCCATCTATAATAGAAAGACATAATAGATTACTATTTCAGTAATGTAAACTCGTAATATTACATAAAAGTAGGGCTAAAATTTAGATTAGGAACGGTGGATTTACGGGGATTTGGGGGGTGAGGGGGGGAGAGGGTGGGAGGGGACTACCCCCAGTACCACTGCCACACTTTGAAAATACATGGTTATGGAGATAACTATGGTTAAAATTTTACTCACTTTTCTCTCTCATGGTTACTCATGCTCTGTTCCGTAGCTATTAAAATGTAATTTTTGACATATAAAATTTCACTTAACTTCACTTTAAAAGAGTTTAAACACTATTTTAATGTATTTACAAGTTATTTTAACAAACGATACAACTTATGGAATTATATTTAATGATAACGCATGGTTACTCATGCTCCGTTCCGTAGCTATTAAAATGTAATTTCTAGCATATAAAATTTCACTTAACTTCACTTTAAAAGAGTAAACACTATTTTAATATTTTTACATGTTATTTTAACAAACGATACAACTTATGTAATTATGTTTAATAATACGACTGAGAGATATATGCTTTTAAATAAAATGGCGCGTAATTTAGCGTTCGCTCAAATTTCATTCGCATTAATAATAAGTCTGAAGTCTGTAGTTTAGGGTTGCCATTAAAATCATTTTTAGGGTTCCGTACCCAAGGGTAAAAACGGGACCCTATTACTAAGACTTCGCTGTCCGTCCGTCCGTCCGTCCGTCCGTCCGTCCGTCCGTCCGTCCGTCCGTCCGTGTGTCTGTCACCAGGCTGTATCTCAAGAGCGGCTATAGCTAGAGAGTTGAAATTTTCACAAATTATGTATTTCTGTTGCCGCTATAACAACAAATACTAAAAACAAAATAAAATAAATATTTAAGGGGGGCTCCCATACAACAAACGCGATTTTCTTGCCTTTTTTTGCTCGATATCAATAATGGCAACAGGTAGGCACTTGAAATATTCACAAAATACTCAGTTCTATTTTTACTTTAATAATAAATAATAAAATTAAAATAAAATTAATATTTAAGGGGGCTCCCATACAAAAAAACGTCATTTTTGCCTATTTTTGCTCTCATACAACAAAAGTGATTTTTTTAGCCGCTTTTTGCCCGATATTAAAATCAATGTACCTAGTCAATGGTACGGAACCCTTCGTGCGCGAGTCCGACTCGCACTTGGCCGATTTTTTAATAAACAAATAAATGGATAATCGATAATCGATTACATTAATAATCCATTATCGATATTCGATAATCGATTACATTAATAATCGATTATCGATTATATAAGTAATCTTATACTATTAAATGAGTTATGAAATGAGTTAGAGAGAGGGTTATTTATTTTTTGTTTCTGTCACAAAAACTATGCCGATAAACGGTCTAATATTGAAATTAGATAGGTTAGGGTTATTTTTTTGTTTCTGTCACAAAAACTATTCCGATAAACGGTCTAATATTGAAATTAGATGGGTTAGGGTTATTTTTTTTGTTTCTGTCACAAAAACTATGCCGATAAACGGTCTAATATTGAAATTAGATAGGTTAGGGTTATTTTTTTTTTTGTTTCTGTCACAAAAACTATGCCGATAAACGGTCTAATATTGAAATTAGATAGGTTAGGGTTATTTTTTTTATTTCTGTCACAAAAACTATGCCGATAAACGGTCTAATATTGAAATTAGATAGGTTAGGGTTATTTTTTTTTGTTTCTGTCACAAAAACTATGCAGATAAACGGTCTAATATTGAAATTAGATAGGTTAGGGTTATTTTTTTTTTGTTTCTGTCACAAAAACTATGCCGATAAACGGTCTAATATTGAAATTAGATAGGTTAGGGTTATTTTTTTTGTTTCTGTCACAAAAACTATGCCGATAAACGGTCTAATATTGAAATTAGATAGGTTAGGGTTATTTTTTTTGTTTCTGTCACAAAAACTATGCCGATAAACGGTCTAATATTGAAATTAGATAGGTTAGGGTTATTTTTTTTTGTTTCTGTCACAAAAACTATGCCAATAAAGGGTCTAATATTGAAATTAGATAGGTTAGGGTTATTTTTTTTGTTTCTGTCACAAAAACTATGCCGATAAACGGTCTAATATTGAAATTAGATAGGTTAGGGTTATTTTTTTTTGTTTCTGTTACAAAAATTATGCCTATAAACGGTCTAATATTGAAATTAGATAGGTTAGGGTTATTTTTTTTTTGTTTCTGTCACAAAAACTATGCCGATACGTTTATCGGTCATTAAACACTCTACGGGTCTTAATCTAAAGACTTACTTTTTTTAAATTTAATTAATAACTATGCCGATAAATGGTTTTATTTTAAAGTTAGATAGGTTAGGGTTATTTTTTTTGTTACGAAATTTTTCTAATAAATGGTCTAGTTTAGAAGTAAGGTAGGTTAGGGTTATTTTTTTTTAATTTAAATAAATAGATAATCGATAATCGATTAAATTGATAATCGAAGTTAATATAATAAATTAAGTCCTTGCTTTTTATTTATTCAATAACAATGTATTCAAAATAGTTTATTATTCGTCAAAGTTAATTTTTTTTTTATTATTACTAATTGCACTTTTGTAGATAACTTTTTGTTATTAATTTGATTTAACAATATTTTAATCGATATTAAAAAAAATCGATTAAAAATATTTTAAACTCGATTGTTTGTTGATAAGTATTATATTTTTAAGACTGGCAATGAAGCGTAATCAAATCACCAACGGAAATAAACTGAAAGTATAGGTACTATAATTAATGAATTAAAATACTTATTAAATAAAAATTTATTCATCAGTTTATATTGGTACAACTGAAAATCACAAATAATTATATTTTAATTTTTGAAAATTTTGTTATATTTGTTTTAAATGAAATAAGGCTGTATGGCGTTAGACATTTTGCATTTGTCCTTACATTGCTTTTGAACGAAACAATAAGTTCGCGCCATGTTGTAATTTTTGTATCAAAGCATCTATCTCTTAGTCATTAAACATCAGTTATATCGATTGTTAAAATACCTTGTAAAAACATCACAATAATATGTAAAACTCCTAAAATGAAGTTAAGTGAAGTGTAAAAATGTTAAAAATGAAAATTACATGCAAAATCTGCGGAACGGAACATGAGTACCTAACGTAAGTTGTATTGTTTGATCTTGCAGTTGAAATCGTTTTTACGTATTTCTATTCGAAAATATTGTGTAAAAATAACGTGTAAAATGTGAAAATAACTTGTGAAAACGTTAAAATAACGCGGGAAATGTGAAAATAACGAGGAAAATGTGAAAATTACGTGTGAAATGTGAAAATTTTAAAGTGTGTAAGCTGCGGAATTCTTCTTCTTATCTCAAAATTTTAATCATAGATATCTCCATAACCATGGATTTTCAAAGTGTGGCAGTGGTACTGGGGGTAGTCCCCCCCACCCCCACCCCCCCTCTCCCCCTAGATCCCCGTAGATCGACCGTTCTTAGTCTAAATGCTTACCAAAAGTAGCAGTAAAACTGTCGCTAAGATGAAAAAAAATTAAGTCATGAGTAAAAAAAAGTACTTACGTCGATACCCGCGCGATGAGCAAAACGCCGCCTGAGGGTACGCGGCGCAACAAACCACCTCGTCCACGTGACTGGCGCACACTGGCGAGAAATCAACTGCATACAGGGTTGGGGGACGGAATAAAACTCAGCTACCAAATGAACGATGTATGTACGAATAATTTTGACAAAATGGCATGAGTTTTAAATTTACTGTGAGCAAAATGCTCATAGCGCGAGTGCTCGCGGGTTAATACTATACCGTAAAGTAGAAGTGTTAGTGGAGGGGTTCCGGGAAGGCAAAACAATTGAGTGACGTAAGTATCGTATAAATGTCAATATTTGTCAATATTTTTAAAAAATTTTTTTTTTAATTTTTATAATTTTTTTTAAATTATAAAAAAATTAAAGAATCGACTGTTAGGCTGTACGAAGTTCGCCGGGTCAGCTAGTATATATATATATATATTGTTGTCGTCATAGTAAAAAGACTGGAAAAAATACTTGATGAATAATAATAAAAAAACAAATAGTATTTTGTAGTTAAACTAATTTAACAAATTCGTCAAATATGTCATAGTATTTCTTTTTTTGGTTACAATAACAATATTACATTTTTGATTTGTACATACTTTGACCTCTATTTGACCTTCAGGGGTTACGTTAACCTCATACCTAAACACGTATCCGTACGTAAAATTTTTCGCTCTTCGATTCTGGTATAATAAATAGGGATTGCAATAAAAAAAAATGAATTTGACCATGCAATGACCTTGAAAAGGAGGTTTAAGGTCAAATCAGATTTCACTGTTGGATTACTCGTTGAAAGTTACCTAGGGTATGACCTTTGTTTTATGACTAACCTACGCGGTTTTCCGAATTTGGCGGGGTTTCCATACATTCATACATATACATTCTTAATTAAATAACAGGACTTCCCCAAGTCAGAAATGACAACCATTTAATGCATTCAAACAATCAAAGTTTTCTATTATGTATATTACTAGCGACCCGCCCCGGCTTCGCACGGTTGCAAAAACTATCAGAGTTCCTCTACTATATTATGCATGTATTATACACAAAAACCTTCCTCTTGAATCACTCTATCTACTAAAGAAAACCGCATCAAAATCCGTTGCATAGTTTTAAAAATTTAAGCATACATACGGACAGACAGACAGCGAGAAGCGACTCTGTTTTATAATATGTAGTGATTTTCTATGTTAGGACAATAAGTAATAATAATCATAATAATAATAAAAATTCTTTACTGTACACCAAGAATGAACGATATTATTAAAAAAAAAAAAACAGGAGACAAGTACAAAGGCGGACTGATCGCAAATGAGCGATCTTTTCCAAGCAACCTTTGGGCATAGCAAATGGTACATATTTGGTATAGGTGTACAGAAAATATAAAAATTATATAAATATTTCAAAATTAAAAAAGTAGATGTACATAAATAGTACTACTGTATGTATAAATAAAAATTATATTCGTCATACATAAATATAATATATTTGTATAGATAATTATTATGATACAATTCAAAGTCAAGACAGAAGATAATATTATGTGTCTGGATAGAAAAGGTAAGGATTAAAATTGAGAGAAAAAACGACACAGTTTTTACATCTTATTAGTTTCCATAAATACTTAGTAACTTCCAGTGGCGCTACAACCCTTTGTGGGTCTTGGCCTCCTCCACGATTTTCTTCCACATGTCACGATCTCTGGCGACTCTCCTCCAGTTCGTAAACTTGCCCATCGCTCTCAGATCCTCCTCTATGCAGTACTTCCATCTTTTCCTCGGTCTTCCTCTTGGTCTCTCCTGCTGCGGTGTCCACTTAGATATTATTTTGGCTGCCCTGGTTTCCGGCATTCATTCTAAGTGGCCTGCCCACCTCAGTCTTTGAGACTTGCAAAAACCTGACAATATTTTCACCTTTTATGCGCGCGTCTATTTCGTGGGTCATTAGATGTCGGTAAATTATCAAAATCGGTTCACGGTAACGGTGTATCGGTTCTCAGTACTTGTAGCTTTAAAATACTTGTTTTTTGTACTTAATTGTTGCTGAGATATTCTATTTTGAGAAAATTTCTCAAAATAGAATATCTCAGAAAAAAATAGAATATCAACATTTAATGTTGAATTAAAATATTAGATTTTTTTAAAATAATTTTATTTAATATTTTTGTGGTTCGGGTTTTTTTGTCACCTATAGACGTCGTTGGCGCACAGGGCTCGCAAGAGCTTGTCAAGTATAGGTGACTGGCGTTCAAAAGGTTAAATACTTATGTATTTTTATAGCCTGATTGTAAATTCTGATATGTATTATTATTTATTACAAGCATTTTCCATCGGCTTTATATTGATAAACTAGTAACGACTATGATAGTAAAAATAACTACCTATTAACTATTACGGTATAAGTATAGGAAATATAAAGTTTTCAACATAAACAAAATCACGGTTTGTGCCTAGTAAAATCTATAGATATAAAAGAAAGTCGTGTTAGTTAGGTACACTATTTATTTATAACTCAAGAACGGCTGAACCGACTTGGCTGAAAATTGGTGGGGAGGTAGCTTAGAACCAGGAGACGGACATAGGACACTTTTTATCCCGTTAAATTACAGTTTTTTTTTTTCGGAATAATCTTATATAATTATAAAATTCTCGTGTCATAATGTTAGTTAGGTAGGTACCATACTCCTCCGAAACGGGTGACGGATTTTTATGAAATTCATACCCCTACGGGCCCTAAGTCAGAAGGGGGGGGGGGATTAAGGTGGTTAATAACATATGTGGCAAAACAACGTTTGCGGGGTCAGCTAGTTAATAATAAGTTACTCATACCAAAGCTAGTTGGTAGAAAGTGCAGCATTGGCCTTCATAAAGTCGGCCTTTTGTAAAACTACTAAGTAAATTATAATAAATAAATAATCTTACACGAAATAAAGAATTTCGGTATTTTAAAAACACTTTTAAAAGGAAGAAAAAATGAAGATGTTGTATTTAAAAAATCGGTATTATTCAAACCCTGAGATACCGTTGTATATAATACATATATCGCTAATATAATATTTTTTAAACTGTCGTTTTAAGGGAAAAAAGTGTACGAGTAGAAAACAGTAATTGACAAAAGTTGAACTGCAAATGAAGTAATATTCCTTTATACAGTGCTTAGTTAATAAATAAATTACGTATCAAACTGAATTTTCTATAGGTGACAGTGCAGACAAATTTAACCTGGGTGCACAACCGCCTATTGGTAAAGGAGGGCGACATCTATCCATACCATTTGATACTTCAGCTGCTAATGGTGATTTAAGTAAGTCCACTTTTTTTATAACATTTTCTATTTTAGTCCATATTTCGATCATTAAATACATACGTATACATATAATGGGGCAATTTTTTTGCTTAACAAAGGATGGGTGTAAATAACATAGGTAGGTATATTTTCCCCTGAAGAGTTTTGGATTTTTATTTATATATTTACAAACTAAGGGTAATTGTATGTAAGAAAAAAGCCAAATAAAGTCAAATATTTTATTATGTTTGAAAAAAAAAGTCAAGTTTAATAAAATCATTAAGTTAATAATAGACTAAAACAATTTAGATTATCGTTAATTAGTAATAAAGGAAAATAGTAAAAATAATTAACTTGAGTTTCGCTGTCAACTAAGTATAACAAACTAAGGATCTTGGATCAAATTCGTTTTTTAACCGACTTCAAAAAAGAAAGAGGTTACTCGATTCGACCTTTATATACAGGTGTCCCAAAAAGTAGTGATAAGCGGAATTCCAGAGATAGGGCACCCTTTGGGGTATCTGAATCACCCCTATGTATGTTCAGCGATTTTGCATAGTTTTCGAGTTATGAATTTTTTATGTGTTTTTGAGAATTTTCCACCTGAACAACTTTAAAAATTTCTAAAAAAAAAATTGAAGATTTTTTAGAATTTTTGTTTTTGTATCTAAATAGACATGAGCTGTAACTTCCCGCTTAAAAGATTCAGCTTCTTAACTTTGATGGAAATTGTGAAAATCTAAGTGTAAAGTGAAAATTTTACGTTTTGAGAACTATGACTTCAATTTTCAACTTAGAATTAAAAATCTAAACAGGCGATTTTATGGTTTCTAATTAGGCTTAAAAACTTCTCCAAAGTCTCAGCTTTGATAATCATAAATAAAAAGTTGTACTTAATGGGGCTACTTTTGCTAAAATTTGCCTTCAAAGACATCAAGGTGGAAAATTCTTAAAATTACCAATTTGAACAAAAAAAATTTTTTTGTTAAATTTATTATTCCTTTAAGGTTAATTAGTCTGTTAACCAACCAAAAGATTGCATGAAAACTAAGATCGAAGATTTAATAAACATTTGGAGGTTATTTAGGTTTAATTAATAAAACGAAAAGTAATCGTCTTCAAATTATTTATTATAAAAAGTTTTCAATATGTCGACCTTCGTGCTCGATACATGTTCTACATCGTCTTAAAAAGTTTTCTTTGAGTCTTACGAATGCTATTCTGTTGTTTTTAATTGTTTCTTCTGCCTGTCTCAATTTTCGTCTTAACTCCCGCTACGTTGCTAATGTTTTTAGCGTAAACTATTTCTTTATAATATCCCCAGACAAAGAAATCGATTGGATTCAAGTCTGGGGACCGCGGCGGCCATGCAATGGGCCCTCCACGGCCGATCCATCTGTCTCTAAATCTTTCAGTTAAATGTTGTCTGACTATTCTTGCAAAGTGGCATGGAGCACCATCGTTTTGGAATATCATGCTCCTACGCGTTAACAGATCGACGTCTTCTAGTAAGACGTGTAGGTCATTTCTTAAAAATTCCAAGTAGGCCTCGCCGTTCAAAGGGTCAGGCAGTTCGAACGGTCTAATCAGCTGCCCGTTTAAGATGCCTGACCATAAGTTTACGCTAAATTGCTCTTGAAAATTGGATTCACGTGTCATGTGTGGATTTTCAATGCTTTAAGAATGATAATTGTGTGTGTTGAAAATCCCGCATCGCTTGAAATGAGATTCATCAGTCCACAAAATATTGTTAAAAAAATGTTCATCTTCAGCGTAGCGGCGCAACATTTCTTGACATAACGCCACTCTTTTCGGGTAGTCTGCGGGCTTAAGCTGCTGAACTATTTGAAGATGATACGCGTAAAAGCCCTCTTGTCGGAGTATTCGATGTGCTTGTGATTTTGGAATTCCAATTCTGCGTTCTATTGTCCTCACACTAACTGTTGAATCTCTTGCCACTTCTTCGCGTACTAAATCGACATCATCTGATTCATCTGGGTCATGCATTTGCCGAGGCCGCCCGGATCTACTGCCTGGTAGACGTCCATGCATGTAAGAGTGATAGACTCTTAAAATCATACTCAATCATAATCATCATCACTCAGTCTACGGATTTATCATTTTCCTCCGCACGAATCCTATACGTATGAACCAGCTAGAGCGCCGACAAAACTATTTAACCTTAAAGGAATAATAAATTGAACAAAAATTTTTTTTTTAATTCAAATTGGTAATTTTAAGAATTTTCCACCTTGATGTCTTTGAAGGCAAATTTTAGCAAAAGTAGCCACATTAAGTACAACTTTTTATTTATGATTATCAAAGCTGAGACTTTGGAAAAGTTTTTAAGCCTAATTAGAAACCATAAAATCGCCTGTTTAGATTTTCAATTCTAAGTTGAAAATTGAAGTCATAGTTCTCAAAACGTAAAATTTTCACTTTTCACTTAGATTTTCACAATTTCCATCAAAGTTAAGAAGCTGAATCTTTTCAGCGGAAAGCTACAGCTCATGACTATTTAGATACAAAAACAAAAATTCTAAAAAGTCTAATATTTTTTTTTAGAAATTTTTAAAGTTGTTCAGGTGGAAAAATCTCAAAAACATATAAAAAAATTCATAACTCGAAAACTATGCAAAATCGCTGAACATACATAGGGGTGATTCGGATACCCCAAGGGGTGCCCTATCTCTGGAATTCCGCTTATCACTACTTTTTGGGACAACCTGTACATTTTTTTTTGTAAGTATGTTCGGGTATAACTTCGTCGTTTATGAACCGATTTTGATAATTCTTTTTTTGTTGGAAAGCAGATATCCCAAGGGTGTGAAGGGTGGTACCATAATAAGAAAACCAGGATCTGATGATCGAATCCCAAAGAAATCGAGAGAAACTTTAGAAAATCGTAGTGAGGACTAGTGCGTTTCTTAATTTTTTTTCGTCTACTTACGTCGCGTTGTAAATTGTAATACTTGTCGATGTAATTGAAGTCGTTTTTTTCGTTTGCTCGCAAACACAATTATTTTGCCTACTTCTTAAATACTCGATAGACGATAACATAATTATGGGTTTTCAATATGCCTCACAATTGCCTTTTTGTTCCTTTCGAACAAAAACCATAAAAATATTTTTGCTCATATTACACAATTTATTTTCATAACAGAATAATAAATAACTTAATATAAACCACTATGAAAGAAAAATCTTAGCGCTTACTAGTTATACCTCGTCCGGCGACTAATGATCTTTTTGACACTTCAAGAAATTTTGACATTAGTGACTGCCTCACACGTTATTTATTCGATTCGAAATAATAATCGATTTTATTTAAGAAGAACTTTCAATCGATTTAATTAAATACATTTAGTTTAAAAATATTATTTATTTATGCGTTTATTAGTTTTTTTAATTATAAATGAAATATATAAATAATAAATAAATGAATTAACAGAGTTATTGCTCTTTATTCTTGGTTTGCAATTAAATTTCAAGATTTCGACTTAATTCCTTGCAAGTAATCAATCTTGGTGTCATAGATACTATTTTTATTTCCTTTTTTGTATTAAATTTATAGAAACAATAATCACATGACGTAAAATTATTTTTATCATATGATAGATTTATTATCGATTTATTATTTCAAGAACTGTTTCATAGTCTGTGGTTGTTTGTTATGCACTGGGTACTTCACTCAATCAATCAAATCGTCAATAAAGTATGACATTACTGTAAAAATTTTAGTACGTTATTCCGGAAAAAAAAACTGTAATTTATAGGCGTGAGCTGTCAAAAAGCTAATTAGTCGCCGGACGGGGTATAGTAGTAGTGATTACTGATTATGCGGAGGGCAGAAAATGACGCGTGACGAATGACGATCGGCAGTTGTCACTTACGTACACATAATGTGTAACGTAATATACGAGCGCAATGGACCAACACTTTTTTATTTATATATGTTACTGTTTACAATATGTTAAATCATATATGTAAAGGATAAAGTGTTGGGAGATTGCGCTGATGTATAAAAAAAAAATGTTAAAGCTAATGATCAATTACTGAGAAAATTCCGAAAACTATCCTATTTCAAAGTATAAACAAAGACAAAAATATTTATCGAAGGCAAGATATATTATGCAAAACGCACAGAGTCGGTAGTCTAGTATTGAAAAAATGTAGCAGTAAGGCTCTGTGCAATTATTTTATTTTTCGTGATTTATAGGGGAAATTACTTAGGTTATTGACACCCATCCTTTATATATTTTTTAAATGACAACTACACACATGTCTATTTGGGACTTAAAGGTACTTACCGTGAAGATACCCTAAATTAATGTATTTATTTAAAAAAAAAAATTATAAGGTCTAGTTTAAATATTTTTCAAAGCAATTCAGCATTGATATCTGGCAATTCGCTAATTTTTAATTACCTACGTATTTCCAATGCATTTTAAGTTTTGTTTACCGTTATGGGTCATAGGTTCTGAATGAGGCATGTACATAGTTGCATTAAAATAACTAAAATGTCACCAATAAGATTATTTTAGTAATTAAACAAGTTGAAATTATTTCATACTTTATTTTAATATTGTGATATTATGGTAGATACATAAGAACTTCGCATTTAGCTTGTAACATCCCACTGTTGGGGATAGGCCTCTTTCTCCATGTAGGAGAACGATTGGAGCTTAATCCACCACGCTGCTCCACTGCGGGTTGGTGGATGTAGGATCTTAAGAAATTATAAAAATGACGGATACCTAATTTGTGACATACCGAAAATTTATTGTCTTGGGTATATTATAATACTGATTTAATATTTTGTGAAATATCAAATGAGATCTGAGTATATTTTGGGAAAAAATACGACAGCTATGCTAATGTACAAATTGATTGAAACAAAAATGTTTGACTTTGGTATACTATCGGAAGTAAAGATATACTTCTAGTTATGTCCACTAATTAATGTCTATATAGATGTACAATTGACTTAGAAATTATTTATTATCTCATTGTAAGTGTAATACGAAAATGACCGTTTGTTTGATGTGGCGGGGACACATGAGGTAGGGTGAGGGTTGCGCGCGTAAGATGCGCCGCGCAGCCTCCATTCGTACCCTTGCCTCCGCGGCGCCATCATCTTAAATTATCGCGTGTTTTACGAGATAAACGCCATACAAAGAGTGATATTTAAATGTAGGGCCTCGTGCCTCGATTACGTGCTGATGACTTGGAGGTGAATAAAACCGTGGAGGGGCCGCGGGTGGCGCGCGACGGGCCGCCGTGGCGGTGCTACGGACCCATGCTTACTCATAGCCGATCCGATGGCGATTTCCCTATTTACACAAGAGGTGAGAGGGCATTCCTTCTTAATACAATTTCGAGTCTTCAACTAAAATATCCTTGTTGCAAAAAAAAGTCACGGATTTTGTAATTTACTTTATATAAATTACTCCAATTTGACGACCTCGTTCATGCTAGTATTCCTAACAATATATTATAAGTACGGAAGGTTTATAATATTTACCTAATAACGTTACCACTCGTAACTAAAGGGAGATTTACAAATCGATATCTTAGCTTCCTTCTATTGAGAGTTATAAGAAACGTATTATGTACATATAAACATGTACATTTAAATAGATATTGTGTATATAAAGATTTTGCATTAAGGCGGTATGCCAAGCAAATAACCTTGAGCATTCGATCCCTCTTTGCCGCACCCCACCTCTCGCGGCACATCTAGCGGCATTTGGTTACAACTTACGAATACACGTAAAAATTACAGATCTAGGGATCCGCAGACCGCACGGCATTCAATAAAAAAATATATTATTTTTTTATAAGAAATAAATGTTAATTGGTGCGTATATATTTTAGGTAATGAATTCAGTGACTACACTTACGTTCAATAAATACTAACAATGAAGTATAATTACTTAAACTTATAAATAACTAGCTGACCCGGCGAACTTCGTACCGCCTAACAGTCGATTCTTTAATTATTTTTTTTAAATACTTATTTTGCTATTCGGGATAACGGCAATTTGGGTCAGCTAGTAAGATAAAAAAAAGAAAAAAGAAAGTTGATAAGTCAATAATTACATTATGTAAAAAAAATAATTATAAATTAATATATTGACAAATATTGAGATTAATATTTATACGATACTAACGTCACTCAATTGCTATTCGGGATAACGGCAATTTGGGTCAGCTAGTAAAAAGATTAAAAAAAAGAAAAAAGAAAGTTGATAAGTCAACAATTACATTATGTAAAAACAAAAAAATATATAAATTAATATATTGACAAATATTGACATTAATATTTATACGATACTAACATCACTCAATTGCCTTTCCGGAACCCTTCCACTAACTCTTAAACTTTATTGTATGGTATTAAAGTTCAAATTGCCTTTTAAGTATTATTACTAATCTTTTGTATGGGAATATAGAAAAGTGTTGTTTTTAGACTTTTCAGGCAATTTTTTTTAATTTTTCTCACCGTAACAACCATCCTCGTACTTCAATGAATATTATAAAAAAAGAATTAGTGAAATCGGTTCAGCTGATCTCGAGATTTGCGCTTAGCAACAAATTCAGCGATTCATTTTTATATACATATATAGAGTTTTTTTTTTATTTTAACGTAGGTCTAGGTAAAAAGTAAAAACCTATAGGTACATGGTCAAATTAAATTAGCTAGCAAAACTCTTTATCATGGGTGTCGTTTCTATAATTTTCAAAGGTGCTAAAACCATTGTTTAGATACCTACACAACAATAGCGTTTTTAAAAAAAACTCAATAGTTTTAAATACACACACAGAGCGTTTTTTCACAATAAATAACAAACAAAAAAAAACTAACCCAAACAAAAGTCAACAAAAAATGCTAACAATATGCTAATTGCTAATAAATTATTATTGTTTACTAGCTGTGCCCGCGACTTCGTCCGCGTGGAATTAAAAAAAAATTATTGTTCAGTTCGCAGAGATACAAAATAAAAATAAAAGTAACAGCCTATTACATCAGCTATCTGTCTGTGAAAGTCCCGTCTGAATCGGTCAAGCCGTTTCAGAGATTAGCCGGAACAAACTGACAGACATACAGACAACAATAAATTGTAAAAAATGTAATTTTGGTATATGTACCGTGTATACATGGATATGCATTTAGTAAAAGGATATTATTTTATTATTACAAACGGACACTCCACTTTTATTTATTTGTATGTATAGAGTATAGACGTATAGATTTATAATATGACGTGAGCGTGCGCTAGCCGAGACGGTGACAAACGACACAAGCTTCTCCCTCCAAACCTTGCGGCAGACTGAATTCCAATACAACCGCGCTTGAGTACAGTAGTGAATACGCCCAGATTTTAGAAAAAAATCAATAACACATCAAATTTAGGTCTTTTCGAAAAAAAATTTCATGCGAATTGTTCCTTATTAAATTGTCAATCCATTAGTGTCGGTAGCAAAATAAAATAATGTTTACTTCACGAGGAGACGCACAGTATCAGTAATTATTTCTCATTTTTGTGGTTTCGTTGTAAGGCGATTATTTAAAATGTAATCCTTTAAAAAAATTAAAAAAAAGGACCATCATGTAATCAAAATTATGTAGAAATTAAATGTGTTTGTATTAGTTTTATATTTCTTTCCAATAAAAAGTAGATAGCTTCAAAAAACTGCACAAAAAACGGCTAGCGCGGCGTTTTGCCCCCCCAGGCGCCTTAATGGTCTCATGGATGGATGAGTAAACTTTTTACTTATAGGTATTTAACGTTTTAAACTTCACCGCATATTTTATATGCTTAAATAGGTTTAAGCTTGAAAATACGCTCGACTTATTTTCTAGGACAGAGTGTCTCTATTAATAAATAAAGGTTACACGCTTAATCAAGCCGACCACACGATATAATCAACCATAATAATATGTATCTACTGTGACCAAACATACGAAACACTTTTACATGAGCCTAAACAGGTTCTGTTGATTTTTTAATTATTTTACATAAGTTTATTTACGTTGACTTATGTGGCGGACCTAATATATGTATATTTTTATTAGTACGTACTTATATAGACAAGCATATGGTATGGTTCTGATCGGCGGTCTAATGTCTTGTATCCAGTCATGTGTCTCTCGAGTCTGAGTATTGTTTGTACCTCGTAAAACATAAAACACATAAAACGTTGTGAAAAGTAATTCCTCAATACAGTTTATATAAACACTAGCTTCTGCGCGCGACTTCGTCGGCGTGGACTCCGCTCCTATTGGTCTTAGCGTGATGATATATAGCCTATAGCCTTCCTCGATAAATGGGCTATCTAACACTGAAAGAATTTTTCAAATCAGCCCAGTAGTTCCAGTGATTACCGCGTTCAAACAAACAAACAAACAACCAAACAAACAAACTCTTCAGCTTTATATATTAGTATAGATATTTACTACTCTAACTCTTGTGCTTCCGTCTTCTAATCACTAAAACCGTCTGGGTGCGTCCACACTGCATGCGCGGTGACGGGCGCGGAGGCGGTTACGGCGGCGGAGGCGTATGGTGGCCACAGTGACGCGCGAGCTCATGTAGCGATTTGACGTATATCAGGGGTTGCAAACTGTGGACGAGAATTTATGATTATTACTAGACAGTCCAATCTTGAGATGGGAGGTGTTGAACATTAGAGATGGTGTGCACGAAATAAAGAAAAACATTAATAAGTGGTGAATTTTTTAATTTATATGAAGAATTGAGATTATACGCTACAAAATTCTTATAGTGTATGCTGCCATTTTACCACAAGCAATATTATTATAGACCGACCAACTTATCTGTGAACTGAGTGGTGGCGCTATCAGCGTTTCATTGTTGCCAGTTTATTGAACTTCTCACTAATAAAGGGAAATCATTGGTGTTACAAAATAGGGTTTAAAATATTTTAGTAAGGAAGCTGTATTAAGTGTGTATTAATAATGTATAATATGCTGTATTTATGCTTTAGCACAGGGTTTCTTAACCTTTTTCTAATGATGGACCCCTTTAAAAATTTCGAAGAGTCCACGGACCCTTTCAAAAAAAAAAGAAAAAAAAAAAAAAAAAAAACACAACGATGTTTTATTTCAATCACCTTTTATTGTTTGTGATTAAACTTTACATATAAATAACTAGTGTGACAGTTGCTGCTGCTTATGCTGGATTAGAATATGCAAGTGAGGAGTTGTTTTTGATTATGCGCAAAGTGAAAATATTTACTCACAACATAAGTAGGCTTGCCATGGACCCCCAGCTTTCATAACACGGACCCCTTAGGGGTCCATGGACCACAGGTCAAACCCTGCTTTAGCATGAATTAAAATTGCAATATGGTCAGTAGATATCTATCTACAATTAAACGTATTAAATACCTGTTTATATAATATAGATAATAATAATCATAATAAGATATGATCAGTTTTAAGATTTCGAATGTATTAAGAGGGGTATGGGATGTATTGGGACTTATGAAATAAACATGTTAACAGGTAACACTATAGTTAACACTATTGGCTAAAATTTGACATTTCAACATGACGGCCGTAGTTCCCATTTTCACCATTTCACAGATAAGTTGCTAGACCTATATAAAACGTAGTGGTTATATACTCTTTGGACCTATACAACTTATACTCGTCCATTCGATTATTTTCTTTTTGACAGTTCAAGAAAATTTGAAATTAGTGACCACGAAGTATAGATATACAAAGAGTCCGAACGTAATGTTGAAAGAATGGTCTCAATTTAGGGGACAGAATTATAATTCTAATTTTAATTTCCCCACTTTAAAAAAAAGGTATACAATACAGAAAGCGCATACGTATATAGCGACAACACCGAAATGGTTTGATACCCCCTGCCACCCGCGCATTAGATCGCTTGCTGACTAGGCCCGTAATGTGGACAGAACGCGCGGATAGGAATGTTTGAAAACTACGCGCGCTGTATCGCTCAGTCCCGTCGCGTCGGCTTCCGCTTTAGCCACTTAGCCACTGCAGTATGGACGCAAAGACGCGTTTCATATGTTCGATATTTCGCGCCCGTCGTCGCCACTCGCCACCGCGCTAGGCTCGCAATGTGGAGGAACACTCTGGCTTACAAGTCGTCGCCTGCGACTTCGTTCGCATAGAATTTTTTTTATTAACCCCCGACGCAAAAAGGTGGGTGTTAAAGTTTGACGTGTCTGTCTGTGGCACCGTAGCTCGCGAACGGATGAAGCGATTTCAATTTAGTTTTTTTTTTCTATGAAAGGTGCGTTACGGACGAGTGTTCTTAGACATGTTTGATGAAAATCGGTTGAGTCGTTTAAAAGTTGTGGGGGGTGAAAGTGGGGATGAATAACCGAATGTCTGCACTCTGCAAATATAATCCAGTGGGGTCTCAAATGAAAGCGCATCACGTGCACATTACAAAATAATATGTTCAATGAAAATCGGTTGAGCCCCAAAAAAACCTAGGGGTAAAAGTGAGGAAAATACCCAATATCTGCAAATACAGGGTGTGTCGTAAATCGTGGATAATCCGTTAACTGGGGGTAGCCCTGATGTCGACCTCCAAGAAAATGTACTTTTTATTTCAGGGTTGCCAACACTGTGAAAATTGTGAATATTTTTGTGTTTTTTCAAAAAAATCCTACCGAGACTAGTAATTTGGTCGTAATTTTTACAAATTAAGGTATTTTAATGTAATTTTTATTTTATTTTACTCGGAAATACTTGTACTATCTAACGAAATTACTATTTCAGGCATAATTTATTCTAAACTTATGAAAATTAGCGTTAGAAGTTTTTTTTTATTTTTATTCGTAACTTTTTGTCAATATTTAACCATTGATTGTGAAAAAAAATGTATGGCACTAGAATTGCCCAGTATTTAAAAAGAATGCTTAGTTTGTGTAGTTTCTAAAAAGGTATAACAATTAGTGCTTGACAAGCAAAATTATTTTGTAGGAGCGAAAGAACTTATCACGGTCGGTAAGTTCGTTTTGTATCATTAGCATTTGCGTCTCTTAAATGTTAGGATAAAGAAAAAAAACAAAGATATTTTTAGTAGAAATGCATTTATTACATCAAACTAAATGTTCGAAATGTCCTCTATTGGCAGCAATGCAGGTTCGGCATCGCCTTATAAAAGATCTTTTGATACGGCGTGCATAGCCTGATACTTCAATTTCACGAGTGGCTAATTGCACACATGTGCGCAATTCTTCGATTGTCGCCACTGCTTTAGTATAAACTTTTTCTTTAATACATCCCCCAATAAAAAAAAGTCCAGGGGGTTCAGGTCAGGCGATCCTGGTGGCCATAAAATTAGACCCAAGCGCCCAAACCTAGGTGGATTGGGCTCTGGGTATGTCTCGTTTAAATATTCCCGCACCCGAACAACAAAATGCGCGGGACATCCGTCATTTTGCAGCCTCATTCCTTCTCTTGTCTCCAGTGATAAATTTTGCAGCAGCTCACTTAAATTATTTTGTAAAAAATTTAAATAGATTTCAGCATTGAATGTAGCTGGCAACTCATATGGGCCTATTATTTTCTCACCAAATCTCTGCATTTATCACTGGAGACAAGAGAAAGAATAAGGCTGCAAAATTACTTGTGTCCCGCGTATTTTGCTGTTCGGATGCGGGAATATTTAAACGACACATACCCAGAGCCCAATCCACCTAGGTTTGGGCGCTTGGGTCTAATTTTATGGCCACCAGGATCGCCTGACCTGAACCCCCTGGACTTTTTTTTATTAGGGGATGCATTAAAGAAAAAGTTTATACTAAAGCAGTGGCGACAATCGAAGAATTGCGCACATGTGTGCAATTAGCCACTCGTGAAATTGAAGTATCAGGCTATGCACGCCGTATCAAAAGATCTTTTATAAGGCGATGCCGAACCTGCATTGCTGCCAATGGAGGACATTTCGAACATTTAGTTTGATGTAATAAATGCATTTCTACTAAAAATATCTTTGTTTTTTTTCTTTATCCTAACATTTAAGTGACGCAAATGCTAATGATACAAAACGAACTTACCGACCGTGATAAGTTCTTTCGCTCCTACAAAATAATTTTGCTTGTCAAGCACTAATTGTTATACCTTTTTAGAAACTACACAAACTAAGCATTCTTTTTAAATACTGGGCAATTCTAGTGCCATACATTTTTTTTCACAATCAACGGTTAAATCTTGACAAAAAGTAACGAATAAAAATAAAAAAAAACTTCTAACGCCAATTTTCATAAGTTTAGAATAAATTATGCCTGAAATAGTAATTTCGTTAGATAGTACAAGTATTCCCGAGTAAAATAAAATAAAAATTCCATTAAAATACCTTAATTTGTAAAAATTATGACCAAATTACTAGTCGCGGTAGGAATTTTTTGAAAAAACACAAAAATATTCACAATTTTCACAGTGTTGGCAACCCTGAAATAAAAAGTACATTTTCTTGGAGGTCGACATTAGGGCTACCCCCAGTTAACGGATTATCCACGATTTACGACACACCCTGTATATATGGTGGGGAGAAAATGAGGATGGAAATCCGAATGTCAGCAAATTTAGCCAAGTAGGGTCGCAAATGAAATAGCATCACATGCACTTTATATACAAAATTAATAATATAAATAAACTAGCGGACCCGTGCCCACTTCGTTGGGCGTTAATTATTTTTGTGATGCAAATAATATACTTACACATACTTAAGTTTTCATCTCGCTCACATAAAACTACCACCCCCCGTTTCAGCCCCAAAAAGGGTTGATTTCTAAAAATACATTATTAGTACACCTCCACACCATCTATAGAGCATACATTTTGAATTTCAAGTCTCTTACTTCAAAAACATAGGACTTTCATACAAACTTCCAACCCCCGTTTAACCCCCTTAGGGGTGGAATCTCGTAAAACCCGTTCTTAGCTGACCTCTACTCGGCGAAAGGAATATTCCTACCAAAATTCAAGTCTCTACGCCTTATGGTTCCAGAGATATCGTGATGAGTCAATGGGTGGGTAACTCTTTTATATATATATATAGAAGATGAATGGTACCTATAAAAAGTAAAAAATAAAAATTAAATTATAAATTAAAAAAAACCCCGACACAGTAACCTGAGTTCCCTTTAAAAAGTAAAAAATAATGAAAGAAACTCAATCTTAAAGTACCTAAGTGTGTACGAGTATTAATAATTCAAAAAAAAAAAAAAAAAAAAAAAAAATATTCATCGCGTTGGGGGACCGCTTTTTTATTTTCATCTTTTACATTTCTTTTTGTTTTTTTTTTTTTACGAAATTTGTAAACTTACGTTTTATGTCCCAAACACACTGTAATTGTTTTGATTTAAAATATTTATTTTTTTCACCTTATTTTGACCTCAATATCGAAAAAAGCACCCTCATTTTCAATCGAAAATTCTTACATCAAAATATCAGCTTTTTTTTTAAAAAGTCGGTGAGCTTTTTGTTCGTTGAATTCTCTGTTTTCTGATGGTGTAAAAATATTATACATTACTGTGGTAAATGTTTTCAGAAAATGCAGAGTTGCTCAGAAAATGAAAAGAATATTTAATAAGACTTAAGATAACTTATATACCTAAGTGACCTGCGGAAAATTTTAGCCCATGAAAAGCTATTTCATAGAGAAGTGTGGAGTGTCTGGGTCTTACTACCTGATATTTCTTCCCTACCACTTCCCGACCTCAGATCGACCGTAATTTATTTTTCCTTTCATCTTCTTTGTATTCTTTTTCATTTTCAATGTGTTTCATCCTACTATAATTTTCCTTGATATTTTCCATTTTTAAGGCTGAAAGCACTGGTCTAATAGGCGTCAAACCGTTTAGTCTGCAGAGCATGTCAATAATATATATATATATAAATCAAATGCTGTTCGTTAGTCTCGCTAAAACTCGAGAATGGCTATGCCGATTTCTCTAATTTTGGTCTTGAAATGTTTGTGGAAGTTCAGGGAAGGTTTAAACGGTGAGAAACATGAATAATATGTAACGGAAAATACTAAAAACGAACATTTCATTTTCCAATACAAAATGTTCCTAGCGGGGATATTTGATGTCAAAAACGTTGTTAATTGGTTGTCAAATATTTATAGTTGTGTTCAGAAAGTGTTTTAAAATAATTAACGCCCAACGAAGTGGGCACGGGTCGGCTAGTATGGAATATAAATAAGTACATAGGTACGGTTCTCTGGCAATTCTGAATAACAGAAATCAGCGTGTTTGGATAAATATTCTGAATATGAATATTAGGAAGCCGTATCGTAAAACAGCGCAGTATAAACCGGCCATTTAAATTATTAATTCAATTTTTAAAATAAGACAATCTATGCTGTTGCTTAAGATGCTATAATTGTAAATAAAACATAATACATATTCGTATATGTTTGTGTTAATAGAAAAAAAAAATAGAAAATGTCCTAAAATTTGACAGACAAAATAGTATTTTTCACGTCGCGCAAATCTGCAGATCTTTATACATTGGTATAAAGATCTGCAGATTTGATTTTGCTAATATATTTTGTCATTTGTCTTTATGAGCGCGATAGCAGCGCGGCGGCAGCGCGGCAACCGCGCGTTGTTATTTACATAGATTTACAAAGTAGCGCTGCAGCCGCGCTGCAGCCGCGCTGCTGTCGCGCGACAAATTTGAAGGCGCCCTTAGGGGCTGTCTCCATGAGCGAGCGTATCGCCGGCGATAGTATCGTCGTGACACCTATTTCTATACACTCTCTATGGACCTGTAGCCCCTTAGTTAGCAGTTTGTAAATTTTTTGTTGACTCAGATGTTAGAAATGTCAATTGAATTACTCTGTAAAGAGGAATATGATAAATACTCGCATTATCAAGCGTTATCTTATCTAGGTACCTATATCATTTCAATTCCAATGTCTTAGTTGTAATTCGTGTTCCGATTACTTTAGACATATAAGTTTTTAAACGAATCTATTGTTTTAAATGTTAGGGTTATGTGTATACGGTGGTGCAAAATGGACGACTTCATTCTAAAAGTGAAAGAGACGTCGAGACACAGACCGATAGATGATGATACCCAGAGTGATAGTGGAATTTTGGAAAACAATATAAATCAAAGTAAGTTCCTATATTTGTCTTTTTTTTCTTTTAATCTTCTATATAATTCAGCAAGACTCGGCGCCGAGTCATAAAGCTCGATCCACCCAATCTTGGTAAGGAACCATCGTTCCGGACTTCATCAGAGCTGAAGACTGGCCGTCATCTAGTCCCGATATTAATTCGCTAGATTATGATTTTTTGTCAGTTTTAGAGAGTATGGCTCGCTCTAAATGCCATGATAATTTGGAGTCCCTAAAACAATCCATACGATTGGCATTGAAGAATTTTCCCATGGAAAGAGTGCGTGCTTCTATTGATAACTGGCCTCAACGTTTAAAGTAGAGATGAAACGGATATCCGGTAACTATCCGGTATCCGGCCTATCAGGCCTTGTTTTCACTATCCGGCCGAACACCGGATAGTAATTCAGTATCTAGCCGGATACCGGATAGTAGTTCAGTATACGTCACGCATATTTTAAATATTTCAAATATTCCAATAAGATCTCCTGACGTGCTCTTGCAGCATCAATCACCCCCAAGTAGTTTGTTTTGAATCTCGGTTTTAGGTAGTTGCAATCAAGTAGTTTGAGTCTTGACTTATGGAGTTAAAACGAGTTTCTAATTCGGCTTTTAACGAGGCTCGCATATGTGATGTGATAAATCGGGATTTCTTTGCAGTTTCAGCTTTATCTAAGTATTTTTTTAAAGCAGTAACGTGTGGTATAACTTCCGACACGCAGGATAGTCCAGAACTTGTTATATTAGTAATTTCTTCCAAGGGCTTTATTAAATTGATACACTGCTCCATTAAACTCCACTGTTGAGCTGTCAAATTTATGAGTGTATCGTGATCAGCAACATACAATGATATGGCCCGCTTTTGTTCTAACAAACGTTCAGTCATGTAATAAGTGGAATTCCACCTAGTGCTAATATCTTGCACTAACTGATACTCTGGTAAACTTGGCTCTTTTTGAATCGTCAGCAGTTTTTCTTGAGCTAAACCTACCTACCTACCCGCCGCCGCCTACGCAAGTGTGTGTGTGTGTGTGTGTGTGTGTGTGTGTGTGCGCGCGTTACACCCACAGATTGAAGAAAGAATTTCTTCTTTTTTCTTCTTTCTTCAATCTGTGGATACACCAAACAGTTAAGTTCCGCCGGATATCCGGCGGCCGGATATTCGGCTATTCGGCCACATGGTTGGAATTGGTCACATGCATGGCATGGCATGGTTGGTTATTCGGTACCCGACCAAACGGGTATCCGTTTCATCACTGGTTTAAAAGACTGTATGGCAGCCACTGCAAATTTTTAGTGGTTTTATATTAATGTTTTAAACGAACACACTATAATAGTAATAAATGTTACGTGCAATAGAAAAAATCTTTTTTTTTTGTAACAACATTTCCAATATTTAACAATACTATGTATAATAAAGGAAAAATTTTAGTCGACCTAAAGTAACAGGTGGGCCAAAAGAAATCACCCTATTAGAAGATGCTCTTATTTTTGCAAATGGCGGCCAATGTCAAATCTGTTTTGACATTTGTGGACTAGACAGATGTAGAATACAAGTGAACAAGCCATGGATCGATACACTCTCCAAGAATGCGGAATAATCGTGGCTATTTTTTTGCGTAACAATTTGTCTGTGGTGTTGGCGCAGCGCGAATTCCGTCTCCGATTCCCCGGTCGTCCGGCACTGACTGCGCAAACACTGCGCTGTTTGGCCACCAACCTTGAAGAGTATGGGACCACACGAGACGCTGCTAAGAGTGGCCGGCCCCGGAGCGCTCGTTCTGGCGAGAATATCGCCGCTGTTGCCGAGGATGTTGAGCGGTCGTCAGAAACATCGACTAGACGCCGTGCCTCGCAATTAGCCATCAGTCGGTCGTCCCGAATTTTGGTCAAAGACCTGCGCATGGTCCCGTACAAAGTCCAGCCCGTGCATCAGCTGCTGCCTGTCGACCGCCAGACGCGTGTACCCTCCGCCCAAGCCATCCTCAATCTCGAGGACGAAGTGGACGATTTTTCGACCAAAATCATAATGAGCGATGAGGCTCATTTCCACCTCAGCGGGTACGTGAACAAGCAAAACTATCGCTTCTGGAGCACCGAAAATCCACGAGTAATGCACGAGGAGCCATAACACCCGCTCAAAGTGACTGCATGGTGCGCTGTTCACGCTGGAGGAGTCATCGGGCCATTTTTTTTCGAGGACGCCGGTGATCAAACGACAACAGTGGACGGTGCGCGCTATAGGGCCATGTTAACCGAGTTTTTTCTGCCGCAATTGAACAAATTAGGACTGGAGGACATGTGGTTCCAACAGGACGGAGCAACGGCACACACTGCGCGAGCCATAACCGACATTCTGAAGCCGGTGTTCCCGGGTCGCCTGATCTCTCGTTTTGACGATTTGCACTGGCCCGCAAGATCACCCTATTTAACCGTATCAGACTTTTTTGTGGGGGTTTTTGAAGTCCCGTGTTTACGTAAACAAGCCCGAGACCCTGGAAGCCCTCAAGGACATTCGACACGAGTGCGAGAATCTGTCGCCCGAAGTTCTCGCCGAAGTGATGAAAAATGCTTTAAAACGAGCCCGTATATAAGCAATTGTGGCGGCGCCCATTTGGCCGATATCATCTTCTCGACTTGACCAATAAAATTCTAAAGGTTCAAATAAACATAATACAAAACAGAATTAAAGCTTTTCATTTAAAAAAAAAATGAGAGCCAAACAACATCGGATGACTTCTTTTGGCCCACCTTGTACATATATAATAGTAGAATTGTGGACATCACTACATGAATTTGTCTAAGAACTTAAAAAGACAGAAAAGTGTAGAAGTACTCTTACTATGAACATTTAATGTCTAAATATCACGAAGTTTTGTAATATTACGAGTGCCTATTATCATTTCAATTCTTTACCATCCTTAAAATATATACATATATTTTTTAATTTAATTAGCCGATATCTCTTTTCCTTTCCGAGTTCTCACAATATGATGTTCTGTTTTTTTTATATCAATGAACATTTCGCATTTACTTTATGTAATTAAATTATATATGTATCATACTATGAGAAATATGCATTATAAATTATAATTTGCCTAAAAGTAAAATTAAGGAATTTATGTTTGATCAGAGTACGTAAAAACTGGTTTCCAAGTTTAAGTTTAACAATTAATAAAAAATATTCGATGGATTGCACCTGCACGTATACTAACGGGGCGTAGGTGGGGTAGACCGCGGGGATAAACCCAGTACGACGCCGGTGTCGATGCACGTTCTCCGTACTTCACATAGGTACTCGTTTACTTCTCGCTACCTGTGCATGGGGTTTGCATTGTGTTTTGAATATCAATGAACAATCGAAACTACGTCGCATTTTAATCCATTGTTAGATTTGTATCTCTTTTCGTAGATACTTAATTTTATTATATGTAGAGTCACATTACTTTTAAAAATACCACAAACTACGGCGTTACGAGCATTGCATTTTATTATTTTTGGAGGATTTTATATATATATATTCTTTATTACACTTTAAAAAAAGAAACAAGTAAAAATCATATTTACCAAGAAAGTTGGCAAGGGCGAACTTAGCTCTATAAGAGATCTCTACCAGTCTCTCATAGTGGTGAGAATTGATGTTACCGCGAGGCACAACAGTAGTGCAAGAGTGATTAATAATAACGATTATAAATCTTAAAACTTTTATTTAAATTAATTGTAATAATGCTATTACATATTATTTACGAAATGTGTACATGAAATTACCTTTATATTTACGATAAAAACAAAGATATATTTATGTATATAAGTGTAAGTTCGTGTGAGAGCATTTTGCAACGGACGTTATTACCGTATGATTATGTCGCTACGTTAGTAATTGCTGATCTCTGTTACCGTGACGTCATGATGTGGTTTCGCGTACTTTTACGCCATCGCTATGGCAGTTATGCCACGGATCAGCGAACGAAGCGCGTCGAGTGCAACATGCAGGGACAGCAGGCGGGCCCCCACCCTTTCTCGCCGCCCGTCTCGACCCGCGCGCCAGTCCGTCGGTGTGCGTCCCTAGAGACGCAGGTACCATGATCGTATTGTAATTATTTACGTCGTCCGCGTCTGTAATCGTGCTTTTGTTTAGTGGTGATTATCAGTGAAGTGGTGTTTTTGTTGGCAATACTGAAGATGTCGTGTATGCGACATGGCCGTGTGTAGTTGACATGTCTTTTAGCGCGCCTGCTCAGGCTGTGCGCGGTACTAGGACCAATAGCCTCGACCAACTTGATTTTCAAGAGCGCAGGCAGCTGATTGCTAGCTCATTGTCTCTCACTGATTTCCTTCACGTCGGGGCTAAAGAAGTTGCTGCTGTTGCTGGTTTGTTCTCTTCGATTAATAATTTGATTATGACTATTATTTCAAATGAAAATGAATATAATTTTATGAAATTAGTATAATTAAGAATTAATCAGCATAATAAAAAATTGAATATTTACTTAACTTATGTCTATCAAAGTTGTCTTCTTTATTTTTATTTATCAATATTTCGCGGTTTTTAGGTAGGGATCCTTAGTACATTTTTTTCACCTGATTAGTACCAAGCTAATTTTTTGGGAGTAGCCTCATTTTGATGAGGCGAACAAAAAATTCCTCTTCGAAAACTCTCGATTGTGGTAGCTAACAGAGATAGCAGGGGGTAGAGCAGCAGTGAGTATAGGACCGGGATAACGTATCACGCAATTTGTAGGACAATATTACTATTAAATTATATAGATATTACTTAACTAATTAAAAAAAAAAAATCAGCTGGTTAGGAATAATTTTTGATATTGACAATTGATGACCTCGTAAGATCATCAAAAATTGATTTTTTTCGACGCGCCGCGTTGGCACTGCGGTCACAGCACTGGATTGCGATTCGCTGTTGCGCGGGCGGTTGCGGGTTCGATTCCCGCACAAGACAATATTTGTATTGGCCATACAGATGTTTGCCGTGGTCTGGGTGTTTGTGTAGTCCTTGTGGGTCTCCCCACCGTGCCTCGGAGAGCACGTTAAGCCGTCGGTCCCGGTTGTTAGCATGTACACCTGATAGCGATCGTTACTCATAGTAGGGAATATATATATATATATATATATATATATATATATATATATATATATATATATATATATATATATATATATATAATTATATAGCACTCGGGGGTGCCACTACCGCACTAAACCCCCTGCGGGAGCCTTCAGCCGCTATACTTGGAGGGTCTCGGATCTGCAGGCAACAGGATCTCTCCAGCGACAGGCTGGCCTCGGCGAATAGGCCAGACTTCTCCTCCATGGGGACTGTCCGGCTCACCTCGGAACAGTCCCGACGACGCCGTGTCTAGCAGGACCGTGTTCCCATCCCGGCCCGACACGGGCACAGGGGCGTTACTGGAAGCGCATTAAGTAGCGCCTCCTACGCACCCCCATTCGTCGCCCGCGGGTGGAAGCCACGTCGGCGGCCTCCTCTCTCACCCGCTCGTCGGCCTCCTTCTGGGACACTACTGTCTCGCAGAAGGAGACTATCGCCTTCCAGGACTCGTCGTCGCCGAGCATCGCGGTGATGACGCTCGGGAGTGACAAGTCCCCTCCGAGGACCGACGTCAGACCCTGACGCAGTGCCGCCCATCTCGGGCACACCTCGAGAGTGTGCTGGGCAGAGTCCACCGCCGCGCCACAATCGTGACATTCAGTCGTCGGCCTCCTTTGGGCCGTCCGACACAGGTAGTTTACCAAAGCAACCTTGCCCGGTGAGAACCTGCGTCAGACGGAAGGTGAGGGGTTTGCGTTTTCGACGCATCCACCGCTCAAGGACCGGGCGCAGGACAGCCGTTACGCGTGTGCCATACGACTCCTCCGCCAGGTCCTCCCCCCACCTCCGCATTAGCGCTTCCTGCCCTATCCAGCGCACCCTCAGGATCCCGTCCAACGTGGGGTTCTCACCAAGAGAACTGCTACCCGAGTAGTAGTAGGGAATATATCCGCCAACCCGCATTAGAGCAGCGTGGTGGATTAAGCTCCGATCCTTCTCCTACATGGGGAAGAGGCCTATGGCCAACAGTGGGATATTACAGGCTGAATCGTGATCGATCGTCCCACAAATTGCGTGGTACGTTATCCCGGTCGTACACTCACTGCTGCTCTACCCCCTGCTATCTCTATTAGCTCCCACAATCGAGAGTTTTCGAAGAGGAATTTATTGTTCGCCTCATCAAAATGAAGCTACTCCCAAAAAATTAGCTTGATACTGATCAGGTGAAAAAAATATACTTACTAGGGATCCCTACCTATTTAATTTATGAAGCAAAATACAAGTCAGAAGTCTGCGGTCACTGTTATTTAATTAAATAAAATTTGCTAAAACAAAATTGTGGATAGTAAATAACATCTATATTGTATTTATATTAAACATAACAAAATATTAAATTTTTAGTATCATCTATATATGAAACGTAGTAAAAATAGTAGGATGAACAATATGCACGAGTCTCATATGTATCTATATGTAATTTACGTTTTATGCTTATGTGTTATGCTGATGTCATATGTCCATTGTTACTGGACCATTGACCACTTGTAACTGTTCAAATTTGGATTTGAATATGATTCATTCCGTCACGATGATCCTACGCAATTTCAGTTATTAATTAAACAAAAAGGTAAAGATGAGAGCGATTAGGCTATAATAATATAAAGGACTGAAAAGGACTTTCCAATGAATAACATATAACTTATGTATTTATCATTATAAAGACACATTAAATATTGTTCTGTGTGATAAAGTAAGTGTAAAATAGGTATTGTCAATACTAGCTGTGCCCGCGACTTCGTCCGCGTGGAATTTAACAAAAAAGTTATTGTTCAGTTCGCAGAGTTATAAAATAAATAAATTTCTAAAATAGGTAAAAGTAGAGTTACTCCTTATTACATCAGCTATCTGCCAGTGAAAGTCTCGTCAAAATCGGTGCAGCCGTTTCAGAGATTAGCCGGAACAAACAGACAGACAGGCAGACAAAAATTGTAAAAAAATGCTATTTTGGTATATGTACCCTGTATACATCCATATTCCATATGCATTTAGTAAAAAGCGGTTATTTTAATGTTACAAACAGACACTCCAATTTTAGTTATTTGTGTAGATATAGATAGAATACGAGACTTAAACTTCAAAATAGATATAGGTAGGGATCCCTAGTACATTTTTTTCACCTGATCAGTATCAAGCTAATTTTTTGGGAGTGGCTACATTTTGATGAGGCGAACAAAAAATTCCTCTTCGAAAACTCTCTATTGTGGTAGCTAACAGAGATAGTAGGGGGTAGAGCAGCAGTGAGCGTAGGACCGGGATAACGTACCACTCGATTTGCAGGACATTATTACTTTTAAATTATATAGATAATCACTAAATAAAAGAAAAAAAATCAGCTGGTTAGTAATAATTTTTGATGACCTTACGAGGTCATCAAGTTGATGACCTCGTAAGGTCATCAAAAATTATTTTTTTTTTCTGATTTTTTTTTGCTTTTAGTTAGTTAATATCTATATAATTTAATAGTAATATTGTCCTACAAATTGCGTGGTACGTTATCTCGGTCCTACGCTCACTGCTGCTCTACCCCCTACTATCTCTGTTAGCTACCACAATAGAGAGTTTTCGAAGAGGAATTTTTTGTTTGCCTCATCAAAATGTAGCCAATGCCAAAAAATTAGCTTGATACTGATCAGGTGAATAAAATGTACTCGGGATCCCTACCTAATAAGCTTAAAGCGTTGTACATAGTTTTACAAAACCATTTATAATATACATACTTTCAATATTCAGCGTTAAGAGTAACCTTCAACTCAATTTAGTAGTGTCATAAGTCTAATTAAACCTAATTAGCATTTAGCAGACATTGATTGGTACAACAATGTAAATGGGTCGCAACTCGCAACGCATATAACTTCATTTACCATTTATTTGATACTCAGAATCCCGTTTATTACTACTTCATTATCACTGGATTCGGTTTAACCTAGACTGAGCTTATTATGACTTTAGAAATCGTAATAAGGTCAACTATAATCTTGATTAAAGATAATATCTTTAAAGGTAGTTTTTTTAATATGTTCATTATTTATTTAATATGTTTATGTAAATTTGTATTAATAAGTTTGCGGTGTGGCTACGGCAAAGAATGTAGCCTCCCCCTCTCTTCCCGTGGGTGTCGTAAGAGGCGACTTAGGGATGACATAGTTCCACTACCACCTTGGAACTTAAAAAGCCGACCGAATGGCGGGAAAACCATCCAACTGCTGGCTTTGAAATACACAGGCCGAAGACGGGCAGCAGCGTCTTCGGTGTGACAAAGCCAGCCCTGCGGTCACCAACTCGCCTGCCTAGCGTGGTGACTATGGTCAAAACACATGAGTTCACGCCATTTTTGGCGCGAACTTTTGTAGGTCTATGTCCAACAGTGGACTGCGAATTGCGATAGGCTGAAATGATGATGATGAAATGATTAAAGTAAATTACAAAACTACTTTGGTTAATACTTATATACAGACCTAAAACAAAACACGAATATCTTTCATACTTCAATATATTCAAGAGCTAAAATGTTACAATAGTAAACATTCGCAATGAAATAGAACAAGTTTCTGTTCGACAAATTTCCACCTACCCTATGAGATGCTACTGTTTTTAACATAGAATTCATTGTAGTACTTATAAAGAATTATGTTAAACTGTGTGCTCATTGGCCCCCTCTCTTATCTTATCATCACCACGTTAAGTTTCTTGAAAATTAGAACGAGAAGATAAGAAGAGTATTTATGGAAATACATAGTCGATATTCGTAATTACAAGAACGTTTTGTATCATATTTGTACGTTGTAGAGCAGTTTTATGAGACGTATGCTCTAGCCAGCTAACTTTGTCCTCGTAACACTCCTTACGCTATTTGAATATAAATTGCTCGTCACAATAAATTTAAATGCATACCTTGATAAACATCCTTTTTTCAATCATCCTATTATCTTGCTGTTGAACGCTTTGTTACTGTAGCGATATGAAAATTATGTATCTGTTGTGTACTTTATACATTTATGCATTTCTTCTGAGTTAGACGTTATATGGTTTTTCTCGTAATATTTTTAAGACTGCATTGTATTAAATAAACTATTATCCCGTCTTCTTAATAAAAAGAACATATAATAAAAAAAATAGTTATACTTTAATTGGAATTTTATTGTAATCTTAAAGAGGAAAGGTTTGATTGTTTGTTTGCATTGAATAGGCTCCGAAGCTACGGAAACGATTTGAAAAATTCTTTCACTGCTGGGAAAATACACTATCCGTAGGTGACATAGGCAATATTATATTTAAAAAAAAATTAGGGAAAAAAATTGTTTTGAAATTTTTCGTAAATACCTGTGCGAAGTCGGGGCGGGATGCTAGTAATGTATAATTGGCTGAGTGTACAAAGTTCTTGTAAAAACGTGAAGTTTTAGTCTTAAGTTAAAAGTAGTTCTTCTTATCTTGTAAAACCTTTTAACCCTTTTTAATGCAAATTCGTCATTTGCTTCTTTTCTGGTTTTCGTAAGTGCACGCTGTTGAATTTAGATCGACTTCGTGAAATAGACTCCGAGAATAACATCTGTACTAGACAAGAGGGAATTGAAGAAATAAAATAAAAAAGCGTTTTAAGTAATATACATGCATAAGTTTACGTAAGTTATTATCTTCGTGTAGTAAGCAAAAACTATGGATATTGATCGGTTGAATAATTTTAAAGGTTATTTCATGATTTAAAATAATGATGCTTTACAAACAAAAATGTACAATAATAAACAATGTTGTGAAACTGAAATGGTTGCATGATATATTTCAAATATAAACAAAGACTTTTTTTACTTAATTATACAATTAAACTCTGAAACTTTTACAAGTGACCGCAATTATGACATTGATGTTGAAAGGTATTTCGCATTTACTACCGACTCCTAGAAATATGAAAATTATTAAACGTTTATACGTCTGAACTCATGAAATTATTCGGGTTTCTGTAGCGACGTTTTGTTGGTGGTTAAATTATGTAAAAGAATCCACTTTGGTAAATAACCGGGATGTCTGGCGCGAACTTGGGTGGCCTATGTCCAGCAGTGGACTGCAAAAGGCTTAACTGACTGAGTTATTTTATGACATTTAAGATGATACAACTTTTACGGCCTGTTTTTATTTATAAGTGCGTAGTTTCTAATATTAATATGCGTATAGACGTTTACAAAATTCGGTAGAAATATTTTGCGACAAGTTAGTTGTGTAAGTATGAACCGTTTACAATTATTTCTCGAGAATCTAATACTATTAAACGAGCAATTCTTGTATATATTGTAGGTATATAGAATTTGAATCTCGGAAACGGCTCCAACGATTTTCATGATCTTTAGTATGTAGGGGATTTCGGGGGCAAAAAATCGATTTAGCTAGGATTCATTTTTAAAAAATGTCGTTTTATCCCTGTTTTTAGACATTAAAACGGCTACAATATCGTTAGAATACGAAGGTAAATTTCGCAATTGTCATTAAAGTTGTAATAGCTCAGGTGGGAAATCGGACAGTTACGTACGGACGGGATTGACGAGAAAATCACGGTTCAAATCTCACTCTCCAGATCGATTTTTTTTTCCTTTTTTTATTTCACTCGTGATTTTTTAGTTAAATAACCAGTTCATATTTTTTATTATTATGTAGGTAAAATCGTAAAATATTATTTTTATTTTATCAATATGTAATTCGTATTTTAATATTATTTCTAAAAAACACGATTTACTAAAAATACCGAGCTAAGCTCGGTCACCCAGGTCCTACGTGATTATAGACGAAGATACGACAGAAAGTCGAGGCTAAAAAAGAGTACCTACTCCAAAATGTACAAGAAATAGCTTGTAATTGATGCAATAGCAAATAATAAACATTTCAACGTAATGTAATAGAATATTCAATTTGATTCTATAAAATTAAAAGATTGTGTTGAAGTTCTGTTTTTAAGTTTTCGCGTTATTCGTAAACAAAAATTCATGGCTGAAATTTTTATCTTGTTTGCTTTGCCGTTGGTAAACAATCTTTTAAAGATTTTAGTTTTATCATATTTTAATCTAAATATTTACTGTAAATCAACCAGATATGGTCTGAAAGCATTTTTGGTAACGTACTTGAGACGCTGTAATAATTAGTATAATATTTTTAATGTTTCATTCGCTTCAGCCTGTAATATCCCACAGGTATAGGCTTCTTTCTCCATGTAGTAGAAGGATCAGAGCTTAATCCAGCACGCAGCTTCAATGCGGGTTGTTGGATAATATTATAGTATACATACCATAAATGTACTTGAATATAATACCTGACATTTGAATATCTACACAGACTTGTACCATAATACCACTCATTTGACTTATGTGGTTGAATTGATATGTAAAATTAAAAAAATAATGATAAACATACCTAATTTGTTGATTCCCATTAAATTATTGCGCATTTATTATGTAGTATTGATATTATGTGGACCGATACATAAGTAAATTAAGATCACCCTGGCTGTTGACTTCCTTTTCATTTAGCATATAATATATTGTTTTTAATTATAGTAATTTTTAAACCAATACTAGTTTAATACAATCATATAAATATTCAGTCTTTTCATAGTTATATTAGTACCCATAGTCGAATATCATCACGGATCAGGCAGACAATAATTAGGACTCTATGTCACAATTATAACGATCAAACTTCCTGTGAATATTGAATTATGTTTACTGTAGAGACTCTACAGTAGAGTTGTAGACACTAGTCCTGCTCCTATTTAGCACGATAAATTGTGATGTCGCCATCAAAAATATAAATAGCCATTGCCAATTATTACTACGACCACTTTTTAGACTCCGCGTTGGCGTAGCGGTCACAGCATTGGATTGCGAATGACTGTTGCGCGGCCGGTTGCGGGTTCGATCCCCGCACACGACACCATTTGTATCGGCCATACAGATGTTTGCCGTGGTCTGGGTGTTTGTGCAGTCCTTGTGGGTCTCCCCACCGTGCCTCGGAGAGCACGTTAAGCCGTCGGTCCCGGTTGTTATCATGGACACCTGATAGCGATCGTTACTCATAGTAGGGAATATATCCACCAACCCGCATTGGAGCAGCGTGGTGGATTAAGCTCCGATCCTTCTCCTACATGGGGAAGAGGCCTATGCCCAACAGTGGGATATTACAGGCTGAATCGTGATCGTGATCGTGATAAATAATTCGGTCGAACTATTGATGAAAAAAAAAACATAATTTTATTATATTTTTATTTCCATTTAATCGATAAATCCTGACAACTCTAATTTAATAAATCTTATCAAATATGTTTTTCCCTGAACTTCTACTTATTGAGTAACAAGCAAGGTTACATTAAACAATTCCATGTAAGATCTGTTTTTATGAGACTCATTTATTTACGTTAAACAACATAATGGAGAAATGAAATAGGTATACATTGCTATACAATAATAATGAAATTATTCCTGCATGTGTAGTGATGGGCGCGGACATTCTTAACAATAGATTCACAACGTAATGGGGCCATTGATTGTGTCCGTGTGTATGTGAGAGTGGTTTTGTCTGTAGAAACATGCCGAGTGGCATGTGAGCGTGTATTAGCTTGCCTTCGTCAGATTTTATCTCAGTGTCGCTTCGAAGGTCCAAGTTGTTAAGAAATCGTGATAGGTCTATATAAGTGGCTGTATTTTTATCAATTAATAAATTTGCTTGGCTTGTAAGTTCTTATTTTTAATTAATTTTTTTGAAGTAGGTAGATGTTATAAAAAATATATAAGGTATAACATTTTTTCATCTTTTTCTATTGATTCTTCTCATGTTCTTATAAAGGTACACAATATAACACGTAAGGTGAAATATTCGATGAATAGCTTCATTATAAAACAATATTGTCTACACTACTTACGTAAAGTTTTAAACTTCTTTATTATAGAACCGTCGGAGAAATTAAACTATTATAATCTACGACTTTATAACAAAATAAATAAAACAAATAAAATAAATAAATAAATAAATTTATGGAGAGAAGGCTGAGAAGGTAATCGAAGTTTATAAAAATGTATTCATATTAGTTTAGTGTTCGACATAACTAAACTTGTCAGTATTTGTTACTTATTAGCGGCTTAACTGAGGTAGAGCACAGCAGGTTTCCTGCTCAAAATATGGAGCAGCCCGACTGGGGTCGTACCTCGACCTAAATAAAATACTGTTTTCAAGCAGTATTGTGTTCCGGTTGGTTTGTAAGGTGACCAGAGCTCCCGGGAGGGATTGGGGATTGGGCCGGCAACGCCCTTGCGATGGTTTTGGTGTTGCAGACCGTGCAGGCGTCTTATTTATAAGCTACAGTAATCGCTTACCATCAAGCGAGTCTTACGCTTGTTTGCCGACCTAGTTATATAAAAAAAGCGACCCCGTCCGCAACATTTGACGAATTGAATCATACACATCTTTTTTTTTGTGTAAAATAATATTACCTACTTATTTAACGACAGACATACAAATCTTCTTCGTGATCAAGGTGCGCAGGTCTTACACAACGACCTGACTAGTGTTGTGACACCTTCGTGTTTATGGAATAGCATTTATTAATTATTATTATTTATATATTCGATTCAGCCTGTAATATCCCACTGTTGGGCATAGGCCTCTTCCCCATGTAGGAGAAGGATCGGAGCTTAATCCACCACGCTGCTCCAATGTGGGTTGGCGGATATATTCCCTACTATGAGTAACGATCGCTATCAGGTGTACATGATAACAACCGGGACCGAACGGCTTAACGTGCTCTCCGAGGCACGGTGGGAAGACCCACAAGGACTGCACAAACACCCAGACTACAGAAAACATCTGTACGGCCAATACACACGACAACATTTGTTGTCGTGTGCGGGGATCGAACCCGCAACCGTTCGCGCAACAGTCAATCGCAATCCATTGCTGTGACCGCTGCGCCAACGCGGCGTGAGGCGTCAATAATATATTCACTTACATAAGAAATTTTAGTCACCAAAACTGAAATGTACGTATGTTAGGTGCAGCGTAATGCGCTTATTACACCTTCCTAAATGTAGTCACTGAATTCAGAAAGCCAGTTAGGACGCTAGTTAGAAGCTTCTGATCACACCTTCCTAATTTCAGTTGCTAAATCACTCAGTTACGAGAGAGCGACGAAGTCGGGCGTATCTATCGAATTACGTAGTAGTCTATTCAACAAGTTTAAAAACGTGGTAAATAGAAATAAAGCTCCTAAAAATATGTGCGATAGCTCATTCGATTCGGAATGACGTCTAGAAAAATGTTTTAAAGGGTTTTTATTAAAAAGAGATTAATAAAATATAGAACAATGCGGCCAGTTGTCAGAAACCATCCTTGCTTCTGAATTCAGAACACTAACTAACTGAATACGATTACACCTTCCTGAATTTAGAAGTTCTGAATTTAGAACTTCTAAATTTAGGAAGGTGTAGTAAGCGCATAAGTAATACATCTGGCGAGATAAGAAACACTATGAAGTGTAAGATGAAAATATCTGTACACAAAGTTAACAGAAATATATGTACATATATTACTCGACTTGGGATTGGGAATTTGTTTTATGGTTTCTCATACAGCAAAATTATTTATTTTCAGTCAATCAAATGAAATCAATCAAATCGTTTTTATTTTTATTTTTGTGTTACCCACACATGAGGAAATTATAAACATTTTAAATCATATCAAAATTTTTATATTGCTATAGACGGCGCCAAGGTTTGCTTAAAAACCAAAAATCATCATATCAAGAATTTCGACACGGCTAGATGAGGATCCATAGCTCAGTTGGCAGAGCGCTGACACGGCACGTCAGAGGGCGCGGGTTCAAATCCCGCTGGGTCGAAAAATTTTGATATGATTTAAAATGTTTACAAATCAATCAAATCAAATCAGTCATCTATTTTAATTTATGTTTCCTATATATTTTTATTCATTTTATTAACCACTACAAGAAAGTGACTAATGATGATTAAAGATGAACTATATTACTAGATGTGCCCTGCGGTTTCACTCGTGTTCGTTTGTCGAAACTACGTACTAAAATTTTATATGGCCTATACCTATAGCTTTCCTCGGTAAATGGACTATCCAACACAAAAATAATTTTTCAATTCGAACCGGGAGTTCCTGAGATTAGAGCATTTACACAAACAAAAAACAAACTTTTCAGCTTTATAATATTAGTACAGATTATAAATACACACAGAAAATTGGTTCTACGAGTAAAGAATGAACTTATAGTTCATTTAGTATTTAGTTAATATTAGTTTTTAATCTTACAGAAAAAGTTTCACGTTACGTAGGTACAATAATAAACTGATGATAATTGAACGTTATTTCTGTTTGACTGTCGTTATTAGTCGTACGTACACACTTCAATCATTTTGACTGAATTGGTATTGTACTTACTGAAAAATCTATAGTTTTCAAAATTGTGTTACAATTGTGTAACAGTGGACCTCAAAAATAAAAAACCAATTGAAAACATTACATAATTGGTAAATGATTGAAGCAATAATATTGCGCTCGCGTTTTTAATAATAATATTTAAATTGCATTGGTTAGATAACTCGAATCAAAATCTTGATTTGTTATATAAAAATAATTATATTATAAATGCTGATACGTAAAGATAGACTGCTGATTACACCGTTGATTCCCTCTTCTACGTATTTGTTTAACTTTTAACAGATTACAAAGCAATTAATTATGCATACTTTTAATACTTTATAGTTAATATAAAATAATTTTTCCTTATTGTGTAAACGTTAGACAACCGCAGTTTCGCCCGTAATTTATTTTGATATTTTTGTGAGTAATTGACATTTTCGGTTAATTACTGCGCCCGTCCTTTGATTCATAGTGTAATGTTTTGAAAGCCTTACAATTTTTTTTTATTAATATAAAAAGGTGAATAGATAATACTAGTTGTACAGCTGAGTTGGCTGTGCAGTATCAGTAGTATTGAAATAAACCTATATGCATAATTATGTATAGTAAATTTTAAAATAAATTTGGCTCTATCTAAAAGAAATGTATATAAAATATAATTTTAACGACCTTTTTATTACGGTCAAAATACAGGTCAAATAACGATTCTATCTCTCGTAACTTGTAGTAAATAATACAACTAATATTTACTAATCTTTAATTATTTAAATATGAATAATTTAAAATTCAATGAATTATATTGATCCTTTTGCTAAAAAGTAATAAAGATTAAATGATTTATTTTATTTATTTATTTATTTATTTATACTTTATTGTACATCACAACTACACATATCATTTACAGATTTACTTTTAAATTAAAATAAATTATTTATTATTATCCATTATTCCATATATTTCCCTATTATTACAATTTTAAATATTTTATAAAAACGAAAATATTAAAAAATATAAAAACAAGTCTTCCGGTAGCAGGTTAAGGCCCAGGCCGCCGGTAATTATGGCTCCAGCCCGAGGAAGCTTCTCACAATGCGGATCGTTTCAAGCAACACTGCCTTTTGAAAAGGACCGTTGATCCAACAGTCAAGCGAGAGCTTCTAAAGGTGTTGGTCGAAACTATTCGCTAATAGACCATTGACCGACCCAACGATTGGAATAATTATTATTTATTGTCGAATCTACGTTCCACATGCTGGTAATCTCGTGGGCAAGGTCTAAATATTTACCTATTTTAGTTTTTCCGCATTTGCGAGATTATCGTCATGTGGAACTGTAATAAATTGCTCGGCGCGCTGATCGGTCTACTAGCATTCCATCAGCATTGTTACAATCTGCTTGCTTTTCAAACAAACAAATAGTTTTTGTACATTGATTTTATTTATGTATAATAATAGATAAATAATAACTTATCATCTCATCTTATCATCTCAACTGAGGTAGGGCACAGCAGGAAATTTCCTGCTCAAAATATGGAGCAACCCGACTGGGGTAGTACCTCGACCTTACAGAAGACCACAGCGAAATAATACTGTTTTCAAGCAGTATTGTGTTCCTGTTGGTGAGTAAGGTGACCAGAGCTCCTGGGGGGGAATTGGGGATAGGGTCGGCAACGCGCTTGCGATGCTTCTGGTGTTGCAGGCGTCTATGGGCTACGGTCTTACCATCAGGTGAGCCGTACGCTTGTTTGCCAACCTAGTTACATAAAAAATAGTCATCTATCGACTCTATCTAAAATAATAATCATATTACGTTATATATCGATAGATTTTATTGTTTTATGAATGTTTCTATTACGATGCGACTTTGGTCAAGTAAACTTGATTAGCTATTTATGTATAATAATAGATAAATAATAGTTTATCATCTATCGACTCTATCTAAAATAATAATCATATTACGTTCTATATCGATAGATTTTATTGTTTTACTAGCTGACCTGGCGAACTTCGTACCGCCTTTTTTTTTCTTAAATATAATAATTACATATACCAAAATAAAATATAGCCTATCTTTCAAGTTGGATCAAACTGCACACGGTGTGCAAATTTGATTAAAATCGGTTAAGTGGTTTAGGAGTCCATTGAGGACAAACATTGTGACACGAGATTTATATATATTAAGATGAACGTTTCTATTACGATGCGACTTTGGTCAAGTAAACTTGATTAGGTAATAATAATGTTATGTGTGATTTCTCTTGTGATAAAAAATACTCGGTTCCCTCTTAGAAGACATTATTATCATGAATAGCTATAGTCAATAGCTATAGTAGTTGTGTAATAAGTTATTTGAAGAACCCCTATCTAAAAAGTATCTGAAAGGGAGTCCAAAAGGGGGTAAAAATGTAAAAAAGGGACGAGCTTGCCGAGTAGTCATAAAGTTCAATAGTCGCTTGTCAGTAACAGTAACTTGTTTTGTTGCAGCAAAAAAACAAAATGGTTCGGCCGTGCGTACAAACAGCCTGGGTTCCGGCGCGCGCACACCGCCCGCGGAACGAACCAAATCAAAGTTCTCGGCGTTTGGTAGACTATTCAAACCATGGAAGTGGAAACGGAAAAAGAAGTCCGAAAAGTTCGAAGCTGCTTCTAGAAGTGAGTATTTTTATAGGATATATATTTAAGTTTCATTAATAATAATAATTGTAAAGTTATTATTCGTATTATTAGACACTACAGCTTATTTTAGTAGACTAGGACTAGCTTTTCGTCTGCGGCTTCGCCAGCGTGAAGTACACGATTTTGGCTGTTCTGTTTTTCCCATTAAATATAGATAATGTCGCTCAGTGACGACGTATAGCATTTATTTATTATTTATTTATTTATACTTTATTGCACATCACAACTACAAATATCATTTACAGACTGTGAAGTACAATGGGCGGACTTATGGCTATTTAGCCATTTCTTCCAGACAACCCAATTTGCATTCTCGTTGTTAAACAATTTCTAAATCGATGCGTTAAGTTTTGGGTTCATTAACCGACTTCATTTTGTTTTATTTAGATAGCTTAAAGCTTATAATAACTATAACTAATACAAAATAGAAAACTAAAAAGAATAATCTACACGTAAAAAAACTAAACAAGGCTTATTACTATTGTACATGGATTTCATCAAAGACACAAAAATCGCCATTTTTAGGGTACTCATACAGCATACTCCCATGAAGCAAATCGATATAAACATTACAATTATTAGCCAGATCAAGCTCTAATAAGTATACTGTCGACAGTGTGTGCCTGAGAAAGGAATAATAAAAAACCTGTAAATATTTGTTACGGGATGCACGTGATATTTTATGCAGCAGATCAGGGCAGTAGATTTCTGCTCTTACTATTTTCAGCAGAAAAACAATATTATCCATTACAAACAAACAAAAAAAAACAATATTTCCTCTGTATAAAATTAGTGCAGATCGTGTAGAAGTATAGACCAATGTGCGTTTATACCATGCCTCAGCGCGGAATGAGACGTTACGAAATTGTAAGTATTCCATTGGAGTAGGGAGCTTTATAAAGTACTGTTATTTATTTGCTACACATTTGTATGGTATCCTACAAACAAATGCGTTAAGTAGTTGCGTTAATAGCTTTCGATTTTAATAGTAACGTCTATCTTTGGTTTAATTTCAAAATTCGTTTTGCTTATTGTTTTCCAGTTGTTTGTTTTGTATATAAAAAAATAACTAAATTTTTAACGTTAATATACTTTTTTGCGCGTTACGGAAAAGTGATCAGAGTAATTTTTTACTTTGCGCGCGCACACCGTTACAAAAAACCGACACCCTGAAGTTAAGTAGTTAACGAAGAAGAAGTTAGCAAGGTTAAGTTATGCCGGCCACACACGCTACGGTCTACCGGAGAGGAAAACTGTACAGGTTCACCTGCGCAGGTACACCGGAACGTGTGTGGGAATAGACCTGTACAGTTTTTTTAACCTGCGCAGGCGACCGGAGCAAATTCGAAAATCAATTTTTTCAAGGTACACCTTACGGTGTACCTGTACGTGTGTGCGTGTACTCCGGTCGCCTGCGCAGGTCGCGTCAGTTGTTTTTAGTTTTTCATTCGAATGGTTGTCTCGTCGCTTGTCACCAATACGTAATTCAGCAATTAAAAATGGCGAATTCAAGAAAAAAAATCCTTCAAGATTTTTATAAAAGTAATCCATGTCTCTGGCAAATTAAAAACAAAGATTACCATAATCGAGATAAAAAATTACATAGTAATCGAGATAAAAAAATTATATATTTTATATATAATTTTTTATCTCGATTATGGTATTAAAAGTATATATATTTTATCTTTTAAATTAACGCAAGGCCTAGCAATGCCAGCGCGTCATCATCCTCCTTCGATGCCATCGCAAAAAGAACTGAAGACTGCTCCGGTACACCGGAACGTCCCCATACACGATACCGGTGTTCGGTGGACCTGCGCAGGTGAACCTGTACAGTTTTCCTCTCCGGTAGACCGTAGCGTGTATGGCCGACATTAGCTAGCCAATGAAGTATAACTTCTTACGTGCGTACATAAGTACACACGCACTTTTTTATAAGTAAATTAAGCTTCATTTACATAAGACAAGATTTCAGAACCAAATTTTAAAAACTAAGATTTTGAGAACAAAATGGTTTTATGGCCATTTAGACTAAATTCCACGTCGACACAATCGCGTGGAAAAACTATTGAGAGTAAAAATATTTTGACTTAGTAGTGAGATAGTTAATAATTCAGAATGTAATAGTTATTATACATTCGTTACATTCGTACAGTTATTGCGCGATCTTCGTGAAGTTTTGCAAGTAGATACTTACTTAAGATAGTAAGATTGGAATCACTATTCCAATAATAATTGTTTAAACATAATTATGTAATTCGCTATTATTTAGATAATTTGTAAGCAAGTTATAACGTTATAGATAAAAGATAAATAATTGATTATTTACTTTCAAAATTATAGGAAGTTTATAATAGGAAGTAGGTATATATAGTTCTAGCATATCAGTTTTCCAATTAAAATAAGTCAGACCTTTATTCAACGACAATGTAAAATGATGGGTTGTAAGCAATGAACTATTATTGTACAGTTAGTATTAGTTGCTTACTTTGAGCCAGTGCTCCACCAAGAAAACACACCGACGAAAAAGTTTGGCATGAATTACCAAGTTACAAACTATAACTGGGTTTTATACTGGTCATAACAAAACCGAAAGCAAACGTTTAGTCACGGCAGAGGCGGCAATGATCGAATATTTGATCGTTCAGTGTAGAGATATTAAAGTAATGTCTAATATTTAAACTTCATTCTTAGTTGCTTGAAGTGCGAACTGCGACAAAAAATATTTGTTTCTTTTAAAGTCTATCTTATCCATACTAATATTATAAATGCGAAAGTATCTCTGTCTGTCTGTCTGTCTGTCGCGCAATCACGCCAAAACTACTGAACAGATTTAAATAAAATTTGGTATACAGATAGTATAGAGTCTTAGAAAGGACATAGGCTACTTTTTAATGCGAATAAAAGGGTGGAAGGGGTTGAAAGGTGGGAATGAAAATTTGTATGGAACTATGTTCGTGTTTCGTAACTGCCAAACATTTAATGTTCATCCCGTCGATATGGTAAACTCTCCGATAAAATTAAAGAACGTATTTAAATAAAGGTTTCGAATCGACAACATATATCCACAATATACGGATAGCGGCGTATTTTACATTTTAAAAATGTATAATAATGTCAGTAATGAAAACGGATTGACATAATATATATTGGTTGTCAAATATAAAACGTAGTGGTTATATACTATTTGGTCAAATATTTATGCGTGCGTTCAGAAATTTATTTAGTGTAAACTAAGGAAAACATATCAAGCTAATTAAATCTTATACTATTAAAAAAAAGGAAAGCATTTTTTCCCTCAAATCAACGCAGGTGAAACCGCGGGGCACAGCTAGTTTGATTATAAACAGAAAAAGCTAATTAAATATATATTAACATCATCACAGATTATCGTTGAATTGACATGTTTATACAAAGAATTTACGTAATCAAGTTCCATTAAGACTCAATATTTCGGGAAAATACGAAGTAGCTTTAATAACGTAAAACTATAGAGTGCCATAGGACTTTAAGTTTTACTATCATACCATATTAGGTATTTTAGTGAAAATAGGGTTAGCAACGAACATGCTTGTGTCTTGGTGCTGATGTCGACTCACTATATATGGTAAGCGCTTATCATCAGACAGAAGTAAGGCTGTAGCAAACGAAAAGTTCTGGGAAAAGAAGGGTGGTTATGCATGATATGGTTATTAAAGAAGTACTCTAACGAGATGATGGTTGATAAATTAAATTGTTTACATTTTGAAAGAAAAGTCTATTGTACCAACCCACCATGGAACGGAAGGGAAACGATGGTGGTGTAATAAAGTTGTGAGAATAGTCAGAATCTAAGGCGGTGTTGATCCCTATTATAGACCATTATGCGATATATTCAGCGCTAACTGTCTCTACCTCACAGATTTGCAAAAATAATAATACTTCACACATTTCTGAATTTTTTTTAAAAACCATATTCTTGTACGATTGATTTTAAATATTTACGTAAAATAGCTTATAATATTTTGTTTTGCAGCCTTAGAAAGGAAGATATCCGTCCGAGCGAATAGAGATGAGTTAGTTCAAAAAGGAATTCTTCTACCGGAGAGTCCAGTGACTCCTGTACCGGAAGCGAGTAAGACACTTTTGTTTTGTTTGTTGACTAGCGTTGGCTCAGTGGTCACAGCACTGGTCTGTGGCTGTTGCGCGGGCGGTTGCGGGTTCGATCCCCGCACACATTTGTATTGGCCATACAGATGTTTGCCTTGGTCTGGGTGTTTGTGCAGTCCTTGTGGGTCTCCCCACCGTGCCTCGGAGAGCACGTTAAGCCGTCGATCCTGGTTGTTATCATGTACACCTGATAGTGATCGTTACCTATTCATAGTAGGGAATATATCCGCCAACCCGCATTGGAGCAGCATGGTGGATTAAGCTCTGATCCTTCTCCTACATGGGGAAAGAAGCCTATGCCCAACAGTGGAATATTACAGGCTAAAGCGCGTTTTATTTGTTATCAATACTACGTATGACGCTCTGATGTAATGGTGCGCGTGCCGTGTTGGCCCCCGGGTTCCGGTAGTATGTACACCTGATAGCGATCGTTACTCATAGCAGGGAATATATCCGCCAACCCGCATTGGAGCAGCGTGGTATATTAAGCTCTGATCCTTCTACTACATAGTGAAAGAGGCCTATACCCATTGCCCAGCTGTGGGATATTACAGGCTGAAGCGTAATACTTCGAATATGCAGCTTGTGATTGTATGGTTATCGTTTTCTGTCACGTAATTTACCTTGTAACCAATATTTTTTATTAAAGCTTTTACTCTGTACAGTAATTTTTGAATAAATGTATACTGTACATCAGAATTTATAATTGTTATTATAGCGGAACTTTAAAAAAATTCGTAGAATTTTTAATTACTCAATTAACTGTGTGATTGTTCTTATTTTGTGAGTCGTAATAATCACAATGGGTTACTATTACGAATTGCAAAACACTTTGTTGTTAACAGTTATAACGTATCTATTAAACACATTACGGTTCGAATAAATCAAGAACGATTTTACTAACAAAAAATGTGGAAATTTTGTGTAATAAACTGATTGTAATTCATTGCTTTCTGATTACTTTCCACTGAGCCCAAGTACACTACTTAATAACTGGGTCAACTTACATTTTACTTTAATTTTTAATTTTGGTCCAGAAGTCTAATTACCTTACGCTTCCCTATACGACCTAGTTGTATATAAATAAAAACCAGTGTGCTTTTAGACCACACGACTGAAGTGAAAATTCTCTAGCTCCATCTAAAATATCTCCCTCTCAATTTCCGTTCGTCTCGCGCGATCACTCTTTCCGAAACGCTCTCGTCACGCATGCACCAGCTTACTCCCGAAGGCAAGCTTGTGTCATTGATACCTATATCGCTTGCGTCAGACGAGGAGGCCGCGTACGGCGAGGAGGCGCGCCTGGAGCGCGAGCGCGAGTGCGTGCCGGAGCGCGGCGGCGCGCACGCGGCGCTGCAGGCGCAGCTGGCGGCGCAGCTGGCGGCGCAGCAGGCCGCGCTCGTCGCCGCCGTCGCCGCGCACCACCACCACCAGAACAACAACGTCATCGGTACGTTTACTTTTTTATTGATGCTGGGAAACGCTAGTAGTAGGTTGTCACTGAAAATCAGTGTTGGTTTTTGTTTTTAAAACCCAACAATACTGAGTGATATTCCTTTTTGGGGCACAAGACGTAGTTACGGATTTATGTTTTACTTTCTTTTATTATTGTTTTTTTTTTCGTGTTTTGAGTATTATTTTTTATGGATATAGTTCTTTTTCTTTGTTGATAATTTTTATTTACTATTTTTCTTTGTGATTTTACTTTTTTGTTAGTTTTTTTTTGTTGTTATTATTTTAATTGTTGTATTCTGTGATGTTGTGTAATGTCCCAAATGAATGTGTCTTTTCTTTCTTTCTTCTTTCTTTCTTTCTTTTACGTATTTGAGTATGTGGGACTCGCCGACACGGACTTCAAAACGTGGATATTCCGTACCCACTAAAACCTAGTGGTGTCCTCTAGTCTTTATACTAGTTACTTTTTTGTGATGCCTTTACTCATTCCGCCCCGCTGGCTGGCGGTTGATCTGTGATACTCGCCGGCACAGTCAAAAAAGGCTGGAATACCCACTAAACCTATATCGGTGCTCTCTCTGCCGTATTGTCGTATTAAAGGGATCGCTTATTTGTATGTTGCTTGTTTGTTACTTTTTATATAAATCTTAGGATGATTCACTAGCAGACTAACTGTCTTAAATATTTGTTTTGCGATATATTTTTTGTCACTAGCTAAGCCATATATATGTATAAGCGCGTTGATATCTTTATCTACCTAGTAATGAACTTATAGCAAACTCCGAAATTTTATTGTATTCAAGGTAAACTTACTACCGAAGATGCTCTGCTTCCATGCTGTCTTTGCTATCCCATTCAGCCTGTAACATCCCACTGCTGGGCAAAGGCCTCTTTCTCCATGTACGAGTCTTTGCTATCACCGTTCACTCTCTTAAGAGTTGGAATTTCGATCAATCATTTATTATAATTATGATGTCCATATGAGTGTGGGTCAGCTAGTACTAAATATATGGATGAGCCTCCATTTTCATCCGATTATAAAGTCGACCAAAAACCCCTTAATGTTTATAAACAAGGCATATAAACCAACAAGCTTAGTGTGTAGTATGTTCGCTGTCTGTCTAGATATCTATTTCTAGATAGGCAATACTTGAATGAAGATAATTTTAAATGCTAAATTATTTGAACCTTCAATTGAATATTATAGAAATGAGGAATAATAGCAAATGTTTTTGTCGATCTATACTTATACTCTGTTTACCGGAAAGTATTGTTTTTCGCAAATTTTTACCTAAAAATAGCAAACCGTTTGCATAAACTTTACACTAAAGCATTCCACTTGTACTTTTCGTTGACTAACTATTCGGTGAAAGAAAAAAAAAAACGTGTTGCGCGTATTCATGAGTAAAGAAAAGCAACGCGTGGCGGGAATTAGCGGCTTCCTGGCAGGACGAGCAGCGAGCGTTGACCCCCGCCACCGCTCCACCGCGCCACCGCCGGCCGCTGCGGACGAACACGTGACGTCACAACCAGACAGACAATACGAATTAATTACCTTCGAGCACGGATTGCTCCTTTTATTGCGATATATGGTTACGACTGCTGCGGTATAATATCCGAGATAAGTGCTTATTATTAAATAATTAGAAATATTTCTGTAAATGTGTAGTCTATTTCAATGTTGTAGAATTTTTAATATACGGAGTGGCGTATGCAATCAGTAAATGTAAACGATCGGGGTATGTGTGTGTAGTAGCGATTCATCGTTAAAAAATCGTTTACAGTGTACATATAGGGGTGATGTAGGAAGTCTAGATCGAGTGTCGGGTGGTGACAGGGGCGCTGCGGCGCGGCGAGGGGCGCGGGCGGGCGGCGGCCCGGCGCGCGCCTCAGTGCTGGCCCGCCCGCGCCCGCGCCCGCCCGCGCTCGAGCCCGCAGCCCTAACCTCACTCGATAGCTCCTCGACACACGCATCTCTGCCTTATCCCCAGTAACCCCCATGATGACACTACATCTATTCCCAGTGTTGCCCAGCGTTTAACTGCGTCGATGTTCATAGCGACATCCTGCGCGTAACGTTTGAAATGTGTCGCAGGTCAATATAAATAATTGAACTGTCCTATATGTATGATATATCATAATGTTATAATATTTCGCAAGTGTTAGCACAAAACTGAAACAAAAGATACTCAAAACTAGGTAACTAATGCCTCGTACTCTAATTTAAGCTTCTAATCTAATTTTGTTATAAACTCTACCTAAAATAATAACGCAATGTTTTGACGGTTGTGTAGTAATTTTAATGCTCTACATTAATATTCTCGGTTAGAGATACTTTTAATTTTACCGATACTTTTAACCTACTTTTAGAAAATCGTGTGTTATACTCGTGGTTTCTAGGGACAGCTAGGCGCGAACTTAGCAGGCAATATCGATCGACACCGGTCGCAGCACGCGATCTCGCTCGCTGCATTGACTTTTCCCATAACGCGCTAATTAGGGAAACCGTTGAAAACACGTGTTTTTTTTTAAAGTTATTTTTTAATACTTTGACTCAAGTTCGTTTTTGATTCGTTCCGACATCGCTCAAAATAGGATATAATAATAAAGAATGGATCAGAAAGTATTGTCGAAGTGGGAATGCACTCGCTGTGTGTTGTCGATATCGTTACGACCGGTGAGTCGAAGGCGCGGTGGTGGCGAGTGCGCCGGGAGCGGGAGGGTCGAGCGCGGTGTGTGAAGCGGGCGCGGTGTCGCGAGCGCCGCCGCGCGGCAGGCGCGTGCCGCAGCCCCGGCCGCCTGCGTCGCCTGCCTCGCGCCTCTCTATGATGGGCTATATCATGGGATGTGCGTGTTTGAGAGGTGCGTAGCGCTCTTTGATACCGTTCATACCGTTGATACCGTTCACGTTCCGTAAACACTTTCAGGCACTTTATTTATACTCTCATATACACCGACCGACGTTTACATTCAAAACAATGTCTAATGGACGATTCTAATTTTAAAATTCATTAAGTGGTTTGGAAAGAAAAAACTTATATTTTTGTGATAATACACACTTCACAAATTAATCAAAAAACGCACCTGTTTGATATACATAGTTCTTAATGTTTATTAATTAAAGTTTAATATGATTATAATACTAATAAATATCGTATTGTTACTGTTATCTAGTTATGAAATAACCGACGGTAATAAGTTACAAGTTTAGAAAACTTTGGATGATATTGTTGTTATCGGTTCATATCACGTTCATATCCATCCGGAGTGCATCTACTTCAATTAATTGCATGCAAACCGTTACTATGTTCGTTTGCTTACCGACGACTCTTACGATATTATAAGTACATTTTAATTTTCATTGTTGTATTATATTCTTTACTAAATTGTAATACATTTGATACCTCTTTTTTACCACATATAATTTAATATTATTAGAAGTTAGTCTTAACTGTAGCATCCTTTTAGTTTCATTATCTAAAGCATTATATTTAGGTAGATATATCTTAAAATATTTTTAAAGATAACGAGGCTGATAAGCAGATGGTGCCTTGATGGTATGTTCCATATATTTAGGTACTACGTAGTATATTTTATAGGTGTATTCATCAACATATTTTGTACCAATATACTATATACAATTATTATTTATTTAATATTTTACTACATTATTACGTCCTGCATTACAGCAACGTCTCTTACTTTGTATCAAAGATTACCTGCCGGGCTAGCATGCGTACAACGAGATAATCTCTTGACGAGCGAGATAGATACTGTCTACATCGAGTATTTTCTCGATTACCCTAACATGCGCAATACGAGAGACATAATTCTCTTCCGAAGACAAAACGGAACGGAAACGCCATGGTATACAAAAGATATTATAATAATATTTATAATTTTAATATATTTCGTTTATCGTAGTCTTTCTAATATTGACAACGAGTAGTTTATCTTCTTAAAACGTCAAAATCACGTCAAAATTCGACAAAACTACGATAACTAAAATTTCTTGTTATCTCTTCAATTGTCGTGACGAGAAGAGTATCACGTGCACGCATGCTAGCTACTGTAGACATAAAGAGATAATACGAGAAAAGGGGTAGACAAACTTTTGTCGTGGAGCGCATGCTAGCCCGGCTGGAAGACATCGCGACTTAGCGATAAGGCCGCCTTATTATGTATCTTATGTTAATCTCCCAGTTATTAAGTGTTCCGTATTATTAAATTCCACTATGTGGTGTAATAACGTATATTATAACATGTTATCTAAATTCATATCGTAACATTTTTTAAAAAACATTTTAGAAAGTTATATTTAACGATTTTATTTTCATAAATACAAATTAATGTCTTCAAGTATTAAAGCGGACCGCAATTTCTTTCTTTTTATTTAAATTTCAAATGTTTTTTGGATGTTGCTCGTCATTTTTATATTCTTTTGAGCAAATTATTCCAAACTGTACTATGGGCCCAACTAACCATAACACAGTTATAAAGTAATTATTATTATATTAAATTCTTGTTAAGCCATTTACAATAATTTTAAGGTTCATATTATTAAAGAAGTAAATTAAATCATTTATAAATATAATGATAAATTTGTTAAAATACATAGCGTGAATAAACTAAGCACTCTAGACTCTAGCCTAAAGTACAGTAATAGACCATTTGACCACTATGAAACTTAAAAATGATATTGAAAAATTGGCTAAACGTCACTCACATTTTCGCTCGGAGTGTTCCGTACTCACTCCTCACTGCAAGGCTTAACAATCCACTTTTTAACCCACTTCCAAAAAAGGAGTAGGTTCTACATTTGATTGTATTTTTTTAATGTATGTTACCTCAAAACTTTTGACTGGGTGGACCGATTTCGATGATTTTTTTTTTATCGAAAAATGGTGCATGTCATGTGGTCCCATTTAAATTTAATAGAGATGTGACAAATATTTTTCGATTTATATTTAATAATGCGTATTTACTTGACTATTTTTTTGGTCGACCTACGTTGGATTATACCGCATTACTTTTCTCTGGGTATACCGATTTTGATGATTCTTAGTTTAATCGAAAACTGGTGCTCCTACTACTTATACTCCCTATTTAGTTACGACTAATTTTATTTTGTATTTGAACGACGCGTTGGCGCAACGGTCACAGCACTGCTTTGTGGCTGTTGCGCTGGCGGTTACAGGTTCGATCCCCGCACACGATAAAAAATTTTATTGGCCATACAGATGTTTGCCGTGGTCTGGGTGTTTGTGCAATCCTTGTGGGTCTCCCCACAGTGCCTCGGAGAGTACTTTAACCCTTTACGGCGCAAGATCATTAATTTCGTTATTTTCACTGATACTTGATGGCTAATGGGGTAGTATTAAAGGGAAAAATAATAAAAAAATATATTATAATTATAAGGATTAATTATTTAAAAAAAACTATATGTTGCAGAAATGGAACATTGCATCAATAATGCTGAAAAATACCAGAGAAAGTTCAGAAATATAAAAAAAATTTAAACAGTTATTTTGCTTATTGTGACACAAACTAACCCTACATTGTTCGCAAACTGTTTGAGTATACCCTTTGCAGTCTGGAAATTTGCACCTCATTCGTGTATCCACCCAAGCAGGCCAGTGACCGTATTGGTCTAACCTCACATCCTTGCCTTGGAGGAACATGTTGAGCTGGACCTTTCTTCTTTTTCTCTTGTATGAGACCTTCAACATCACTCCTGCACTTTGTACGTTTGATTATTTTATATTTGCATAACGTCTCTGCTACAGCTACTCTAAAATCAGCAGAGTTAAGGGTTTTAATACCCTTTTCAGCCATTATTCTACGGTACAGAAACCATGCGTTACACATAACCATATCTAATAAATTATAAAAAATTCGTAGATACCAACGTTTACTACGTAGTTTGATTTTTTAGTGGCCCACACAATCTAATAGCTCGACACCACCCATATGTCGATTATATTTCGCCACAACAATAGGCGATCAACAGAAATGTATTGTTTTGTAGATCTATCCCACCGTCGCTACTACGAGTGTTGGGTTTTTTCCTGCAAAATTGGATGCTAGATTTACAATATTGTTGTCTCTCCAAGTGACTACAGTCCCGTAATGTAGTTGACGTGGCTGTATTCACTTGGAGAGAAAAAGATTCAAGATCTAGAGAACAATACATTACTGTTGATCGCCCTTCTGTTGTGGCGGAATATAATCGACATATGGGTGGTGTCAACCTATATTAGATTGTGTTATGGGCCACTACAAAATCAAACTCCGTAGTAAACTTTGGAATCTACGAATTTTTTATCATTTCTTAGATATGGCTGTGTCACGGCCTCAGTACCGCAGAATAATGGCTGAAAAGGGTAGTACAGGCAAAACCCTTAACTCTGCTGATTTCTACTTAGCTCAGTATTTATGGATGTAGTTGCTATGCTGCTGACAGCCTGAACTTCACTTTCTAAGTCAGGTGGCTCCTCTGGGTCCTCATTAGAACTTTCAACTTCATTCGTCTCGAAGGTGAACGTTGGATCGGCAACATCATCGTCGTCGGAAAAATCCAGGCCGTCTTCACTGTCTTCCTATTCTCCTAATGTATTTTGCAGGTCCTCAATAGTCAAGTTTTGCAAGTAACGTATCAACTATCATCCTACTGAAAAACAAATATTCAAATTGAAATAAACGGTAAAAAAACTATCACTAACGCGCAATGTTGCAGTCATGCAAAAAAAAAAAAACAAAATCGGACCAAAAATAACATAAATTCTTGATTTGAAAAAAAAAACAAAATTTATTATCAAAATTCACCCACTTTTACGGAGATCAATTACAATAGCTTAATATCAATATTTCACCATAAAATAAATTTTCGTAAACGAACTCAAAGACAGAGAATCCGGTTTGTGAACGTTCATCACTTCAATCAAAAACAAATACAAATGTCGCCATCTAGTTAGCGAAACTTGTTACTAAATCGTTAAAATGCTTTGTTGCCAACGTACAACACGAAGCAAAGTCGTTATATCGGGCTTCCCTATATTTTTAAGTATTTTAGAATGGTGTGTTGCAGAACTGCAACCAGACGCCGTAAAGGGTTAAGAGTAAGACGTCGGTCCCGGTTGTTATCATGTAAACCTGATAGCGATCGTTATTCATAGTAGGGAATATATCCGCCAACCCACACTGGAGCAGCGTGGTGGATTAAGCTCTGATCCTTCTCCTACATGGGGAAAGAGGCCCAGCAGTGGGATATTACAGGCTGAAGCGTTACTTTATATTTAAACTACAAGTGTCATATGTATAGTTTTGTGTCAGACGGACGGAATGACGACCGAAGAATCTTAGTAATTGGGGTTCCGTTGAATCTCCCTTGGTTAAGGAATCCTAAAAATAATATGAATATTCCTGTGTTGTAGGTAGGGTTGCCAGATGGTCGGGATTCGTCGGGATGGTCCCGACATTTCGTATGATGTCCAGAGTCCCGAAAAAATACAAAATGTCCCGACAAATAACGACAAATCAAAAATCTCAAACTATCGCGATAATGATAATCTAAAATTCCGTAAAAAGTGGAAATCATTTCATTCACCACTTAGTCTAGTCGATAAGTTGAAAATGGTCGGAAATAAAGATAGGTACTGCTCTTAAAATTATGTGTGATAGCTTATTGCATCCGGAATGACGCCTATAAAAATGTTCTAAAAGCGTGTATTAGCACATAAAAAATTGCACAAGTTACAAACAATTAAAAAAAGGAAAAAATGGCCTTTCGTTTTTTGCCAATATTTCATAAACTGTTAATTGTATTTAAGAAATTTCAAAAAAAAAATCTGAAAGAGGAGGTCCAATAAAAAACTCCCATTTACTCCCATTTTTATGTCCCAAATACGCTGTAATTTATTTGATTAAAAATATTTATATTTCACCTTATTTGGAATTAATATCGAAAAAACACCCTAATTTTCAATCGAAAATTCTCCCGTCAAAATATTAACTTTTTTAAAAAAATTACTCAGCTTTTTGTTTGTTGAAATCTCTAGTTTCTTATGATGTAAAAAAATATATACATTACTATAATAAATCTTCTCAGAAAATGCAAAGAAATAACAGGTAGTAAGGCCCAGACCCTCCTAGCCCGTTCCTCACTTCTCTATGAAATAGGTTTTGATGGGCCCAAATTGCCCGCAGGTCACTTAGGTATATAAGTTATCTTAAAATAGCAATAAATAAGCATCTACGTATATAATTTAAAGAAGATTCTACAACTTTATATTGTAAATGTCTTATTACATAATTTTTTCATTTTCTGTCTTTTTGAGCATTTCTTTGCATTTTCTTAGAAGATTTGTCTTACTAATGTATATTTTTTTTACATAATCAGAAAATAGAAGTTTCAATGAATAAAAAGGCAACCGACTTTTTAAAAAAAGCTAATATTTTGACGGGAGAATTTTCGATTCAAAGTGAGGGTACTTTTTCGATATTGTGGTCAAAATAAGGTGAAAAATAAATATTTTAAATCAAAACAATTACAGTGTGTTTAAGACATAATAATTGTGTTTGCTCGCAAACGAAAAAAAAACCGACTTCAATGACATCGACAAGTAATACAACGTAATAAGACGAAAAAATGTCAAGTAAATACGCGCTATTAAAGATTACTCAAAAAGTTGTAATCAGATCTCGATCTAATTTCACGAAGACTACATGACAAGTATTAGCTTTTGATTAACGTAAGAATCGTCAAAATCGGTATACCGAGGAAAAAGTTATGCAGTGTAAAACAACGTAGGTCGACGAAAAATTAGTCAAGTAAAAACGCATTATTCGATATAACTCTAAAAGTACTTGTCAGATCTTATTTTTAAAAAAAATGGGACCACATGACACGCAACACCTTTCAATTAAAACAAAATTGATCGAAATCGGTCCACCCAGTCAAAAGTTCTGAGCTAACATACTTAAAAAAAAAATACAGTCGAATTGAGAACCTCCTCCTTTTTTGGAAGTCAGTTAAAAGGTAAGTTTCCACCAAATTTCGTAAAAAAAAAAAAAAATAAATTGTAAAAGATAAAAATAAAAAACCAAAAACTTGATTTTTTGAACTTTTCACATTATTTTGAGGCTATGTGAAAAAAGTGTGAATACAAAAGTTGTAGATCTTTTTATTACCTACAACTTTGCCATTTGACTTTCTTCGATAGGACTTTTAGTTTTGCCGGAAATTGAGAAAAACCGTTTTTTCCCCTTAAAAACTCACCCCCATCCCCTTCCCGACCTCAGATCGCCCGTAAATTATTTTTCCTTTCATGTTTATAATATTCCCCTCCTTTTCTAATGGGTTTCCTCCTACTATTATTTTTTTTCACTTTTTATTATTTTTAAAGGCTTCTACCCTGGTCTGTAAACGAGGAGTACAAAATTAAGCTCTTCCGTTGTACATGTATTTTTTTTTAAAATAAATATCTACACAATACACACACGGTCGTCTGTTCCTAAAGTAAGCAACTTAATGCTTGTGCTAAATAGGTAACAGCTGACTGGTCTAGCTACATAATGTATATTACATTACACCCAGACTCGGGGCGGGAATCGAACCCACAACCCCCGGAGCAGAAAGCAGGGTCACTACAAACTGCGCCAAAGGGCTAGTCAAGTATTTAAAAGTATATTATTGTGAACAATAAAAATAATACGTCTGAAACAAAACTGTTTTAACAATAAAATCACACAAAGTGAATCGGCACGCGGCGTTGAAATGATTTCAACAAAAACTTTCACATAAAAGTAATTGATCATATCTGAGACTTTCTGTCTCGCTATTGTTGTTGTATTCGCTCCACTCTCACAAATTACAATACAAAACCGACATTCAAAAAATACTCTACAAGCAGAAACCATAGCAAAAATGTGTGACGTAAAAAACAGATGCGCGGAAGAGAAACATAACGATAACCAATCGTTACATGTTATCAATTATTAATAAAATTATTTCACGTTCCTAAAACATAACTGAAATATCACAGGCAGCGCAGTACGCGGAATACAAACGCAAACACTCATTCTACGACGACGCGGGTTTTATTAACAAAAACAAATTGTTATTACTAGTATATAATCGTTAACATAAAAAACAGTACAGCGATTACGTATTGCACCAATACTATTTGATTTAGAAATTACTGGAAATGTGTCTAGCATTCGCGGAAAAAGTTACATCCCGAGATTTTAAAAGACCTCCACATTCCAAGGCTAAAATAAATGCTATAACAGCGGCCGCTGTCGATAATAGGAAATTTAACTTTTGTGTGATGTTTGACCTTAAAAGACATGAGATTAAACGATGCCAGTTTTTTAATTAGTTACGTTTATTACGTATAAATATTTTTATCTAAATCTATTTGGTTCAGTATTTATACAATTCCTGTTTTTGCTATTGTATTACTATTTTTAGATGTTTATTGGCTTACATTATTAGGCTATTAACGACGTACTTATTGACGGTTTACTTAGAGTGGAGCACAAAACAACTAAGTTGTCATTACAATGTTAATATTTTGTTACATTAAAAAAAACTAATAACAAATTTTGCGATACAAATGTGACGTAAAAATTCTATTTAAAATTAAAGACCTTGGTCTCGCCAAGGTCTTTTAACTTGAAAATCTGTTCTACGTGACGTTGGCGAAATCATCTGAGCTCTATTGTCATCATTTAATCAAAGCCTTTAAACACTAAAATCTTAAGACCAATAATAATAGTAATCGTATCAAAATAGTAATTAACGAGTGTTTTGATGTAGATTGCTGCTAATGATCGTCAACTAACATGCTTCGCGTAGTCAAATGTTTATCCAGGCCTTGCGGGTTTGTGTGTCTCTTAGTTTTAGTGTAGAGTCCCACACCACAGGGCAACCTTCTGAAGTAGATGGTATTTAATGTTAAATGTTTATTTTCTCTGAATGTGGTTTATCCAATAATCTTAGACTATTTACAATATAGATTAAGCTCTTACTAAATCTGATCTCTACCTTCATTTTCTTCTATATTCAAGTTATGATTTAAATATGTTATTGAACAATAAATTTATTATATATCGTTGCTCTAAAAATAACATAATTTAATCTAAATTAATATGCGAGCGGTATATTTTGATCGCGTACATTATATATTTATAACGCATAATTATGTGTACATACTCTAACCATGTATCGTGTAGGTAGGTCATCATCTTTTAAGCTATCAGTTTTAGTTCGAGTGAACTATGCGTGTGACGTAACCGATGTATGACAACTCCTTGACATACAAGTTCTGGCTCTGTTAACTTTGCGTTTATTTCATTAATATTTCTCTTATTTATCGAGTTGACGATACAAGACATTTTGTTATAATACGATAAATTATTATTCATATAATATTGCAATGTTAGTAATACATACTGTTTTACAAACTGTAAGAAATCTTTTAAAGTTCTGTCTGCATAAGTGCTTCTTTATATATAATAATTAACTGTTATTTGTTCTAAATATTAAAACTTTTAATAACAGCATTTGGGTTAAGTAGGTACTTTAAAATGGATGCCAGTACTATTTGATATTAGACCTATACTTATAAAGAGAACCATTTTGCTGGATTCTGACGCTGTTTGACCTTTTTCGAATTTGTTTTCGTATTCGACATCATTTTTAGGATTATGTATATTATGTAATTTATATATTTTCATCAAAATATAAACACTTCACATTTAACGAGATCTCCCATTGGGAATCCTGCGTCGAGGTCCGATAAAACAAACATCACAAACACCTACAAACAACAAACTTCTTTATGGGCTATTGTACAATCATTTGTCGTGTACGGAGTCCCCGTTCGCTAGCTTAACAGCCTACGCTGTGAAGAATGTCCCGATCTGTCACCCTTCGACTAAATAAAAAAAAAAAAAAAAGTTTTTCGAGGATATAAAGTAATTGATTTAACATCTAATCTATTCATTATCAATACAATATTTAACAGCTTTGCGTGTAACAAGCTCTCGTTTTTTATAATAATTATAAAGACACTCATCATATCGACACTCAGAAAAAAAATACGGTTTGTTGTAACGTATAAAAAAAATCTTTATTCAAATAGGCCTCTAAAGCACTTTTGAATTGATATTTTACAATTTCTAATTTTTTTTTGCATTCATTATAATGGCGCCCACCGCTGGTGGAGTATGAGACGGCCACCGAAGATGAACGAGAACGATGTGTATATACACGTTTTAAAGTGTGTTTTAAGTTTAGTGTAATTAAAATACAATATTATAATTATAAATGTATTTGTTTTTAAAAAAAAATGTATGTACTAAACTAATAATTATAAAAAACGACAGCAAGTAATCAATCTTCATCTCCATGCAGGTTCTTTAGGTTTTGCTCTGTATTATTGGAGATGAGAGGTAGTCCTTCACCTCTCCGTAGGAACACTTTGCCAACAAAATTTAAATTTATTAAGAGTGCATAATTGTTTATTACTTAATTTAATAGTGAAAGAGTTTAGTCGTAAATTGCACTTGACCGTAACCCGCTGACGTCATGCAGCTCTAACTGCACATGGTGAGAAGTATCATTGCGCGTGGGAGGATGACGTTTGTTCCTGTTTTTAAATCCGAATGGAACTTGGGCATTACTTATATTACTTAAAAATGAACTAGGGACATTTAAATTATAAGTATTTGCAATTAAAATGTTGTTTTATAAAAAATAACAAATGTGCAGTAAAATTACTGTGTAAAAGATACGAGTTTAACTACAAAAATTAATTTTAAAATTACAATAAATCGTTGACTTAAATAATAGAACTTAAAAATTTGTGATTTCATTACAACGTTGACGGAAAATGAAAGTACATAATCGAACATCTAACATCTTAAAATTTTATAGTAATAATAGATTATTGAAATAATTTGCCATTTATAGACATAGTAATGCGGGTCACCGAACTTTGCGAAGCATAATGGAGCTAGTTTCACGTAGCACCGCCCGGGATGAATGGCGTTAAATTAAAAATTCAAAACAAAGCGAAACGACGTGTGGGTGGTCGGCAAAGTGCGGAGGGCGGGCGGCGATCGAAGAGCGCGCGCGGAGTTCGTGGTAGCGGGCGGGGCGGTCGGCGAGGGGTAACGATCCGCGGGCGCCCGCAGTCTTCCAGCCGCGAGCGCGTCGCGAGCATGAGCGACGTCGGGACGCTCGCCGCGATGGACGCCTTCGCAGGCGGTGCGAGGCGAAGGCCCTCGCGCCTGCCGCCGCCGCCGCCCTTCGTCCCGCCGCCGCCGCCGCAGCGCCACGACCACTACTATGTGCGCCGCAAATCCCCCGTGCCCAGACACTCCTCTAACCTTACGCTCTTCGCGCGCTCCAATGGTACATCACCTAGACCACGTTGCACCATGCAATTCCACTGAGCTATGCACCCTATGAACTCCAAGCCGAGGCTTGTATTCATTATACCATAAAAACATCACCATGAACTCATCACCGCACGCAACTTTGTTTTATTATTTTATGGTAACAGTTCAAACTTTATTTCCTACAATTATTTTCTTTATTATTTTTTCCTTTAGATTTGTGGATATGTTATTGTAGACATTAGGAAATGTATTTTTAAATACTAATACTAATTTTGTTATTTTACCTTAATAAAAAAAAAAATGTCACTCGTATTATTATTAGAATCTAAAAGTCGCGTGTCCTTAACTTGACGTCTCTAACATGAACAACATCACTAACATTCAATTGTTGGATTTCGTGCTTTGAACATTTTTCAAGTTTTAATTTGAGTAGACTGGTATATCTACATTTAAACTAAATAATAGTCACTAAAACACATTTACTTTAAAATATTCATTACCTATTGAAAATGTTTTTAAATAGCTTAGACCATTTTATTTTTATACTTATACTAGCTGACTTGGCGAACTTCGTACCGCCTTTTTTTTTTCTTAAATATAATAATTACATATACCAAAATAAAATATAGCCTATCTTTCAAGTTGGATCAAACTGCACACGGTGTGCAAATTTGATTAAAATCGGTTAAGTGGTTTAGGAGTCCATTGAGGACAAACATCGTGACACGAGATTTATATATATTAAGATATACATATATTTATATTCAAGATCAGCTTGCAATTTCAACTAATTCATAATTATGCCTTAATAATTTGTTCAGTAATCATAATAAAAAAAATAATTGTATTAATACAATTTTGTTCAGAAATGTTACGTTTATCAATGACGATATCATTAAAAAACTTCAATTTAGCAAAAAATCCGTAAAACGTATACATATAACGTAAATTTCAATGATACTACAGTTTGAAGCAGGTTCACGCCATCAGGCTTTAATGTCAATAAATAAATACACAGGCGTCGCGTCGCGACCTCGTAAAACTATTTAATGTATAGCCATGAGTCGAACCTTTTACATGAGAACACATTGAGCCATTTTAATTAACTCTTTCATATGCCACATTTTATGCCTGAAAACGTTAAATGGAATCTATCGAATCTTTTTTTCATTCGGGTTTTTCGTTGTAATTATATTCTCTTAACGAAGACATTGCTTTCGAGCTTCTGGTAATAAATGTAATCTCCAAAGCTTTGATGTGGGAAAGATTTAATGTTTAAATTTATTTTAATGCGCAGGCTGTAAGTGGTATTTCATGTAGATAAAGAAATATATAAAAAAAATCTCACATTATTAAAATAATATATTTTCCAACTGGGAATGAGATTAATGCAGATGCATTTTTACGCTATGATAATTAAAACGAAATTTAAATGAAAATGGTCTTGAGATAGTATATGAAAGGCTTTGTCTGAGACAAAAGGCATACCTAAAGGCAATAATTCAAAGAATGCGAGGCGTGTGATAGAGGCTGACGGTCGTGGTCGCGGCACGCCCTTGACCCACCGCGGCTGCTTCCGCCAGTGAGGACCGCCTCCCGGTTGAGACATCAATGCTCTATTTATCCCATTGTTTACGAAGCTCCTATTTTTAATTTCATAAAATGTATATAACAATCTGTAAAATTTCATCACAAATGAGATTTTAATAGTTGTTGATACCTTCAAGAAGCCAAGGGAAGACAAGGGCGCCGGCGGGATCACGGAAGCGCCTAGCGTCCCCGTAATTCCGCCCCAGGCGAGTGAAGGAACACCCCAGAGGTTTTAGTCCGTGCAAATCGGACATATCTCCATTAGGGATCCGTTAGGGATTTCCTCTGGGTCAACAAAAAAAAAAAAAGTGGAAGATAAGGGTAGATTATGAAATCTAGATAAAGAGCTTATACTAAAATAATTGTGATACTCAACATAATTATTATATTTATTTAAAAACAAAAAAAAAAAAACATACAGCAATATCCAAAAAGATAAAACAAAAAAAGCATACTTAGTTAATACTTAATGAAAAATTGAGAGACAACGAAAACAAATTTATTAAAGAATCTCATGAAATCCCAAAAATCTTACAATTTTATGTAATTACATGTGAATTAGGTGTCGCCAATTGAGATTGTTGTTGCACCTTGTACTTCATATTAGAGGACGTCCAGCTGAGACTTGTAAACTTTTCTTGTAGAGTCATCTTCGAGGTCATGCCTACGTATACAATTATTTCTATAAACTTTCCTATTATTTTTTTTTTTGCAAATACATTGTTAGTTTTATGATAATAATATCATTACGAGAAGACGTATAAAATAATTTACTGTAATGTATATTTTTCATTTACATTGAAACGGTATTATAATTGAAACGGTTATTTGACAAAGAATTTTTATTCTTGAATTTACCTTGACTCTTTTATTAAATTAAATTTCTATTTCTTTTGATTATTTTAATGATTTTGTCAAGTATTACGTCAGTATTATTTTTAGGACAAGGGCATTTAATACGAAGAAATAGAACTTGATTAAGCATCATAGCTTTTCTGTTTCAGTGTCAGATATGGACATTATGAATAAGTAATCGAAACGCGTCATCGTAAATATTTAATGGGTCAATGGTGCTTACGAATTCTTGTATTTAAATATGTCACCAAAGTTTAATGGCTTTCAGTTAGAGAATAATATATCGTGACACTCGCTGCTCTTTACTCGCCCACCTACATTTCCTCGCCTTCGCAAATGTTTTTGCCTCACAAAACTGAGCTATAGCCGACCTACATTTGTCTGTCGTGTCATCTATTTAAAATATTATTATTTTATTGTTATCGTGATTCAAAGTTACTCATTTTAATTTTATTTGGAAAATATGATATATTTTATGGTCATACTAGCCGACCCGTGCCCACTTCGTTGCGCGTTAATTTTATTTTTAATATTTACTTCTAACGACGATATCTCAAAAACTATTCATCTGATTGATATAGTGTAAAGGACAATTTTAATCTACATTAAATGCCTAAGCTAATTAACATATTTATTTGGATAAGGATTAATACTGAACTAAAGAAAATAGCTTTGAAAATAACGTAATGTTTTTATTTACAAATTTGAACATAAAAGTGGTTATTGTAAGTCAACCGTAAGAGATAGAGATATGCTGTCGCGGACTTTTTTGTAGCATTTTTATAGATTTTGAATTCGCTAGTACATTACTTAACTATATCTTTGCTAGTTTCCGCGGCGTTCGCGAGGAAAGATCCCCGTTGGCGAGATTTTTTGCGACCTCTTCAACATTTATCGCCGTATTTCTGCTAATTTACATAAAAGCATAATAAATTATATACCTAAACCTTCCTCAAGAATTACTCTTTCTATTGTTGAAAACTGTGTAAAAATCCGTTCAGTAGTTTTCGAGTTTATCGCGTTCAGACAGACAGACAGGAGGACAGAAAGACGCGGCCGGGGGACTTATTTTTATAATAAGTATAGATTTATTTCGTTAAAGTAAGTTTATACCTAGGTACATATTTAAAATGAATATTCTTAATAGGACCGAGACCTGTTTTAAAATTGAAACATACATATTTTAAATTCAGTTATCATTTTCAATTTTTGAATATCAATATCAAATTATTTGCTTCAACATAAATCTTTTGGTATAAACTTTCTTTAATTGTTTAAGTTTATGATTACATCTGTATCTCTGTATGTACTATGTAATCGTCGAGTATGTCTGTACATTATAAACTTGTAATGCTAACGTAAAAATAAATAGGTCTATTACATTTTTTATCACACAGTTATTTTTAACGAGCTTTCAGTATCACGACGTCTTTGGCGTCGTTTTACGCATCATGACGAGAAATGCGAGAGTCGCTCACGCGTTTTCACTACGCGTACTCTTGACATTGTAGAAACTATTAATGTTTGAGTTGCTCTGTCAAACTGTCCTTCACGCATTGACATAATATGTTATAATTCACAAAGCTAGTTATTTTATTTTTAAAACGTAAACGATGAAGAATTTAACTAATGTTTGCTTTAATAGCTTTAAGCCCGGTTTCCACTGCGAAAGGGTAATGTGCGGAAAATTGTTAGGCGGAACGGACTCCTTTTTAATGAAATAGGTTTGCGTTTCCACCAACGAAGAGTTGGTCATTTGATTTCCACTGCAAAATGTAACTAGATAGAGAAATGAGCGGACTGAGCTGAACGGACAATGAGAAATGAAAAACGAATTGATAATTTCCACAGAGAACGAGTTCAGTTGAGGTTTTGAGCTGGTTGCCGTGTTGTGATCGAGATCGATGTTACACGGAGTCGAGTGATGACAGTGATTATGTATACAGAAAAAAGAAACACGGGATAGCCTTATTTATGGGGTTTAAAGGGGAGAGGGGAGGAGGGGGTGGGTGGGTTACGTTCTGGTACCACTCCCAACCCTAGACCTGGGCATAGATTTTTGGGGTTTTGGGGGTTGGGGTGGGGGGCTATATGACACTGGGCATCTTTTATGGGATTTTGGGAGGAGAGCGGAGGAGGGGGTAGGTGTTTTACCCTCTGGAACCACCCCCAACCCCAGAACTGGTCATAGATTTTTTGGGTTTTGGGGGAGGGGGGGGGTTACCCTCTGGTACCACTCCCACCCCCAGCATTGCACTATATAGATATAAAAATCCGAAAAATACCCAAACCCGAATCGGAGCACCCCACTATCCACGTGGTCTAGGTCTGTCCTACCCCTAGAGTGTTCTGTTGAGAGCCCGGAGCGGATAAGGCTGGTCGCCTGCGCATTCGTTCACGCACTTTCACACGGAGGACAAGGGCTGACCTCCCTCCGCGCCATGTCGAATAACGGTCTAATTTTGAAGTTAGATAGGTTAGGGTTATTTTTTTTTTTGTAACGAACTTATGCCGATAAGCTAAAACCTATCTAAGCTCAAAATTGAAAAGATTTACGACTGAATAGGTTTTGCCTTCATATAACCCCATCCTCCCCCCAAAACCTCGTAAATCGATGCCCAGTGCTGGGGGTGGGAGTGGTACCCCTTCCCCCCTCCCCTCGAACCCCATAAATCGATGCCCAGTGCTGGGGGTGGGAGTGGTACCAGAGGGTAATCCCCCCCCCCAAACTTCAAAAATCTATGCCCAGTTCTAGGGTTGGGAGTGATACCAGAACGTAACCCAGCCACCCCCCTCTTACCCTCTCCCCTAAAAACCCCTTAAATTGATGCCCCATGTCCTATAGGCTTACCGAAAGACGTATTGTTGTATCTTATGCAAAAAAAAAAAAAAACGCGCTAAACGAAGATTTTGGATGCAGACAGTGAGCGAGTCCGTTCTGAACTAGTCGGTGCAGGCCTTGCACAGCGGACTCTTTTCAATTTCTTTTTACTCGCTCAATCCGCCCCGCTCACCACTTTCTGTGTGGAAACGCTACTATGTAAATTGTAATTGCGAGTTGAGCGGAGTCCGTAAGTACTCCGCTCCGCTCCCTAGAACTGAGCGAGCTCATTTCTACTCTTTCTACACGCTCGGCTCTTTCCGTCCGACTATTTGTTGGTGGAAATACAAGTATGCAGTTTGCGTTTGCGAGTTTAACGAAGTCATTAATGGGTCCGTTCCGCTCGCGGTGGAAACCGGGCTTTACAATTTTAGTAAAGTAAAATGGGCCTTTAATATATATTTTAGTCGTAATTTATTAGCAAGCACGCTTAAATTGGATCTCCTCTTCCTTTTAAAATAATTACATAAAGGGCCATCCTAATAATAATTCGAACAAGATTAAGTTAGTAACTTATATAAGGAGCGCAACGATTTCATCCTCGAAGCGAGAGCCTCGGCCAAGGGCGACCGCATCGATCGCAGCTGGGACCTTTCGCCCAGACGCCCACTAGCCGAACCGTGCTCGCGCACCGCTCTACCTAGCCTGTTGAATCAGCTCTCGCTGCACTACTCGCACTATTGTGGAAAATTGGAAATGTCTACTTGTAATTTTTTCATATTTTTTATGCTGTTTTGAAGAAGATAAACCAGTTTGAACCACACAATTGAAATATATTTATTGTAACCTTGCGTTTTATTGAACAGCTATATTTTATTACAACAATTCAATGAATTAAATACGTGTGTCTCTGTAAATAAAATCTATTTGTACTTTATAAAGCTATTTAACATTTATTGAAATAAAAGCTTGTCCTACCTTGGGAACTCTCAAACCCAAGAAGTTTAAATAGAAATAAACTTTTCTGGATTGGAACACCCTAGGTGACTGGCGGTGTAAAATATAGGTACCTACTTTACGACCTAATACCTACACCAAAAATTTCATAATTGTTTTTTACGCGTTTCGGAGGAGTGCGACTACTTACACCGTGTTACGAGATTTTTATGCATTAAATGTTTTTCGTTAAGTATTCGTTTGTTCATTTATTGACTATCATCATCAAAAAAATTATGATGACCACTCTATGAAATTACTCTTCATAATAATGCATATTGACATTTACACAATAACACGATAAATCCTTATTGGAAGGCCAAACGCATACGTTCCTTAACACTGAATCTACTATAAAATTGATATATTTTGTAATATTTATTAAGCAATTTACTAGTTGCGAATCACGAAAACGGTAATGCCGCTGACAGGTTCCAGTCATTGTATTGCTTCACGCAAGGCTAGAGGCACGTTCGAAGCTGTAACATATTCTAGTATTTAAATATGCGATTAGTTTAAAAAACTAGCAATGTCAAAACGTACAGCTGACTGTTTTCCTCACACGGTCTAGATTATATGACCGCGTGCCTGGTACGTACGGTGAGACAGGATGTGTTAATAATAAACAGTACCATGTGCTGAAGGCCGATAGGTGTCGGCGCCGGCAATGAATGGGACTCGCGTGCCACAGACCGTCGCTCGACTCGATGTCAGATATTTTTAGACCTATCGACATCGTATGGTGACGTTTTCGTTCCCGCTTCGCTGATACAATTATACTCGACTGTGTTGAGACTTTGATGCATTCACAGTTTACATGCTAGAATTCTCGTAAATATGCAACCGATAGCTATTTCAAGGTTATTTTTATTTTGTAAACAAATAGCGGTACTAAAGATATCGATAGTAACGTTTTTCATGTCACCCGTAGTACTCGACTTTCATTCGCTACTTTTCACACATAATTAACTATACTTAGTAAAAAAAATGTAATCGCAGTTGTTGGGTATTGTGAGTTACTATACCGTATCGCCTGAACCGGATACCAAACATAGGAGTAGTAAAGTCGTAACTGAGATTAGGTACATATTTGTATGTCATCGGAATGGTTATATATGCGTCTACTAAAACCTTTAGTATATACGTTTAACGAACAGAGAGTATTCATATATTTTTTCATCTCTTTCAGAACCAAAGAAAGATAAATTGGAGAACGGTGGCGAGTTGGTGAGGCCTGAGAGACCGAACTCTTTGAGCGCGGGCAAGCTCCCAAGGCGGATATGCTATCAAGGCGACGGTGAGTCATATCACGAATGCCATCATTATCTGCCGTTTAAGGAAAACCATCTGCCCATAATATTCTCAACGACAACTCATTCTTTTAAAGTAACTCTAACTTTCTTTTTTATCGCTATTCGATATTTTATTCTTCTATTTATTAAAATTTTTGTTTTACTGATAAAATCCTCTTTAGATAATGATCATCCAAAATTTTTATTTGCCCAATTTTTAAATTTTTAGAATTTTCTACAACATTTGGCCCGTAACAATATTGAGGATTTTTTTTCTGGTAAAGAGCGCACTAATAGGTAGGGATCCCTAGTACATTTTTTTCACCTGATTAGTATCAAGCTAATTTTTCGAGAGTAGCTTTATTTTGATGAGATGAACAAAAAATTCCTCTATGCAAACTCTCGATTGTGGTAGCTAACAGAGATAGCAGGGGGTAGAGCAGCAGTGAGCGTAGGACCGGGATAACGTACCACGCAATTTGTAGGACAATATTACCATAAAATTATATAGATATTAACTAACTAAAAGAAAAAAAAATCAGCTGGTTAGGAATAATTTTTGATGACCTTACGATCCCGGTCCTACGCTCACTGCTGCTCTACCCCCTGCTATCTCTGTTAGCTACCACAATCTTTTTGCAACAATAATATTGTAATTAGTATCGTTTCTGTAACATACATTTCTAGACAATACCATGTTTATAAATTATAGGGCAATATTTTCTCTTTAGCCACTACGTCAGATTTACCCTAAATATATCTGCATATTTCTTGCTGCAATATAATTTCTTATATGTCACTTTATTCAGCCAACTTATTTCAGTATCTAGTACTATATCTAAAATTTAAAAATGTAACTTTTAGCGGGGTACGGCGTAGGCAGCGTGGGCGGCAGCGACGAGGTGAGCGCGGAAGAGCAACTGATGCTCTCGGAGCTGCCGGAGCCGCCGATCGCGCTGTCCGAGATCGGGCCCATCCCACCTCCGCCCATGTTCAGCTCGCCTAGCCCGCCGCGCCACCACACGCACCAGATAGCCAGCAACCTCTCCGACTGTGAGTACACTAATAACTAATTGTGTTGTGTTCATGAGTTGTTCGACAAGCGGTTTATTAATACCAAATGGTTACTATGAATGATAATAAATCAAGAGTACGTAAATACATGTACCCTGAATTTTAGCGTATCTTTTAAAGTAACACCATTTACGCGAAAGTTGATATATGTACTAATACTTACTGTAATACTAATTATTTTTCGAAAACTCTTTAAAGCTTAGTAGTGATTCAGGAAAGTTGTTTATATTACGATCCGATGTGTATAATCGAAGCATTACACCTATAAGCCATTGATATGACACTGAGCTACTGTTAGTGCCAATATCCATAAGCTCGTATCTCATCGACAGCGGAAGAAGAAGACTCGCCGGAGGAGGAGGAGGGGGACGCGGGCGCGGGGGGCGGCGGGGGCGCGGACACGTCCCGCGTGGAGGAGATCCCGCCCAAGGAGCCGCTGTTCAACGCCGTGCCGCTCAAGTCGGCGCTCAAGAAGCGGCCCGCCGCCTCGCCCGCCGCCACGCCCGCCGCCACGCCGCTCGCGCCGCGCCAGGACCACCACGCCAGCTTCAAGTCAGTACACACCACACTGGACCCACTTTTGACGTAATGTAGGACTAAGCGCGCGTCAGTATGAGTGACACAGTCAGCCAGCGGGCGTCACATTCAAATCAAATTTACAATTAATTATAAAAAAAAAAAATCACTTGACGCATCTAATACTTGTCGTTTCCATACATTTTGAGTCGTTGATGAAATAATTCAACGATTGCTAAATTACTCCTGTCACTCACACGCAGTTACTGTAACTAAACAAGCCTTACGCACACATCGGCGCGCGCCAATTTTCGGGCCGAGACCACCCCTGACGACACGATTTGTTTCGCGACTACCATACATACGGCACGATTGACCATAGTTAAAAGTAACAAAGATGCGTCTAGTGTTTTTTTTGCTTAATATCTTTGTGACAATTTAATTAAAGACTTGAACCTAAAACATCATCTATAGAGTTAGTGTCAATTTCTTTTTGAAATATTTTACTCGTAGTTTAATTTGAAAATTCTCAACTGACATACAATAAACAAACAATATTTAGGTCAATCTTGTATTTAAATGGCTATAAACGCATGATATTTGTTTTCAAACATGGTTTTTATAGTTTCGGTTATTACTTTAGTCAATCTCGTCTTATTAATTAAAAAATATAATGTCAATTTTATTACCACGTCATATAATATAATCTCTTATAAGTATAGTCGGACTTTTAATTCGATTCCAGATTTGACAATTTCAGTGTTGCAGCGTTATGACAAGTAATAAATAGAGACGTTGCGAAATTATTCGATACGGAAATCGAATATTTCCGGATCGATTCGTCTCGTTTATAATTTTACTCTCGTAAACTAAGTATATCAGGAAATTAAATATTTCTAAACGGATAATTTAGTTATGACGATTAATTTTATTAAGGATCTGAGAGTTTTCTTTAATAATTGTGTGTGAAATAAATAAATAAATGTGATCATGAAAAGGAACATGAGAAATAAAACAAATATAGTCGTATTTTTAATTAGACGAAGCCAACAGTAGCTAATGTCACTTTGTAAAATAATGATACCATATTTAAAGTAATAGTGATGCGTTCAGTTCTCGTTCAATCAGATGAATGAGCAATGAGTGTGAATAGTCAATCACTTCAAACTATAAATGAATATATTGTTACGTGTTAGGGTTCGAACGATTTGGAGAGCTGAGAAAGACCTGCTGACTCTTTTAGAGACTTTATTCACTAGCACTAGGTCCGACACAAAGCACTAGGTACAAACACTGGGTACAAACACTAAGTACAAGGTACAAACACTAAGCACTAGGTACACTCACTAAGCACTAACGATGTCCGAGGTCGTAGCCAATGTCGTAGGTTTCCGCTGGTATCATGCACTCTTGATCACTAGTCTTCACTTCGAAGTCGCTTCGTCGATCACTCAAACTGAACTGCCTCCGCTCGGCCACCCGCCTCTTTGGTCATACATTCATTTTCATCCACAACTTCAAAGGCCTCCAATTGCGCAGAAGTTTCATTTTTCACGTACTTGTAGGCGTTGCGGATCATTACTTTTTCAGTAACAGTGAAAGCTTTTCGTGGACGCTTTTTTCTTGGGGACAAGAAAACATCCACGTCTTTTTGTGATGTACTTGGCTGAGGATCCATTTTGATGGAAAACTAAAACAAATAGAATCACTCAAAGTTCACAAAAAACTATAAACGTAACAACAACACAACGTAACAAAACTTTAACAAAACCCAACAAAATAATAAAATATCTATTCGCATATGAAACAAGATATTCGTGCAGTCAGACTGGGAGAATGAAGCCGAATGACAAGATAAACAAAATGGCGATAGAATACTAAGAGAAAATAGAAAACTATCTAGGCTCTTTTATTATAAGTTTTGTTTTTAATATAAAAAAACAAAAATATTAACTTTTTATAAAATAAAGCTAATACTAATTATTAAATAATAATTATTATGAATAATTATGTATTTATTTAAATAAACATCAATAATTTAGTACTTAATTGGCACACCAATATTATGATTACATAAACATAAATCGCGATTATTTATCGATTTTTGTGTTCATCACTACACTATTAAATCTGGTATCATTATTTTACAAAATGACAGTAGCTAATGTCAAATCTGGAATCGAATTAAAAGTCCGACTATAGTTAATATTTTACTGATTTTGCAATATGCGGTACGAGTAACGCCTTTATCGTTCATTTTTATATAAGCTTTAGTATGAGTAATTTATTGCGCGTTAACGTAGACAATTGAATAAACGTTAATACGTGTGGTAAATCTTATTAGCAATTTAAATTACCGAAGCAACAGCATTACTTTAACGTGGACAGGAAATACTTCGTGCGCTTACACACGAGACTACAACAGAGTCGCAATTTATTTTGCAACATTAACAGTAATTTAACCGTTATAAATAAATCATAAAACGATCACTAGACAAATTGATCGTCGCGGAAAATGTTGAAACTGTGCGTTTATTTTCATCATGCGGGCGAGCAGGCGGCCGCCGCCCAAGCCGAGGATCCGCATATGGTAACACTCTCTCGTATGTCGATGTTGTCGCCTCGCTACCGACCTGTCGACGGTCCGCTTCGCCTTCGCCCATGCATCGTGCATCGCACGCTTCCGATTCTCATCTTTTTTTCATGTGTCTGTGTCTTCAACCATCAACCACATGTACGCCCACATTTGCACACAGACACGCCCACACTCGCACACGCATTCCTACACTTGTATACACACACACACACACACACACACACACACACACACACACACACACGCTCGTTCATTCTGTCACACGCACTCGCACACATTTACCATTATTTGTTCGATTGAACACACCCACGACTGATTTACTTCAAGTACGTACCAGTTCGTATGTCGCGTAGTTCTTTGTCGTCTATTGATTAATTTTTATAGACATACTTGGCTATTTATGCTATTGTTCTATTTCTTCTCTGTGCTGCATGTTAATACATTTGTCGATTAAAATACATATACTATTATGGATTGTAATTATCTCAGAGCTACACAGTAATTAAGGCTAAATTAATTGGAACTATAATATAACATATGTATTTTAATTTAATTTGATCTTCTTTCGGTTTTATTAGTATCTATTATGTTATGTAAGTCACGTATTATAAAAGTTTCTACCAAGTATTTACCGTTAATAATACCATACTCATTAAACATAACAATAGCATGATCTGTAATAACGTCGACATGTGTGACGCCAGTCACGCAAATCTACACTGGCGCTCCCTAATTCGCGAAAACTTGTTATTCTAGTTTCTTTACTAGACCAGACCGTTACCGTTGTGGGAGAAATATAAGGCTTAAATTTATTTTAAATTTAAGTAAATACCCTTAACTCCACCCACGTCTTATTCGAAGCGAATTTTATCGAATCAAAAGAGTAACGTGAGTCCGCCCCCAGCAGCCGGCCGGTGCGCGTCGGCAACGCGCTGGAGAACAAGGAGAACGCGCGGCCGTGGGAGGGCGAGCACCGCGACGAGTGCGCCAGCGAGTCGGAGCGCGTGGCCGCCAAGCTGGCGCGCAAGGAGAGCCTCAACATCAAGCTGGCGCTGCGCCCCGACCGCCAGGAGCTCATCAACAGGTACGCACCGCGACACCTCACAGGGCTCACTATACTGCAACTAGCTGTGGCCCGCGGTTTCACGCGCGTTCATTTGAAGAAATAAATAGCCTATAGCCTTCCTCGATAAATGGTCTATCTACCACCGAAAGAATTTTTCAAATCGAACCAGTACTTTCTGAGATTAGCACGTTCGAACAAACAAACTCTTCAGCTTTATAATATTGGTATAGATAAAAGGATTTATTTTAAAACATTATAAATTCTCGCAAACGAAAAAAAAAACTACTTCTATTTACTTCGACAAGTAATATACCGTAGGAAGTCGAAAACATAATCAATTAAATACGTATTATTAGTGATAGATAACTCAAAAAGTACAAAGATAAAGTACTCGTCAGATGTAAATCAAATTTAAATAGGAAAACATGACAAACACCATATTTCGATAAAAATTCACTATCGAAATCGGTAAAAAGCTATGAGGTAACACATTACAAAACAATTGAATTGAGAACTTCTTTCTTCCTTTTCTCAAGTCGGTTAAAATCTCTTATATGAACAAAGTATAATTATGTAAATTTGTTTAAGCATTAAATTATATATTTTACAAGTATTCGTGTTTGCACATTGGGGATTAGTTCGGCGCCGCGTATAATTGATACGGTAGAAGCGGCGATATCTACGCCCTTGGGTATTACGTAACTTGAAAATGCGCAATAATTTTCCGTGAAATTACATTTTAAAACATATTTACGAAGCAAAGGACAGGACTTTGTTGAGGATTCATAGACATACAGAATACCTACTTCAATTAATTTTAATATAAATTTCAAAATATTTTTACTTATACTCGTAGTAGGTATATAATGGGTTCGTATTTAGAACTTGTTACTGTAACGCTTTCATTCAACTTTTATAATAGATATCTGAAGCGATAGGTCGAGATGGCGCAATGAATCGACATTAGACGATGATTCATATCCGGGCCGGCGCTGTTGACTTTCAAGTGCAATATTTGTTTTTAAATTCCATCTTGAGCTGAAAGAAGAGGAGCAACCTGCATATTTTTTATTCAATATTGTTGCGATTATGAGCTATATAAGATTAAAGTTTAATAAGTTTCTAATATAAGTGATTAATTTAACTGACGCTGTATTTATAACTGTTTACTAAAATATATATTACTAGGTTTTTAATTTTTAATCATAATTTACTCAACAAAATCCTCATTTACACGTAGAGTTAAAATTAAAAGTCACAAACATTATTTTGCTAAAGTTCTATTTTACTTTAAGTTTCAAATATTTCGTGCCCGAGAATCTATTTTATCAGTATAATACTAATTCGGGTGTCGTGTCGACCGGTTTGACAGCGGAATTTAATCCTTAATTGAAGTTCAACACGTGCAAATTAGACGTTGAGTCGCTCGCATGTTTATTATGTGTTCTTTAATGAACGCCCTGCATGTGCCAATAGAGTTAATTGCGCAACGAAATAACGATGATAGTTCACTCGGAAATAATTTTATATAAAACTAGCTGACCCGACATACATACGTTGTTCTGTCTTGCGAACTGTCATATGCGCGAAGGTGAAATATTGTTCGTTACTTTTTCGGAAATCTTCCCTTTTTTACGCAATTTTCCTAATTTTTCATTTCATAAGAACCTTCTACAAAAAATTTAGTAAACTTTAAAAAATCGACTAGAATTTGTTCAGCCGTTCTCGTAGCGCTTAGCAATACATAAAGCGATTTAATTTTATTTATATAGATTGAAGATTGCACAGTAAGTAACGACGCACACTTCCAATTTCTAGGAACTTTTTGTAATGTGGCTATAATTATTATTAGAACTGACGCATCTACATATTATTTGCACTTGAAATCGTAGTAAATAGACAATTGTAGTAGGAAGTACCTTGAATGTTACCAATATAATCAAACGCTTCGGCATTCAGCCAACTTTGCCACGCGCATTCTTTAGAACAGCTGACGAAAAAATACTATAATTACGTGCAATAGAAACGTGATATTATAATTATTATCTAATCTAATTAACTGTTAAAAGTATTATGAAGAATTGTATGAATGGAGTGAAATCATAATGGGTATAAATGATATTGGGCAATAACGTTCTTACTAAAGTTATTGATAAATCGGTGTATAGTATTCTATATGACGTATTATATATATAAAAAAGATTTCACATTTGCTTTGTCACACGCTATACATTTCTTATTAACTTAGGAATCTAGAAAAAAAAATGAAAAATATTATACTATACTTCAACGATTTCCAATCAAATGTACAAATAGTTAACTCATATCAGGAACTAGTTAGTCTTATTAGTCTTATCTATTGATAACGAGCAAATGAAACATATAAAAGTAAATTAGTCTTGTTTGTGGAATCTGTATGATGCATTGTAAAAAATGTTTCGTCCTATATCAGCCATATTTGTGAGAGTATTATTGTCAGGCCTGTAAGAGGCCTGGGAGTTTTATTTTTGTTTGCATACTGAGTCATACATTAACTTTTTAATTTTTTTTACTTCTCATTGATCGCGTCTTTATAAGAAGTTGTCATTACTATTTTTCAAAGGTGCTTAACAATACATACAATATATTGATGACATGTTCGTGTTTTTCAATGTTTTTAAATATTCGGGCAACGAAAACCTGATAGCTTATCAATTAATATAGTCGAGATCACGAATCTTGGGAAATAGCCAAGAGTTTATGCTGATCGGACATTATGAATGTGTTTTCGGCATCGTACAAGCTTTGGCATATTATGTGTCAGCGGCTAACTGCCAGTGCGTGCGCTCGGTTCAAGCGAATGTGTTTGATCAAAGTACCTCGAAGACGCTCGGGTTTCGACTAGCGTTAGTTCGGCTTCGATGATTTGATTTTTAGGATAAATCATTGTTGTAGCTAAGATATCAAAAGAGGAAGAAAACTACCTAAAAGACACGGGTAGGATATTTGTTATTTTCCAAAAAAAACCATCGAATTATATTTTTTAGGTTTAACAACGATCCACATTTGTTCCGTCCTACTACTGGCCCAATGAATGAAGTGGTAACGGTTAAATGCTAAGTTCGGGTAATTCTTACGCAGGAACATTCTGGTGGTGCAAAGCGAACACGAGAGGCAGGAGTCGTGGGAGGCGATCGGAGCGCGGCTCATCCGCCGGCTGTCCATGCGCCCCACCGCCGAGGAGCTTGTCGAAAGAAACATTCTTAAAAGTACGTATAACACATTGTCTTTTAAATAATCCATAATTTCTTAAAACATTTAATACTAGCGGCAAAACAACTTGATATTTGGTGTAATTGTGTTTTTCATGCGTTGGTGTTCACTTACAGGCCAGTCCCCTGCGGAAGAAAAGAAGCAGAAAGAGGAGAAGAAGCGATACCTGCTGCGCAAACTTAGTTTCCGACCCACGGTAGATGAACTCAAGGAGAAGAAAATCATTCGATTTAGCGATTACATTGAAGTCACGCAGGTATGATTACGTTTTGAAATGTTGTCATAGTTGTCATTTGGTACAATTACTGTTCTACACCGATGTACATTTTGTAAAATATAAAAGTTATTCCGGCTATAGTGCGACTATTGTTCCTTGATGTCTTGCGATACATGGACATACACTACTTAAAGCTTTTTGTTATTGCACCCATTCGAAAGTTATCTTATGCATTAAAAGAGAGAGTTACTTGGATCGGATCTGTAAGGACACCAATAACATGACAATAAAATAAATTTATATTTATAAGAGTATCGTTAGTTGGTTGGTCAATAATTTGCAAACAAAACATCTTTTCTGTTTTCTGGGCACAGGCATTTTGATCCTAATAAATATGGGGTCGATTTTCTTTACAAAGGTGGCAATCAAGCGTACGGTCCGCCTGATGGTAAGCGGATACTGTAGCTAATGGGCGCCAGCAATACCAGTAACATTGCCATCGCGTTGCCGACCCTATCCCCAACCCTCCCCAGGAGCTCTGGCTGCCTTACTCACCATTCGAACACAACGATATTTGAAAGTTGACAGCAGTGTTCTTTAGCTGTTATCTTTTGTAAGGTTGAGGTGTTTCCCCAGTCGAACTGCTTTCAAGTTTTTAGAAAGATCTTTCCTGCTGTGCCCTATCTCAATAAAATTTTTATTTAAGAGCTTTGGAAATTAGTTTGCTCAAGTATTTTTTTATGATTTCATTAAAATATTAAGTTTTTTGTCTTCAAATTTTGATAAGTATTATTGTAACTTGGTTAAGATATGATAACTGAGCTACAGATCACAGTCGCGCCCAACCAGTTAAAAATTACTTTCCTAGTTAATCGAAGTGTACCCTTACCTATAAGAAATGCAGATATACTACATAATATGACAGCTGGCCGCGCTTTAATAGTCTACCCTGTGTTTGCATTTGCATCGAAGTAACATCTATACTAATATGTATTATAAAACTGTAGAGTTTGTTTGTTTGTTTGAACGCGCTAATCTCAGGATCTACTGGTCCGTTTTGAAAAATTCTTTCAGTGTTAGATAGTTCATTTATCGAGGAAAGCTATAGGCTATATATCATCATGCTTAGACCAATAGGAGCGTAGCACCAATAAAGAATGTTTCAAAATCGGGGATTTTTTTTACTTCTGAGAGCTTTCGCTGCGTAAACGGTTTAAGTTTCTCACAAATCACGTATGACAGAATTGATCCTATTACACGCGGACCAAGTCGCGCGCAGAAGCTAGTATTTTATATTTACCTTGTTTGGTAACAAGGTGTATTCAAACGTAACACTCCGGAGAAACCCGCGCGATTTTTGGAGTGCATTGTTGTAACTTTATGTAACATGATTTTAAATCAATAAATAAATAATGAATGTCTGTCCGTCCTCTTACACAGGCGCATGACTACGACCGGCGCGCCGACAAGCCGTGGACGCGCCTGACGCCGCGCGACAAGGCCGCCATCCGCCGCGAGCTCAACGAGTTCAAGAGCTCCGAGATGGCCGTGCACGAGGACAGCAAGCACCTCACCAGGTACCACACTCATCATGTTTAAAGTTTATACAACAAGGCCGCCATCCGCCGCGAGCTCAACGAGTTCAAGAGCTCCGAGATGGCCGTGCACGAGGACAGCAAGCACCTCACCAGGTACCACCCTCATCATGTTTAAAGTTTATACAACAAGGCCGCCATCCGCCGCGAGCTCAACGAGTTCAAGAGCTCCGAGATGGCCGTGCACGAGGACAGCAAGCACCTCACCAGGTACCACACTCATCATGTTTAAAATTTATACAACAAGGCCGCCATCCGCCGCGAGCTCAACGAGTTCAAGAGCTCCGAGATGGCCGTGCACGAGGACAGCAAGCACCTCACCAGGTACCACACTCATCATGTTTAAAGTTTATACAACAAGGCCGCCATCCGCCGCGAGCTCAACGAGTTCAAGAGCTCCGAGATGGCCGTGCACGAGGACAGCAAGCACCTCACCAGGTACCACACTCATCATGTTTAAAGTTTATACAACAAGGCCGCCATCCGCCGCGAGCTCAACGAGTTCAAGAGCTCCGAGATGGCCGTGCACGAGGACAGCAAGCACCTCACCAGGTACCACACTCATCATGTTTAAAGTTTATACAACAAGGCCGCCATCCGCCGCGAGCTCAACGAGTTCAAGAGCTCCGAGATGGCCGTGCACGAGGACAGCAAGCACCTCACCAGGTACCACACTCATCATGTTTAAAGTTTATACAACAAGGCCGCCATCCGCCGCGAGCTCAACGAGTTCAAGAGCTCCGAGATGGCCGTGCACGAGGACAGCAAGCACCTCACCAGGTACCACACTCATCATGTTTAAAGTTTATACAACAAGGCCGCCATCCGCCGCGAGCTCAACGAGTTCAAGAGCTCCGAGATGGCCGTGCACGAGGACAGCAAGCACCTCACCAGGTACCACACTCATCATGTTTAAAGTTTATACAACAAGGCCGCCATCCGCCGCGAGCTCAACGAGTTCAAGAGCTCCGAGATGGCCGTGCACGAGGACAGCAAGCACCTCACCAGGTACCACACTCATCATGTTTAAAGTTTATACAACAAGGCCGCCATCCGCCGCGAGCTCAACGAGTTCAAGAGCTCCGAGATGGCCGTGCACGAGGACAGCAAGCACCTCACCAGGTACCACACTCATCATGTTTAAAGTTTATACAACAAGGCCGCCATCCGCCGCGAGCTCAACGAGTTCAAGAGCTCCGAGATGGCCGTGCACGAGGACAGCAAGCACCTCACCAGGTACCACACTCATCATGTTTAAAGTTTATACAACAAGGCCGCCATCCGCCGCGAGCTCAACGAGTTCAAGAGCTCCGAGATGGCCGTGCACGAGGACAGCAAGCACCTCACCAGGTACCACACTCATCATGTTTAAAGTTTATACAACAAGGCCGCCATCCGCCGCGAGCTCAACGAGTTCAAGAGCTCCGAGATGGCCGTGCACGAGGACAGCAAGCACCTCACCAGGTACCACACTCATCATGTTTAAAGTTTATACAACAAGGCCGCCATCCGCCGCGAGCTCAACGAGTTCAAGAGCTCCGAGATGGCCGTGCACGAGGACAGCAAGCACCTCACCAGGTACCACACTCATCATGTTTAAAGTTTATACAACAAGGCCGCCATCCGCCGCGAGCTCAACGAGTTCAAGAGCTCCGAGATGGCCGTGCACGAGGACAGCAAGCACCTCACCAGGTACCACACTCATCATGTTTAAAGTTTATACAACAAGGCCGCCATCCGCCGCGAGCTCAACGAGTTCAAGAGCTCCGAGATGGCCGTGCACGAGGACAGCAAGCACCTCACCAGGTACCACACTCATCATGTTTAAAGTTTATACAACAAGGCCGCCATCCGCCGCGAGCTCAACGAGTTCAAGAGCTCCGAGATGGCCGTGCACGAGGACAGCAAGCACCTCACCAGGTACCACACTCATCATGTTTAAAGTTTATACAACAAGGCCGCCATCCGCCGCGAGCTCAACGAGTTCAAGAGCTCCGAGATGGCCGTGCACGAGGACAGCAAGCACCTCACCAGGTACCACACTCATCATGTTTAAAGTTTATACAACAAGGCCGCCATCCGCCGCGAGCTCAACGAGTTCAAGAGCTCCGAGATGGCCGTGCACGAGGACAGCAAGCACCTCACCAGGTACCACACTCATCATGTTTAAAGTTTATACAACAAGGCCGCCATCCGCCGCGAGCTCAACGAGTTCAAGAGCTCCGAGATGGCCGTGCACGAGGACAGCAAGCACCTCACCAGGTACCACACTCATCATGTTTAAAGTTTATACAACAAGGCCGCCATCCGCCGCGAGCTCAACGAGTTCAAGAGCTCCGAGATGGCCGTGCACGAGGACAGCAAGCACCTCACCAGGTACCACACTCATCATGTTTAAAGTTTATACAACAAGGCCGCCATCCGCCGCGAGCTCAACGAGTTCAAGAGCTCCGAGATGGCCGTGCACGAGGACAGCAAGCACCTCACCAGGTACCACACTCATCATGTTTAAAGTTTATACAACAAGGCCGCCATCCGCCGCGAGCTCAACGAGTTCAAGAGCTCCGAGATGGCCGTGCACGAGGACAGCAAGCACCTCACCAGGTACCACACTCATCATGTTTAAAGTTTATACAACAAGGCCGCCATCCGCCGCGAGCTCAACGAGTTCAAGAGCTCCGAGATGGCCGTGCACGAGGACAGCAAGCACCTCACCAGGTACCACACTCATCATGTTTAAAGTTTATACAACAAGGCCGCCATCCGCCGCGAGCTCAACGAGTTCAAGAGCTCCGAGATGGCCGTGCACGAGGACAGCAAGCACCTCACCAGGTACCACACTCATCATGTTTAAAGTTTATACAACAAGGCCGCCATCCGCCGCGAGCTCAACGAGTTCAAGAGCTCCGAGATGGCCGTGCACGAGGACAGCAAGCACCTCACCAGGTACCACACTCATCATGTTTAAAGTTTATACAACAAGGCCGCCATCCGCCGCGAGCTCAACGAGTTCAAGAGCTCCGAGATGGCCGTGCACGAGGACAGCAAGCACCTCACCAGGTACCACACTCATCATGTTTAAAGTTTATACAACAAGGCCGCCATCCGCCGCGAGCTCAACGAGTTCAAGAGCTCCGAGATGGCCGTGCACGAGGACAGCAAGCACCTCACCAGGTACCACACTCATCATGTTTAAAGTTTATACAACAAGGCCGCCATCCGCCGCGAGCTCAACGAGTTCAAGAGCTCCGAGATGGCCGTGCACGAGGACAGCAAGCACCTCACCAGGTAACCACACTCATCATGTTTAAAGTTTATACAACGGATACGATGGCGGGATAACCATCCATGCTGACTTTGAAATACACAGGCCAAAGACGGGCAGCAGCAGACGGTGCGACGGCGCCAGCCCTGCGGTCACCAACCCGCCTGCCCAGCGTGGTGACTATGGGCAAAACACATGAGTTCGCGTCATAATGTCGGGCGCGAACTTGTGGAGGCCTATGTCCAACAGTGGATTGTGATAGGCTGTAGTGGTGGTGGATAATATTCTTTATTAGTTTTTCAGTCTATTGGCTGCCATTTTCACGTGTTTCACCAGATTTTCCTATTTTTGAGGAAGTTTTTTAAATTATGTGTGCACGTTTTTGTATTCACAAACCGTCTACACATAATTTAAAAGAAAGTTTTGAGAAGTGAATATCCTAAATGAGCTTGTTTGTAAGGTGTGGTGTCGTCCGCAGGTTCCACCGGCCATGACGGCCGAGCCGCCCGCGCGCCGCAGCTGTGATCTGTCGACCCTTCCGCCGGAAGACTAACGCAATATTTTATACGATGTCACGACGAACGGTAAAGTGTTATATATTCTAAACTCGCGCGTCCTTCCGTTTAGTTCGCGACTCCCGATCGTACCTATACATTCTTTGAATTGACCTTCGCGAGAGGTTAGTGATACTTGATGTGGTTGAAGATTGAGTTGTTGAGGTTCGGCGTCGTTTACGAGTCGTAACGTGTGAGAAGTGTCCCGTTTAGGACTTGTGTAGAATTGTGATTTTTTTCTTATATTGCTAGCTTTTAACTTAGTAGTCGTTAAGCTAGATTCGATTTTTATTCGTATTTATTTCTGCCGATCGTTTTTTGTCACAATTTGATTTTAACTTCGAATATGCGTTTGCGTAGTGGTCGTGTTGACTATGTGGCGTTTTAGTTTGAAGATTCGCTCATTGAATGTAGATTTTTAGGAAGTATCCAAAAATCTGTTGTCTTCGCGTGCAGAAACTGTTGTTTCTACTTTTTTACCTTTACATCGTTATTTGTTAATGATACTAGTCTACAATGTAGACGAATATAAAGAATAATACAAACGATAACCACTTGTTTTTAATTTTACATTTTAAATGCGTATGCACTATATACACTCTCAATAAATAATTTATTTTTAAAATTCTTTCTACTGCTATTCTATCCTTCTTTTTATTATTATTTAATTTTAAATACTAAAATCCACCAGTTATACTTTAAAATATTCTATATTTACGTATATTTAGCACCTAAATTAACTTTATTTGAATAACTCAATAAGTTTTTATTAAAAAAACTCGCTAACGATGTATCCATACTTGCTAATAATGAATTTCGAAATACGAATAATTAAATTTTATTTTTATAATTGCGTTTTAGCTCGATCACAATATTGAGTCATATTTGTAGCAGATTAAAGTGACTCGATTTTAACAATTATTATTTTTTATGTAAATTTTTATATTAGTAGTTACGTATTAGTACAGGGAGATTCTAAATGATTATAACTATAAAAGTATAAAATTCCTGTTATTGTTATGAAGAGTCTTATTATGAGATTTCAGACTTTGAGTGTTGTTCGAGCCTTTCTATAAAAGTAAATACATAATTGGAAAATTTCGTAGATAAAAAACATAGCGTGATAGTTTATTAAAATAATTTCATATACGATATATTTTAATAATTAAAATGAAATGACATGATTTTATCTCTGAAGAGTATTTTTTTTCCTAGTAGATCAACTGTATATGATCACCTTGCAAAACCATAAAGGTATACATATATGTACATATAGGTCATTCCATGTCAAATCGAATTTTTTTGTACCTGACCCCTTCAATTTCGCTAAAAATGTTCTATCTTTTTCTACCCACTGAAAGACATTTTTCAGGATTTTTTCAAATTTTTTTCCAGAGTCAAAAATAGTTACGATATTTTGAAAAAAAAAACTGTGCTGTGTGGTTACGGCACTAAAGAATGTAGCCACCCCCTCTCTTCCCGTGGGTGTCGTAAGAGGCGACTAAGGGATAACACAGTTGCACTACCACCTTGGAACTTAAAAAGCCGAGGGATGGCGGGATAACCATCCATGCTGGCTTTGAAATACACAGGCCGAAGACGGGCAGCAGCGTCTTTGGTGCGACAAAGCCAGACCTGCGGTCACCAACCCGCCTGCCCAGCGTGGTGACTATGGGCAAAACACATGAGTTCGCGTCATAATGTCGGGCGCGAACTTGTGGAGGCCTATGTCCAACAGTGGACTGTGATAGGCTGTAGTGTGTGTGTGTGTGTGTGTGTGTGTGTGTGTGTGTGAAAAAAAACCGCTTTTTTATTGAAGTGAAACTTCTTTAGGCGCATGAGGGGTAAAATTTGAGCGACCGGTAACTTGTGTAAACGGTACTTAGATGTGTGACCGCCTGGGAACACCGCGTGACGTTGGCTTTTTGGTTTTTTTTCCTTTTGCCTATGTAGCCAATAGTTTTTTTTGTATTTAAATTAGTTTGCCAAAGAAGTTTCACTTTTGACAAGTGTAATTTGTACACACGCGATTTTTTTTTGAAAATGCTCGAACTTTTTCAAAAAATTGACCGTTTGGGACCTAGCATTTTAAAAAAAAAGAGCGGTTTCGTTCAAAAATTCGTAACTTTTTTTGTCGGGAAAAAAATTTGAAAAAATTCTGAAAAATGTCTTTCAGAGGGTAGAAAAATATAGTAAATTTTTAGCGAAATCGAAGGGGACTAGGTAAAGTATTGTAATCGGGTTGCAATTGGACAATATGTCGTATAACTTACAAAAAATAACTATTTCCAGTTGTGAACTTCGTATTTTGAATATATTTCGATTGTCTAATATGGAAGGGCTCGAGGGCACCTCAAATTGTAAGCGCCCTCTCCTGACTAAACGAACAAACTTGGCGGGAACAACTCGTGTCGCTCTAGACTAGAACTAGCGTAAGTTACTGGAAATTGAATGAAATATCGAAAGGATTTAATTAAAACTGTAAAAAATATAATTGAAATCGTAGCTGTTCATTAGATAATAATGAAGCCTTCGAGAATACTTCATTGCTTCGTATATGATGTATTACCTTGTTTACTATTTATTATATTTACGAAATAAATGTAGTATAGAAAGCAATAATAATGGAGTTATTTCTTTGTTTTCGATCGTCATGTGATTTCAAGTTGAATGTTTAAACATTTTTATAAAAATCTTAATAATTCGTAAAATAATTTATAGGTAAGATGCATTTTATGAGGCAGTGTTCTGTTCGGTAGCGTTGCTATTAGATGCGTTTTCGAATTCCATATATCTGCAGAATGTATCGTACAATTTATTATAAATTGCTCAGAGTCTTGGCATCAAATCAATTCAAATTAAATATGTATAAATAAATGCGACAATCGAGATTTTTGGGTAATACAATATTTATTAAATAATGTTAAGGTTAGTAACTTACTAAGTTAACGATCGCAATGACTATTCAGTACGCGTGTACTACGGAGATGTACACGGTGGTTGCTCGTGAGACCATTCCATTTTAGGGTAAAGTGGAAGCCAAAATGACGACTTATTTTTCTAAACAATTTTGTTAGATCGCAATAAAAGTTGTATAGATAAAACGTAGATGTTTATCGATATTGTAATCGTAAGAAATTCAGATTTCCAAAGATCTAAAGCTCAACTAAATTCTTTTAGCTAGCTAACTTTTTGCAATCGTTGAAATATGTATATTTATGCAAAATTACTACTAAGTTTTACAGTGGAATCCTAGCGATGTTAAGGAATAGGTTGCGATGAGTCACCAGGCGTCACTCAGCATGTACATACTTAATTACCATAAAATGTGATAAGACTTTTAATTTGTAGTGTTTTATAATTATTTAAGTACATTAACTTTCATTTGTATAAATTTCTAAGACTTTTGAAAAATGTCAAATGGTGCTGTCCTAAAAAGCAACACATTTCCTTCTGTAAATTAGTATTTCACGGTAAAGTTGTATTTTGTATAGCGATATCTATAGACTAGCCGTTGTCTACATTGATTGAAATATAAATAAATTTGTTGATAATTTAGACATGTTATACTTTATTTAAAATTCATATTCCACTCACTAGCGACGACAATCAATTACTGATTTGTGACATTGTGTTTTATGCGACATTAAGCCATAATTGTTATATAAAATATATTCATATGTAAAAACATTCGAACTTATCGATCTATATTCGTTTAATCTGTACATAATTTTAGTACCATGTAAATTATGGAATCTCTTTTATTTCCATTAATATCACTGATCTTTTTTGTGCTATTAGAACTTACGCTGTCTTCAGTACTTGAGTTCTTGTTGCTTTTACTTTGAATATTGTGTAAATTATTAATGACATGTTGTATTAGTAAGTATATAATAATAGCCATAAAATATTTGTTTTATATAACATAAGTTTGTAAATACTACGATTATACATTAAGTTTTATACTCTATTGTTTTTTATTTATCTCACCCATTATTGTTAATGCGGCGACGCCTTTAAGTGGTAACCGGTAAGTGGCGGTGATCGCGGAGAAAACTACAGCAATTTCCACTATTTGAGCGAACATGAAATCATATAATTTCCTTGAAAGCGATCGAGCCTTAATGAAGACTGACCCGTACCGTAGACGCAGCTTAAACTTTCGATAGCGCTCATCTTATGTTCGTACAGACAGTTCTCGCGAGGGAGAAAGTTAACTGTAGTGCGTACCCGTTACCGCGCCATTCGCACTCGCAGGCGCCTGCTGTCTCGCGCTCAGTTCGAGTCAGTCCGCGACGACGAGCCGTGTGTTACAGACTCTCGCGTCTATACGTGCACAAAGGTACGATGTTTACACTCTACCCGTCTATCTGACAAAAATACGACAGAAAGCGATAGTGTTCTATAGAGTTAGGTCTTGTATTATGCGCAGTGGACTTGTTACATATTTTTCAAAAATCAACAACAGCAACAACGTATCGTGCAAAGTGCATCGCCCCTAGTAAAGGGTAGCGATGACGTATTCTGGAAGCATGAAGGAAAGTAAGCCGCGAAACGTTAAAGACACCTGGGAATCGGAGGTGAGTTAAACGTTCTGAAAGGAATTGTAGCTACTTATGGTGCTAATTGATTATTATCTAGCACGCATGTGATTCACAGCGGTCGTAATGAATGGTAAGATCTATCAATGGGATATTCATTAAGTTGCGCGACAATTTCTTTATAACACAATTGTCACTTTCTCCTCATTATGATATGAAACTTTGTGCTATGTTCTCCAAGAATTCATTTATAGATCCCGATGTATTTTAGTAAATAGTATTTGTCTCCAAAAGGGCCTTTAACAACATTGATGAAGTAAATAATTTTGTTTCACCTTTCATTATATCTAAGTTACTCCTTACTATATCAGCTATCTGCCAGTGAAAGCCCCATCAAAATCGGTACAGCCATTTCAGAGATTAGCCGGAACAAACAGACAGACATACAAAAATTGTAAAAAATGTTATTTTGGTATATGTGTCGTGTATACATCCATATGCATTTAGTTAAACGCGGTTATTTTAATACTACAAACAGACACTCCAATTTTATTTATTTGTATAAATACATACGTAATGCATGCTTAATACTGATATTGATAAATAAAGCAAGGCCCCTTTGAATAAAATGTTTTTGGAAAGTTTATTAAAAGTTAAACGAGGTCGTGATTTTATACGTGATTGCCCTCGCGGATTCGCCTTTGTTTCTTTTTCAATATTTTTATAGTTTTAGTAAATAATTTTACGCACGTAATACAGATGGGATGTTTATTAAAATAGTTTTTCAAAAAAGACTGGACTTTCTGAAGGCAAGCTCATTCAAATTAAGAATTAGGTAACTCTACATTTTTTTTTTGTATTAGATACTTAAATATATCATTAAGTTTTTTCTTAAAGCAGCAGTTAGCGTAGGACCGGGATAACGTACAACGCAATTTGTAGGACAATATTACTATTAAATTATATAAATATTAACTTACTAAAAGAAAAAAAAATGAGCTGGTTAGGAATAATTTTTGATGACCTTACGAGGTCATCAAGTTGATGATCTCTATCTATATCTATACTAATATTATAAAGAGGAAAAGTTCATAACTTTGTTTGTATATACGGGGTAATCTTCGCAAATACTGATCCGATCATGAAAATTCTTTCACTAACAGAAAGCTACACTATTCAGGAGTGACATAGGCTATATTTTATTGTAATTGGACAAAAAATTCAGTAAATAAGAAAAAGATAAAAATATAACTCCAAAATGGTAAATATAATAACGCCATCTCTCGCCGTCATCTATCGCTATTAGAAGACTATTTATTAGCCTATCGACGTCGTTTTCGGGATTTTTGATAGATGGCGTTGGATTAACATATTTTTTATTTAAGTGCTATAAAATTTAGTATGTTATTTGGTACTGTAATTTAAAATAATAAATACACGATATCATTACGATTTTATACGTCCAATACTAGTTATAAACAAGAAATAAAACTCTAAATAAAATTCTAAACAATGAACCTAATAAAAATTAGTGCCTACTAAGAACTACACAACATAGGTAATTGCATCACAAAGAAAAAGATAATTAACGCCCAACGAAGTGGGCACGGGTCTGCTAATCTATACTAATATATAAAGCTGAAGAGTTTGTTTGTTTGTTTGTTTGTATGTTTGTTTGTTTGTTTGTTTGAACGCGGTAATCTTTGGAACTACTGGGCCGATTTGAAAAATTCTTTCAGTGTTAGATAGCCCATTTATCGAGGAAGGCTATAGGCTATGTATCATCACGCTAAGACCAATAGGAGCGGAGAAAACGCCGACGAAGTCGCGCGCAGAAGCTAGTGTATTTAATTATTTATATGTGTAGTGTATTTATGTCTTTGTATGTATGTAATACGTTTTATAATATGTGTATATATGCATGTATGTTTGTGTGTATATTTGGTTTTCTTCCTGTTTTATTTCATTTTAATTAGGTATGTACACCCTTTCCGCTTTTTTCACATTATCTCCTCCACGCAGGTTGTCTGGAAGAGATCGCTGTTTAGCGATAAGACCGCCTGTTGTCCATTTCTTTTTGTATACTGTTCTATAAATTGTAAATTATTTATGTACAGTAAAGAGTATATAAAAATAAATAAATATAGTATTTTCATTCAAATTATAGTTGTAAGTACTTAATTTAAAATTGTACAGTAATTTAAAACTGTATTTTTTGTAGTAAACAAAAAAAAAACGTGCACAAATCGTAGTTAAAATAAATAATTATGTATTTTGTTGTATTTCATTAAAAGAGATCGATGGAAAAATACCTACTCTATGTTATAACGCTATTAAACGCGTTGTTTGACCTCTAAAAATTAGCATCTTAATTTTTAGTACAAAACATTATTTCGTTGGTTCTAGAGCCAGCTGAGATGCTTTTAAAGATTGCAAATGTGAAAATGACATCTAAATCAGCGACTGTTTAATAATGTGAACAATAAAGATGTTTTAACTTTAGAATAATAACGCATAATATACCTACATATATTATTTTATTTTAAGTTTTATAAACCCTCTTTTTTTAAACATTTTGTACGTAATTTATGTTCAACGCTATAATAGTATTATGTATTTAATAAACAAAAAAAAAAACAACTTTAATAAAGAATGTTCAATAGAGATTTTAAATTTTTAATTATTAGAAACCAGTCTATCTGTGATATTTTTACCATTCTTTATTGTTTCGTTGCATAGATGTTTCGTTGCAATACTTTCAAAGTAACAATCCAGTTACAGGTACAGTTGTGAGATAATTAGGAAACTAACAATTACTACAATTTATATAATAATTTAAACGGTTTGTTTTATCATGAGAAATAAAAAAATAAAAAGTCATCTTCCATTATTGTCTATTGTAATAAAATATAACTGTCTCTTGTCTAAACTCTACACTATTAATATTATATAAAAGCTTTATTAAAAGAGTAGTTTTGCACCGAGTTCCTCTATAGTCTATACCAACGTGAATACCGTATAATATTGTTAATTGATTATTTCCACATGAAGATTTATTTCATCCACGGTAAACGACGAATCGATTAGGTCAAAACAATAAAGTTTGGTTTGATGATTATAGCTAGGCTTATAAATTAAGCGTTAAAATCGATATGTTATGTCTATCCTACTTTTGGTTCCAAATTTAATTATTAAAAAATTGTTGAAGTTAACGTTATCGTGGGTAATTCACGGTATGTTAATCTTCCCATGTCTCTTATTGTTGAACTATGCGTTAAAACAATATATTTTTTTAACTTTATGTAATGGTATTGATGAAAGTACTCTTGATCCATTAGAATTACCTAATATCTAATATGATATGCTTAATTATAATGCTAGTAAATCGCTTTACAGATTTTAATAAAATCTTGTTTTCTTTTTTTTTATGTAACAATTATATAGTTTGTACTTTATTATTGCTGTATGTAGTCATTGTTCTTTAGATTTGATTTTTGTCTTTGCTTGCTTTATAGTTTGATGAGTACGTAATCATTAATGCTTGGTTAAAAAATTAATTAAGTTATATTATTTTATATTTTTCTTTTCTGTTGTTTGTGATATTGTTTAAAATTTTTACTTAGTGAACTTATGAATCCACAGTAATTTTTGATTTTTCTAAATTGATTTTTTTTTTGTTTTTTGTTTTGTCTCTTGCTTTGTTTTGAGTGTTGCAATCTCTTTTACACAGCTGGTAGGTGTATAAATGAGCACTGTTAATTATCTGCTTATATATATATATATATATATTTATATTTTATTTTACTATTACATATTTATTTTATATCTATATATCTGGTTACTTATATTTTTATATTATATTGTATAGCGTTTTTTTTCTTATAAATAATATTTTACAATATGAGTTTAAGCGATCTCAATTGCAGCTTTTCTAGCGATGAAAATGTTTTCTTTTCTGCTTCATCATCGTCAGAAGATAGTTTCCACAGCGCAACTAGTCCTCTCAGTTCTCTTCTTGACTCTGCCTTCTCTGCCTATCCTAAAAATTTCAATGCCGTTCACATCAATGCACAAAGTGTTCCATCTCATTTTCCTGATCTCCTCTCCACTTTTACCAACAATAACATTCACGCTGTCCTAGTCTCTGAAACGTTCTTAAAACCTTGCTTACCTTCAACGTCTTTTTGTTTACCTAACTTTCACTTAATTCGTAATGACCGTACTGGTAAGGGTGGTGGTGGGGTGGCGATTTATTTGCGAGACCATATACCTTTCACTATTTTAAGTAAATCCCCATCGCAGTACTCAGAATCTTTGGAGCATATTCTTGTGGAGGTTATATTCGGGCGCTTGAGGGTACTTCTAGGCGTTTTTTACAGTCCCTCTCTCCATATAGATTACTTTCAGGAGTTCGAGGGTCTTCTTGAGGAGTACGTTCCGGTTATGGATCACAGTATAATTATGGGAGATTTTAATACATGTTTACTAAAAAATGATCAACGCGCTAAACGTCTTATTAATATAGTTAACAGTTCCAATCTTAACATACTCCCCACTAATGCAACTCATTTTTTCCCTAACTGCACCCCTTCGCAACTAGATCTAATGATAACTTCCTCTGTAGAACATGTCGATACACACGGTCAATTTTCTGCAGATGCGTTCTCTTACCACGACCTTCTCTTTATATCATATAAAGTTCGACCACCTAAAGCTCGACCAACGATAACTATGCGTCGGTGTTTTAAAAATATTGATAGTGATCGTTTTACGAGCGACTTAAATAACATTGTATGGGATGCCATTAACGACGAGCCAAATATTGACAGCAAAATAGAAATTTTTAACTCAATATTATACGAATTATTTGACAAGCACGCCCCTCTTCGTCCTACAAAACTAAAGCATCTTCCAGCACCATGGTTGACGGACGAGATCAAGTCATTGATGGCGAGGCGGAATGCTGCCAAATATAAATACAAAAAAAGACCAACTGAGGAAAATCTCTGTAAATATAAATTATTACGCAACCGTTGCAGTACTGTTTGCAGAGATGCTCAACGTTTGTATATTGATGAATCAATATGTAACAGTAATCCCACCAAAGTTTGGCGTTTTCTCAACACACTAGGTATCGGTCGTCAACGAGAGAGTGTTCCTTCTAACATCAATATAGATGCGCTTAATAAACACTTCGCTTCCGTCACGCCCATGGATCTTGATATCAAACAGAACACTATTAATTACCTCGAATCTATGTCAGTTACTATCCCTTCCTCTTTTCGGTTAGGGGTCGTTCAAGTATTACGTAACGCAAATTTTGAAGATTTTTGACCCCCCCCCCTCCCCCCATGTAACGCGCCGTAACGTTTTCCTGTACCCCCCCCCCCCCCCAGCCCATAAACGTTACGTAACACCCCAACTGACCATTTTTACCCAAATGTCACAACTTTGTTGCGAAAACTACCGAAAAGTCGCTTAAAAAATCGCGTTTGCAGTAAGTATAAATATATGATATATACAAAAAGGGATATAAACGAAAAGGGTTGCCAATTTGGGAGATTTTAGTACACTAGTTTTTTTATTTAAATAAAAAACAACGTTACGTAACGCGTTGTTCGAGACCCCCCCTCCCCCCCTGTAACGCATCGTAACGTTTTACAAGACCCCCCCTCCCCCCCTAATTGCGTTACGTAATACTTGAACGGCCCCTTAGAACCAGTCACACCAGATGACGTCAGAAAACACATTTTGTCTGTCAAATCGGATGCAGCAGGCCACGATGGAATAAATCGAAAAATGATAATGTTACTACTTGACCATATAGCTCCTATCCTATCTCACATTTTTAGTTCCTCTCTAACCTGCCATAAGTTTCCTAGTTCTTGGCGTAAAGCTCAAATAATTCCTATACCTAAGATTAAAAATCCAACTTCCCCTTCTCATTTCAGACCGATTTCTATTCTCCCTTTTCTCTCTAAAGTCCTTGAACGTATAGTGTACCATCAACTTCATCTATTTCTAATTAAAAATGACATTCTTTGTCCTTTTCAGTCTGGCTTCCGGTCTGGCCATAGCACAGTAACAGCTCTTGTTAAGGTAACTGATGACGTAAGACTTAACATGGAAAATAAGCACATTACAGTCATAGCGTTGCTAGACTTCAGCAACGCTTTTAATGCTGTTGACTTTGACATCCTTTTAGCCGTCCTAAAGTCCATTAATATTTCACCTGATGCTATCCAATGGTTTGACAGTTATTTGCGTGGTCGTGAACAGTGTGTTCGAAGTAATAACCGCCTTTCATCTTATTGTTCACTTACTGCTGGTGTCCCACAAGGTGGCGTTCTCTCTCCTCTTCTTTTTTCCATCTTCATTAACACTGTCACCAAATCCCTTTCCTCGTCCTATCACCTGTATGCCGATGATTTGCAAGTTTATACCTCGGCCCCTGCTAACAATATCAATAAGGCAATCGAAGATCTGAATAGTGACTTGATTAAAATTGCTTCGTGGAGTGAGTCTTTTGGAATCGCGTTAAACCCCAATAAATCGCAGGTGGCTTTGTTAGGTGGCGCAAGACAGATTGCTAAAATCAATGGTAGTAGCTTGCCTTTAATTAAAATAAATAATACTAGCATAGCAGTGAGCACCTCAATAAAGAATCTAGGTATTATTATAGACAGCACTATGTCATGGGCTCCACAGGTGACTGAGATGAGCAGAAATTTTTTTGCGACTATTGGCTGCTTGCGGCGGTGGAAGCGTTTACTTCCGGTCAAGACCAAAATATTATTAGCACATTCGCTTCTTCTACCGCTTTTAGATTATGCAGACTCTTCTTATCCTGATCTTACAGAGGAATTGCTGAACAAACTTGAACGACTTCAAAACCTTTTGTATACGTTTCATATATGGATTGCGTAAGTTTGATCATATATCCGAATTCCGAGCTAAACTCAAGTGGCTACCAATCAGACTGCGCCGTAATCTCCACATGCTTTCCCTTCTTTACTCCGTTCTTTATAATCCCTTATCTCCTTCTTATTTAAAAGAACGTTTTGCTTTCCTTGGCTCCGCTCCTGACCCTCACCTATGCCTTCGATCGCGTGATGACAATCGACTGAAGATGTCTGTTTCGCGATCGCGGGCGTACAGTAGTTCTTTTACGATTAAGGCTGCGAAACTATGGAACAGCCTACCGCGAGAAGTTCGTCACTCTGATTCGCTACCAATTTTTAAGAATCGCTTATACAAACACTATTTGTCGCTTTAAATGTTTTTTACAGTGTTATGCATTTGTGTACTTATGTTGTATATGTATGTATGTGTGAATGTATGTATGTATGTATGGATGTATTTATGTATGTATGTATGTATGAATTTATGTATTTATGTATGTATTCGCGTGTGTATGTGTGCTTTTATGTATTTACAATTATATTTATATCTATTAACTTTTGCACTATCCCGCACTTTGTTACTAATAATCTCCTTTTACCTGGGGTTGTCTGGAAGAGATTGCTTTAAGCAATAAGACCGCCTTTGCATGTTGTCAGTGTAACTACAATACCTTTTGTTTAATTTTATCTATGTACTGCTGTTTCTTTTATTTTCTTTTACTATGTAAAATTGTTGACTATATGCAATAAAGTTATAATAAATAAAAATAAAATAAAATTTTTGACAAAAAGTGGCGTATTATTGCATATATCTACCAATAATATGAGGTTGTCGCGTTCTTTCTTTTGCTAAGGACTAAAATTTTTGTGTTGTACTCTACGTTTTATTCTATATCAATTTTTTTTTGCTTTTTAATTTACATTTTCACTACATAGTATAAAACAAAGTTGCTTCCCGCTGTCTGTCTGTCATATGCTTAGATCTTCAAAACTACGCAACGGATTTTGATGGGGTTTCTTTAGTAAATAGAGTGATTCTAGAGGAAGGTTATATGTATAATACAAGCATAATATAGTAGAGGAACACTGATAGTTTTTGCAACCGTGCGAAGCCGGGGCGGGTCGCTTAGTTTCAGAGATGCTAATCCCTTTGAATTGATTTTGAACAAGTAAATAGTCATTGTATCAGTATAACCATAGCATAACTTACAATTACGTCAACGTATGACAATAAAGTGACACGGTAATGTTTTTTTTATTCTGCATTGTTTTAAAAAAGTAATTTACCTGACAGAAATGTTATTATAAAGACAGTAAATTATTATTGTCTTTTAAACTCGGGAACTATTTAGCTTTATACTGATAAAATAATTTTGATTTTTCATAATCGGTTCAGTAGTTTCAGTGATTAGCTTCTACAAACCTACATACTCACAAACTTTACCTGTTTGTAACGTTTCTTTGAGATATAAAATAAAATGTAGAGTACAAAATGTAAAGTCTTTAATAAAATCTTCAGCATGTTTATATTAAGGCCTCATTTACGGAGACGCGGGGCGTTGCGCGTAGCGTGTGGCGTAGCGTCGCGCGTTTGTCAAAATGTATGAAAATGAACTCGTGTAAAATCGCTTCTCCGTAAACGCACTCATCCAACGCCCTACATTTGAATTTAGTGCGTTTCGCCACGCCACACGCTACGCACGACGCCCCGCGTCTCCGTAAATGAGGCCTAAAGGTCTTAGTACTTGTAGCATCGATCTCGCATTCCACTATGAGCAGGAAACTTAAAACTTAGTATATACAACCGATTTAATGTCGCACGTCCTTGTATTTGCCTCTCACTCGTGTAACGTAACAGCAACTGTTTATAAATAGAGCACGATACTGATCAGTAATTCAGTATTGCTACGTTCGTCATTTTAATTATTTTTTAATAAAATATAATGAAATATTTTTTAATTTGGTATCTGCAATCTAGAACTCGATTTGAGTCCAAAACTCTACTTCGACCTTATTTACATACTAGCTTCTGCGCGCGACTTCGTCGGCGTGGACTCCGCTCCTATTGGTCTTAGCGTGATGATACATAGCTTATAGCCTTCCTCGATAAATGGGCTATCTAACACTGAAATAATTTTTCAAATCGGCCCAGTAGTTCCAGAGATTACCGCGTTCAAACAAACAAACAAACAAACAAACTCTTCAGCTTTATATATTAAAAAGTATAGATTATGTCCAAAAGTTCGAAAAGTAGAAAAAAAGTGTATTTCGCCATGTTAAACGATTGTGGAAAGCTAGAGCTATTTCAGTTTTCACAGATCCATACCAAAACTGCTTCAACAGTTTAAAACAGTTCAAATTAAAGCTGTGTTCTAAATAAATTAACAGGGAACTACGAAAGCTTACTTACTCTACAAAGGTCTGATATTAACTGGCCCCCATTTTTGTTATTTCAACTTCAGGCCTCTGTCTACTTTGTAACTTTCAAAAAATTGTTGTTTTTTTTCATTTTTCGAAAATTAATACATTCAGAAAGAACTAAACATTTTCAATGTTTTTTTTCCCTGCGTTGAACTCTACCTGAGCGCCCTCGCTCACTCCAACCGCTACGTATACCAGAGCAGTTATAGATACATAAACAGCGACATGTTTTGAGAATTCACGTCTTCATATGCAGGGCCGTCTTAAGCATATTCCGCGCCGGGGTGCAAATAATCAGCTCGCGCCCCTGCTATTGTAAAAAAAACGCAAAATAATTTTAACCTTTTATTTATAATTTTTTTTAAACTCTGTAATTTCCAAAAAAATGCACAAACAAAAATCAACATATTAATATATAATCGTATTAAAATTACGGGTCGTTCCATGTCAAATCGACCAATAGTTGGAATCGACCCCTTCCGATTTGGATGAAAGTTAGTCACAATTTTTTTTTTCTAAGTTATGCAATGTTCAAAATTTCACCATACTCAGGTTTTTCAAATTTATTTTTGTAATATCTCGAAAACAATTACAGTTACAGACATGGGCTAAGGTTCATTTTAAAGGGGATACTTAGGACTTTATAAAAATATTTTTTAGGTAAAATTTTTGTAAAATCAAAGAGTAGGAAAGTTTTGAAATTTAAAAAATCGTAAAAATTAAAGCCCACTATGAAATTTTTGCATAATTTTTTTTTTTACAGAGTAACTTACTCATCTTAAAATATCCCAAAATTTTCAGGAGGGTGTTTTTTTTCGAAGATATAAATTCATGAATTTTGGAAAATATTTTTTTTTTAACTTCGAATGATATTAAGTTAAATAATTATTTAATTGTGATATTCTCTTTTTTAAATTTCAAAATTTTCCCACTTTGATTTTTCAAAAAAATTACCTAAAAATGTTTTTATATAGTCCTAAATATCCCCTTTAATATGAACTTTGGCTTTGGAAACTTCTTGATAAATTCATTTTTCAAAAAGAAGCCACAAGGCGGTGGACATGGTAAAGGCCTGATACTGTGACGAGGAACGAGATAGATTTCGTCATAGCGGATAAAAGGCATATATTCAGAAATTTCTCATGGGTTAATAGGTTTAACACCGGCAACGACCACCTGCTGTTGAGGGACACTCTGAATATACCTCCGAAAAGAGCGGCCCCACTTGATGAAATCTACTCTCCGACCTGCGCTGCCCAAAATATTATGTGGCTCCGAGCAGTTCCAACTGGAACTTCAAAACCGATTCGATTCGCTGGAAACCACTAGCGAAGTGGACGTGGTTCTTGCAAAGCTCAAAACAGCAGATGGCAGAACCGTTTGCTCTGCAACTACAGAGAGGCGATAACTCTGTGGTAAGAATAAGATAGTATAAGATATTATAAGATATTTACAATACAAATTATATAAATATAAATGTCAATGTCATCGTTTGGGACACAAGTGTTTGTTTTGCTTATTGGTTTTTATTTTGTGTTTTGTTAATAAAAAGTTTAATATTGTTTTAATGGTGTGTTCGGCGAATCTTAGTATAATGGACTAGAATAATACCTATACGTAAATAAATAAATTATTAAAGAAGATTTGTTAGAGAAGATTTATTATTATTGAAGATTTGTGTTTCTTAAGATATTAACATTTAAAGAGTTGTGATACAGAGAAATAAACAAACTATGTTTTATAAGAAACGTGAGCAGTGTGAATAATAATGTTCTTACTGAATTTAACATAAAATATTAATGATAACTTGGAACAAAGAAAGTCAGTTTGTTAATTGTGGGTGATCTGATATTTCTTTATACCGACCGGTTATCGATCTATTCACATTCGGTTTGAGCTAATACGATACATAAAATTCACTCACTACGTCAAGTCAAAGCTTGGTCTAGTGGTCTAAGGTGGTATTTGAGCAAGTAACATTGGGCGACACGGGTTCGAGCCGCGTCTGCTGCCGTCATATTTATTTACATTAAAATTTTTGTAAATAAGATTTCTTCGCTAAAATGTTGAGCGCCTCCTCTAGTAACGTGTGTGCGGGATGCAAGACTACGTTGCCTAAAAAACAATTTCTAACTTGTGCAAACTGCAAAGCTAGATACGACATCGAGTGTGGCAATGTACCTCTTAGACAGTTTCAACAAATGGAAATGCATCAAAAAAACAACTGGATGTGCCCGGAATGCTTAAGTAAGCAACCAAAACAGGGCAACATACATACACCAGTAAGATCTGTTACAACCTTGGACGACTGTAACAAGTCTTCCACAGACACCGATGAAGTATCCTATGTTACGATACGTAAAAAACTAAGTCAATCGCCACAATGCCCACCTACTCAATATAAAGTCGATGGTATACTCGGAGATTTGACGGAATGTAAACTTCGTAACATTATACAGCAGGAGTTGACTTCGACAATCCAGAACTTAGTCACCGCACAATTGAACACCATTAATGATCAAGTAAAAGGATTTCATGAGTCATTAAACTTTATTAATGCGCAGTATGAACAAATGAAAACAAAACTTGAGGAAAAATCTAACACGGTTGACCTACTAAAACGCGAAAATGATGCTCTAAAATCCACTGTAAAAGACTTGACGTCTAGATTGAATATTGTTGAGGTGCACATGAGGGAGAGCAATATTGAAATAAATGGTATTCCTGAGAATCGAAATGAGAATTTGGTGAATGTTGTTGTTCAATTGAGCAAAATTATTGAAAATCCTCTATCTGAAGAAGACATACAACATGTTACTAGAGTTGCACAATTTAACAGAACTACCGAAAAACCGCGAAGTGTCATCGTCAAGTTGCGAAGTGCTAGACATCGTGACGCAGTTCTCGCATCGGTTGCTCAATACAACAAAAAAAATCCCAAAGAAAAGTTAAATTCACGTCACCTCGGAATCGGAGGAACTTCTAAACCAGTGTATGTTTCGGAACATTTGTCACCAGCTAATAAAGCTCTTCACGCAGCCACACGTATAAAGGCGAAAGAGATGAATTACCGTTTCACTTGGATCAGAAATGGGAGAATTTTTGTACGTAAGGATGAATTTAGTCAGGCTAAGCAGGTCAAGAACATGGATTGTTTAAATGCTATCAACTAGAGTCGTAAGGTCCTCCAATGTTACAGTTGTTGGGTTGATACAATGTTCGATATATATTATCAAAATGTGAGGGGATTGAGAACAAAAACGAACAACGTTATGGAGAATATTTTAAATACCGATTATAAAGTTGTAGCTTTCACTGAAACTTGGTTAAATTCATCAGTTTCTAGTAATGAACTGTTCGATTCGCGTTATATAGTATACAGGAAGGATCGTTTTTGTTCTCCCTCTAACTCTCACTCCAAAAAAGACGGAGGAGGCATATTGATTGCTGTATCTAAAGATATCTCTTCGTGTCGAATGTCACACTGGGAGACTGAAGGTGAAAATATGTGGGTAGTATTGGACGTTGTCTGTGATAAGTTTGTAAAAAGAATTGGTGTCTGTCTTGTTTATCTGCCACCGCCAGTAAAGGTTGAAACCGCGAAAGATTTGTTTGAGGGTATAGATATTGTTATAAATCAAATTGATGATGTAATAATAATAGGTGATTTCAATATGAGTTTTATTGAATGGAGTGCTAGTGACAATTTTTCATGTATGACTCCATCTAATTACAATAACGTGCTCGGTTACTCATTAATTGATTTTCTGTCTACCAATGATTTGCATCAATACAATAATATTAAGAACTGTGATGACAGACTTTTGGATTTGGTAATTAGTAATATGGCAAATGTAACGGTGGCTGAACCTCTTGAGTTGTTGAGTAAACTAGATTTGTATCACCCTAATCTGTTAATAAGTTTCTCGTGTTCTCGCATATCATACCTCCGTCCCAAGGTCTGTACGCAATTCAATTTTTATAGGGCTGATTACGCGGGGATTGATGCAGAATTAAAAAATATAGATTGGTATCACAGATTTTCCAATTGTGAGGATGTTAATGCCATGGTCACGATTTTTTATAATGTACTGTATGATATAATAGAGCGATTCGTACCCAAACGGAAAAATCGAAACTCCAAATACCCCGATTGGTTCAAACACAGCCTTATTAAATTGCTAAAGGAGAAGGAGAGGCTTCGTATCAGGTATCGTAAATATAATAACCCTCGGGATAAACTTGAGTATGAATTGCTCCGTAGTCGTTGTCGTGATTTGTTTAATAATTGTTATAATAGCCACAAGAAAAATGTCGAACATAATATTTCTAGGAACCCATCGTCATTTTGGAATTATTTTAAAAGTAAGCGCAAAACGAAATTTCTGCCAACATCAATGTCGCTGGATGGCGAAAGCACGGGTTGTGGTAGGGAAGTAGCAAATTTTTTTGCCACTCACTTTTCCTCCACCTACCGAAACAAAACTATGCTTACGAATATAAACAATCCAAATAATTTGCATAATACTACACTCGCACATAATTCACACAGTACGACGACTTTTAATAAAATAGTATTCTATGAGGTGGAGGTTATTAAGAAAATTAAATCATTAGATCCAAAAAAGGGACCGGGTCCAGACGGAATTCCTTCTATATTTGTTAAAAGGTGCGTAAATGTTCTTGCATTTCCCTTGACTGTTATCTTTAACAATTCATTGAAAAATGGAATTTTTCCTGAGGAATGGAAAAAAGCTCGAATTGTACCAGTTTACAAAAAAGGTAATCGAGCGGACGTTAAGAACTACCGTCCAATTTCTATCCTCTCATGCTTTTCCAAGCTGTTTGAGAGCCTTATGTATCCCTCACTCAGTAAACATTTCAGCAACATCATCACACACTCGCAACACGGGTTTAGGCATGGCTTATCAACGCAAACTAATTTAGCGGTTTTCACTTCAGACTTGGCACTGGCGATGGATGGGGGGGACCAGGTAGACGCTATATATACTGATTTTAGCTGCGCTTTCGACAAAGTAAACCATCAAATACTTATTAATAAACTACATCAGTATGGCCTTGGGAATACACTTATTGGATGGTTTCACTCATATTTAACACATAGACCTCTTAAAGTTGCCGTTAATGGCTTTGAGTCCGATACGTACTTTGCTGAGAGTGGGGTTCCACAGGGCTCTCATTTAGGCCCCCTTCTGTTTCTTATTTTTATAAATGACATTACCCAGTTTGTTAAATATTGTAGATGTTCATTATTTGCAGACGATTTGAAAATATACAAAATAGTAAAAACCAATTCAGACATAGATTCGGTGCAAAGCGATCTCAATAATATAATAGAATGGTGTCATCATAATAAAATGACTCTTAACGTAGGCAAATGTTTCCATATAAAATTTACCCGGAAGAAAAAACCGCTTGTCTCTAGTTACTCTATTGGAAATGTTCTATTGCAAGAGAAGTCACAAATTAAAGACTTAGGAGTCACTATAGACAGCCGTTTAACTTTTGTGGCACATGTTGATAACATAGTCGTTAAAGCTGCACAAAATCTTGGTTTTATCAAGCGGCACACACAGGGTTTTTCAAGGCGATCAAAAACTATATTATATAATTCTCTAGTACGCAGCTGTCTTGAGTATGCCAGTGTTATCTGGAATCCTCACTATAGCATACACTCTCAGCGTATTGAGAGCATTCAGCGTGCTTTCACGAGGCATCTTGCCTTTTACGAAAACAATTTTTCGCACAGACAAGTGTACGGAGATCGTTTGGCAAGGTTCCACATGATTCCTCTTCGGAGTAGGCGTGAGGTTTCAGACCTAACTTTCCTGCACAACGTATTAAATAATAGGGTTACCAATTCTGAATTAACAGAGAGGATACTCATATCGGTTCCCTCTAGGACACACAGAAGTATCCACGCGCACAACATTTTTCATATTCCATGCGTAAAGTCTCACATTGGGAAACAAGCTCCCCTAGTGCGTTTGTGTAACAAATATAATAGTGTTAGTAAATCGATTCCTGGCATTGACATTTTTCACGACTCTCTTTCTGTCTTTAGATGTAAGTTGCTTAATTATTATAAAATGCATGATTAATTTACAAACTAATCTTATTTAATTTATTCTAAGTACAATGATTTTAATTTTTTTTTCTCTATTTTTGGAATTCTGTATAATTTGTATCTAATTTTTAATTTTAATTTATTTTGATTAAATTATCCATTTTTTAATTATTATTTTGATTATTTTGTGAATTCTTAATTATTTTATTAAATTATCCAATTGTTTGATTTTTTTAATGTTTTGATGATTTGTTATTTATTTTAACTTTTATTATTATCTACAGTTCAAATATTTTGATTGTTTATGATCTTTTGTATTTTTGATCACTGTGTCCCGGAGTGTTATGTACACTCGTAAGTGACATACATATCAGGTTCTTTATTATATGATGTTTAACATTTAATTTTGTATATGTATGTTGTAAGTGTACTTTACAATAAATAAATAAATAAATAAATAAAAGAATTACAGACCAATCTCGCTTCAGGGCCACGTCTATAAGCTGTTTTCGAGGGTCGTTACGAATCGTTATCAAAAAAGCTACAGCATCGTAGATCACATCCATACTGTTCGGCAAATTATACAAAAAACCGAAGAATGTAATAATCAGCCGCTGTGTATGGCATTTGTGGACTACGAGAAAGCCTTCGACTCTGGACAGAGTCGACAGACCTGGGCTGTCCTGGACTTTCTGGAAAGATGTCATATCGACTGGCAATATATCGAGGTACTGAGATGTATGCACGACGCGGCGACGATGACCGTTTATATCCAAGACCAGAGAACAAGACCCATTTTCCTCCAACGTGGTGCAAGACAAAGAGATGTAACATCACCGAAACTGTTTACCACTGCGCTGGAGGATGTCTTTAAAACGTTGGATTGGGGGGAACGAGGCATCAACGTCAACGGCGAATACATCTCTCGCCTTCGTTTCGCCAACGATATCGTCATCTTCGCAGACGTTGGATGAGCTGGGCCAAATGTTGGCCGGCCTAAACGAGTCCTCCTGACGAGTCAGTCCTGGTATGAATTTGTACAAAATGAAAGTTATGCTTAACAAATAAGTCATACCGAGACCGGTATCAGTCGACGGTATCTTTCTTGAAGTGGTTCAGGATTATGTCTACCAAGGCCACACCATTCAACTGGGCCGAAACAACTTCGAGAAGGAAGCTGATAGGAGGATTCAGTTGGGCTGGGCGGCGTTTGTTAGGCTTCGTCGAGTCTTCACTTCGAAGATTCCGCAATGCTTGAAGACGAAAGTTTACGAGCAATGCGTCCTACCTGTGATAAGATTTGGAGCCGAGACGTGGACACTGACGATGAGACTGGCTGGTCCACAAGTTTAAAGTCGTTCAACGTGCAATGGAAAGGGTTATGCTTGGGGTCTCCCTCAAAGATACGGTCAGAAATGAAACTATCCGTGAGAGAAAGAAAGTAACCGACATAGCCCACAGAATTAGCAAGTTGAAGTGGCAGTGCGCTGGTCACCTGTGTCGCAGGACCGATGGCCGCTGGAGCAGACGTATCCTGGTGTGGAGACCGCTGGTTGGCAAACGCAGTGTGGGGCGCCCTCCGACCCTCTGGGCCGACGATCTACGTAAGATTGCCGGTGGTGGCTGGACTAGGATTGCGGAAAATCTGGATGTTTGGTGGTTTGTGAACTTGGGGAGGCTTATGTCCAGCAGTGGACTGCGATAGGCTGAAGTGAAGTAATTTAATAGGTAAGTACCATACCAACTTAAGCAATATAATTTTAATCTTTCATTTATTAATTTTAAGAAAGTTCTGTAATTTACCAAAAAATGCACAAACAAAAATTAACATCCTTGATAAATTAATGTTATATATTTTTATTAATTAATTATTATTTAATAGGAACCTATATTTTTATTATGTACGTGCATTTGACGTAACAAAGTGTACGAGACGGTGCATTGACGTTGACATTTAATGAGGTTAATAAAATTTCCAATTTCTATCATTCGGCGCCCCCTAGGACACCGCGCCCGGGTGCGGTGCACCCCTTGAACCCCCGGGTAAAGACGGCCCTGTTCATATGAGGCCCTACAGTTACTCAGATAGAGTTTTCAAGTTTAATAAATTAATATATTGATAATATAATTATTGCAAATTAAAAAAAATTCATATTGTAGGTACTAAGAACAATTCCCAATTCCCAATTTTTCGAAATATGGTGATGTAATTTTGATAATCAATTGATTTGCTTGCTGTGAAATAATATATTTGAATTTTGATGTAAAAATTATTTAATTTATGGACATTTATATTGCTGGGTGATAACTTTTTTGATATGCCATTAAAAATATCCCTTTAAAAAATGTCTTATACGGCAAGAGACTTCAACGAGGATAAAGCGAGGTAAGGGCATGCATACAAAAGGTACTAACTATGTGCATTAAAATTTCTGGACTGCCATCGATTTCTCTGAGATTTCTCCATCATATCCTGATGATTTACTGAACATGAAACCACCCGTAGTGTCTTCAATTGACAAATATATCTATTAAAAATACCTAATTGACGTAGATATCGGCGAATATTTGTCTTTATCTGTATACAATGTATTAATGTATATAAAAATCAATTGCTGTTCGTTAGTCTCGCTAAAACTCGAGAATGGCTTGACCGATTTAGCTAATTTGATCTTGAAATGTTTGTGGAAGTTCAGGGAAGGTTTAAACGGTGAGAAACATAAATAATATGTAACGGAAAATACTATAAACGACGATTGAATTTTGCAATACAAGATGTTCCTAGCGGGGAAATTTAATGTCTTGTCAAAAACGTTGTCAATTGGTTTTTGGTTGTCAAATATATATAGGTATTAGGTGCGTTCAGAAAGTGTTTTGTGTATATTTTTTACAAATATACGTAGGTGATACGAAGTTCACCGGGCTATCTAGTATTTTATAAAGGCAAATATGGAACCCACTCTTTAAATGTTACAAGGTGTGAGTAGCCATTCTTTATGTAGTGATTATTACTATCTAAAAAGGTAAAACAAGAATTCAAATATTTTCAAAAGACAGTAAAATCAATTTTAAACCAGCAGTATACAAATGTACAAGTGATAAACCAAAAATTTACAGTTTATAAAACACTAACAAATAATGTAATTTTATAGGTGTAGTAATCGTTACCTTTTTTATTGATTAACTGATTGTTACACTACGTCACTACTTGATCGTCCATGACGGATCATATTCTAAAATGAATACAAATAAACATTAATATGCTTAATAATGATCTAGCAAATACGAAACAAGATATTGTCGTCTCAATTAATGTTAAACCAATAAAAACCACTGTAGATTTGGTTCAATAAACATATAAATCGGTCAAATAGAAATAAGAAAAACAATGACGTATAAAATTATTCGTCGTGTTTGTCTATTTATATCTTTAGTGTCGAAAACCGTTCGTATATTCATCCTCATTCTAACTGTTATGTACTAAAACTAATCTGAATAACTTCTCTAAGCTTTCTTCTACCGTGTAAAAATATTGCATCCTTATCTTAAATACATATATGGCACGGTACATATACCAAAATAACATTTTTTTATAATTTTTGTCTGTTTGTTCCGACTAAACTCTGAAACGGCTGGACCGATTATGACGGGACTTCACTGGTAGATAGCTGATGTAATAAGGAGTAACTTAGGTTACTTTTATTTTAGTTTTTTTTTTATAACTGCGAAATGAACAATAACTATTTTGTTAAATTCCACGCGGACGAAGTCGCGGGCACAACTAGTTGATTAATATTACGTACATGACAAAGGTGAAATTAAGTTTCGTATGTTATAAACATTTTAAATCATATCAAAATTTTTCGATCCAGCGGGATTTGAACCGTATTTGAACGTGATTTTCGTATGTTATTCAAAATTTTTTATAGCAATTAACTACACCATGTATTTGAAACACGCGCTTATGGCGTATGGTATCCGAGAAGCTAAATCTTCCCTCATCTGTTAATTATTAGATGAAACAATTTTTTATAGGCTGATTTCAATATTGTGAATTTATAAAAACAACCTCTGCCACCATGTAACCTCAGTCAGCAGTAACCTGGCTGCAGGTAAGTAAAGCAATCATAGAGATGGGTGCCTACTACAGTTAGGTATATAATGTAAAATATTGACGGTTTTAGCTTACTACATGTAATTAACATGAGAGGGAAAAGATAATTTTTTTTAAAGTTAGTATTATTATTTGCAGCAGTCTTATGGTGGCAGAGGTTGTTTTTATAAATTCACAAGATTGAAATCAGCCTATAAAAAATTGTTTCATCTAATTAACAGATGAGGGAAAATTTTGTTATATTCCGGATCTTAGACCATTATATGTAATGTATACTTATTTGTTTATTATTATAGAAGTTATAGTCTTTAACAACAGAACCTTAATAATGTTCAAACTTTTAATTTAAATTAGTTATGATCGAATTTCGACCACGGCGACCACTAGTTTTATTAAATGTACATTTACCTACATCTCCTGTATTGTGACTGATGATCTCAATTCTCAACGAATAAAATTACATACCAAACAAAATGTCTTTCTATTTTATTTATACCACACACCTAGTTCATATCTACCACAACCGCAAAAATAACTTTCTTGTTTTTGTGTCGTATTTGCATGGCTATAGAATTTACCTACTGCCTGCGTAAATTTTCTCAAGAATTATATGTATATTCTTTTTGTTATTCTAATTCTCTTAGTAAATAAATAATTATATAATCGACAAAATATCCGCGCTGTGAGTAGCTAGCGATAAGTAAGTGTAAGGAATGTGATACATATAATTCATCTTTCAAAGTAGGTAAACATTGCAATTACTATACGCAGAAGATTAACTCTTCTTCATGACAACAATACACCTGTAGTTCGAAGTCCACTAATTCAGTATATCACGAAGCGAGAGTGGAAGTGTGTCAATGGATGTTAACGGCGCCGACCGCGGCGCGGCGTGATCCGTGATCCGGGTCGCTGCGAGTTCGCTGACCACAACGGTGGCAATCTCATGTTCGCTTAAGTATATTTAATTATTCAAGTTTTAAACATACATGTTGTAAGACTACTCTCTAGCTTGTGGTTTTTTTAAAGTTCAGGGTGACATTTTAGTACTAACGAAACGGTTGTGCTTGAAGAACTAAGCAGAAACACAGGGAAAAGATTATTGTAAATAATTATTCAGATAAGAGTTAATACTTAACAAGTAGAAAATTTAAGCAAAACATTCATAATTAGAAAGATTTTTGTGGAGGCAAGTAGTATAAAAGAATAAAATATATACGATCCGTAAACATAAACTCGTCCTAATTTAACGATTGTAAAATAATAATAAGTATATTTTTGCAACGTTCTTTGAATATGTCAACTCACTGCTATTGAATAAAAATGTCATATTAACGTCATGAGTTTTAGTGATGATGCTAAGATGCTAATTATGCAAATTACATTTGTATATTGCGTAACTAAATTCGACAGTCGGTTGCAACAAAACGATCGAATCTTAAAAGTTCATGGACTGTAGTCCATGTCAGATTTACCAAAATTACAAAGTAGATACGTATATCAAATAAAAATTAATATTATTGTATCATATATAATATATATGAATACGAATTGAATAAGGTCAAGATGTTTGCCTCCCTTTTTAGAAAAAAAAACACAATTACTCCATAAATTATATATATAGGTATCATTTTATAGATAATTGCTTGCTCTACCGGCATCCACAACTTAAAAAAATATTATTGCTTTTGTTTTTGTTAATTAATTAATTATTACAATTATTTTGTGCGAATTATTCGCACGGATATTGCTAGTATTAGGTATACTAAAGCATTTAGTTTAATTACCTACCTTGAAATTTATACAATTTGTGTATTTAGGATAGATAGTAAAGTTTTACTCTTAAAATTTTATTTGTATCTCATATTAATTAGTAACAAAATTAATGATGTTTTTAATTAATGCTTCTGTATGTATACCTATATGTATATTATGTACAAATGAATGCAGCTTATGTCGCAAAATTGGTACCTACTAAAGACGCAATAACGATGCAATTACATCTATCATTCAGGGCTGAAATATAAACATCTGACCAGAACTCTACGTATACTGGATTAAGTAAACAAGGATAATATAAACGAAATAAAATTGAGTGGTTAGTAATTAAGGCTATCGAAAATCTAAATTTTGCAAGAATTCATTTCATAAGTAAAATAAGTAGCAAAAAAATACTTTTGTCGTTTAGGTTTTACCTAAATATTATATCTTTAGAATCTCTTGGAATAAACAAAAGTGAAGGTGTTCGCATAGTTGTAGCCGTAGTACTCAATAGAAACTGGCGAAAAGGCTAAGGCTTGCCCGACTTTACATTTTGTTGCCGCCGCTGAGAGCAAAAACGTGGAGAGATGTAGGTCGCAGCGGCAAGTGCAATTTACACATGCCTTCACTAAATTGAGTACAAGCAACAAATAACACTGCCATAAGTATCCTACTTTATTGTTATCACTACTGTATCGGTTAAAATTAAAATAAGCAGAATCAAGCTTATTACCCAACTGCAGCGAAGTCCAGAAGGACTTTCGTATTTGAATTATACATGTATATTGAAGGTATTAGTCGGTTTAAATTATTTACGTATTATTGGATTACTTTGGTAGCATCAGTGTTGTTCTACAGTACCTATCTTCAAAATTACAACATTGAAAAACAGGTACCTACATTTCATCCTGGTCGGGATATAGAAATCCCTCGTGTGACAAAAATGTAGAGTTTCAAAAGACAATTACAAAAAGTAGTGTACAAGTGTGTAGTTTTATTTTTTTAAATAATTTGAATCGTAAGTACCTACTAATTAACTGAAATTATTTCTTAACTCGATTATTACAGTTCGTTACAAAAAAAACCTAATTTTTACTCATAGATAAAAATCATTTATATCTATAATATCTACTCGTATCCCTAACTTACATACAAAAATTAAGAAAAAAACAGGGAGCTGGTGGTACGTCTGGAAGAAAAATTTAAGTACATATATGCAGAAGTGAGTACCTAACAGAAAAAATATTTAAGCCATAATATTTAAAGTGAATAATTATTTACTAATTATAAATTTATAATACTAAATACAATTTAACATGTCATCTATATATATAAAAGAGATATCCACCCATTGACTCATCACGATATCTCTGAAACCATAAGGCGTAGAGACTTGAATTTTGGTAGGAATATTCTTTTTGCCGAGTAGAGGTCAGCTAAGAACGGATTTTACGAAATTCCACCCACAAGAGGGGGTTGCGGGGTTTAATAACATATATGGCAAAACAACGTTTGCGGTGTCAGCTAGTTTGTAAATAAGAGATTGCTCTTGGGAGTTGAGTTGCTCTTGATCGAGATTTACTATTTAATTAGTCGGTTACCTGTACCTTGAATTTTATCTAAATCTATTAACTATCGCTTAATTTGTTCAAAAACCAAAATAAATAAATAAAATTTTAACTACAAACTAATTCACATATTGAGTTTGAGATATGGTTATACATGGGTGATATAATTATGTTTATATGGTGATTTAAACGTTCAATTTACTGTTCTCTTTGACCTCTAATTTGACCTTGCACGCACCTCAATTTTCAATCAGACCTGTGAGACAAGGAATTGACTCTAAATACTTTTTGATATTCTCTTTGTTCGGCGTGTTTGTATTTAAATGCCAGTTGCTTGCTAGCCTACAAACGTGTCATGTTTCTGTAGCTACGAAATAGCGGACAGCGTTTTGTGTTATGGTATTACAATTTCGAGATTATTTGCGGTAAGTATTACGAACTTTGTTTCGAAAGCATTTGAAACGAAGTTCAACTATAGAAATAAATTTCAAAGAGTCAACGTGACAAACGAATAACGATTTACAGAAATTGTACAAATCGTAAAAATACAGAAGCGAAGTCGACCGACTTTTGAAATGGCCTCAGAAGAATTCCTAGTTTAAGCTAATGCATTGTCACTTATGAAGAAATTCAATGACGAACCTTTAATCTTACACTTATCAATAATTATAATTATGTTCAAATATACGGTCAACGTATTCTGTATTGATGGAGAGTCGACCAAATAAGTCTTTACTTGGTTGGCGTAATATAACTAACCAATTTTCACCATTTGTAACGCTTTACTGCAGAGTTGCAGACCTAATGTAGTTTAAAACGAAACACCGATAAGTTTTTTTGTTTCGACATATAATTGCATATTTATGGTAAATTTTATCGGACATTATAAATCATCATCATTCATCATCATCATTTCAGCCTATCGCAGTCCACTGCTGGACATAGGCCTCCACAAGTTCGCGCCAATAATGGCGTGAACTCATGTGTTTTACCCATAGTCACCACGCTGGGCAGGCGGGTTGGTGACCGCAGGGCTGGCTTTGTCGCACCAAAGACGCTGCTGCCCGTCTTCGGCCTGTGTATTTCAAAGCCAGCATGGATGGTTATCCCGCCATCGGTCGGCTTTTTAAGTTCCAAGGTGGTAGTGAAACTATGTTATCCCTTAGTCGCCTCTTACGACACCCACGGGAAGAGAGGGGGAGGCTAAATTCTTTGCCGTAGCCACACAGCAATTATAAATAACTGATGATAAATTAATATGTGAGTATGCAATACGAACAGAAAAACATGTCTTAATATATAGACCGTACTGTTTCATAAAACCCAGGCAATGATCATCATTCTAAGTGCATCAATAATAGTAAATGAAAAAATATTGACATGATCATAAAAACAATATCTCTCAGTTCTTAGTCTAATATTCTCTTAAACGTAATGTTGTTCTGCAATGTCTTACGAATTACATAAATGGTATTATGTGCAAAAATGGTTTTATTACATTTTACACTATTTAAAGTCTCGTGGTACGTAATGAGCCACAGAAATATCGTATTTGTAACAGTCATAATGAATTACGTTGCTCATATTACATAAACTTAAGCTGAGGATTTCAAGCGTGAAGACTGAAGTCAAAATTCTCAGGTAAATCTTACAGTCAATCGGGGTAACTTTGACACATCATTTCTATATTTTTTTAGCTAACTTTGTGAATGTTGAATATGAGACAAAAGAGTTAATTTAATAGGTGCTCTCGAGTTGGTTTTCATACTCTCAAGTTATTTAATGTCTATAAAAATCATGATATGTATCAAAAAAAGGCAATTTTGTTGTGTGTCAAAGTTACCCCCCCTTAATGGGTAACTTTGACACAGGTGAGATTTGTCGCAGGAATCATAACTTTTAAATACACTCGAGAGCATAGAAATTGTAGATACACCTCTACATTATCATTTTGACCGCAAATATTTAAAATTATCTGTGTATCCAAAATTAAACATATTAAAAGTTTTAATATGTTTTAACATACTTTGATAGTTGCAAAATTTTCGAGTTATCTTATCTCTCTATCTAAAAGTTTTCAACTGAAAAAAATACAAAAATTGCGCGCGGAACATTTAGCAAGTTTTTGACATCAACTTCGTTTAACAGCTTCTTTTTTTTCAGAGAGTTCATTTACCAAGTTTGTTAAGTAAACAAATTTTATAAATTTAACTTTATGCACTAAATGTGGACCACGTAAAAATCAAAAAATAATTTTGCGATATGACTGTCAAAGTTACCTGGTCAATCAAAGTTACCCCGATTGACTGTACCAGTAAAAATAGGCTGTCTATATTTTAATACTCTATACTAACATAATAAAGATGAAGAGTTTGTTTGTTTGTTTGAACGCGCTAATCTCAGGATCTACTGGACCGATTTGAAAAATTCTTTCAGTGTTAGATAGCCCATTTATCGAGGAAGGCTATAGGCTATATATCATCACGCTAAGATCAATAGTCCGAGCGTAGCACCAATGAAGAATGTTTCAGAATCGGGTTTTTTCCCTTTGAGAGTTTCCGCTGCGTAAACGGTTAAAGTTACGCACAAATCATGTATGACAGAATTTATCCTATTCCACGCGGACGAAGTCGCGCGCAGAAGCTAGTATTACATAAACTTAAGCTGAGGATTTCAAGCGTGAAGACTGAAGTCAAAATTCTCAGGTAAATCTTACCAGTAAAAAAAAAATAGGATGTCTATATTTTAATACATCATTATATTTTGAGTTATTTCTATCTACTTAGTAATTTCTAACTTACATTTTTTTGAGATACCTACTATATTAGAACTTTAGAAGTTAAGATATTTTCAAATTTAATACAATCGACTGACAAGTCATATTGTCAATTAAAGTCTATTAAAGATTAATCTCAATCAATCAAATCAAATCAAGTCTATTAAAGATTAATCAAAAAGTAAAATTTAGATCTCGATCAAATTTAAATAAGACTACATGACAAGTATTAGCTTTCGAATAAAGTAAGAATCATCAAAATGGGTACACCCAGTAAAAAGTACTCAAGTAAATACGCATTATTAGATATAACTCTAAAAGTACTTGTCAGATCTCAATTAAATTTAAATGGGACCACATGTATTTATATTTTATTTTATTTTACAATTAAAACAAAATTGATCGAAATTGGTCCACCCAGTCAAAAGTTATGAGTTACACACATTAAAAAAAAATACAGTCGAATTGAGAACCTCCTCCTTTTTTGGAAGTCGGTTAAAACAAAGTCGCTTTCCGCTGTCTTAAACTTAGATCTATAAAACTACGCAACAGATTTTGATGCGGTTTTGTTTACTAAATACTCTAAATAGAAGTGATTCCAGAGGAAGGTTTATACTTTATATGTACAATACATGCATAATATAGTAGAGGAACACTGATAGTTTTAAATGTTTTTAATGTGATGTCGTAAATAAACACATTTTTTGCGCTTACATTGCAAATATTTATTTTATATTTATTATCAGCATTGCACCCGTGCGGAGCCGGTGCGGGTCGCTAGTTTAATTTATATATATGTAAAAATTAACTTGTCTCTAAACTCATCGTTGTTTTTGTCTCTAAATTCATCCGGTTATTAACCGGTTCGAATCCGTCCTTTATTTTAAATACCAAAGTTGTGTTCTACAAAATCCTGTGATTCGCTTTCTTTTTGAGCCTTAATAGAGTTTAATGCTCTTAAATTTAGTATTAATGTATATAATTATTGAAGTGAAACTTCTTTGGGTGCATGAGGGGTAAAATTTGAGAGAAAGTGTGACGCGGCAACCTCGGGCGCGGTCCGTACTTAGATGGGTGACCGCCTGTGAACACCGCGTGACGTAGCCTTTTTGTTTTTTTATTTATTTATTTATTTTTACAATAAGTTTTTTTTTCAATTAGTTTGCCAAAGAAGTTTCACTTCTGACATGTGTACTTTATAAGTTTATATCATACGCGTGCAAATTTTTTAAATTTATGTAATTTTGATAGTTTTTTATTTCTATTACGATCGAGTGGATGGCGGCCTAACATAGGCCCAATTACCATGACTGGAGTTTTTTTTATTAATTAAAAAAAAAAACGAGTGTGCATTAGGGGCTGTCTCCACGAGCGAGCGTATCGCCGGCGATAGTATCGTCGTGCCACCTACTTCTATACACTCTCTATGGAGCTGTCTCCACGAGCGAGCGTATCGCCGGCGATACGCTCGCTCGTGGAGACAGCCCCTTAGACCACACGACTGAATCAAAACGACGAACGTAACTCTCTTTTTCTATATTCACTAACTTATATCTCCCTAAAAACTTTTTGAAGTAAAACTTCTTTACGCACCAAGCGTGCGTAAACTTAGGGGGTAAGCTGGTGAATGCGTGACGAGAGCGTTACGAAAAGTATGATCGGGCGAGGCGAACGGAAGTTGAGAGGAGATATAAGTTAGTAATGATAAAAAGTTTTATTTCAGTCGTTTAAAGTAGTAAAATGTATAATGTTTTCTTTCGTTACATTGACTTAAATTTTTAATATCTACCCTAACTTCTGACTATTAACTGCAACAAATTTCTCTTTTGAAGGAAGTAAAATATATCTACTTATTTATTTCACGAAATATGTAGACCGATAACTGTAAATTAAATAAATTATTTAAAAGATATTGTGGCACATAAAATATGTAACTCAGACTCAATGGCACATAATTCAAAGAAACTGTATCTCTTTTTTGTAACATACTTATTTATATTGTAATTTACTTTAAAGTTTTTTAAACATATAATTCACATTGCTTTTAACGAAATTTGAAGAAACTAAATATTCGTATTATTTTTATTTTTGTGTTTCCCACACATGAGGAAATTCGAAAATGTTTTTTATTCCGGTGCTATGGATTAGCTAGATGCTAGAGCACCGGACACGGTATGTCGGGGGTGCGGGTTCGAATCCTGCTGGATCGAAAATTTTGATATGATGATAAAAAAACATTTTCAAACTAAATACTTATCACAAAATCATATTCAATATTAAAATAGAACAGTGATTAATAACAAACAAACAACAGTGATAAAGCTATTTTAGTTGAAAAAAAAACTATTTTTTTAAACAGAATATTATTTTTTTATTGAAGATATAGGAATATTAAAATATATATAATTTACAATAGTTTATTAAACATTATACGTACATATTTACAAGTCACAACTTAAGAACTAAATATTTACAGATAGTTTTGATACAAATCATTTCCGCGTGGAATTGTGTCAAGAATGCTTGCAGCATTTCCCCGTTGAATCGCTATGCCGATTCTCTGGGCAAAAAATGCACCAGCACTCTAAGACTGTTTTCGGACTACACAGCCTTTCCTGCAACAAGAGTTCGGGTAGGTTTTCCCGCCACGGTTCCCTAAATGATACCATAAAAAGAGCTCTTCCCACCATCGACGTTCCTGCTCTTATCGAGCCTACTGGAATTAGTCGCGATGATGGCAAGAGACCTGATGGACTGACGTTGGTTCCCTGGGAAAGGGGACAGGCGCTTTTGTGGGACGCAACCTGCGTTGACACACTTGCTCCGTCTCATGTCAGGGAAACAGCCTTAAAAGTGGGTGCCGCGGCGGAAAAAGCTGTAACGACGAAACGGCACAAATATTCGTCACTAATTCCAAATTACATCTTTGTGCCGTTTGCAGTCGAAACACTTGGACCTTGGAGTAGCAGTGCAAAAAAATTCTTAAATGAGATAACTCCTCGCCTTATTGCCTCCACTGGTGACAAGAGGGTATATACCTAATTATATATAATATAATTAAATCTATACTAATATAATAAAGCTGAAGAGTGTTTGATTGTTTGTTTGTTTGAACGCATCTCAGGATCTACTGGTCCGATTTGAAAAATTCTTTCAGTGTTAGATAGCCAATTTATCGAGGAAGGCTATAGGCTATATAACATCACGCTAAAACCAATAGGAGCGTTGCACCAAGGAAGAATGTTTCAAAATCGGGTTTTTTCCTTTTGAGAGCTTCCGCTGCGTAAACGGTTAAAGTTTCGCACAAATCATGTATGACAGAATTGGTCCTATGCCACGGGGACGAAGTCGCGCGCAGAAGCTAGTAATTATATACTAAGAAAAATTTTGGTTTGTTGTGTTCCCGGAGATTTGCTCTTACCAATGTGTCCGACCCGGCTTATGCGCAACCTGCTAATACATACACTCTTTATAAACAATTGTGTTATATATATTTTGCAGCTCGGTTATGGATGGTCACGAAATGGTCAGCGTCGGTGCCGCTCGCACCGGCCGCCGGAATCGACGATGTCAGTAAGCAGTGACATCAGATTCACGCGACGAAAGCTCAGTCGCTCCTTCCGAGGATGCTGTGCAGCTCTAGCGGCCTTGCTCGTCTTGTTACTACTCGCTGCTGTCGCTGTCTACCTCGGCCGTTGGTACCATTATTTATAGACATTATATGAAGTATTCGAACACTATTCAAACAGAATTAAATTCAGTATATTAACAGTTATAGTCTTAAATATGAAATTTAACACACACGAGAAATAATTATAATTTTAAAAGTTACGGAAGTAAAAGTACCTACCTAAGTGCTTATTTATCTCTTTACTGCATATAAATTTTATAATCTAATTCTACAGTAAACGTGTAAATAAACTTAATACTAGTATGAAGAATGTCCTGTTCTTTTAATAAATACTTATTTTATCTTGTAATCCTTTGCTTCATTGGCTCATGTGTCATGTCACGGCACCAAATAAGTAGGAAAAGATACGTTCAATGCACAAGAAACTGAATGTTGCTTTTTATGCTTCATTCAATCTCTAATAATCTATAAAGTATACAAATAAAGTGCTTTACGAAAAAGAAAAGTATATTCAGTTTCTACAAAAATGTAATCAAACACTCGTTCGTCTATTTTCTTTTATAATTTAAACATTTGTCACAAGTTTTTAGTATTTAATTTTTTTATTTTTTAACTATATGTAATTAATAGGTTATCAGATTTATTCTTAGTATACGGTGACATTTTACAGAGTCCCGTCACTGCTAAAAGGCCAACATTCTGTAGCGGCCTTGCATTCGCCTCTCCAAGTTTGTCTCTACGTACTTCAAGAGCATATAACAAAAAGCAATCTGCTTCATATTTTATCGACAAGTTTGAATTGTTCCACATAGTTTACAAATAATATTTCACACAAAATAATGAATGACATATGTTAATTTATTATATTTTACATAGTTTTTATTATAATACTAGCTGACCCGGCGAACTTCGTACCGCTTAACAGTCGATTCTTTAAATTTTTTTTTAAATACTTTTCCTTCCCAGAACCCCTCCACTAACACTTAAACTTATGGTATGGTATTAAAGTTCAAATTGACTTTTAAGTATTATTACGAATCTTTTGTATGGGAATATAGAAGTGTTGTTTTTAGACTTTTTTAGGCAATTTTTTAAAATTTTCTCTACGTAACAACCATCCTCGTGCTTCAAGGAATATTATAAAAAAAGAATTAGCGAAATCGGTTCAGCTCCTCTCGAGATTTGCGCTTAGCAACACATTCAGCGATTCATTTTTATATACTTACATATATAGAGATTAAGGACAATTCAAAATTTACTAAAACAGCCTATCAAAGGAAATAAGTTTAAAGCCCACTGAAATATTTTTTTATTTAAAAACAGTTTATTTAATTAATATTTAATCCCAACGTTTTTGCTTAGCATGCTTTTACTAATTAAAACATTAATTTCAGATATGTACCTATTCGGAGATCCATTAAATCGCCAAACATTTAGAGGATCATTTGTAGCAACATCATGGGGCACAAAAGATCAGATATTACCTGAAGTAAAAGAGAACGTCACAAGAGAAGGAGAACTGCGGCAGGCAATTATTGACTCATTTAGTAAATCTGAATTAAGATCGTGCTTCGTTACAGCCGAGGTCCTTGCAATAGATAAGTTAGTACAATTTTTCAACGAATATAGTAATAAGTAATACTTTAACATTATACATATATTCAGCTGTCTTAATATTTAAACAAGAGTCGACGGTAAAAGCAATTTTAAACGTTTTATATATGACTAGCTTCTGCGCGCGACTTCGTCGGCGTGGACTCCGTTCCTATTGGCCTTAGCGTGATGACGCATAGCCTATAGCCTTCCTCGATAAATGGGCTATCTAACACTGAAAGAATTTTTCAAATCGGCCCAGTAGTTCCAGAGATTACCGCGTTCAAACAAACAAACAAACAAACAAACAAACTCTTCAGCTTTATATATTAGTATAGATTTATATTTATATCAATGTTTTTGCGTATTTTATTGTGCCTGTAACAGAATCAAGAACAACATATTATAAGGTAATCACGGTTCAAACTGTCCATGGTTTTAAATGCATGATAGATACCTAAGCGTTAGCATTCTCGTGAGAAATAATAATAATTAAACATTAAGTACCTGTCTGCATCTATTAAAGAAAACCTTTTTTTCCTATGTTTAAACGGTAAATAAGTTCCTGAATATATATATTTTGTTATTATAAGCCCCGCCGCACATGCCCACACTCGCATTGGTCTCCACGAGCCGCGTGCGAGTGGCAGTTTTTGTAACCTATGGCACAGTAGCGAACTCCGCATTTGCTCGCACGTGTTGACGCAGGCACGTACATGAGCGTGTACGCGCGTGCCGGCTAGGTGATCGAGACACTAATTTCGAGTGGCAGTGTCGCGAGTGTTTTGCAAGATGGAGGAATTAATAGGGTACTTTCCGTAGTGAAAAATAAATTATAAATTTTGATAAAAATTAAAATTTATATAGAAATACACCTAAATATTCTGATTTAGAATCATAAAAGCACATTATTGATTTATTATATTGAAATTAAAAGTCGTATATTTTAATCTGTATATCACGTGACCTAAAACACGAGCCGCCATGGTGTGACGTCATACGGGCAATAACAAAGTTCTGTCAGTGCTGTCAACAGCTAGTGTACATACTAATATCTATCAATTTTAACTTCAAGGAGTAATAGTTGTGTTCTTTCGTATAATAGCTCTTCATATCTTGTTCCAACTGAAATAATATGCATTCATTACTAATTTGTTGATGGCTGTCATAGTAATTGTAGGTTATGTTACTCTCTTACGTCATACACTTTTGTTATTGCCCATATATTACGTCACCAAAATGGCTGTAGCGTTTTTGCGGTAATAAAAAAGGTTTAAAATTTAATTTAATTTTATGGCATGAAAACGTGTTTATTTTGCCGAAATATATTTTTTTTGTGGCTTTTTATTAGAAAATCAACATTTTGAAGTACTTTTTCAAACATAGTGGAATACCCTATTGAAGCTGTGCGAAGCGAAAAATGCTTATATGACACAAAACACCCCGATTACATGAATATTCGACCCCACCCCGATTATATGAATATAAGCTCTTCCAATTTTTTTTCCGGACGCTTTCCTTATTAACAATAATCTATATAAAAACTCGTTATCATCGTCGGATTCTGAGCTTAAATCAATCCCGTCCATCTTACTTGATTCCCGGCGACAAATGCCACTGAGGCGTCCACTGATGCAAGGATTCGTGAAAGCAAATGCGGACACCACCGTGTCCACCAATGTCAGTGCCACATTGGCGCAGTTTCGTGAACCAGTGCGAGTGTGGGCATGTGCGGCCCGGTTAATAACTTACCGCATAATATGAAACTTATAAGGAACTTGTACAGAAATAGTAGCTTAAGTTGGAGAAAGTTCGCTTTCTAGAATGTCATGCGCTAAGATCAAGCGTGTTAACGGGGCATTAATAACAAAACGATTGAAATATTTTTTTATTCTTGTCAATAAAAATAGGAAACTATTGAAATTTTATTCGATTAGTTCTACTTTCCTACATCACACTACAAATACTCGTGTAACAGACAATACGGTTATTATAGCAAATTATACAATTACGCATATCTTTTCTAAGGTGACTTCGTTTCCGTAATAGCCACAAGAATATATATTTGTATCATTTCTTAAATGGTTTAAATTCAAATCACGAAAAGAAAAGGTCAAAATGACCTTGATTGTAGTCAAAGAATACGCACAATATAGAAAGTTTAAAGCTTAGAAACCCAAGCACGCACAACTTTCCAGTGTCAATTTGATGCACAAAGTATCACACCTGGTTAATGTAAACGGATCACTGCATTTTACTGGCCTAATTGTTTTGTAGAACATGGATATTTTGTTAAATGTAATTTAAATCATTCTGACAATCAATCTATAAAGATATAAATACAAATCGTATGCTTTAACAAATAGGGTACACGTATTTTATTACGTGTGTCAGTGTGTTATATAACGCAACAATTTGTAATAGAACAGTAAAAGTTTAGCACAAATGAAAGTAATTATCATAATTATATAATCAAATATACCTAGTAAGAAAAAATTAACTAAAGCGATTTTTTTTTAACATTTACTCGTATAAGTATACCTACTGAGACTCAATAATAAGAAGAGATAATTGCTGGCGTTTACAATTAGAGTGTGCTGACTTAATAAAGAGTATATAGGCACTACGAAAAAGACGACGCGTTGGCGCAACGGTCACAGCGCTGGTATGTGGCTGTTGCGCTGGCGGTTGCGGGTTCGATTGTATTGGCCATACAGATGTTTGCCGTGGTCTGGGTCTGTTTGTGCAGTCCTTGTGGGTCTCCCCACCGTGCCCCGGAGAGCACGTTAAGCCGTCGGTCCCGGTTGTTATCATGTACACCTGATAGCGATCGTTACCCATAGTAGGGATTGTATCCGCCAACCCGCATTTTAGCAGCGTGGTGGATTAAGCTCTGATCCTTCTCCTACATGGGGAAAGAGGCCTATTAACTAAAAAAAATAACGGGAATGGGATATTACAGACTGGAGCGAACTACGAAGAAGACAAAAAAGACTTCTCTAGAAAAAGAGACCAGTGTAAAAATGTTATTTTTCACGAAACTCCCGTTGAATATTAATAATAATAATGGAGAATTCTGTACTTGTAGTAGGTAGGGATCCCTAGTACATATTTTTCACCTGATTAGTATCAAGCTAATTTTCTGGGAGTAGCTTCATTTTGATGAGACGAACAAAAAGTTCCTCTTCGAAAACTCTCGATTGTGGTAGATAATAGAGTTAGCAGGAGATAGAGCAGCAGTGAGCGTAGGACCGGGATAACGTACCACGCAATTTGTAGGACAATATTACCATCAAATTATATAAATATTAACTAACTAAAAGAAAAAAAAATCAGCTGGTTAGTAATAATTTTTGATGACCTTACGAGGTCATCAAGTTGATAACCTCGTAAGGTCATCAAAAATTGATTTTTTTTTTTTGATTTTTTTTTCTTTTAGTTAGTTAATATTTATATAATTTGATGGTAATATTGTCCTACAAATTGCGTGGTACGTTATCCCGGTCCTACGCTCGCTACTGCTCTATCTCCTGCTAACTCTATTATCTACCACAATCGAGAGTTTTCGAAGAGGATCTTTTTGTTCGTCTCATCAAAATGAAGCTACTCCCAGAAAATTAGCTTGGTACTAATCAGGTGAAAAATATGTACTAGGGATCCCTACCTATAGTTTTTTTTTTAAAATTGTCTGTTGATGCGCATTAGTTTCTATAGCGAATAAGATGCACCCTGCTTGTTTTCTAACACTGAATGAAAATTCCATTATAGATATAATACCTTGTTCATTACAAAAGCTTTGTCTTTACCTAAAAGTCAAAATCAAATATGTATAAACTTGTACGTTGTTTTAGTATAGAGGAAGGAACGCGAGTGCACTTCGAAGTGTCGTTTGAACCCATCTTTACGGCAGTAAGCACGGCAGAAGTGACAGCTGTGATGACGCGAGAACTCTTAACTCCTTACTTCAACGGTTTAAGAGTTCTTCCAGAAACATTACATATAGAGGTGAAGACAATTTTATTTAGTTGAAAACACTAAAGTAAATATAGACCCTAGAAAATAATTATTTATTTATTAGGCACCTATACATGCTATTGTGTATGCTCTTTATTGTACATAAAAAGCAAACCATAAATTAATATATCACTTCAGCCTATTGCAGTCCACAGCTGGACATAAGCCTCCCCATTAAAATTAATATATACATATAGTGAAAGATACAGTACAAAGGACATAGGGGAGGCCTACGTCCAGCTGCAGTGAACTGCAATAGGCTGAACTGACTGTCTGACTGACAGTACAAAGGCGATATTATCCCTAAGAGCGACTTTATTAATACTTTTTTTTATAATTTTATATTCAAATATATTTTTATATTGATTTCAGGAGAGCTCAGTTATATCATCACAGGCCTTGAAAGAGGGTGATGCATCTACAACCGAAGCACCCACTACCGAAGTTGTGACATTCGAAATCGAAGAGGATCTACGAGAGTGTTCGCCGTTGACATTGTCCCTGTGCTCACATCTCCCCTACAACGTTACTACTTATCCCAATTTAGTGGGTCACAGTTCGAAGGAAGTGATGCTACGTGATCTCGTCGCGTTCAGAGAACTCTTAGACGCGGAGTGCTCTTATTTGGCTCAAGTAATTTATTTCTCCATTACGGGCGATAACCGATTTTTGTTTAACCTAGATTAGACAATTTTTACTTTTATAACAAGTTACACCTCACTGAGTATCTCTAATTTTATAAAATAACAAAAAACAAAGAAATGCATAGACATCACTGTTTCGGATAATGGACCGGGGGCCAGTGACAGGTTGACATGACCAATAACCTCTCAAACGAAACTTCGTAACATGAATAAGGGATTTTTTTATGAATTTTCGTCTTTGTCAGCTGTCACTCCGTGGGTGGGTTGGGCAGTGGCAGCCTCCCAAACATCGAGAAAAAAATTTTTTTTAGTCATTTCCTCCCACCTGAAAATTTGTCGGATTATAGTTTACCTAATATCTTGAGGGAAAAATAACGTCAGCTGACCATAACATGGTGGATTATACGTCAGCTGGCTGCTTGACCATGAAAAAAAAATTTTTTTTTTCAATGATTTCCTCTCAACTAAAAATTTGCCTAGTGATAGTTTACATGCTACTATGAATGAAAATTAACGTCAGCTGGCTGTATCTCGGTGGAAAGTTTGTCAGCTGGTACCTTGAAATATGTAAAAAAGAAATTTAGTCATTTCCTCTTACTTCAAAATTTGTCAGATTATAGTTTACCTATAATATCTTGAAGGAAAAATAACGTCAGCTGGCCTTAACATGGTGGATTATATGTCAGCTGGCTGCTTAAACATGTAAAAAAAATTAACGTCAGCTGGCTGTATCTCGGTGGAAAGTTTGTCAGATGGTACCTTATTGAAAGACGTAAAAAGGGAGGAAATGACTAAAAAGTTTTTTTTTTCTCAATGTTTGGGAGGCTGCCACTGCCCAACCCACCCACGGAGTGGCAGCTGACAAAGACGAAAATTCATTAAAAAAATCCTTATTCATGTTACGAAGTTTCGATTGAGAGGAAATGATTGACCGAATTTGAACCTGGCTCCCGAGCCATAAGTTCGTTGCGACATTTCTAATCACTTTAGCTGACTCGCGTGATCTCTGCTAACTTTTTTTTACAAAAGGATAAATAAAAATTCATTTCCAATCCAAAAGGAAACGCTGAAATAGGTATCTAATTATTATTAATAACCAGTAAATGAACCAATCTCGAAGAATTATTCGCTAGTTTAGCCTCCTATTCACGATTCACGATTCAGCCTGAACATCCCACTGCCGCGCCGGGCTGCTAGGTCTCTTTCTCCATTTAGGAGAAGGATTGGAGCTTAATCCACCACGCTGCTCCAATGTGGGTTGGCGAATATGTTCCCTACTATGAGTAACGATCGCTATCAGGTATTTATGATAACAACCGAGACCGGCGGCTTAACGTGCTCTGTGAGGCACGGGGGGGGAGACCCACAAAGACGAGTGAGCGATTGTTACCGCAGAGTCCTATTGTCACATACCTAATTAAAACATACACAAAACGTTGCATTCGATATTAAAATGTGAATTTATTTGTATCAGGACTTCGTGTGTCAAATGCTCCAGCCGAGCTGCGAGAGCAGTCGGCTGGTGCGGCCGTGTCGCTCGTACTGCCGAGCGTTCACTGCGGGCTGCGGCGCGCGCCTGCCCGACCGCCTGCGGCCGCACTTCGACTGCGCGCGCTTTCCTGAATACTTCGGGCCAGGCTCTTGTTATCCCGAACCAGGTTTGTTCTGTATAATATGTTGTGTTGCTGTCCGAGGGACTCTGTAGCCATGTGCTTAACCAGATATTTCATTATCCAATTAGAATAATAGACAGAATTATATATTATTATATTGAATATAATATATTGTTACTATCAGTAGAATGTAGAAAGATGTTGCCCGATAAGTTTAAGAGCCATTTCACAAAAATCGGTAACAATCCGCGGAATTGTAACATTTTGACGTCGTTAATCTCAGTTATGGGATGCAATAATATAATTTCTATTTTTGAAATGTGATAGAACAACCTTTGTTGTAGTAACACAATGTAACAGAATTTTGATTTATATTGTTTGTACAAAATTATTAACCTTTTCATCAGCCGCCTCCCTGGGAAAACGGTCGAAATGAATACTTTGACGTCCTATTTTTCAATAACCTCTACCTTGAAACTGTTTCAAAAAAATATGGTAATATGTGGAATATGTTTTTGTTGAATCATAATATTGATTTTTTTCCATTCGTACCTCCGTTAATCCATAATAAAATATTTATAGTTACGAATATTTTCCAAATAAGTACAATTTTAAAAGCGATCTTTTTCTTAGAAAACTAAGAAATTTTAACGAACTATCTATACCAAAGTAAACTTACATCATTTGGGAACATAAAAAAAATTATTAAAATATTGAATTATTTTTAATACCTTTTGTATTAAATAATTAAAAGATAGTATAATTATAATACCACGCATCAAACGCAGTAAATCAGTCGAGCGCCAGCGCTCTCAGAGGTAAGGTCTATGTCAAATTCAGCGCAGCTGTCTCTTTCTTTTATCGGTCTCGCTCACACGCGCCAAGCGTCTGTTGTTATAGTGGATTCACCGCATTTGATACTTTCATTAAAATAAAAAATATGCGAAAATTATTATTTAAAATCTTTTTTCTCACATTATCAATACAAATAGGCATTTAAATCTGTTTGTCTTGTTATTTGTTAATAAATCTGTTTGTCGGTGTCATTGAGTTTATAAAAGAATTAAAGCCGGCAAAATTTGATGGTCTACTTGCATCCAAAGTTTTTATTGTGCATAATAAAAGGCTATTTTATTTATATCGTAAATATTCGATTCATTAGTAAACTCAAAACACAAAATCAGTTTTAAAAAAATTATTTCATAAAATTGATTTTTATTTTTAATGTAATTGACTGTTGTTATATAACATACTTGAAATTTTTAACAAAATAATTATTTAAAAAACATTTTACAACATAGTTATTAATTTTTAATATACATTAAAAAATATCAAGATTTTTTTTGGTTGTATAGTGCGACAACAAGACCGCGCAGCTCGTACGATCGTGCGCTTCGACCATATTTACCTAAACTTGCAGAGTCAAAAATTGTGAAATGGCTCTTAAATAAGTTTTCTTTCTTTCTTTCTTTCTTTCGATGTAATCGAACATAGTCATGATCATAGATCATTGATAGAACTAATTTAAAATAACTAAATTCGTCTTACGTTAGTGTCTAGATTCTATCAAATATAGGAAATTATTAATTAATTATATAGTCAGTTAATAGTGTTTTTAGTTTTTTACGTAACTAATTGATAATTATCATTGTACTGCTTAAAACAGATTGTATGGGCGGCTTGCAACGGCTCGCGCTGTCTCGACGCGCATGCGACGGGGTGCCGGACTGCGCAGACGCGGCGGACGAGCGCAGCTGCGCACACTGCGCGGCGGCCGGCGCGAGCGCGCTGCGCTGCGCGCTGCTGCCGCGCTGCCTGCCGCCCCACTTGCGCTGCGACGGCACGCCCGATTGTGCCGACGGCAGCGATGAAACTGGATGCTGTACGATTTTCTACTCACGTTGATATAAAAAATAGATAGCAAAAAATTATCCATGGCCCTCCAACTAAAAATCTAACTATATATTTTAAGTTATTAACCGACTCAGTGGCGGATTTACACAATAGGCTGAGTAGGCTGGAGTCTAGGGCGGCAAATTCTAGGGGCGGCAATTTTATTTTTAAAACACTATAATATTAGGTCTTTACCTATGAAATTGCCGTTTCGTCGTTTGTTTGTATTTTTTTTTTTAATTTATCGACATATATATTTATACACGTTTATATTTCGACTGTACTAGGATATAGGATATCGAGTTTCGGAGGTTACTAGGAGCGGCAAAAATTTAATAGCCTACTGGCGGCATATTTGTAAATCCGCCACTGAACCGACTTCAAAAAAGGAGGAGGTTATGTATTCGACGCGTATATTTTTTTTATGTATGACTACGCATAACTTTTTACAGAGTCGTCCGATTTTGATAATTCTTTTTATTGGAAAGAGTATACTCCGAAATTGGTCCCATTTAAATTTGAAAATAAAAATCCAAACCTAAGGGTAGGAAAACAGAAACTGATTGACTGATTCAGTCACTAATTGTAAGGTTGACCACGCATAACTTTTTACAGTGTAGTTCGATTCGACGATTCTTTTTTTTTATTGGAAAGAATATACCTTGAAGTTAGTTCCATATAAATTTGAAAATAAAAATCCAACCCTAAGGATAGGAAAACAGGGGATGATTGATTGTTCACTCACTGATTGCAAGGTATGACCACGCATAACTTTTTACAGAGTAGTCAGATTTTGATAATTCTTTTTTTATTTCGTCTACCTACGTTGAATTACTTGTCAATGTAATTGAAGTCGGTTTTTTTTCGTTTGCGAGCAAACACAATTATTATAGTTAAGAGCGTGCATAAGGCGAGCAAAAAAATCAGATTTCACCCGCGCGCCCGATGAAACAAAATATACACAAAGCCTCGTGTCAGAGTGCGATAGACGATATAGTTTTGAGCGCATTACGAATGTAAAAAACGACAAATATGTTATTTTGTATATAATTCCGAAACTAAAAGTAATTACATTAAATGCCTTGGCATAGCCTTTACTCATATTTAAATGTAATTAATTATCAAATTTTTGTCTTAATGGTCATAACCATATCGAGTATAAATAGAAAAAATATAAAAATTAGAGGTTACTTCGTGATTATATTTTATCGAGGAAATTTCCTTATTTTATGTTTTTGATATGGGTCAACCCTTGCAAATATCACGTAGTTTGTCATATATTTTTATTTTAAGATTTGGTCTGGAACTTTTCATGTCAAAACAAATAGAAGATGGTAATTTTCCATTATGCGCACTCTTAAGCTTCATTTCATAACATTGTTTTTACTTTTTTGTGTTAAGGAAAAGAATTTTAATGAAAATGTCTCTCACCGAAATTAAATGATAATATATAATTTACCATAAGATAAATATACCTACACAACGAAAAATATCTGCATTCTCAAAAATAAAAAGTTAAGGTAGCACCAATAAATTAAAATTGGCTACATCTCTACATGAGATACATTACCAACTTAGTTTATAGATTAAGCTTCAAAAAGCTCCTTAAGGGGGAAGAAATTTCGAATGAAAAGGTCCTATAAACTAAACTCTCTGATTTCTATTTTTGTCTTTGAAAATTCCTTAAATGTTAATAGTTTCGGAGTTATTAACACAAAACAAAATGCCTGTTTTTTGCAACTGTTAATAACTTTTGCAATTTTTTGCGTGCTAGAAAATCCTTCCAACCCATTTTTTTAGACGTCATCCGTATCGAATGAGCTATGGCTCATATTTTTAGGAGCTTTATCTTTATTTAACACGTTTTTGAACTTGTTGACTAGACTATAATGTAGCGCTAGTAAACTTGCACACTAGTAACTTGACCCTACTAGTAAATTTGGACAAGACAACCAAATTCTTAGCAACATACCAAACTTCAGCAAATATAAAGACACCAGTCCTCTATGTTTAGTGTGGATATCCCGGTCGCTGGCGTCGTGGCGGCGGGAGAGCGGCGAGACGACGCTGGGCGCGGTGCGCGCGCGCGCCGGGTACGCGGTGTGGGCGGAGCGCGGGCGCGCCGGCAAGATCTGCGCCGCGCCCTACGAGCACGACCGCCGCGCGCTCCTGAGCGTCGCCGCTTCGCTCTGTACCGCACTCACCTTCAAGTATGCTTCTTGTTTTCTATTTTTTAAACTAAAACTTCTTTACGCACGCTTAACTTGGGGAGTAAGCTGGTTACAAGATCGTTACGAAAAGTGTGATCGGGCGAGGCAAACGAAAATTGAGAGTTTTACTTCAGCCGTGTGGTCTAAAGCACACTCGTTTTTTTTTAAATGTACATCTGGTTAGGCAAACAAGCGTACGGCTCACCTGATCGCGTAAGCGCTTGCCGTAGCTTATAGATGCCTGCAACACCAGAAGCATTGCAAGCATGTTGCCGACCCTACCCCAATCCGGAAGAACTCCGATCGCCTTACTCACTATAGGAACACAACACTGCTTGAAAGCAGTATTATTTAACAGTGATCTTCTGTAAGGTTGAGGTTCTTCACCAGTCGGGCTAGTCCAGATTTTGAGCAGTATGTATCTGGCTGTGCAATTATACATATTCTGATAAGTAGGTAGATACGAGTAGCTAATTAGAATATTCTTTCTTGTATACACCCTTTCCGAAGGAATTAAAATAAATGACAAATATGTAAAAGAATATTAGAAAAGGTGATCATATCTCTAAATAGCGATTACGTATTTCCTGGTCCACCAATAGATAAGAATAGCAAAAAACGGTTATATACTTTTTGCCTATCTTATTGTTACTTGTTACCTATTTAAATTCACAATCCTCACCCTTAATGCATATGTACCTAATTACCTATGGATCTCTGCATCCATAGTAGGAAATATACATAAATGTAGAGTCTTTAAGCTTGGTTCGCATGACACATGTACAAACATTTTCAGATATATTTTTTATTTTAATTATCCAATTGTTTTTAAGATTTCTCATGTGTCTATTGTGTTTGTTCATATTATATAAAATAATAATGGTAACAGCATTTTGACTTTCTTTTTCATGCACGTGTCTAGCTCTAGACAATTTCCCATGCGACTATTTTATTTTCTAAATCTTTGTGTAGACATTAAAAATTAAAATAATTATATGTCAGTATATAGTTTGTCTTAAGGCTGGTTGCATCGGTTGTGTGTAAAGTTTATTCTATAGATAAGTTTCGAAGAGACCTTTACAGCGGGAGGCAGAATAGGCCGTTAGGACATGTTTCTCCTTAAATAATTAATTACAACTTTTAGATTAATATTTGGCAAATTGAATATATCTCTCAAATATATTGGAATGCGATGGTAAAAAAATAATAGTATATTATTATAGTTAACCACAATCAGTGAAACAATCTCTTATAATAAATACGCGTTATCAAAGATTACTCAAAAAGTGCTTATCAGATCTCGATCAAATTTAAATGGGACCATATGACGAGCACCCGCTTTCGAATAAAAAAAATAAGTATATCTAAAACGGTCTCAACTAGGGAATGCAATCCCGCGGATCCGCAATCCCGCAAATGCGGGATCCCGCATAAAATTAGCGGGATTACAAATGCGGGATTACACCTGCGGGATCCGCAAGATTTGCAAGATTTTATTTTTTCCAGCCAGAATTCGCATAACAATGTGTACGGCACGAACAGTGTTGGATTTCGTAGTATAATTATACTATTTGTACCATTATTTCATGACTTGTAGTATGTAGTATCGTAAAGCAAGGATACTACGCGAAAATACCATAATTTTACCTTCAAGTCGATTGACTTCATTTATTGGTCGAATCATTTTGTTTTTATTGTTTACCCTTCGATATAAAGAAATTATTTATCAGGCAAAAAACAAACAGTCGTCAAGAAGCTTCGGTGATTCTCTATGTAATATTGTTTTACCAAGTAATTTGTATACTGGTGTACTTAGTATACAAATTCCTTGGTTTTTTACTATCTATCGGTCGTTTTACAAAGTAGGATGGATGTATTTTATGTATGAGTGTGAGTGAAACAATGATATGATAGGGCACAGCAGGAAATTTACTGCTCAAATATGGAGCAGCCCGACTGGTACCTCGACCTTACAGAAGATCACAGCTAAATAATACTGCTTTCAGACAGTGTTGTGTTCGTGTTGGTGAGTAAGGTGACCAGAGCTCCTGGGGGGAATAGGGGATAGGGTCGGCGACGCGCTTGTGATGCTTCTGTTGTTGCAGACGTCTATAAGCTACGGTAATCGCTTACCATCAGGTGAGCAGTACGCTTGTTTGTCTACCTAGTTGTATATTTTAAAAAAATGTACCTACAAATCAATCAATTTTAGATTACCGCAAGTCGGCAGTCGGTACTCGAAAGGACAGTTTTCGCTTTGTTTATCAAAAAATTGACGAAAAACGAAACGTAGTATAATTTTTTTTTCAGACTAATTCACATAAAATAAATTAGATTTTTGTCATTATTTCTGATCAAAATATAATTATACTATATATTTGTTTCTTCTAAGTAAATTATATTGATTCATTTACTGACTTCGAAAATAATTTTGTGGACTAATAATTCTAAAATATTGTACAATCCTGCAAATCTTGCGGATCCGCGGGATTAATGGTCTCAATCTTGCGGATTTGCGGATTGTCTTTTGGGTGCTGGATTGCATTCCCTAGTCTCAACTCAGTAAAAAGTTATAAAGTATTAAGTATAATGGAACGTAGATCGATGAAAAAATAGTCAAGTAAATACGCATTATTAGTGATAACTCAAAAAGTACTTGTCAGATCTCAATTAAATTTAAATGGGACCACATGACACGGACCACATAACGATTTTAAAAAAATCATTAAAATCGGTCCACCCAGTAAATAGTTCTGAGGTAACATACATTTAAAAAAATACAGTTGAATTGAGAACCTCCTCCATTTTTGAAGTCGTTTAAAAATACTCATTAGATGTTTAATGTAGGCGGGTAGATGGACTGGCGTTAGTCTACGGTGTCTTTCAAACATTTTAGTCAACCTCTATGACTTTTTTTGTAATGTATTAAAACACTTCAGCCTGTAATATCCCACTGCTGGGCATATACCCCTTTCCCCATATAGGAGAAGAATCAGAGCTTAATCCACCACGCTGCTCCAATTTGGGTTGGCCCACAAGGACTGCACAAACACCGAGACCATCGCAAACATCTATATGGCCAATACAAATGTTTGTCATGTGCGGGGATCGAACCTGCAACCGCCAGCGCAACAGCCACAAACCAGTGCTGTGACCGTTACGCCAACGCGTCGTCGTATTAAAAGGCCTCTAGTTATTATAGCTTATGTTTATTTTTATTTTGATGTCGCATTTTAATAACAAAGTGTGAATTTTTTTGTAGGTATCAGGATATTTAGCTATTGAATTACTTGGTTTATCTACGTCCTTTGTGTACCTGCCCGTCGTAATAATTACCCAATCGTAAATTCGATATGGTATTCCTACTTATATTCATTTCGTTAACAGATCTGCTGTATCGGCTGAAGCTGTGCCCGATTTAGAAGAAGATATTGATGAAGACAGCACTGAATCAACAATACAAGAAAAAGTTCAAAAAGAGGCACCGGAGTATGTAGAGATTGTTGACCCCTCGGCGCTTGAAATTTCATTCATAAAAAGTGTATGTCCGCAGCGGAAAGTCATTAAAATTGTCTGCGATCACTTAGGTAATATGAATATTTATTAAAAGTGCATATCATTATTTTAAACTTTTAAATCTATTTTGGATTATGCTTTTAGTTTGACTAATTGATGTGCAGTTTTATCTACCTTTTGCTCCTGGAAAAAAGTATCCTTTCATTAGAAGCATTTTTCACACCACTATTTTATTAATATTACATATCTGCTTCTTTCAATCCATCCGAACAGAATGCGGCCTGGCGTCTGCTCGCGGCTCGCAAGTAACGTTGGGCGTGGAGGGCCTGCCGCGGTCGGCCCGGCCCGGCGACTGGCCGTGGCACGCCGCCTTGTTGCGCTCGCACGTACACGCCTGCGACGCGGTGCTCGTACACCCCTCCTGGCTCATCACTACGGCCTCGTGTTTCCAAGTGAGTCGTTTGTTCTAGTGATGTGTCGTTATGCATTTTTCAAATAACGAAACGTAACCGCTTTGAGCCCGCGAACAACGTTGTAAAAACTATCTATTTTGAAAACTATCTATTTCCATACCATCAATCAAATATGGCTCTTATTTGTATTGATATAAAGACTATAATTGATTGATATCATTTGACGTTACAAAACGTTTACAAAGAACTTCCCTTCGTACTTTTACAGTCTTGTGATAATGATTAAATTATATTTATAAAAATATTTAAATTTTTATACAGGCGTACTTAAAATTTGCTCCTCATGCGCCTAAAGAAGTTTCACTTCAAAAATAAAAAGTTACTTAAAAAAACGATTGTGCTTATTTGTACAGTATAAATTACAGTAGTACTGTAATGTATACTCTAAGACTTTAGACCACACGACTGAAGTGTTACGAAACTTCCTTTTGCCTCGCCCGATCACACTTTTCGTAACGCTCTCGTTATGCACTCACCAGCTTACTTCCCAAGTCAAGCATACCTACGTGAAGAAGTTTTACTTCAAAATATCGAGTGTCGAATTGTCGATATCTACATTTCAATATCGAACTATCGATATATTATTATCTTCCAAAACAGTATTTATTTATTTTATTGTTAAGGAACACAAACAGTTAAAATTAACAAAATAAAATTAAATTTACAAACATAAAACATAAACCAAAACTGTGCTCACAAATAAATTTAACACAATCAGATTTCGCTAAAACTAAAGGAAAAATACATTTGTTTAAAAAATTAAACATTAACAATTAAAAAGTAAATTCTAGCTACAATTACAAGCAAACGAAGAAATATTACGAAACAATATAAAACAAAAAATAAAACTTAGACGTTACCAAGATTTGTTGTTGTTAGTAATAAATAATAAAATAATAGTAAATATTGATATTTCTAAATAGCACTAAATAATTAACTATCGTTGTCGCAACGAATACAGTGTTCAAATTTACAAAACGGAGACAGCGGTCGTTGTTCACGTTGTGAAAAATAGATAGTTTTGCTACGTTGTCGCAGCGACTGGTAGCGACAAAACGGAGACAGCGATCGTTGTTCACGTTGTGGAAAATAGATAGTTTTGCTTCGTTGTCGCAGCGACTGGTAGCGACAAAACGGAGACAGCGGTCGTTGTTCACGTTGTGGAAAATAGATAGTTTTGCTTCGCTACAAAACTAGCTATCGTTGTCGCAGCGAATAGATAGTTTTACAACTATCTGTGCTATATAGCGCACATAACTAGTTTGTTCAATTATTATAGTACAGCGTACGTACGAAGCGTTACGTGCTTGTGTTTCCGGACTCTCGACACAGGGGCGTATCCTTGTTATGCCATTGATTATGAGGCGTTTATTATTATGATTAGGTATAGTACAGAATTGAAATTTTTGAAGAGAAAACTTCGTTAGAATCGTTGTGATTTGAAACTCGTTGAACACTCGTTTTTTTGAAGTGAAACTTCTTTAGAATCGTTGTGATTTGAAACCGGATGCAACGGAAAAACGACATTGAAAGACGAGCCGCGCTTCACGCCGCTAATTTTAAATTAGTTTTTTTTTATTAGTTTGTCAAAGAAGTTTCACTTCTATCGTGTGTAAATCGCACACACACCTTTATTTTTTTATATATAAAACTTTTAATATCCAGTAATATTACAATCAAACTAAAAATTTCCAGGGTCAACCGAAAGCCGAATGGACTGCTAGATTAGGAACTGTGAGAATTCAGAGTACAACTCCGTGGCAACAAGAGCAGCGTATTGTTGGTATGGTGCGCTCTCCTGTAGAAGGAAGTATGCTGGCAATGGTCCGCTTGGAGGAGCCTGTGGAAATGACAGATTTTGTCCGACCAGCTTGCCTTCCAGAAGATGGATTTAAATTAGACGAACATAGTATCTGTAATACTCTAGGTTGGACAAGAAACAGGGACCAATTACAGAGGGTACACGTTATACCAACATCTATGAATACCTGCGAAAATGTTAGCATAGCTATTGGAAATGGCATATGTGCTGAACCATTGTATGATCAGGATGATTGCGATGTAAGTTGTACTGAATAAACGACTCTCATAAAATTTCATTAATCCATTTCATTTTATCAGAATACTTCACTAAACAAATTTTATTTTCAGGAAGAAGAATATGCTGGAAGTTCGATGATGTGCTTTGATGACAAATCAAAACGTTGGTCTCTAATAGGCGTAACTGGATGGCGTATTGCTTGCTCAAAAATTGGACTTGGTAGACCGAGAATATATGACGCAGTTACCTCACATATTGATTGGATTCATAGGACCATTTCTAATTCATCAAGATGACCCTATATAGCAATTACATATTATATAAAGAAGAAGACTGCAGAACGATATGTAATTTCATTTATATGTCCATATAGTTATGTTTTGTTAAGTTTTTTTTTTCTTTAAAATTAACTCATCATTTTTGAAGTACATTTTTAAATTATTTATTATAAAGGAAATAAATTTTTTATATTAAAAAAACTAAGTTCTAGCGAAATATACGCTAGCTACCTGAAATGCCATTAAAATTAATTTCTTATTTTAATGTAAAATTATTTAACATTATGATTTATGATAATGACAAATTAAGTCTTTAATAATATTCTTAAATGAATATTATGTATGAACTGCCTTCTCACCACATAGTTTGTAGAATCTAGTATTTAGGAGATAGTATATTTATATGTATTTTGTAAATTGATTGTAAATATATGTCAAAGTTAAATACCAAATTATAAATAAATTAATTTAAAAATTATTTTATTTCTTCTACATTAAAAACAACCTATGGAACCTATGGAACATATTTTACCCAAAAATTTACATTGGTCTTAGTTCTTACTATCTTTTTGTAACATTTTATTATATTTAAATATTCTGATTGTAAATTGAATTACTTGCTAAGTTGCTACATATTGTCATATGACCCCAATCTAGTATATATATATATACTAGCTGTGCCCGCGACCATGTCCATGTGGAATTTAATGAAAAGGCTCAGTTCAGTTCGCAGAGCTATATGACAAATAGATTTCTAAAATAAAACTAGCCTAAGTTACTCTTTATGACATTAGCTGTCTGCCAGTGAAAGTCCCGTCAAAATCGGTCCAGCCGTTTTAGAGATTAGCCGGAACAAACAGACAGACAGACAGACAAAAATTGTAAATAATGTTACTTATAGTATATGTACCATGTTTAATACATTCATATGCATTTAGTAAAAAGTGGTTATTTTAATATTACAAACAGACACTCCAATTTAATTTATTTATACAGGATGTCCCGTAATGAATGGATAATCCTGAACGTGCGTGTGCGGAGGGGGAGGTGGGTTACAAAACCAAAAAAAATTTTTTTATCAGTTCACGGTCTATGCCATTTTTTGTAAAATTTTGAAAAATCCTAGTTTTTCTCACATTTGTGCTCAGCACTTCCGCTATTTGACACCAAGTTAATTATAGAACTGTTCATAATAATACGGAGTCAACAATAAAACTATGCATAATGATTAACTAGTTTATCTAAACATTGCTATAATTGGATTTCTACATAAAACAATACTATGTTACAAAAAACTATGAATCATATTTTCAAATATATAAACTTTTATTATAATGAAACAACTTTTTCGGATTTTATCGTGGTTTATTAGGTTTTTTAGATGCCCGACGTTTTGGATACTTTATAGAAACCATGATCACGGGAGAACCTCTCGATAAAATCCGAAAACGTTGTTTCATTTTATAAGTGAAATTCGGGTAAAAATTAGAAAACAATGTAAACTTTTATTTTAACACACCCTCTTCTTTGAGCTCCTGCTTTATCTTTTCTTGAACATGAGCGGGAAAGTTCTCTAACTCTTTGTTTATATACTTCTGTAAATTCTCAAGTGGTTTATAGTGCATGTGTACCATTTGTGAACCAGCCAGCATAGAAACCAGAGCTGCCGTCGAAAATGCTATGTATTGAGTCCAGGTAACACCAGCAGGCATTTTAAACTGCAGAATATTTCTTAATTTTGTCTTCTACAATATCTTTCGCTTGTCTTTTCTTAAAAGTGTTATAAAAGTTTACTTCCCCTACTCTCCAATTAATCATAGAATATTCCAATGCTGCTCCCAAAATGAAAAACATAGGAAGAAATCTATAAATCCCGAAAGTTTTCTTTCCAGGCCATTTATTTACAAATTTTTGAAACCAACCAATTCTCATTTTTAAAATCAACCCGTCATAAATCACCTTCACTTTAAATATTTAACTAATTACGATAACATGTCTTGCAACGTGTTTAAAGTCATTACTTTTATATAATTTTTGAAGTAATTCTTAAAAAAATAGTTATAATATAACCTGCAATTAGGGTTGCCAACTTTTTTTGACGAAAAAAACGTATAAAATGGTTTGGACTGGCAAAAAAAAAGTATTTGGAAGAAAAAAAAAGTATTTTTCAAATTTTATGTTTTTATTGCTGTAAAAACGTATTTTTATGTGCATTTAGCACATGCTAACAACTTTTTTGTTATCTTTAAATGTTTCAAAGCTTATTTGGCAATCAAAATTGAAATTTAAATAAATAAACAATTCTTTTTCAATTAAATTTATTGACGCTCTATTTCCTCTCCTTCTCCTACATAGGGAAGAGGCCTATGCCCAACAGTGGGATATTACAGGCTGAATCGTGATCGTCGTGACGCTCTATTTCTCTTTTGTCGCCACTTTAGATTAATTACTGAAAAAACTCTTTCAGTAAAAGCTGAAGTGGCGAGAACGGAGAGTAAATAAGAAATATATATTTTTTATTTGGTAAGTTCAGATGCATTTTATAAGTATATGTTGCCATTTTTCAACTGTACTTTTCACTGAAAATTCTTTATCATTCATTAGTGAATTATCTTTGGATCTCTTTAAGTCTTATAAATTCAGAAATTCAGAATACATATCGTCCATCTCAATATTTAATCTGTTTTGTAACTTGGCATTTGTAATTACCATTTCAAAATGTTCAAATTTAACCTAATTTTGTAAAGACATCATAAATCGTTTCTATCATCCGTTTTAACTTATGTGTACCGTTAAATAGTTAAGTACGCATAATGAGTCTTTTGTTTTACGCGTCACAGTAAAGATTGAAAATAAAGTATTTTCACATACTTTATTTGTATGTAAAAGTATAAAGTATAATTGCCAAAAATAAAGTAGAATACGTTATTATAAAGTATGGTTGGCAACCCTACCTGCAATCCACCTGCAAATTGCAACCTGGATTCTGGAATTTTGATTGTTGATTTGTTGCCAATTGCCAAATGCCATAATTTCGACATTTCGTATCAGCTGTCAAAAGCAAAATCATGAAGTTTAAGGGCGCGTTCCACCTTAAGGCCCACAACGCCATCGACCACGACCACCGAAATCCGAAATAGACTTGACGTTGAGGACAGTTAAATATGATAATAATGATAATGATGATATGATAACAAGACATAAACAAATTTATCTCTCGCTCTCATGTCTAGAATGGCTCAACCGATTTTAATAGGACTTTCACTGGTAGATAGAGGAGTTTTAGGGCAGAATTTAGGCTGCATTTTTTCAAAGAAAAATTTAGGATTTTGATTTATTTATTTATTTACACTGTCGCACACCAATACAAAGTTGTTGCAAACATGATATTATGGGCCCCGTAAACGATCGAACTTGTTTGATCAAACTTCATGTTTTCATATAATATATAACGTCCATGGTTGCAACAGGCATAGGATTCTCTTTATTTATGTACACATCAAAACTTTTTAAAAGCCAATGTATCGAAATATAAATATCGATATTTTTTTTTCGATATTTCAAAGTTCAATCAAAGTCAAACTGATTAACTGATATTTATATTGACCATAGATAAGTATATTTAGTATAATATGGTGTACAATGGTTACGGTTTGGTTAAACCATAGACTTAATACCTACTAACAGGACAGAGTACTCTGAAAATTTGTATTTACGAAAATGAACACTAAGTCAACGAATTAAGTATTATATTCGGTTGCGCATTATACAAATGCAAAAACGAGCCGAGAGAGATAGTCACAACGGAGGCCTTGTGTCTCGTTCTTTCATACTGCCAGCATAAAAATGTTTCTGATCAAAAATTATGGCTGACCTAAAACTCCATTGAAACAATAGTATTTTAATATTATTTTAACAATTTTAAGTCAGCAAATAATAATTAAAATTGATTTCTTTAAATTTATTCTTAAATAAAAAGAAAACATAAATTATTATTTTGCCTATTTCTTTTTTTTCTTACGGTAACTCTCGTAAACATCACAGTGGACATTGTTTAAGACTGTAATAAAACTGAATATAATGCTTAACACCTTGTGTTAGTGTTCATTTTCGTTTAAACAAATTTCCGTCTACAACTATGGTGACCATGCGTCACTTTCACGAAGTATATGGAGACGGCATCGAACGTTATTTGCTCCAGAACCAGTGTAGTCAACTTTAACATGCACACTAGGTATTACATTAAAGTTCGCACACAATTTACAACATTAAAATCTTGATCCTAATTGGTTACGAATTAGTGTGCGTGTACGCATTGCGACACGTTACTACAATCATAGATGAGCCACACCTCCGGACTAGAGCCGCGGGCATGTCGATAAACATTGCAGATGTATCGATCGATAAATGATAAAATGGACGAGTACCATTTCAATAAAATTAAATAATTATCTATGTTCACTGATTACACATATCTTTCTATATTACTACATACAGTAATTGGTAACTAGGGGTATAAGCCATAGCCTAGGTCTAGGGGATAGTAAAAATGTCTTGATAAAATAAATACAAGTTTAATTATTATGAATATTTTTATTCGCGTCTAAATATTACATATTATTTTGTTTAACAATTGACGAAGATTACGCATAACTTTGCTCACCAATAGGCCCATTTTAATATTATTGTAGTATAATTTATCTCTCGAGTTCTGATTACAGCTTCCGAGATTTTACATAACGCAAAAAGATTACGACCACTGAGAATGAAACAGTAGATGCAAGGCAAACTGAAAACACGGCATTAAAGTGAATTATAAAAACCATTAACATATTAAAATCTAATAAAAATGTGTAAAAAATGAAATTTGAATTGTACAGATAATATACTTATGTCTTAAACGTGATACCTAATAAACATTGAATTATATTTAATGAGAAAGACCTTTTCTAATTAAAAACGCGGTTCAATTTATCGATAAACTACGGATTAGGAATTCGTTGCTCTACACTAGTAAACGACAACAATATGGCGGCCCCGGACTTAATGCGAGCTTAATTATAGCCGTGCAATACATTGCGCGTTACGCGTGTTGTTCCTAGAATGTCGGTAGTGGTAAGCCAGCAGTGTATGTCGTTACTGAATTGTAAGTCAAAACCATAGTAGATTACTGGCTTTTTCGAAATTTTAATAAATACACTAAATTAATACTTACAGGTGAAAGGAAATCATTCCTGCCGGGCTAGCATGCGCACCACGACAAAAGTTTGTCTACCGCTTTTCTCGTATTATCTCTTTATGTCTACAGTAGCTAGCATGCGTGCACGTGATACTCTTCTCGTCACGACAGTTGAAGAGATAACAAGAAATTTTAGTTATCTCTACGGGAGCTAACATGACATCGTAATTTTCAAAGACTACGATAAACGAAATACATATATTAATATTATAAATATTATTATAATATCTTTTGTATACCATGGCGTTTCCATTCCGTTTAGTCTTCGGAAGAGAATTATGTCTCTCGTATTGCGCATGCTAGAGTAATCGAGAAAATACTCGATGTAGACATTATCTATCTCTCTCGTCAAGAGAATATCTCGTTGTACGCATGCTAGCCCGGCAGGGGTACCTTTTAAGTCTTGGCTCCTTAGTCGACACGAAAAAACTGCACAAAACGGCATTTTAATATTTTTTAAGTCAGTAAATACGTCACCCACGTCTGTACTACGACTGAGATGCGTTTTAGTACAAATTGAGCGCCTGATCATAAGCTCGGTAACACGTGCCACGCCCCTTACCGTGTCTATAGTATTTCTGTGGTCTGTGGTCACTTTATTCACTTTTATTGATATTAAAGAAATGTTTGTGTTATAAATACTATTTGTTGTTCAAATAAAAATAAAATATTAAATTTAAAATAATTGTAATGACATTATTTGGACTGTATTTACTTGCCAACTGTAACAAATATAGCATTAAGGTCTAAGATTAATAAATAAATAATTCGTACTATTTGTATTGTTTACTAGCTGTGCCCGCGACTTCGTCCTCCTGGAATAGTGACTTTGGACAGCATTTTTTCAATACATGTTTTGGTTTATTTTGGATTATAAGCACCGTCGTTTGGTTATTTACATGTTCAACGTGATTCTTTAAATTGGCATAAATTTTTATTTATGAACCGATTGACATAAATCAAACCCTAAATGTTAAGTGCAGCCTAGCACAATATATTAGTGAAAACTACACTTAAATTGGATAAGCCGTTTCTGAGATGACAGACAAACACATTTATGAAACGGAAAAAATTCTAACAATCATTGTTTTGAGTGCTATTTGCGTTGATAAAGGTCCCAATAATATTTTTTCTATATATCTTCCATGTACAGAAAGCGATCTGTTACATTTTTATTATATGTATTGATTTTGTAATCCATCCCTTGTGCAAATGTTTGTATATTGACACACATGAAAAACAAATAATAAATATAATAATATAATATTTATTATTTATTCATTATAAATAAATCTAATAATAGTCGTCAATACTGGTGTCAGATTTTTCAAGTTTCCAAATCTTAATGTCACCCTATTAGAAAGGGACACAAGGCCTCCGTACTAACAATCTTTGTCGGCTCGTTTTTCAGCTGCGAGTGCTCTGTCCAGTTGGCCGGTTTTTTGATCCCTAGTTAAGGCGACCATTAGTTAAAAATTGCAACAAATAGTTAAATTTCTATAAAATACGTTTTTTGACCCATAGTTAGCTTAACTAATGGTTGTAAAAGTTACAAATAGTTAAAATATTTAACCACAGCAACGTCGAGGGTTTAGCAATATGACCAATAGTTAACTTTTGTGAGAACATCTGTTCTTTTGTTTTATACTGTGTCCATGTGTCCGTCAATGATCTTAGAACAAAAAGACCTTTTTTTTAAAGACCATTAGTGTCCTTTGATAATTCTGTCCTCGTCGCAAGGTATTAGGTATCTATTACATAATATATCATTTCATAATTCGTTGATATTGAGTATCGAGTTCAATATTTACGCCGATTTTGTAGGTACCACATAATATGATCTTTAAGAACCGCTTACATTATGATAAAAAGTTAAAAAAAACTAATTGAAAAAAAAAACAAAAAGCCAACGTCACGCGGTGTTCCCAGGCGGTCACCCATCCAAGTACTGACCGCGCCCGACGTTGCTTAACTTCGGTGACCGGACGGGACGAGAACCGGTGTAGGTATAATAACCAACTAGGTATCTAAAAAGTTTATTTTATTGTAGTTTTTAAGCTAATAACCTACTAGGTACCTAAAAATACAATTATAATTATTTTTTATTATAATCTTCGAAATCTTCGAATTGCACAATTGATTTAAATTTTGAAAATTCAGTGAATTCTAAAGCTGTAGCAAACCGTATGTATTCGTTACTGAGTAACGGGTACGCCGTCTAGTACCGAGTACCGAATCGGTACTCACGAATTCATTTCGGTACTCGCATCTTTCGTATGTTTCGTACGTTTCGTATGTTTTACTCATGCGGGTTCGAAACGCTACGCGAATCTATTTCGTTACTCGCATCTTTCGTATGATCCGTATGTTTCGCATGCGGGTTCGAAACGTTAAACTAGTACGAATGTATTTCGTTACTCGCATCGCATTAGCTGATGTATGTTAACAATTATGTTTTACGCATGCGCGCGCTTATTCAGTAATCAGTAAATTTGAAAACGTACGTTTACAAAGAGCGAAATAATTTGGAATTTCATTTTAAGAACAAAAGATTTTTGTTGTTTAAATTTTGTTTAAAACATGTTTTATATATATTTTGTTTAATTTCATTCTAAGCAAATCTATTTTTATTTTGATTTATCGTTAAAATGTTATTTAAATATTATTGTCAATAAATAATTTTTGACACCTAGGTATTTGTTGTTTTTATTATAAACTAGCGACCCACCCCGGCTTCGCACGGGTGAAATGCTGATACTAAATATACTACAAAATGTCTTTATATACACAACGTTCACAGATTTTTTAGACAATACAAACATGTTTACTTTAGCGGTTACTCTTGAATTAATTATGGTTTTAGTCTAACCCTATCAAAAAAAATTGTCGCGCCGCCCCCCCCCCCCCGCCCGCCCGGCCGGTATAAATAAAAAATAAATAATATAATATTGAATATTGATATTGATTATAATCGATGCATAATGATTGCTATGTTATTGTGATGTAACATAAGCTCACGGTTAAAATTTTCAAAATGGTAAATCCATATTCCGTCAACAGTTCACTTGAAGTTCTACACTTTACCTATTAAATCAAATTAAATTTAGAATAACTTAAACACAAGTTTGGTTAAAAATACGGAATAGTGAAAAAAATTAAAAAATGCACCTTACGCAGCTTGGTGTATAATAAGTATGTTTTCTACAAATTACGAATGTTGCAACGCCTCGAGATCATACTGTACACATACGCAATACAACTTGATTCGTTACTCAAACATATACGATGATACGACATACGAGTAATATAGCATGTTATGAGGTATCAGAAGTAACGAGTCCAGTAACGATACGAAAGTAACGAGTACTCATTGTCAAAGTAACGAATACATACGGGTACGCTTTATTTCGTTACTTTTACACCTCTAGTGAATTAACGAATTCACACGAATTTGACAAAGCACGTCACGACTAACGTCAAAATGCATTCGGATCTACAAATGTTACCACATGAAAATAACGACTCCCTACGAAAAATGACCTTACCCTAGGTTCATTGCAATGGCAATACTTTAACCATTAGTTAATACTTACTAAAGTTAAAATAGCGATCAAAAAACGAAACCTCGGCTTAACCATTAGTTAGCGTCTTCACTATAGTCAATTTGACAAATAGTTAACACTACTTTTACTACGGATCAAAAAACCGGCCCGTAGGTATTAAGTCCATGGGTTAAACTTAAAAAAGTAACTATATAGGTAAATGTGAAGGAATAAAATAATCCATTAAAATTAAAACCTATCAAGCAATCAAAGGAATAATTTAAACGAAAAAAAATATAAACAACATCGTATAAAAAGGTTTCAAGGATCTGAACTAATTATTAACAAAGAGTACTGATATAACCATTACGTAAGTACGTAGTACGTTCCCTACTATTACAATTTACAATGTACTCTGTGGTAGTACGTTTTATTTTGGTTTTATTATTTACCTACTCACTGTTTATAAAGTGTGAAGAATATTTTTTGTTACCTACAAATTTGATTGACTTCTTTTTATAATAAGTCTAAATGATATTATTCAAAGCTATAATTAATATTTTTAGTACATATACATTTCATTACAAATATTATTAGTTATTATAAATGTTTTGTTGTATTATGCTGAAATAAATGAAATCAAGATATATCAATTGTTATGAAAACTCCCAATTTCGAAAAGGATTTTCAGGATTTTGTATACAAGATTGCTCCTACAAAATTGACTGAATGTTTTCAGCTAAAGTTGCATTCAAAAAGTTGGGGAATTTTAACAGACTATTTTTTAGAATCAGTTAAAATAAATCGATATAAGCCTGATCTAGTTTTTTCAACGGCTATTCTAAAAGTAGCAGATGGATCAAAGCAAGTAACATGTGTGGTAAAAGGAAAAACAGTTGGTCTTTTATTTGGGCTAAGTGAACAAGAGTGGTCAGATGTTGAAAATATGTGTGGTAACGGCCAACAACTATTTTACAGATATTTCAAAGATGGCCTGAGTAGGAATTTTAGTTGTGAGCAGAAACTTTTTTATAATTTTTGCCTTAGCAACCAGAAAGAGAATGTTCTAATTGCTCTATTCTGCAGAATAAAAAATACCAGGAATAAGGATAAAAATGATGTGATGATTCAGATTTCCCAGTTGAAAAAATCAAGTAGTTACATTTTGGACTTATATTTAAATCATTTTAGACAACAAATGTAAATTAAAACTGCCGTGTATATATTATTTATTTTGTAATACAGCAATATATTAGGTATGTTATAACTAGTTATGTACAGTTAATATAATTTTACAATACTGAAATAAAGCAATATTTTTATGCTTTGTGTTTAAAAATTGTATGAGCCCTCATTGTAGTCATACTTATTTAGTGTTTAAGTAGGTGATTGTTTTACTGTAAAATTAAGTTAAAGCGATAACTTGTCAAGTTTCTTGTTGTTGTCTTGATAAGTTTGTCAGCTGGTACCTTGAAAGATGTAAAAAAAAATTTAGTCATTTCCTCTCACTTCAAAATTTGTCAGATTATAGTTTACCTAATATATTGATGGAAAAATAAACTTCTTTCTGACAAACTTTCCACCGAGATACAGCCAGCTGACGTTAATTTTCATTCATAGTAGCATGTAAACTATCACCATCCAAAATTTTAGTTGAGAGGAAATCATTAAAAAAATTATAATTTTTTTTCATGTTCAAGCAGCCAGCTGACGTATAATCCACCATGTTATGACCAGCTGACGTTATGTTTCCTTTAAGATATTAGGTAAACTATAATCCGACAAATTTTGAAGTGAGAGGAAATGACTAAAATTTTTTTTCTCGATGTTTGGGAGGCTGCCACTGCCCAACCCACCCACGGAGTGGCAGCTCACAAAGACTAAAATTCTTTAAAGAAATCCCTTATTCATGTTACGAAGTTTCGATTGAGAGGAAATGATTGACCGAATTTGAACCTGGCTCCCGAGCCATTAGCGTGATGATATATAACCTATAGCCTTCCTCGATAAATGAGCTATCTAACACTGTAAGAATTGTACAAATCGGACCAGAATTTCCGGAGATTAGCGCGTTCAAACAAACAAACAAACTCTTCAACTTTATTATATTAGTATAGATTGTATTATCTTCTAAGATTCACAATTAAATCACAATTGAATAAAATACAAACACACTTCACGTTCACAATTCAATACTCTTAATCAATAACACATTTATTTTGATAAGGATTAATATAAGGTTGATAAAATTCTTTGGCAAATAATTGGCACCAAATTTGATTACCATAAAAAGGTTATAGTGAGTCTATCTTAAAAGACACGCATACTGTCGCGGATATTTTTTTTACATCATTTAAAGAGGAATAATTCTTTCATAGATATTTTTTGGGTAACTTGAACCGTTTATGCAGCGCACGCAACGGAAGCCTTCAAATATGAATATTTTTGCCCGTTTTTGCAACATTCAGTGATTTTCTCGCTCCTATTGGTCGCATCGTAATGTTATATAGTATAAAGCCTTCCTCAACAAAGGAACTATCCAACACAATAATAATTTTTTAATTCGATTTAGCAGTTCTTGAGATCAGTGCGTTCAAACAAACAACGGAAGCCCTCAAAGATGAATAATTTTCCCCGTTTTTATGGTGGCAGAGGTTGTTTTTATAAATTCACAATATTGAAATAAGCCTATAAGTTTTTTTTTCATCTAATTAACAGATGAGGGAAGATTTAGCTTCTCGGATCTTAGACCATAAGACAAATGCATTTTTTGTCTTATTATTACTTATGAAAATTTTTGAAGTGAAACTTCTTTGGGCGCATGAGGGGTAAAATTTGAGCGACCGGTAACGCGGCAGCGTCATGACGTTCAGTACTTGTACTTGGATGGGTGACCGCCTGGGAACACCGCGTGACGTTAGCTTTTTGCTTTTTTTTTCAATTACTTTTTTTTAATTAGCTTTTTGGTATTTTCAATTAGTTTTTTTTACTAGGTAGTTTTTTTTTACAATTAGTTTTTTAATTATGATACCGCCTACTTTTTCAATTAGTTTGCCAAAGTTTCACTTCTGACATGACGTGTACTTTGTATAGGTACACGCAATTTTTTTCAAATAAATATTTTCACCAGGGTAAACAGTTCCTAATGACCTATTCTACCTCCCGCTGATGTTCTCTCGTTAAAGTATAATTGTAACTTCTTTGTATGATAAAATTATCCAACTGGTAGGTAAAACAGACCATAAATATAACTACTCACAAGTCACACAATTCCTAGATATTGTCAAATCAACAAGTTTTCATAAAATATAGAAAAGGTATTAGATATTTAGCCCTGATTTGATTCTAGAAAACGTAACTCATTAAAGATCACATCTGATTCTATGAACCACAACAAGTTTTTGCTTAAAGCCTTAAAAACAAACTAAATAATAAACCGGAATTAAAAGAACCCAACTCAGTACCTAAGATATTGCTATATTTCAACAAACCCAACATTTAGGCTGCTCTTATTGCTCCAGGCTCTCCTATTTCATTTACTTTAGTACTTTTTAAGTTCAATTTACTAAATATATCTATTATTATATAAAAGAGATATATTTCCACCCATTGACTCATCACGATATCTCTGGAACCATAAGGCGTAGAGACTTGAAATTTGGTAGGAATATTCCTTTCCTCGAGTAGAGGTCAGCTAAGAACGAATTTCACGAAAATCCACCCACAAGAGGGGGTTGCGGGGGTTAATAATAATAACATATATGGCAAAACAATAACGTTTGCGGTGTCAGCTAGTTTTGAATAAATGAATCAATTAACCGCGCCGCGTTGGCGCAGCGGTCACAGCACTGGATGTTTGCCGTGGTCTGGGTGTTTGTGCAGTCCATAAGGGTCTTCCCACCGTGCCTCGGAGAGCACGTTAAGCCGTCGATCCCAGTTGTTATCATGTACACCTGATAGCGATCGTTACTCATAGTAGGGAATATATCCGCCAACCCGCATTGGAGCAGCGTGGTGGATTAAGCTCCGATCCTTCTCCTACATGGGGAAGAGGCCTATGCCCAACAGTGGGATATTACAGGCTGAATCGTGATCGATCGTGAATCAATTAAACGTGGATTTTGTCTTTAAATAAGTAGGATGCCATATCTACTTTGAAAAGCAGTGAACTTGTAAGGTCAATGTCCTCTTATATTGCGTAATATTAAAACGAAAAAAACCCACCATGATATATTAAAGAAAATAATTAATTAGTTAATTAATTATTTATAAATTAGTTAATTATTTACTATTGATTTACTTGTAATGTATACAAGTTTTACATGTTCAGTAGAAATAAGAAATGTACATAATATAACGTAGTTACACGTCATATGATTGCAACAAAGCAAAATGCGTAGGTAATGACCTGGGTCTGAGTAGTAAGTAGTTAAAAGGTGTTGTGGGCGTTGACATCCAATTCGTACCTACAATGATTTTGCGAGAAGAAGAAATAAAAGTTATTAAAGTGTATGATAAGTTTTGTGTGGTATAAGCTGTAGTCGAGCAGACAGTAGGCTTCGCGCCAGCGCAAAGAGCGAACGTGATCGCGCTATTAAAGTGCGAGTCAACTGACCGCGAGTGTAGCTGCAGCGATCGAAAAAAACGAACACACAAGGATGGAGGTAGCGGGAGCGGGTCAATGGCGCCGGGAATGGGCTGGATCCGCTGAATACGGGAAGGTAAAGCTAATGGAATATGTAAACTAAACAAATAACTTTTTAGACCTTAATATTGAAATGTATAGACGTAACTCTGTTTATAAATATAAACACAGTTGCTAACTAATTTTAAAAAATATATAATAAACATTAAATAGTGTACATAATACAGGTACTTCCGTGTTTAAGTATTATTTTTAATATATTCATATAAGTTTCTGAAACTTTCCTTTTTTCGAACTAGATGACTGTAATTCTTAAAGCAAAGATTATGGCATTTAAGTTTACAAGCGGTCATTGCCAAAAGTGTAAACTTGTCATTTCCTAATATGGTTTAAAAACTCAACGTGACTCGACCGCTCAGGTAGGTAGTATCTGTTGATAGGCGAAAATGAATCATTCACACTGATGAAATAAAGGTCAACAGTTTGTTTCATGTAGATGGACTGAACCAGTTTAGTGAAGAAAAAATTAACAATACATAGATAAAAATAGTTCTTAATTGGCTTGGTATAGGAATACTAAAATTTACATAAATTAATAAAATAAAATATTGTTTCTTTGTTTAAAAACTTGTACATGAAGAGGCAACGGAAATACATTGCTGCGTATACATAGTTATTATGTTTATCTATAGGTATAGGTACACTGCACACCGAGAATTTCTTAACAAGGTCAAAAATCATTATAAGGGGCGATCTCCACGAGCGAGCGGACCCGCGGCGATATTATCGTTGTGCCACCTATTTCTATAGGTACACTCTCTATGAACGCGTCTCCACGCGGCGATTCTATCGCGGCGATGCGACGAGTGGCAATAAGCGAGCGTAACGTTGACGTAGGTACCGTCGCACTCTCGCCGCGTGCGCGCGGCGGGCGCAGTGATGTAAGCGCAGCGTCATTTCAGCGTTGCCTCTCAGACATGCTGCGATTCCGTCGCGAGTCGCGACGATACGCTGGCGGTATAATCGCTCGTTCGTGGAGACGACCCGACGACGATAGAAGGGCGGACTCGTCGCGATTCTCTCGCTCGTGGAGACAGCCCCTAAAAATATTGTAGAAGTTCCGTTCGGCTTAAAAAAAGCCAATCTTTTTTGTTTGCGAGAACAATTTTTTATTGTAATTGTACATATTGGCTAAACTCTAAATTATTAATAATTTTCAGAATAATCCATTTTCAAACATTGCGTTATGCTGTTATTATCTACTTAATTAGCATAGTATATTTAATCAATATGGAAAAATGTTAGAAAAGCTTCCCAAAAAGCGAACAAGAAGCAATAATATTTTTAATACTTCAAGTACACAGGTACAGTCTTTGCAACACTTTGCACTTGTAATTATAACCGCTCTTCATATACCGAAGCATTAATAATTTTCAAATTGTAAAAGAGCTTCGTCCTTCGAAGATTCCGTTAGTTAACGCTATTATAAGCTGCGAAACTTGAAGGCAAATCCTATTTATGTTTTCTATACTTAATATTATAAAAATGAAAGATTTGATTGTTTGTTTGTTTGCACTGAACATACTCCGAAACTACTGAATCCATTTGAATCATTCTTTCACCGTTCGGAAGCTATACACTATCCGCGGGTGAGATAGGCTTTTTTTTGATATCGCAGGGTAACCCATTTACGGGTGATATCCAGGACGCCCGGGTAGGCAGTTCTAGACCGTATGTCGGACTCAGCACTTGGGGGTGTCACTATCGCACTAAACCCCCTGCGGGAGCCTTCAGCCGCTTTAATTGGAGGTTCCCGGATCTGCAGGCAACAGGATCCCTCCAGCGACAGGCTGGCCTCGGCGAAAAGGCCAGACTTCTCCTCCATGGGGACTGTCCGGCTCACCTTTGAACAGTCCCGACGACGCCGTGTCTAGCAGGCCCGGGTTTCCATCCCGGCCCGACACGGGCACAGGGGCGTTACTGGAAGCGCATTAAGTAGCGCCTCCACCTAAGAACCGATCCTTGCGGAACACCGCAGCCGACTTGCCGCCATTCCACGGACCCCGACCGGTTCTCGTAGCCTACCCTCCGATCGGAGAGGTATGCCTCCAAGAGCCTAAGAGCCTCCTTAGATACGCGGGCACTCCAAAGTATTTCAGTGCCTCCCGTATCACTGCGTGCAGGAGACTATTGAAGGCGTTCGCGATGTCCAGGGACACCGCGACAACCACCTCCCTCACGGATCACGGAGTAGGCTATATTATACTTTCACATTTTCAAAAAAATTAGGGAAAAAATATGTTGTAATTTTTGTTATAAATACTCGTGCGAAGCCGGGGCGGGATGCTAGTTCTTTAACTACTTTTTTGACTAGTGGATAAACAAATCTTTTGTGACGCATAATGTGTTTCTAAATTACCTTTAGGCTTTACGGCTTGTTTCACCAAGACTCACCAGGTGTCGATAACGCTATCTATTTGAAAATGTAATATTTTTATTTAAATATAGGTGACTATCTAAAGAGTTTTACCGTGATCTTTCACAAATCAACAGATTCCATTTTTATCAAAAATACTACTTAGTCTCTATTAAAACTATAGATGTACCTACCTAGGTAGATATCGTTTTGTTTCTTTTTAGCAACGATTTTAATTGGTTGTAGTACCTAGTAAAAGTACTGAATAAAATGTAGGTAAATAGAATTTCACCTCAATCGCGGCAAAATTTAAAACGACAAAATAAAACATTAATTCCTACTTATTTAATATTCTAACATTATATATGTATATATTCTATAACCTTACCAAAAAATAATCTAGAAACAAATCCTGCATTGTTGTTAAACTTGATTTGAGAACATGACGTCATAGTTGATTTTTTTAAAAATAAATAAACAATCTTTGTTTATTTTATTGCCGAAAATGATATATTTATAAAAATTAATGCTATAATGTCAATATTAATATTAAAATTTATAAAGGAAAATGATACAATAAATACGATTTTAAGATTTTTCAACTTGTATGACGATGAGTCTATACATATATTAGCACACTGTTCACGTAGACTCCTAGATGGTATACAATAGATATATTTATATGTTTAGATACATACTAAAGTAAAGATTTTCTTTAAAAATGTACACAGAGATAAATGTAGGTACCGTACTATATAGGTATAGTAGGTACATGGAATGAGTTTTTATATGGTCGAATTTATTTTATCAGATAAGTTATTAGCCCCGGAAGTAGTGAAGTACATCATTCTTCCCATCGTTAGGTATACAGATCTTATCGTAACTATGTAACAAAAGGAGGTAATGAATTCAATAAAAGGTGGAAGCATTTGTCAATAGAGAAAGCGTTACGTGAGGAATTTTCTTTTTCTTACGTCTTGTAGTTTATTTTCTAGAAGAACCATTTTCATTATGTAGAATTTGTGTCGTTATTACAATAGTAAAGTTTTTCTATTAATTTATAATTTTTATTATAAGTTACCTAATTGTTTGTTGGCGACGACTCTACATTTTATTTGCTTAGCTACTTGTTACTTTAAAAACTTTTTTTTAAATATTCTCTACACTACTATAATTAAAATTAATAACATAAGAGAGATACAATTATCTAGAGTTAGTCAAAAGCGCTCATTTCATTATCTAGCGTTAAGCGCGTTGATGTCTTTTATTCAACCTGCATATATTTTTATGCCTAGTCTTAAGCGAAACTTAATTTGTACGATATGGCACGATTCATGAGGAATATAGTGTGTAATATGCCGGAAATTCTGCGTAAAGGCCGTTCTGAGGTTACGACTTCCAAACAGAATTTTTGTATGCATTATTATTTTGAAGACCATTATTGTAAACTGTAAAGGAACGACATTAATACAGTTTTATAAATACAATATGAATTAATCCGAACTCTTAATGTCACCAGACGGTCGGGCATTCAATCTAAGCTAGGAGCTGAGCTGATTTGACCATTGTTAAATTTGTCTTGAATATTCACCTTGTAGTCTGGTGAAAGATAACTTGAGTAAATATGCATGTTACGAATAAAATTTCCGTTGTGTTTTGTTAGTGAGTTGGTTGGTATATCCGCTGAGAACATATTTAAATGTTTTATTTATCTTGAATATTTTTCGTAATATTTTTCGTAGCAATAAATACTTATATGAAACAAAAACAACACATCAAGAGAAATATGCTTACATATTTGCACCAAAATAATAAAACATTAGCCTGAGATTTGATTTATCTGTTACACCGTAAAAGAGTTGACTCTTTTTATTACTTAAAATTCATGAATATATAATGAGGATAATATGAATCAGCGTAATATATACCTACTTATACAGAAAAAGCTAGTTCTCCGCGGTGATGATTAATTTTATTAAACGTCATAGTAAAAATAGCAACTCGGGTATTTCACTAATAGGTACCTTACCTATGTATATTTGTAGGCGAGTTTAACCAGACCGATGTCAAACACCAAGAATCGAACTATCACTGCGGTCCCCACGCCTGACATCCGCTCATTGCGCTCAATACTCTTTTATTTAAAATTCACACAATTCTAATGACTACGAAATATGTATGTAGGTAACAAGTGACCGTTATGTATTTAAAAAAGTTAGTCCCATTACATACGATATTATGACGACTGAGTTGCGACCTTAGTTTTGTTTTCATTTGGCATATTCATGACGTCATCTGATCTGTACCTTACCTTGATCCATTATTAAAACCAGTAAATATCTATACTAATATATAAAGCTGAAGAGTTTGTTTGTTTGTTTGAACGCGGTAATCTCTGGAACTACTGGGCCGATTTGAAAAATTATTTCAGTGTTAGATAGCCCATTTATCGAGAAAGGCTATAGGCTATATATCATTACGGTAAGACTAATAGGAGCGGAGTCCACGCCGACGAAGTCGCGCGCAGAAGCTAGTTATAATATACTATCCGATTTTTTTATAATTAAGTTGTAGAATTTATATGAATAGCTATAACAGTTACTTCTTTTAACAATGTAAGTATTAAGTTCGTAAGTATTTGGGTTGTCTGGAAGAAATGGCTAAATAGCCATAAGTCCGCCCATTGTACTTCACAGTCTGTAAATGATATTTGTAGTTGTGATGTACAATAAAGTATAAATAAATAAATAAATAAATAAGTATCTAGAATTAAGTTTTTATGTTTAGCTCTGTGACTTCTGTGAGTTACTTTATGCGCACGGCAATATCGGAGAATTGCGCGGTTGTACAACGATGCTTAATAACTTAATTTAAATATCGCAATCACAGTCACCATTTCGTTTCGCCCCCGCGTTCAACGTTCACGTCATTCACAACAATAAATTTGTACTTATCTTTTTCGAATGAAGGTCGAAATGAGAATGTGTAGCTTATTAAACTCGCATCAAAACCTACTACTATACAGTATTAAAGCGGGTTACATGTAGGTACACTTCACCTGAATAAAGAAAAATATAATAAAATAATAAAACTCTCAACGGCCCCTAACCTAACTATAAGATTTTCTTCTGTCGGGGGTCCGGCACAATATACAAGTATAAGCTTAGCGTAGACCATGGGAAACACTTGTATAGACTCTATGCAAATTTTCCATGAACGGAGGATCAGAGCCGCGGCCGCCAGCGCAACCAGCCACAGCAACCAGCTACGCTGTGACCACTGGCCCAACGTGTCAAAGTCAAAGTGACAAAGAATTTTTTGTCACGGTGACAAATGTCACTAGTGCGCGCAGGGCTTAACCGTAGGTGTAGCCTGGCTACAGTAAGCATTACGTTAGCCATTAAGCCCTACGCGCACTAGTGACATTTGTCACCGTGACAAAAAATTCTTTGTCACTGTCACGTCACCGTCACCTTCGCGACTGCGCGCACTTGCAGTGACAGATTATATACAGATATAGGTTGTCTGTGACCTCGTTTTTAGAAATAGAAAGAAATACAATAATAAAAAGTATTGGGTTCACCCGCTTTGGAGTGATAGGCTGATAAGTGGAAAGTTCTACACCATGTTTGCCAACCTACGTACATATGACACGTGACATTTTGTCGCGTCACGGGCATGTTGGCGTCCTCCGCGGACAAAAAAGTCACCGAATTGTCACGCATCCAAGTGCGCGCACCTCCATTAGGGATGATGGACGCGGTGACAGTGACAAAAAGTCACTAGTGCGCGCAGGGCCTTAGTGTGGCACCAGGGTAAAAGACACTATTTTAAAATAATAAAATCCTACTGGGAATTTTTTCATGTCAATATAATTTTCTATGTAAGGAGTATGAAAAGTCGAATCGCGTTAGATCCATTCTTGTATTTGACTTCTGAATAAATGTAAATAATAGTAATAAAGTATTTTTTAGTTATCGATTCTATAAAGCAGATAAGCAGGTGCCAATTATCACAATTATCAGTGACGTATTTTAAGATTCAGCGTCCCGGGTCATTTTAATTTACCGTCCCATAAATTAAGGGAAAAAGTAAAAGGTTTTTTAATAAAAATAAGTTATACATTGTTGTACCGTGTACGTAATTAGATACGTATGCTCGGCTTGCGCCGCCCCTCGCATGATGCCGCCCCGGGCATGGCCTTTTAGACCTTAGGGTAAATCGCCCATTCCTATTATGGGATAATAATATTCATACACATAAATTTTTTGTAATTAAAATAATTGTAGAATGGTTCATTAAAATAACTTTATTATTGAATTAGTATACCTATACGAGTACAACAGTTAGATATTGGTTTGTCTTCGAGCCGATCAGATATACTTATTTTTATCTATTCATTTGCAAGTTCACTTTGCAAGTTGCGCAAACTTGATCTAATTTACGAGATTAGATATTCTGTTACCGCAGTCATTTAATCTCTGTTTGGTAATTTTATTTACATCCATTCTATTAAAGCAAAGCTACCTCACGCGGAATAACATCAATATTATACATTGTAATTTATGTAAGTACATATGGCCAAAGACTTAAACATAATTTTTCTTCATGAATAATAATTATAAATCTAGAATCGTTAAAAATATCGAATCTTTGACTGTCTGACATATTATGATATTAATAGCTACTGTTTCACTCTTATTAAGTTATTATTACGAGTAGAATCTTAGCGTGTCGCAGGTCGTTTCATATCAAAAATAAAAAAAGGCTAAAATGATCATTCTCTGAGTAGATCCGCAGTCAGAATCGTGGAAGATTAGACCCTGGCCTTCACGGAGAGGCTTCTGTCCAGTAGTGGATTGTTTACAGGCTATTTCTTTATAGTAAAGTAAAACATTAAGATAAAAATTACGGAGAATAAGCTTCAAATCAGTACACACAGTTTATTCGTTCTCTCTAAGAGATTTTTAGGTTAATTTAATATAGGTACCTAGTAGGTACTACCTACGTATCTCTCACAGATCTCTTGGAGGAAAGAGATATGGTCGGCAACGCGCTTGCGATGCTTCTGGTGTTGCAGACGTCTATAAGATACGGTAATCGCTTACCCTTAGTTGAACCGTACCTACGCTTGTTTGGCGATTATAGTTATATGGGACGTTCTTCTTTTTTATCGACATCGGACCGGCAAATTTTTATATTTCTTAAACAAAATAAACATGTGATTTGTTTAGTAAAAAGTGATTTAAATCATTGCCTCGTTATTCTAGATTTCAAAAATATATAATGCATCGAAGTATTATTTGTAATTTTTGTTTTATTTCAAATTTCGTAGGAATGGTATCAAAAAATAACACCTCAGTCACAAAAATGTTTATTTTTTTAATTTCTCATTTAAAATCAGATCTTCAGTTTCTTATTACTTTTTTTATCAAGAATATAAACATTTATTTGTATCTAGCTCCATTGGACGGAATTTTTAAAATAAACATTAAAAAATATATATCCAATACCACTCTGTCACATTTTTGCTTCTTAAGACAAAAAACTGTTTAATATTATGAAAGTCACCCAATAAAATAGCTTGAAAATCTAGTGAATACCTTTATTGTTTAGCATGTAATACAAGAAAACGTTATTTTTGTAAATTTTGCCAGTGGAGTGGTTCATGCATTACTTTGAAATTAAATTATGAGGTGGACAATTGTGACAGAGTTGTATACGAAGCTACGGAGTGGTAAATAATGTTTACCCACCGAACGAAGTTAACCTTATAACAATGTTTAATTTTAGAAAACAATAACCATTCTTCGGTAGATATATTAATTCAGTCTTGCAATATCTTTTCACTTACTCTACTCTTTAATTTTGTGTTGATTTCAGGGTTGTTTCCTTGTTTCACGACACCGTCCTGTTTTTCAGCCGTAGATAATGCAATTTTTCAATTTATCTGATGGTAACACTTTAAATTAACAAAATAAATGACGATATAATAACCACCGTAAGAAAAGTAACAATCATCTATTATTAAAATTAACTAAGGCTCTAAGCTCCATACAAAAATGACCACTCCGTCACGAGGTCTAACACCTTGTCACATTTTTGGGACAGAGGTGCTTCGTGACAGACGTGTAAAATAGTAGTGTTCGAGATGTTCAGAATGTTCCTAATTATAATTTACGCAGAAAACTGGTCATATGTGAAATATGTATCAGAAATCAATAAAATAACATCAAATCACATAAATTACAATAACATTTGGAAGTAGTAACTTACGTGACAGAGCGATCGCTAAATAAACACTCGCACCTCCTTTTACTGCTTTCGAGCGACTGACTGGTAATGCCAGGGCGGAGGGACGCATAGCGCGGATCCGGGGTGGAGAGGGATTATTCTCTTGTTTAGTGACCAAGATCAAAATCGTTAACGCACATTATTTTGTACCATAAAATGAATGACAGAAGGTAGCAACAAAAATCATGTACGTCGGGAGACAGCCAATATAAAATTTTTTTTATTTAATAATAGTAACATTAAAAATTATTTCTTCTTATTAATTTAATAACAAAGGTTAAGTAGTTCAGTAAATATTTTTGGTTAGAAACTTTCAATGTGATTTTTTTTCACGACATCAGTTTGTTTACATTAGTGCTCATAGAGGGACATACTTTATTTGTATGTAAAACACCTCCGTTACGCTTTTCGTATACTATGTCACACTAATTTTGTAAAAAATATGATTAATTAAAATCTTCTTTTGAAGATATTATAATTATTGCCTTATCAAGTTTATTTTTATAAAAAAATATATAAGAAATTTGGTATTTAGGAGCAATATATTTACTTTTTTACCGAGGAGACAAGCCATTGTCGATAAAAAAGAAGAACGTCCCATATATCTATTTAAAAAAAAAACATATTCGCATACTATGTTAATAGTATGTAATAGTGTGTAGCTATAATTAATATTTTATACCGTATCTCTTTTAATATTAAAGGAGCTTTTATACCGAAATTAATCAATTATTTTGATATGTTCCCATTGGTGTAAAATATTACTATAAAACTAGTTTAAACATTTATACAATAATAATTAATTAACAGTTATTCATTATAGTAGTTTATGCAACTGTCATATAATGAAGGGTATTAAAACACGAGTGTGAGTTTATGAAACGAGCGCAGCGAGTTTCATAATAGTAACGAGTGTTTTAATACCCGTGTTATATGCAGTTGCATACACTACTTTATCTTCACTAATGCAATTAATCAAACAACAAGAGTAAAAGCTGACAATAGTATATTTATAATAATTGTTCAAATTTTGGATGGTACAAGTTTGAAAGTTAATGTTAATTATTGATCCAATATATAATTTTGCCGCCATTAAAATCTAACCAATCAACCGCGCCGTGCGCTCGCTGGAGGCGGCGCTGGCGGGCGCGCGGCGCGCGTGCAGCTGCAGGCGCTGGGCGCGGCGCGCGCCCGTCGCCATGGACGCGGTGTTATAATGAGATTTTACGATATCGATGTGGATATTATACCATCATGTGAAATTGCTTAAATTGAGTGTTTTGTTGTCTGTGCTATAACAGTAGTAATTATAAGTCAAGTATTGGAAACATAAGTAGAATGTTACAACATTAGTGTAGATAAAACATATTACACACCTACAAATGCGTCTCTATTACAGGTAATAGAAGGCGGGGTGACGCGACAAGTGGCGCGCGCTATGGAAGTCCTGCACGCGAGTGCTCCGGGCGCGAGAGTGCGAGTCATGCGCGCCGCGTACCATTCCTCCGCGGGACCTGGAGCCCCGGCCGCCTCTTACCTGATGCACTCCTCCCGACAAGTAAGTATATCAATAGAACTCTTGTGATGTAACGCGAATTGTATAATTGCGTATTTATTTATTTAATCCACCAGTAATGTATAGTAGTAAAATGAATTTAAATACAAAAAGAAAATTAAAACTAAATGTGCTTGCTGCCTTTTAAGGTGAACACAGCTTGCGTAATAATAATATGGAAGTAAAAATTAACAAAAAAATAATTTAACGTTATCCCATTTACAAAATTGTTCTTGTTAGTTTTGTGTTGTTTACAAAAGTAAATAAATGATAAAAATATTAGTAGGTATATGCATAAAAATGTAAGCTATAAATAAAGTAACATCAGACACATGGCAGCATTAAAATTAAAACACAATTATTAACAATTAAAAGCACCGAACAAAGTATTTTGACTTTTTAACCGACTTCCAAAAAAGGAGGAGGTTCTCATTCGATTGTATTTTCTTATGTAGGTATGTTACTTCAGAACTTTTGACTGGGTGGACCGATTACGATAAAAAAAATTTAATCGAAAGGTGGTGCGTGTCATTTGGTCTTATTTAAAGTTATTTGAGATCTATCAAGTACTTTTCGAGTTATATCTAATAATGCGTTTATACTTGACTATTTTTTCGTCGACCTACCTTATATTATACCGCATTACTTTTTACTGGGTGTACCGATTTTGATGGCTCTTGTTTTCATCGAAAGCTGGTGCTTGTCTTGTAGTACAATTTAAATTTGATCGAGATCTGATGACTACTTTTTGAGTTATCTTTGATAACGCGTATTAACTTGACTATTTTTTCGTCTACCTACGTTGTATTACTTGTCGATGTAATTGAAATCGTTTTTTTTTTCGTTTGCGAGCAAACACAATTATATTGACAACATTTTTAGGCATTGAGACAGAAATAAGAATAATTAATATACTCCCATTGAAAAACGTATTACGAAATCAATGAGAAAGATATTATCAAAAAGTCTTGCGTCATTTATTTTTTCAAAATATTCTCTTAAGGCTCCGTCGCATGACAAAAGTAGGCATTTAACGTCTACCCCGTCCCCCTTGGACACACGTCGCGCGAACTCGATGCTGTTGAACTCAGTCCGTGACCTGAAAGCGTCAGTGGCTGTAAAGCGAACTAATTTGATTTGACTTTAAAATAGAAATGCATTTATTATGATCATTTTTTAAAGTAGTGATAAATATGTAATACTTTCGTAAATAAATGAAATAAGTAAATGATTTCAGGGTTATTTATTATAAAGACTGTTGGACATAAATAGAATAAGCTATATAAAATAAAACAAATTACATATTAAATCTATACAAATAAATAAAATTGAAGTGTCTGTTTGTAATATTGTAATACCCGCTTTTAACTAAATTACATATATAATATACATGGTGCAAATACCAAAATAACATTTTTTATAATTTGTCTGTCTGTCTGTTCCGGCTAATCTCTGAAACGGCTGGATCGTTTTTGACAGGACTTTCATTGGCAGATAGTTGCTGATGTAATAAGGAGTAACGTAGGCTACTTTTATTTTAGATTTTTTATTATTATTTTATAACTGCGAACTGAACAATAATTATTTTGTTAAATTCCACGCGGACGAAGTCGCGGGCATAGGTAGTTTAAAATAATTATTATTCAATAAAACGTATCTCAATAAATTCCACAATACAATTACAATATTTAAAAAAACTAGTTGAAAAAAAAAAGCGGTCACCCATCCAAGTACTGACCGTCGTGACGCTGCCGCGTTACCGGTCGCTCAAATTTTATCTTAACTAACTTATATCTCCCTCAACTTCCGTTCGCCTCGACCGATCACACTTTTCGTAACGCTCTCGTCACGCATTAACCTGCTTACTGACCAATTTAAGCGCGCCTAAAGAAGTTTCACTTCAAAAAAACTAGTTGAAAAAAAAGCGTCACGCATCCAAGTACTGACCGTCGTGACGGTGCCGCGTTACCGGTCGCTCAAATTTTACCCCTCATGCGCCTAAAAGTTTCACTTCAAAAAAACTAGTTGAAAAAAAAAGCGGTCACCCATCTAAGTACTGACCGTCATGAAATTTTATTTGGCTTTAAAATAGAAATGCATTTATAATGATCATTTTTTATAGTAGTGATAAAATAATAATACTTTCGTAAATAAATAAGTAAAGGATTTCAGGGTTATCTATACATATAATAAAATGGTAGAAAAGTCAAAACTGTACATTGAATATTTTTTTAAAAGAATACTTGGGGTGTGATCTACAATCGATACCGAAGCCAAAAATATAGTTTTTAGAATTTTTGTCTGTTTGTCTGTATGTATGTCCGGGATAAACTCAAAAAGTACTGCATGGATTTACTTCAAATTTGGCACGAATATTGTTAAGAAGTCGGGTCAGAACATAGGCTATATATTATCACGCTATCACCTACGGGGAAAGAGCAGTGAACCTTTATTTCTTCAAATGTATGTCCGGGATAAACTCAAAAAGTACTGCATGGATTTACTTCAAATTTGGCACGAATATTATTAAGAAGTCGGGTCAGAACATAGGCTACATATTATCACGCTATCACCTACGGGGAACGAGCAGTGAACGCACGCAGACGACGTCGCGGGCAGCAGCTAGTTTAGTATAAATACTGTTGGACATAAATGGAATAAAGGCTATTAAATGAAACAAATTACATATTAAATTTAAAATAATTATTATTAAATAAAATTTATCTGTATACAGTAGGCGGTATTAGCTCTCCGATGTTGATGAATTTTAAAATTGCTAATTTGCTACATCGCCATAGGCGTAAAAATGTAACAGACACACTTATACTTTTGAATTTTGTACCTAATTGTATTAACTCGAAATAAAAATATAATTTAAATTATTCATTTTGAGCTGTGTAACATACGAATGTAAAGTTTGTCATGAAGCGCTGCTTAGTACTAGTGGTCTAAGATCCGAATCTAAATCGATCTTCACCGAGCTGATAATATAATGAAACATACTTTATAATAAATTTAGTATATATATTAGATAATATATAAAAAATGGTTTACCTCTATTTTGAAAACTCTATTTTGTTGCTATGTATTATTATTATTATTATCATCTATATAATAAAAAAGAATGTTTCTAAGCGCATAACTCGAGAATGGCTCGACCGATTCTAATTTATTTTTGTATGTTCCTTAAAAATTCCACAGTAGGTTTTTATATTTAATAATTCTTATTTTAATATTAATTAAATATAATTTATTATAACAAAGAAAAAAAATGGCAACGTCACGCGGTGTTCCCAAGTGGTCACCCATCCAAGTACCTGACGCTGCCGCGTTACCGGTCGCTCAAATGTACCTCATGTGTATGTACCTCATGTGTATGTAATGCGCCTTAAGAAGTTTCACTTCAAAAAAACTAGTTGAAAAAAAAGCGGTCACCCATCCAAGTACTGACCGTCGTGACGCTGCCGCGTTTCTGGTCGATTAAATTTTATCTTTACTAACATATCTCACTCTCAACTTCCGTTCGGCTCAACCGATCACACTTTTCGTAACGCTCTCGTCACGCCTGCTTACTCTCCAAGTTAAGTGCGCCTAAAGAAGTTTCACTTCAAAAAACTAGTTGAAAAAAAAGCGGTCACCCATCCAAGAACTGACCGTCGTGATGCTGCCGCGTTTCCGGTCGATCAAATTTTATCTTAACCAAAATATCTCCCTCTCAACTTCCGTTCGCCTCGACCGATCACACTTTTCGTAACGCTCTCGTCACGCCTGCTTACTCTCCAAGTTAAGTGCGCCTAAAGAAGTTTCACTTCAAAAATCTAATTGAAAAAAAAAGAGGTCACCCATCCAAGTACTCGTCGTGACACTGACGCGTTACCGGTCGCTCAGATTTTACCCCTCATGCGCCTAAAGAAGTTTCACTTCAAAAATGTTAATTTGGTGTAATATGTACCGTGTATATATACATACATAATTATGAAGCCGTAATATTACAAACAGACACTCCATTTTTATTAATTTTTATATAGATAAATAGTGTTTACAAAAACTTAAACAGCAACAAAATAATTATATTAAACTAGCGGACCCGGCAGACGTTGTCCTGCCCGGAAAACAGCTACCAAATTTGATTGCTTACATACCGATAGCAGCGCCACCTATCGGGTCAAATTGAGATAAAAAATTCCCTATCTCTCGAGTTGGACCAAATTACAGATGCTTACGAAATGTGATAAAAATTGGTTCAGTACTTTCGGAGTTACATAGCGATAGCAGCGCCACCTACCGGGTCCAATTGAGATAAAAACTACCCTATCTCTCAAGTTAGACCAAATTACAGAAGCTTACAAAATTTGATACAAATTGGTTCAGTAGTTTCGGAGTTACATACCTATAGCAGCGCCACCTACCGGGTCTAATTGTGAAAAAAGTACCCTATCTCCCAAGTTGGACCAAATTACAGATGCTTACAAAATTTGATACAAATTGGTTCAGTAGTTTCGGAGTTACATACCGATAGCAGCGCCACCTACCGGGTCCAATTGAGATAAAAACTACCCTATCTCTCAAGTTCGACCAAACTACAGAAGCTTACAAAATTTGATACAAATTGGTTCAGTAGTTTCGGAGTTAGATACCTATAGCAGCGCCACCTACCGGGTACAATTGGGATAAAAAGTATCCTATGTCCTTTTCCTGGTTCTAAGCTACCTCCCCACCAATTTTCAGCCAAATCGCTTCAGCCGTTCTTGAGTTATAAATAGTGTAACTAACACGATTACACGACTTTCTTTTATATATTATAAATTTAAAATAAATAGCGAATTTAAATTTTATTACTACTGTGGGCAGTAGGTGTATGGATATTGAATGCATACTACGTAATATTAAAAATACAAAAGACGGAACGCTTTTTTGAAAAATTTTGCACACGTCTTGCCTCTGTAACGTCCAACGGGACAGTGTGAGTGCCGCGAGAGCGCCCAGCGCTTCGAAAATCACTTGAATAATCGATTAAAAAAAAATTATGTAATTAAAAAAAAAAACACTTGATCAAATTATTCCAGTTATATATGAACTTTATTTTGGTAATTTATTAATAATATCAAATCAGTTATTTTAAGAATAAAACCCAATCATAGTAAATAAAATGACCCGAAAAGAGGTAACTTTGTGAATTTATTCTATCGAGCCAAATTTATCAAATCATGTTTCCGACAAAAGCCTGAACTAGAATATACCCTCAACAATATCAATTAAATTTATTAGATAAAAATTTCACTGTTTACTATTTCAAAACTAAATTCATAGAAACGTGTTTTGCAGGAATACATCAATTACCTCACCTTAATCCTGTCGGTTGTTGTATATATGTCTTTTTTTAATATTCCTTTTTCTTGTTGAAGCTCTTTTTCCAATTCTTACTTTAACAGGAGAACAGTAACTGAGTCAGTTGAAGATGTACCAACTTGTGTATTTTCGAAAAGGTTGCTTTCATTTTCCACGTTTCCTTCACTTACAGCGACTCTATTATATACTTTTACTTTTGGCGTTTTACCCGAAATGAATAGCACTCGTTTTTAAGCTTGCGGGATCCGCGGATCCGCGTTTTGGGGGGGTGGGATCCCGCAGGTCGATAAATGGTGCCGGCACCCGCGGGATGCGAGGTTATATTATATGCGGGATTGAAATCAGTATGACTGTACCTAATAGTAAAGTAATAAAAAGTGAAATATTTAACAATACTAATGATAAAAATGTATATTATACTTATGCTCGTACATAATTATCAATTTTTGTAATATAATAAATTTCACGTTAGAACTAAACAATTCAATTATTCAAGATATGTTTTTATTTTATTTCAGGTTATATCATCCGGGTACAACTTTTTAGAATCGTCATCACTACCTACCTCGTCTAAGCCTTTAGAAATATCTTCAACTCCCTTAGAATTGTCACCTGACAGTGAAGTAGAAAAAGAGAATTACAAAGTCACTGAACCTGACGACTATGATATATCTGAACCGTCAAAATGGAGAGCTTCGTCTAGAAAAAATTCATTTCGAATGCCCAGCGAGGAATCATCTTCAGCAGATAATGCAAGCATAATTGATCTCGATTCTAGAGCGAGTAGCAGAAGCACGTTAAGGAGAAGTTTCCGAAATAAAGAAGATTTACAAAGGGTCCATAACATCAGCACAAGAGTTTCTCCTTTACTAGATGCACCTGTAGCACTAAGAACATTAAAGTATACTTCTCTTTTGAACGGTAACGATGAATGGAATAATAGAAGGAAAAGTTATAGCTTCGAAGATACATCTCATATCAATCAAAATATATCCAATAAAAAAGATTCATTTACAATGGACTCCTCTACTGATAGTGGAATTTGTAAATCATCAGAAATAGTCAACGATCACTTTAATAGTAAAAAGTATTCAATTTTTTCTGAAAAAACGAATGATAACCAAGAAGAATCGTTTACAGACTGGCTTTCAAGAAATAGATTAAAAACTTACAAAGATATGACGCCATCTAAAAGAAATAATACTTCCGACTCACAAAGGAATGGAGATAAAATTACAGTAAAATCTTCTGGTAAGGTAACTATAACACTACCTATAGAAAGTTACAAAGATATATCAACTAAAATAACAAAATCTGATGACTGTGATCGACGAACTAAAAAAGTGGAATTTTGTAAAACAGAATTGCATTTTGCAGTAGACACAGGCACGGTAAATATTATAGCTACTGATGAAAAACCGCCACCTTCCAACGATTTTAGACGAAGAAGGAGTGCTTTCGTACCTTTAAACGAAAGAATTGAGAAATCAATTACTCTTTTTGGAGAAAAAACTGAATTAACGGAAAACAATGTTGAAGAAAATAATATTACTTGCGATTTTGGGGATGCCGATGAGAATACAGCAGCTACAAAAAGTATTCTCAAAAATAAAATCCCGAAACCCAAACCATATCTTCTAGGAGAGAACATGGCATTTGGGAATTTTAATGATAGTACAAAGAATTTTGGCGACAGCAAAAATTCAACAACTTTAAGTGCTGTTTCTTTGATTAATAAACAATTATCAAAGAGGCGGCACAGCGACGAAACAATTTCTAGCAATGCAAGCGACCTGAGTGGGACCTTCGATAATTCCTTGAGGACAGGATCTAGAGGTAGGTGCAGTGTTATATTACACATATACTATCACGATCACAATTCAGCCTGTAATATCCCACTGTTGGGAATAGGCAGGGCTGGGCAAAATACATGCTTTGCTTTAATTGAAATACAAATTAAAAAATACTTTATCGCAAGTAATTAAAATACGAAATACAAAATACCTTTAAGTGAGGTATTTAAAATATAAAATACAAAATACAGTATTTTAGCCATTTTTAATTGAAATACAAAATAAGTAATCTTGACCAGCTCGGGCTGAAAAACCAGTTTCCTTTCATAAACACTAGATTTTTAAATGTACTGTCAGACAAACAGTCTCTTGTTGGAGAGTGAATAAAACCTGCTAAAGAGAACAATCTTTCTACAGGTCCCGATGAGCACTAGATTGTGTTAAATTGTATGAACACATTTTTTATATTTGGATAGCGCTCAAGAATTCAAAGCTCTTTGCTTCTATCATTTAGGAAGCTGACCAACTCTAACTCCATTTTAGATGTCCGTGGTTGATCACTGTCTCTGTTCTCGAAAACAATAAAATTGTATTTTAATGTTAAAATGTATTTTGAAGCTGCTAGTATTTGAAATACTAATTAGTAATTACAAAATACCTCGGCGTCAGGTATTTGAAATACAAATTACAAATTACATTTTAAAGAAGTAATTGAAATACAAATTACTAAAATACGTATTTGTATTTCAATTACGTATTTTAATTACAAGTAATTTAAATACTGCCCAACGCTGTTCATAGGTCTCTTCCCCATGAAGGAGAACGATCGCAGCTTAATCCACCACGCTGCTCCAATGCGGGTTGGCGGATATATTCCCTACTATGAATAGGTACCGATCGCTATTAGGTGTACATGATAACAACCGAGACCGACGGCTTAACGTGCTCTCAGAGGCACGGTGGGGAGACCCACAACGACTGCAGAAACACCCAGACCACGGCAAACATCAATATGGCCAATACAAATGTTGTCGTGTGCGGGGATCGAACCCGCAACCGCCCGCGCAACAGCCAATCGCAGTGCAGTGCTGTGACCGCTGCGCCAACGCGAAGTTTAAAAAATTTATGTTTTTGTTAGCCAGCTACTTTGTCAGCCAGCAAGCCAGTTTTTACAATTAGAATCATTTTTTTTTAAAGGAAAGACTAGAATTATGGCTAGATTGATCATCTATAAATTAATCTCGTACTACGATGGGCCATGCCATGATGGTCATGTACCTATCTATTGATGTACATTGTTTGTAATATGGATTACAAACAACGGACATGAACGGATATCATAATGAGAATCTCAATTAATTGGGATTCTCAATTAAATAATTTAAGTGATCCAATTCTCAATAATCAAAGAAAAAAAATCTCATGGGTCTTTTACTGTGTGAAAAATAACATCTCTACTAATATTAAAAATGTGAATGTATGTTTGTTTGTGTTACGCTTTAACGCGAAAACTACTTAACCGATCATCATGAAACTTTGTACCTACACATATTTTTGGAGGTATTACAAGTAACATAGGAAACTTTTTATTTAAAAAAAAATCAATGCAAGCGAAGCCGCGGGTAAAAGCTAGTATATAAAAAAATCGAGAGCCAACCTCTACTCTCCTAATTTTTTAACCCGGTTACCCATACCTACAATAAAATTGCTCCTACTCTTCCTCTACGCAAGTTTTTGTATTTCTTACATTTTGGATATTCTTTATTTCTGATCAGTTTCAATTCAACAAGCTTTTTCTAAAGTACTATCACTAAAATAATTTATTAAAAAAAAAACTGTAGATATTATCATTTTGAATTCCTTTATGCACTGCACTGCTTTCACTATAAAATTCGCTAAATTTTAAAAAATTGATTACAGGTCCACAATTGCGAGGGAACTCAACTCATAGGAACACTACAACTACAACTTCAGACTTAAACACAAAGCTTAAAGATAGCTCATTTAATTTCAAAAATTCTTCATTGTCCCGAACAGAAAATAAGCCTAAGATAAGAGAACTTCGAGGAAGTGACTTAGCATACTTTGGAATCGATCACAACGAAAATTCTAAAAATCTCCATACACAAGACAATTTGGAAAAAGAAATATTTCATTCTGTGAAACTGGTGAAACAAATATCCAATAGCGTTTGTAATAGCGAAGCAGATTCTGATGAAGCGCCTGAATATCAAAATATTTTGCCTAAGTACACAGTAACGCCCACCCCGAAACCACGATCGATATATGGCGATGAAGTACGAAAAAGAAATGAACCAAGGATTTTGAAACCAATCATAGAACAAGATTTTGAAAAAATAGGTCAAGCTGATGACGGTCGATCAGTTTCCAAAAAAAGGAATGACACGTCTAAATCATTGTATGTTGGTAACACGTCACGTACTAAAATCACAAAAGAAGGAGTATCAAAACATAAAGATGTCAAAAGAAGTGTTGTTGCAAATGATTATCCAATAACAGAGTAAGTTTTCCAACAGAGTAATTCAAAAGTTGTTTATTACATGAAACAAGAAATTTTGTTTGTTCGTACGTGCAAATCAAATTATTGATCAAGAAGAGATAAAAAAATCCAAAGCTTACTACTAGCTGTAGCCCGTAGCTTTGCTCGCGTAGATATTGATTATATTTACTAAGAGCTGGTAAAGTAGTACGTAATTATTAGGTATATTCCAGTCATTCAGAACCTCTTTGTTTACTTTTATGGTTCACTTTCGTGCATTAGAACTAGCAGAGGTCACTTTTGATCAGGCTTAATAAAGCAATTGTACGAAAAACAGTCTCTCCTTAGATCTACTCCAGCCACTTTTAGGTAATTTCAGTAATACGAACTAATTCCCTATTTATCTAATCATCAACCTATATTATAGACATCAACATTTATTTAAAACCCCCTTCTACCTTTACTCTTTTGGGGTAGTATTTCCACAAAGCCTGAATGAAAAACATTTTTACTCATTTTGAATTAGTAGCCCGAAAAAAACAAAGTTACATATCTCTAATATTAAAGCGATCGAATCACATTATCGATCGAACACTTTTATGAAATTTTCAATCCATTATCCACACCCTTTAAGGGTAGAATTCCCGCAAACGCTGATATATATATATTTTGATGACAAATCCTTAAAACAAAGTTTAACACCAAAAAATGGTGAATTTCTTTACAAATTAAAATCTCTTATTTCACCCAAACCAGTAGGGGTGACAAGTAAGGGGAGCATCTCCACAAACGTATGGGACACGTATTTAATCAGTAGAAAATGTCAACAATTTTACTCATTTAAGGGTAGAATCTCCACAAATACTGAATTAAATATTTACTCTTTTTAATAACAGAAATCAGTAAAAGTCCCATAAAATCGGTTCAACCGTTTCGAAGATTAGCCCGAACAAAAACAAAAAAAAAAAAAACAGAATGACAGACATTTAGTTACACAGTTATTTTAAAATCGCAGACCGACACTTCAATTTTATTTTTATGTGTATATTCATTCTAGCGAACAGCCAAACATTTAAATGAATCGGACAAGAATTGAAATTAAGGCAACAAACCCGCGTATAACCGAGTTTTAAATGTTGTCTTTATTTTTCAGGAAGAACAAAACTGCATCTTTGAAAAAAGTTAAGGACAATAAAGAAAACCAGTCCAGAAATATAAAAACAGACAAAAGTAAGCTAGAGGCTCCTTTGTACATTAATTTACAATCAAAATCAGAAAAAATATTTCACTCACCAGGAAATAAAAATTACAAATCGAGTGATGAGCGAAATCCAGCGGCCACAAATGAATCTAAGCTTTACACTAACTTAGTGAAAAGTACTACAAAGGTTGACAAAAACGATATATCTGATAAAGTGAAAGAGAACAGCCGAGTTAGAAGTAGAGATGAATTAATAAATGACGATAGTCAGAAAACTAAAAAATCAAATCCTCGGCGGACTGAAAAATTAATCACTCCGGACCATTTCCAAGAAAAGAGTGTTAGACAACGCTCTGACGACAAAAACAGTATTGGATATAGACATAATAAGTATGAAACCTATAATACTAACTCCTCTAGAAAAAAACCTAGTAAGGATGTTACGAAAATTGTTGAACATAATATCAGTAAATCTAATAAAACACATGAATTGAAGAATAATTCATCTGAAAATAGTGTAAGCAATCCTAATACTACAAATTATGTTAATCGGACCGTTAAACCAAAAAACAGCTCTAGTGAAAATAAAATATCGGTAAAACCTCACGAAAATAAAATAAATAATATACAAATTATAAAATTAAATAGAAATAAAAAAGAAAACTCAACTTCAAATACAAAGTCGGAAAAATCTTCGAAACCTAAACGTAGTAAATACGTAATAAATTACGATGATAAAAACGGAACCGTTTCCTCTATTTGCAAAATAAAATCGGTACCTGGTACGTATACTAGAAAATTGATTTCAGTTGAAAATAAAAGCCCTCAAGAACCTACTAATAACACATTAAACAAAATTGCTTTGAAAAAGTAAACTTCTGCATGCTATTAATAACAAAAAGGAAGGCAGATATGTGACCACTTCAACATAAACATTTCAGTCCAGCTCATCAATGGACAGTCGATGACATGCAAAGAGGATTACAAGAACAAAAAATGGATATCAAGCGACCATTTTAAAAGATCTTGCCAGATACTATAGCAAAGTATTTCTTGTATTTCATTATTTAATGTATTTAATATTATTTAAATAACGTTGATCGAAAGAAAAGTCGTGGATGACAGTTTGATGATGAAAGTTTGTATAATTTAATATTATAATAATGATCTCACAAATATTTAATATTAATTTAGTGTGCGCCTAACACTGCTGCTACATAACATAATAATAAAAAAACATTATAAACTTTGTTTTGTTTATTTTATACCTTATACTGTAGACAAAGGATCTTTATCAAATTCACTGACCAGTACTTCGACTTTGTTGTCGAGCTGGTTTTGAAGATGAGATGAAAATCCGGTTAGAAATCCTCTTTCAGAATCGGAATGATTCGTGAGAATTACTGATATTCCTCTCTGTGCCGCGTCAAGGACGTCATGATGGAGCATTTCACCTAAATACATAAAATTATTCGTTTTGCTATTGCAAATTGTTGAAAATTTTTATTATACAATAATAATACAAGATATTTTAAAACCAAGAACAAGTTTAACTGAGGTAGGGCACAGCAGGAAATTTCCTGCTCAAAATATGGAGCAGCCCGACTGGGGTAGTACCTCGACCTTACAGAAGACCACAGCTAAATAACACTGTTTTCAAGCAGTGTTGTGTTCCTGTTGGTGAGTAAGGTGACCAGAGCTCCTGGGGAGAAATTGGGTATAGGGTCGGGAACGCACTTGGGATACTTCTTGTGTTGCAGGCGTCTGTAGGCTACGGTACTTGCGTACCATCAGGTGAGCCGTATGCTTGTTTGCCGACCTAGTAACATAAAAAAAGTGGTAGACTACTTTAATTTTTGATTATTACTTTATAACGTAAAAACCAAAATTGCAAGATGATTACGACTATTTGATAAACAAGTAATATAATTAAAAGAAAACAAAAAACCCGCCTGCGTAAAAACGGAAAGAGCAAAGTCAACATTTTTTAAACTTCCTTATTGTATTTCTTTATTATTATTGCGGTAATAATAATCATAATATACATTTTTGAAATCCTTGTATTGAGCCCTTTAATTTGATACCCATACTATAGTATTCTAAAAAAAAATTTATTTCTTCATTAACTACAATGGCTTCGCACAGCCGCCATGTTTGTTTTTTTTTAATGTCACCTATCTAAGAACACTTGGGCTGCTAAGACAAATCTAACGATATCTCAATTATGCAAATCCGTTCAGCGGTTCTAGAGAAATGAGGTAATTAAGAATATTACATACATACATACATACATACAAGATACGCGCGAAAAACATAACCCTTCCTTGGCAGTCGGGTAAAAAGATTATATAGGATCATTGAAAACCAGTCGAAAGTGGTAAAGATTTACATGTAATAATTTGCAAAATATTAGAACTATACTTTTTAGTTTTTTACCACACCCTTCCTTACCATTCCTTAAACAAAATATGGTGTTTCTTTCTATGTTAATACAGATTGCAAAAATAAATTTACCTGTTAAAAATAAATCAGCAGTAGGAACTTTTTTCAGAACAGAACTTCCAGAACCAGCACAAAGAGCTACACTTTCTATATTATCGGTTAGAGTTTTTCCTTTGCCAAGGGCTAATCGCACGTGTTTTAGGCCAGTTAATATTTTCACACTTTTAATTGCTTCGGATAAACTAAATCCAGATTCTATACGTAAAAGGCTAAAAAAAAAAAACAATAAATAGAAAATAGCGAATTGAATGGCTTTTATTTGACATTTTAAATTTAAAAAATACAAATATTTAAACAACATAGGTACCAAAGTAACGCTTCAGCCTGTAATATCCCACTGTTGGGCAAAGTCCTCTTCCTCATGTAGGAGAAGGATCAGAGCTTAATCCACAACGCTGCTTCAATGCGGGTTTGCGGATATATTCCCTACTATGAGTAACGATCGCTATCAGATGTATAGTTCGCGTCATGTAAAAAGAACGTTGGCCTTCAAGATGCGCAATATACGATTTATCGGTCTATAATTCTATATCTATTGGTGGTATGAGGTAGGGGCGGGTTTGTCCCGACTACTTAATAGAACGAACTTCACAACATTTCTTTAATTTTTTGTAATTAGATTAAACATTCTACACTGAATCAAACATGTTTTTAATTCTATTTAATGATATTCTATCTATATTCTTTAATGTACCTACCAATAACCATTATACGAAGCAGCGAGCAAAAGGCTAATTCAAAAATAAAACAATAGGTTTTAGTACTTACGTGCGCGAGACTACACATGCGCAAACATACCCCTTCCAGTTTCTTTTAGCGGTCTTTTTTTAATTTATTTTTTTATAAATATATACAACACACGCACACGGTCGTCTGTTCCTAAAGTAAGCAACTTAATGCTTGTGTTATAGGTAACAGCCGACTGGTATAGTTACATATATTTTTTTTTTCGATAAATATAAATACTAATTATATAAATAAATATATATTACACCCAGACTCGGGGTGGGAATCGAACCCACAGCCCCCGGAGCAGAAAGCAGGGTCACTACAACCATCTCAACAGCAAGATCGACAAGGCTACAATAGCCTTCTGGCAGTGCCGCAGAATGGTAGGTAAAAGATGGGGCCTAACCCCAAAAATCACTCTGTGGCTGTACCAGTCCGTCATCAGGCCCATTATCAGCTACGGTGCAGTGGTGTGGTGGCCGAGAACCAAACTAATCACCGTTGAGGCAAAGTTGCAACAACTTCAAAGGCTGGCTTGCATGGCGACTACGGTCTGCATGAGGACTACTCCGACTGCGGCCCTGGAAGCCCTACTGAACTTGCCGCCGCTGCACCTGTTTATACAACAGGAGGCGGGAGCGGCTGCGGTAAGACTTAGGAAGCTAAACCTATGGAGGAATGTAAAGGTAACGCATACAGAAATACTGGGCGAACTGGTAAGCAGGGAACCGCTCATCGAAGCGGTCACCGACAGGATACCCAACCAAACAGTACGTATTCGACAAAAAATACAGGATACACTTACATGAAGACCCAGGGGAGGGCCTTAACCTAAAAGAGTTAAGAATCTTCACACACGGGTCGAAAACATCAACGGGTTCGGGGGTTCACTCAGAAGACCTGAATATTAACATCTCATCGCCATTGGGTATCCATAATACCGTCTTCCAGGCGGAATGTATGGGAATCATAATGGCAACAACGGCGATTAGCTCCAGAGAGGTAAAGGGCTTTCTAATCCGTATACTGTCTGATAGCAAATCGGTTTTGCAGAGCAGCACTATGACATCAGGGCTAATATACGAATGCCACCGAGCTCTGACGAAGGTAAGCGAAACAAACAACCCTTCAATGGATAAAGGGTCACAGTGGATCGCGAGGCAACGACGCGGCTGATAGACCGGCAAGGGAGGGATCGGAGTTGAAGGTCTATCAACCTGAACCCATTCTACCCCTGCCTTTCGGATGGCTGCGCGACCGGCTGCGACACAACACCAAGGTAATGCACCAAGAATACTGGACAAACCTAGGTACCTGCAGGTAGACAAGAGAAGTTCTCCCGAGGATCAACTCCAGATTATCCCGCAAACTCCGCGGCTATGGGAGAACTCAGCTCCGACTACTGATAGGGGTTCTCACTGGACATGCCTTATTTAATAAACATCTGTATACCATGGGTGTTACAGATAGCCCCCTATGTAGAGCGTGCATGAAGACAGAAGAAACGGCCGCACACATCCTGCTGGATTGCGTTGGTGTGGCGAACTACAGGGCACGACACCTCGGGACTACGAGGTCGCTCCAGGAAGTCGTCGGCAACGTGAAGGGTCTGCTAGGCTTCCTGAAGGAGCTGGGCTGGCAAGAGTAGTCCTCAGCCAGCCAGTCACGCAAAATGGGCGCATGAAGACGTCAAGTTGCGGAAAATGGCCCGTGCAACAAGTAACAAGTAAGCAGGGTCACTACAAACTGCGTCAACGGGCTAGTCAGTTTTACATGACTCGAGTTATACATGATAACAATCCAGGACGGACGGCTTAACGTGCTCTCCGAGGCACGGTGGGGAGACCCACAAGGACTACACAAACACCCAGAACACGGCAAACATCTGTATGTACCTTCTTAACTGATTTTAATCATATATCTATGCCTTTACATGCGCAGGCAGAGCAGTAAAAATAACAGGTTTTAAGTTCAAGAGTTTAATATTAAAAATAAAAATAAAAATACCGTCCAGCTCCTGTATTTGGGTCTTCGCCAGGCATTATTGGTATAGATTCAACAAAGGGAAAAGCACAAGCAAGCCAATCATTAACACCGCCCTTGACAGAGTCCCAACTTGTGTGGGGTGAATACAATGAAATGCGATGTTCTAGTAGTAATGACACGATTCGTTCTTTCCATGAGCTAAAATCAGAAAGAAAAAAAGAATAAAAAGAAGTCCCACATATAAAAAACAATTATTACAATAATAATTATGTACCTCTGAATGACAGTCTTTAGAGGCGCAAATATTGGAGGATGATAGGAGACAATCATTTCACAATTATGTTGTTTGGCCTCTAGAGCTACAGCTTCAGTCAAGTCATTTGTTAGTAAAATTTTAGTTATATTTCTGCAATAAATGTTGAACGTTATTAAAAGTTTTAATAAGTAAACTAATATTTATTTATATTAAGTACCTATAAAAATATTTACCTGGGTGTATAGGGTTCAACCAATAATCCAGTATTATCCCAACTTTCAGAAAGTTGTTTAGGTGCAAACTTTTCCAGTACTGATATTACATCATTTAATTTGAAACCATTTTTTTCTTCACTCATCTTGAAGACTGTTGTGCAATAATTCCTCAAATGTATGTTTTTTAAAACCTGTTGCCTTATTAATTTTATATACATTAGATAGGACCCTAGAACGAAACTGAAAAAACATTTTTTACATATAACAAGCAAAGTTATACATTGAAGTAGGAAGGAGTGTTAAAAATTAAAATAAATATCAAACAACTCACAAATTTTCAACATAAGTGACACTACTTATTATTTATCATTTTGATTTTTTTAAAAGTAAAAATAAAAAACGTAATTAACGATATTTTGCTCTTATTATATTTATTTTTAGATTAACAAAATGTAAAATTAAACTTTAAAACATCATTTCATGAAACAAATGTATCTTATCAAAATTTGTTTCTTTTTTTTAAATATTTTGCCTTAGTCTTCAGTAAACTTCCACACTTTTATTTCACCATCATCACTACAAGAAATTAATTCTTGATTTCCAGAGGGGTTCCACTGAACACAATTCACATCTTGAGAGTGGGCATTGGGCTTAGTGCATATTAAATCAAAAGAAGGAGCATTAGGATCTGAGTTATCAGCTTCTTTGAAAACTCTAACGATATCATCGCCACAAGCTGTTGCTATGAGGCCAGTTGTATGACACCAAGTAATGTCATATATGCATCTAGTATGGTAGCCTGAAAGTGTGCAAACACACTTCCATATTGACTCCTTGTTTGCAACAATGACACCCTCTTGATTATCAGCATTATATTCTTGCCAAATTTTTATAGTCTTGTCATCACTGCAAGTTGCTAATCTTTTACCAGTTTTATCAAACACCAAACTCCATACTGTGGATTCATGTGACTGCAATGTGGCTATGCAAGTCCAATCACTGTCTAATTGATCTTCTTTATACATTTTAACTGTGTTATCATATGAGGCAGAGGCCAAAATATCAGAGCATGGATGCCAAGCTACCTACAAACAAGAATTGCTTACAATTATATATATACAGCAAAGAATATGTGCTATTTCATTTTAATGTATTACAAACTTTTTTGACATCTTGGTTGTGAAGATTGAGAACTGCTTCACAAACATATTCATCATCTCCAGCAACTTCCCACACCCATACAGATTTATCTCGGCCACATGTAGCTAATAGTTGACCAGATGGAGACCATGAAACACTTTTAACTTCATTTTCATGTCCTTCAAGAGTAGCATTGCACTCAAATTGACCTAATGACATATAAAAATATATACAAATTTATCTGTACTTAGGTAATCAGATACCAAGCACTATTTTTCAATACAGACCACTTTTTTTGTCCCATATAGCTGTAGTTCCATCAAAACTTGCTGAAGCTAAGAAATTACCACAGGGAGACCAAGCAACTTCTCTTATTGTACGCTGATGCCCATCTACTAGCACAGTTTTCATAACCCAATGTTCGCCTTCTTTATTCCAAAGTTTAATTATTTTATCTTCACCGCAAGATGCAAACATTTTTCCAAGAGGGTGCCATGACACATTCCAAACAATTCCTTTGTGCCCAGTTAAAGTTTGAACCAATTCTAATTTTGCCATCTTCTTTATAAAGACTTCTTGTTCACTAAAATTCTGTATAAACTTCGTAATTAAAGACAAAATACAAGGAAATATTCGTAACTATAATAATTAAAAGATAAATAGCCAAATTTAATTATTTAACTAAATTTCTACTTAGCCTTTGCATAAATCTTAAAGATGGTTATATCTGTTTATAAAAAATACTATATAGTCACTAAAATAATTAGTATACACAAAATAAAACAAACCTGAAATTGATAATCTAATAATATAAATATATTAGTTAATGTAAATTATTATGCGCTCAAACACGGCTCTATAGGTAAGTTATTCTACATTTCTACTCTTTGCACGGCTCAAACCAAGCTCAAACTCACTCAAGTCTCAACTCAACTCACCAACAACTCACACCACTTATCTATGCTCACACCACAGACTCACACTCAACTCAAACTTCAAAAAGACAGATTACGGCTATGCGGGCTATGAGATTACAGAAGTCACACCTGACACATGCCATGACCATGCACCAAGAAACTTTACACCATAGATGAAGGATACTATAGATGTGACAAGCGTGCCACACCCGAAAGGGACAAACATAAAAGTATATAAGATGTCAGGGTTGCCAGCCCTACCAAAATTTCCCCGTATTTTATTTTATTTTAAATTTCACCGGGCACTGATTTTTACCCGACTGCGCAATGCAAAGGAGGGTAATGTGTTTTTCAGTCTATGTTGTATTTTGTTTTTTCGATTTTTTAATGAATTTATTTTATTCTGCTTTTGAGTTTTGATAGTTGCATGAAATACGACAGTAATATCTTGTAAGATGTGGTCTGAAAAAATGTTCTGTTTTTTAACTCTTAATCGAACCTGGGAGTTGAACGGAACATATTTAGCATGATTTCATGAAAAAAAAAAAAATGAAACAAGTTACTCCAAATTTAAGTTTTTATTAATATACTTTATATATTCTTACAAATAAGAACAGAAGTTATTTTTTTTAAAACAAATTTATTTCTACCCTAAAGAATACAATTTACAAAAACGAATCTACTTTGAAAACAATTTAACATACCAAAATTAAACGAAAAGTAAAAATGTAAGACCTCTAGAATAATTACGTACCAAGATAAAGAAGACTGAACATAGGCTCTGCGAACTTTTGCGCATGTACACTCACGAAGAAAACTGTCATTACCAATTTTTATTTTTATTTGTCTTTTTCTTATTTATTGAATTTTTTGTTCAATTACAATAAAATATAGCATAGTCACTCTTGAATATGAAGCTTTCTATTAGAGAAAGAATTTTCATAATCGGATCAGTATTTGCGAAGATTACCCCCTACATAGAAACAAAGCTATAAACTTTACCTCTTTATAATATTAGTATAGATGGATATTCAACAATCTCGATCTCAACTGAGGTAGGGCACAGCAGGAAATTTCCTGCTCAAAATATGGAGCAGCCCGACTGGGGTAGTACCTCGACCTTACAGAAGACCACAGCTAAATAATACTGTTTTCAAGCAGTATTGTGTTCCTGTTGGTGAGTAAGGTGACCAGAGCTCCTGGGGGGGATTGGGGATAGGGTCGGCAACGCGCTTGCGACGCTTCTGGTGTTGCAGGCGTCTATAGGCTACGGTAGTCACTTACCATCAGGTGAGCCGTACGCTTGTTTGTCGACTTAGTAACATAAAAAAAAAAAATTACGAAATTAACACACACTTAACTACTCAGGGTCTTATCGACTTACATGAGTTAAAATAATAAATAACACAGCTTTCCACATCACCACGGAGGTACTGTGTCGTCGATGCGTTCCCATTATTTTACATGGCGGGATCCCCAGTAGGCCTACACCATGGATCGACGTATCTGATGGCGAGTGATATATCTGATGGCGGCTTAGAATTTGTTACACATATCAAATCCATTTAAATATAGATTGGATATGAACAATTTTCAGGCGAATGTCAGTCTTCTCTATAAGAACCATTCTATTGGTTTCGGTCTTTCGCCACTTGAAACCCAGGTTTTTAATTGAAAACTGAAAGGAAAACATAAATTTTATTTGAATCAGAATAAGTTTTATAATTCACTAGCTGACCCTGCGAACTTCGTACCGCCTAACAGTGGATTATTTAATTTTTAATTTTTTTAATACTTATTTCTGCTATTCGTGACACCGGGTTACTGGTTAGCTTTAAAAATTAAAAATACATATTAAAAATATTAACAAATATTGACATTAATATTTATACGATACTAACGTCACTCAATTGCCTTCCCGAAACCCCTCCACTAACTCTTAAGCTTTATTGTATGGTATTAAAGTTCAAATTGACTTTTAGATATTTTTACGAATCTTTTGTATGGGAATATAGAAAAGTGTTGTTTTAAGACTTTTCAGGCATTTTTTTAAATTTTTCTCTCCGTAAGATCCATCCTTGCACTTCAACGAATATTATAAAAAAGAATTAGTGAAATCGGTTCAGCTGATCTCGAGATTTGCGCTTAGCAACAAATTCAGCGATTCATTTTTATATATATAGAGATTACCTGTGTAGGTATGGAATCAATTTGCATTGGTATGTGGTGAGATGTAGATGGGATGTCTACCGGCAGTTCGATAGATGTGGACAAGATTTCCATCGGTACCTGTATATTAAATTTAAAAAATTTATATTATTAATGAACCAGGATGAAGTAAACAGTAGATGGACAACATACAATTAATTTTGTATATATGTATTTATTTAATCAGTACAATTTTCTATAAAAGATAAAGTAATATTAACACATTTCAGTAGACATGGTTAAAATTTAGATCCTGGACCGTCGACCGTTTATCGGCATAATTTCTTTACAAAAAAATAAATAAATAACCTATCTAACTTCATAATTAGACTGTTTATCGGCATAATTTCGTTACAAAATAAAATACCCTAACCTTAGATAGGTTAGGGTATTTTTTTTTCAAAATTAGACAGGTTATCGGCATAATTTCGTTAAAAAAAATTACTCTAACCTATCTAACTTCAAAAATTATAATGTGACAGTAAATAAGTAAAAATAAAAATATATTTAAGTAAAAAAAAAAATAATTATTATTATTATAATTTTCCTAAGCCTGAGAATTCACAAAAAGCTTTCTGTATATGAGTACTATTACTATATACAGAAAAAATATGAACATCTATATCGACGGTCCAGGATGTAAATTTTAGCCTAATAAAAGTAACTAACCTGTTCGACGATATGAAGTGTAGGGATCGAGAATGGTTTTAAATATGTCACATTTCGAGCAGTTTTTCTAAAACAACTTTGTTCAAAATGTCTAGAGCATATCCGAGTATATTTGGTTGGTTGCCAGTTTGGTCGCCCAGTGGCACGAATACATAATTGGCGAATTGCAGAGTCCTTTGGAAATCTGTAACATCAGTTTCATTAAGTAATATGAAATTTAAGATTGAATAAAAAATACCGCACTTTTAGGGTAATTTATCAGTTACCTCGGCTGGTATCCCTAAAAAATCTATAACCTGAGCAAATTATAAAGTACTTAAAAATGGCGGACCAGCCTAACGTTTGTTTCGAGGATGACAAATTAACCTTACCACTTAATTTTGTCGGTTAATATATATTTATTATTATGATGATAAATACCGTTTTCATAAATTATTTCTGTTTATAATAACTTGTTAATATACTTGGACTCTCATTCTGTTAATATTTTTGCCTAACAAGTCATATTTTTATCAAAAAAATTGTACTTACGTATGAAAGGTTATGTCTTGTGATTTCGTCTCCGTACGGCTTTTACAGCTGATTATATAACATATAACCATGATAACTCTTATATAACACTCAACTACGTCTTAGTTTCACAACTTAAATTACTGTAAATCACTTAAATCACATAAATTCACGAAGTAAATATCGGTCTCAACTGATTTGTTGGTCGCAAGTTCAGTTGTGACCAACAGAAACTCTGACAAAGACAAAAAATGTTGTTTGTGTCCTTTTCACCCCTTACAGTTTTCGTATGTTGTGGTTTCGTTCACACACGGTAATAATAATTGCGTAGCTGATCCATAGTATCCTTCATCTATGCTTTAAGGCGGATTTATATTTGACTGACGTGTCGTGTCGTGTCGCATCAGAACAGAATCGGTATCATACATTTTGTATGACAACGTTTACATTTATGTGTTGTGACATGTCGTGATGGCTTCTGATGTGTCGCATCAGATCCGATCCCGGTTCGCGTCAGACTAGCGGGTTGCGGGGGGTACTGAAACACCGCCATCACGACACGTCAGATTAATGTGCACGCGCGGCAGTGCTGTGCATGGGCTGGAAACTTAGAACATCGGCCACAGTAAAAAATTAGCAGTGTCATCTATTAACCGTGCCCCGAAACTATTGCTTAAATTTATTAGCGACTACCAAGTTCTATCAAAAGATGTCGCTACGTTGGTACTCGTCAATTCAGCAATCCAGTACACGCATACCAATTAAATTTGCATACAAAAATAACTATTTACCTATACTTAAAAAAAAAGCAGAATGTCACATAAAAAATTATCCTGCTTTTTTGCTTTAAGTAACAAATTAAATATTTGAATCGATATAAATTTATATCGAAACAGCACGTAAAATATATATAATTTAATTAAATGTGTGAATTGGATCATTTTTTCGTGGTTGGTATTTTAAACTTGTTTGTTATCAAGAATTGAAAAAATATACAAATTCAGACTAGGCTGTATGGACTATAGTCTTTTGCCTTTCCCTATTGGGGATAAATTTTAAAACAACAACATTGTTTGTTGTCAAATCAAGTCAAAATAGACATTTTAAAATTTAAACTTGTTTGTATTTTAAATTTTATATTTTTATCATTATATTAATTATCCAAAGTTTTTGTCGTGTTTAGTGTTATTTTGTGATATTGACACTATTTTGAATAAGCAGTGAAAAGAACGCTTTAATTTGTATTAAACTAAGGTTAAACTGATTTTTCATCTTGTGAAACGGACGCTTTGATTAGGTATATTTAATAAACAACTAGTTTTTAAGTGTGATAAGGACTCTTTTATTATTAAGTACTAGTTTAAAATTGCGATAAGGACGTTAGTTTAGTGATAAAATCTCTAACATTTAAGTTGTGGTAATTGTGCAGTGTTTTTAAGCAATAAAGTTAAAAAGTAACATTTTCTTTTATTTATTTATCATTTAGAACGATAATTATCACCCCTACTAGAGTAATAGTAGTATATTACTTACTACTAGTAAGTAATATACTTTAGAATTCAATTTTAATCTATTTTTATGATATCAGAGGGGACGGTTAGTATAGGGGCAAGATTTACAGATGGCGTTAATGTCGTGTTGGCAAAAATAATCGTAGAGTGGGCTCTCTATTTCAGTTATATTACTATTCTCTATGGTGCTGTGTTATGACGCGTCCGAGTCGTTTGTTTATTTACGTAAATTATAAAATGATTGGATGAAATCAAAATCTTCTTCTCTTTCTTTCTTTTTTTAAAAGAGTTAGCAGCATTAAAAATTGAATATTTTTCAAAAATCTTAAAAATTGATTATCCATCCCATGACTCATAGAAGAACATTTCAAACGTTTGGCCTGTTCTAGAGCTGCGGCTGTATTGATTCAAAATATTGTCCTGATGCGTCAGAACACGACATAATAGTGTAAACGCTAGCCATCACGTCATGACACGACACGTGTCGTCACGTCAGCCAAATATAAATCCGCCTTTACACGTGTTTTACACAGAATACAGAACTCACAGATAAATCACAGATGATCAACAGATGATTGATAAATGATCTAATGTGGGCTTTACACACTACGATAAATCGTAACGATCCAGATTGTTACAATTTATCGTTGCATGTAGACGGGAGATTGTAACGATTTTTTTTTATTGGAGTTGGAGTGAATCTTTCGATATGTTGGAGCGATAAATCGTTCAATAAATTGTTACAATTTATCGTAGCGTGTAAAGCCCCCATTAGATCTACCCTATATTACTTAATAGACATATAATATTACAATATACCATTTTTATTTTTGAATTAACCTTTCGCTCGTGGCTTCGTATAATGGTTATTGGTAGGTACATTAAAATATAGATAGACCTCATACCACCATATAGAGTATAGACCGATAAATCGCCTTTGCACAGCTTGAAGGCCAGCGTTCATTTTACGTGGCGCGAACTGCGTGAGGTACCTACCCACAGAGTACATTGTAATATACAGGAATACCTACCGTTAAAACTATAGTGTCGAAGAAAGGAGCGTTATCTTCTAATACAGCTGAAAAAGTGTCCGCTAATAAACGACAAAATAAATTATAGTCTGGCTAACGAAAGATGAGACTGAAAAAACGCGGCAAATTTAAAAAAAACACACCCTGGCAACTTCAAAGACGCGCCATCTTGTTTATTTGTGACTTTTAAAGTATTACCATACTCTGATTCTGATTCTTCCCAATCTCTATTAAAATCGCCGAAATTTATCAATGTTTATAACAAGATAAGTTGGCCAGTAATAGTTTAAAAAAAATAAGATAATTTAAAAGATGATGAAATAATTTAAACAAGATGTATTTTATCTATACTAATATTATAAAGAGGTAAAGTTTATAACTTTGTTTGTATATACGGGGTAATCTTCGCAAATACTGATCCGATCATGAAAATTCTTTCGCTAACAGAAAGCTACACTATTCAGGAGTGACAAGATAAAAGGAAAAAGATAAAAATATATAAAGATTTTAAATCAGCAGGATTTGAACCTGCGCCCTCTGACGTGCCGTGTCAACAATTCAATCTAATCAAGCATTATTATTTGCCTTAGAAATTAATTGGTGATTTTAAAACATTTATATTTATCTGATTTGCTGAAAATAGTGAGAGTGTATTGGAACATATCAAATTGGCTATTTGACAGTTGTAACAATAAAATATAAAATATATTTTATAAGCTAGCTTAAGAGTAAAAAGTAATTACACAATATTTTTTTTGCATTAAAATACATTGTAAATATTTTATTTTTGGAAAATAAACTAAGTGGATCGTAACGCAAGACGCCCACAGTTAGAAACGCGGGCAGCCATGATTGACACACGTGTGACGTCACATTTCACAAACTTGTTTGACAATGTTAGATCGTTCGCGATTTTCTGAGAAAATTCATTAAATATTTCGATTTGTACTCGTAAGAAGAATTCATGAAATGGAGTCAGGCTATATAAAAGCTGATATAGTCTGGCTAACGAAAGATGAGACTCGATTTTTTTGCATACTTTTTAAATGACAACAGTGTGGGTTCCCACCATCGGGTATATTACCTCTTTAATTGGGAAATAACTAGCGGAAACCTACTAAGATTTAAATATAGGTACTTTATTTAATTATCCTACGGGTGTTATTCTTATTATTTTAGACTGCAGATCGACAGTCCTGTGACTTCTTAGTAAAGCTAGGACGTGGTCCGACGCTAATAATTTTTTTTCATCTTTATAAAATGAACTCGTGAATATGCACATGCAGACATAATACATACTTACACTACACATATACATAAACAAAATTTTACATACATACAATAGGCTAGTTGCCTAAATTCGATTGATTGTTGGATAATATACCTTAATATCTATTATACATGAGAAAAATATTATTTTTAAAAAACTTATCGATCTTCAATTTGTATTTCGCATTTAAAGAAATGACATTAAATTTCCGTCGAAAACACTCAAAACTGTCATGGCGTCTTGTGTGACGTCACCCCGTGCGAAACACAGCGGTTTTTATATGGATATTGTAAATGTTTTGTGATTAAAAATGAATCCTTCGTATTACAAATACTGTATGGTACCCCAGTGTGGAAGCACAAGCATTAAAACGCCAAACAAATTATTTATACTTGTCCCAAGCAAACAAGAAGTACGGAAAAGTGGCTAACACTTGCAAGGAAAAATAATGCACATTGTTTTTCAACAATTTCAAGAATGTATTTTTGTGAAGATCATTTCGATGTAAGTATATAACGAAATGTAATTCAGCGAATATGTAATTATAACAAAACTGATGAATTTTGCTTGATTATTGTAAATATTGTTTGAGGTTAGATCTTTGTTAAAGTTTTGTTAATTAGTTCTGTGATTTTATTTATTTATTGTACATGTACACAATAAGCACCTTTTTTGTTTCTTTTTAGTTACCAAATGATATGCTCAATTATACTGAGTATCATATTATAGGAAAAGTATCACAAGTGCGCTTGAAACCAGGATGTACTCCTAGTAAATTTGAATGTCAAGAAGATAGAAGAAAGCGGACATGCAGCAGCGCAGAACGACCGTACATGTTAAAAAAACAATGAATGGAGATAATAGCAAATTGTCTTAAAGATAATACAAATACTATCGAGTGTTTGGAAAAACCAAAAGAAAGTTGTTCGCAAATTCCACATCTCAAAGATACTCCCCATACAAGCTCAGGTATATTTTAATAATAAATAACACAAATTTTTTACATACATACATATACGTCACACCTGTCCTCTCAAGAGGGGTAGACAGAGAGTACGGATTTCCATTTGACACGATCCTGACTTACTTCTTTTGCTCGATTGACATCCAATACATCATTTCATACATGCTCGCTGGTTTCTGGTGCTTTTGATGTTACCTTTCTTTAACACGTCATTAATTTGGTCCGTGTATGACCGTCTTGGGCGACTTCTACATTTTACAAATTATTTATAACAATAATTTCAGTTATGACCATAAAGCTAATTACTCTCATTCATTTTGCAGATTTCCAAACAGACGAACAGAATGAGCCAGAACTTTTATGTGAACAGAAAGTAAATAAATCAGTTCAAGTATTTCTAACACACAAGTTCAGAAGTAAAGCAATTCAGACCAAAATAAAAACAGTAAGCCTGGCATAGGCTAGTTGCCTAAATTCGATTGATTGTTGGATAATATACCTTAATATCTATTATACATGAGAAAAATATTATTTTTAAAAAACTTATCGATCTTCAATTTGTATTTCGCATTTAAAGAAATGACATTAAATTTCCGTCGAAAACACTCAAAACTGTCATGGCGTCTTGTGTGACGTCACCCCGTGCGAAACACAGCGGTTTTTATATGGATATTGTAAATGTTTTGTGATTAAAAATGAATCCTTCGTATTACAAATACTGTATGGTACCCCAGTGTGGAAGCACAAGCATTAAAACGCCAAACAAATTATTTATACTTGTCCCAAGCAAACAAGAAGTACGGAAAAGTGGCTAACACTTGCAAGGAAAAATAATGCACATTGTTTTTCAACAATTTCAAGAATGTATTTTTGTGAAGATCATTTCGATGTAAGTATATAACGAAATGTAATTCAGCGAATATGTAATTATAACAAAACTGATGAATTTTGCTTGATTATTGTAAATATTGTTTGAGGTTAGATCTTTGTTAAAGTTTTGTTAATTAGTTCTGTGATTTTATTTATTTATTGTACATGTACACAATAAGCACCTTTTTTGTTTCTTTTTAGTTACCAAATGATATGCTCAATTATACTGAGTATCATATTATAGGAAAAGTATCACAAGTGCGCTTGAAACCAGGATGTACTCCTAGTAAATTTGAATGTCAAGAAGATAGAAGAAAGCGGACATGCAGCAGCGCAGAACGACCGTACATGTTAAAAAAACAATGAATGGAGATAATAGCAAATTGTCTTAAAGATAATACAAATACTATCGAGTGTTTGGAAAAACCAAAAGAAAGTTGTTCGCAAATTCCACATCTCAAAGATACTCCCCATACAAGCTCAGGTATATTTTAATAATAAATAACACAAATTTTTTACATACATACATATACGTCACACCTGTCCTCTCAAGAGGGGTAGACAGAGAGTACGGATTTCCATTTGACACGATCCTGACTTACTTCTTTTGCTCGATTGACATCCAATACATCATTTCATACATGCTCGCTGGTTTCTGGTGCTTTTGATGTTACCTTTCTTTAACACGTCATTAATTTGGTCCGTGTATGACCGTCTTGGGCGACTTCTACATTTTACAAATTATTTATAACAATAATTTCAGTTATGACCATAAAGCTAATTACTCTCATTCATTTTGCAGATTTCCAAACAGACGAACAGAATGAGCCAGAACTTTTATGTGAACAGAAAGTAAATAAATCAGTTCAAGTATTTCTAACACACAAGTTCAGAAGTAAAGCAATTCAGACCAAAATAAAAACAGTAAGCCTGGCATTGTCATCCTTGAAACCATCAGTAACATCAAGCTCACATCCCCATTTAAAACTGAGGCCATTATAAAATCATATCCTTCTGTCTCCAACTTATGCAAAATTACAAAAAAATTATTGATTGAGGAAGAGCACTCAGATAGTGATGTTTCTCTTTATATTCCGTGCGAAGCCACCTACAGTACAAATAAAACTAGTATGTTATTACAAAAAAAGGTTTTTTATTTAAATAAACACTACTAAATATTTGAAAAATAAATATTGTTATCATTCTATTTATACATACGCACTCTCTACACTGATATAATAAAGGGTATATATTTATTTTTAATAACTTATAATTATTACAAAAAAGGTTTTTTATTTAAATAAACATTACATATTTGAAATAATAAATATTATTATCATTATATTTATACATAAGCACACTTACTCTACACTTTGATATAATAAAGGGTATATATTTATTTTCCAAAAGTTTAATAACTTATAATTATTACAAAAAAGGTTTTTTATTTAAATAAACACTACTAAATACATATTTGAAATAATAAATATTATTATCATTATATTTATACATAAGCACACTTACTCTACACTTTGATATAATAAAGAGTAGGTATATATTTATTTTCCAAAAGTTTAATAACTTATAATTATTACAAAAAACGTTTTTTATTTAAATAAACACTACTAAATACATATTAGAAATAATAAATATTATTATCATTATATTTATACATAAGCACTCTACTCTACACTTTGATATAATAAAGGGTATATATTTATTTTCCAAAAGTTTAATAACTTATTGTTAATTAAATCTTCAACATATGCAAGGTTTAACGATACATTTATTATATTTACTTTGTTATTTTTATGATAGTTTGGGTCAGCTACACAATAATAACAGTTTTTCTTTTGTGATAAAAACATTTGTAGTTGCATTTGGGCATTGTATTTTTCTGTAGGCTGTCCATTCTTTACGAAATTCTTGTAGGTCTTTTCATTAAGAGGACATTTGATTTCTATTATACCATCTTCAAAAATTCCATCTGGGGATCCCGCAATCATAGGATATCTAGAGCTTAATAAGAGGCCACATTTATTAATTGTTTTTCTTAATTTTCCCTCCACAGTTTTTCTCACGTCATCTTCTAAGTTGCGGCCACGCTTCATAGATTGAGTGTCAGGAATTTTGCCACCAAGTATGAGAGCTATAAGTGTGCCATCACTTGTTTTGCATCTGCTTACTTCGAAAGCTCTAGAAGCAGTTATTCGACCGTACCTTAATTCAAACCAAAGAGCGCTATTTGATTGATCTCTAGTTAGTTCTTCTACTTTCTGTATTACAGACTCTGCTATTTGTATTTTTCTCAAAATCTTCAAAAATCTTCCCCATGTTTGTCTTTAAGATTACATACAAGTTTATGCATTGAGACAGCTTCTATATCACTTAGACAATATGTGGGTTGATATTTTAAAAGCTCACAATCTGCAACCTTTCTCGTCTTAGCTTCTTGTAAAAACTTCTTTAGGGCAGATGGATTCCCTGGTAATACAGGATTGCCCTTTGATAGTTCTTTGGAAGTTAAATATTTTAGGCTACTACCGACCCTGGACAATTTTGATTTTTTCCAGTAGCACTCAACAGAAGTGCAGGAGGGTTCCTTACTTCTGCGGTGGACTCACATAAGAAATGCAATTGCATGTTTACATCCCCCCTGTGAAGCTACACAGTCTTCGCACCTCACAGAGAGAATATTTTCTTCTTCTTCATCTAAAATTAGTGTGCATCTATATAACTTAGCATGAACTTTATGCTCTGGACATATTTTGCACTTCACAGTACACAGTTTATCCTCTCGTTTAACTTGTACGAAGCTAACAGCATCATCTCCGTAGGAATCTCTTGAGGACCTGAAATTAAGTTAATTAATTTAAGTAATTTAAACACGTTTTTATCATTTACAGAGTAAGGGTAACAAAAAGCCATTAGTCATATATTTAGTTGTCAATGGCATATAAGATGGCTAGAATTATTTAATACCTACAACATGATTTCCGAGATATTTATCCATTCCTGGGGTTGGCTTTTACGATCTGTGCGTTTAGTGAAACAGCTGGTACATTTTATAGTTACTACACAAGCATGGAAGTTAATTAAAGTAACTTTATGTTTTACTTTGTATTTCTAACCTCAAAATATGTCAAAACTAAATTACTGTAGTCAAAACATAATCAATTATTAACACAGAATAGATAACAAGACTGAAAAATTGGGATTTTAGCTTGAAATAATTATATTACATTCATGTATACTTACATCGAAGTTTTAACGTTGCGGAATTCCGATGAGCAAAAGTCGCTGTTTGATGCGAAAAACTTGCAAGCTTAACGACGTCAATTTTGGGCAAGTTGTTGCTATTTCCTTTCATAAATCCAGGTTCCATGGTGTTCTCTTTCAGTATATTACTTTGAATAACTGAATAAATGTGACGACAAGAGATAAAACCGTAAAATAATACTATGAAAATGTCAATAACAAAAATGATATTTTGCACGGGGTGACGTCACGCGTTATGATTGGTGTTCGCTGTCACGTGACATAATGCCCATATTTTCTTAACTTGTTTTGTGAAAATATCAACAATCTTAAATTATTTTATTGAATAAATTGATTTTTCTTTATCTACATATCATAATTAATTTTTAGACACTTTAATGCATCCCATTTGTTCTTAGTGGATACATGCCTATTATATAATACATATAAAATACAATTTATATGATGCATAAATCATACTAATAATGTAAAACTGAAGAGTTTATTTGTTTGAACGCGCTAATCTCTAAATCTACTGGTTCAAAATAATTTATCTAAGCAAAAATATATTATGTGCTTTGTTTACATAATTATCTTATATTTGTCTAGTCTACAAAAAAGACGTTAAATTTTAGCAGTATTTATTAATCACAGGGGTCATTTGACAAAAAACTAATCAGAATCAAAATCTAAAAATTCTACTTGGAGAGATTCTTTAGAGTCGCTGGAGTCAGTGCTGTTTACTGCATTAATTATGAAAGCTTCTAAATTATTCTCATAGTTGCGTTGGAGAGTATTGTTGTAACATCGAAATCGATTGTTTTCTTTCGATTGTCGATATTTAATAATTATTATTTAATTATTAAATATATAATAATAATTATAGAATAATAATTAAGATATAATTAACTCTATATTTAATAAATATTTTAATAAATTATGAATGTAAGTTGATTTTTCTGAGAGATAAACTTTTTAATGTAATATAATGTATTTTAATGTAATATAAATTGTAATGTTTGTGTACGATAGCGCAATAAATAAATATTGTATTCTACCACATAAATGATAGTACTTTTATATTGATAAAAAAATCAATTCGTTCAAAATGATTCCCTAACTATTCCAAAAAATCGAAAATGCACAACGTTAATAATCAAGTTTTCACTTCTGCCGGCACTCCCGGAGTGCAACCCGTTTTTTTTTTAAGTATTACTGGCCAACATTAATCTTGTTATAAATATTGATAAATTTCGGCGATTTTAACAGAGATCGGGAAGAATTCGAATCAGAGTGTGGTAATACTTTAAAAGTCACAAATAAACAAGATGGCGCGTCTCTGAAGTTGCCAGGGTGTGTTTTTTTTAAATTTGCCGCGTTTTTTCAGTCTCATCTTTCGTTAGCCAGACTATAGTACAAATTTGCCTAAACTGGATTCTTTTATAGTCCCAATTTTTTTTATGCAATCCTGACTTTTGCTCTGCCGAGTTTCGGAATAAAAAAACTTCCGTGTATGCATAGACTACTACGTGTATGTATCGAATTATAGAAAGTAATAGTATATAATTTACTTGTAAAAGGCGATAGTTATATATAATATTTAGTCAATATTTTGTGAAATAACTTATATTACATGTAGGTAATGTTTATAATTTCAGATCGTCTTGAGAGTCTTACGCTATTTTTTTCAGTTATTATATTATTTTAAAATTGAAATCGATTATAATTAATTTAAAATGAACTTTTTATTGAGGAAATAAAAAAGGCTTCATTATTATTATTATTATTATATTATTTCAGAGGTACGAACAACGGGCAGGAAATAGGTAATAAGTAAAATATGTATTAAATAATAATTTAAAAAATAGGTAGGTACCTAATATATACGAAACATTATACCTATTACTTGAAATTTTATTTAGAAAAGTTTATTTTATCAAAATTAATCAAATGATATACTAAATTACATTATAAATTTACGCATTTTTATGACTTACAAATTATAATAAGCATACACTGGAACACAAATTTCTAAAATAAAAGTAGCCTAAATTACTCCTTATTACATCAGCTATCTATAGTACCTATTACTGTCACATCTATATGTAGATATATAGATGTGACAATAATACATTCATTATAAGATTATAACCATCAAATATTATTTCAGTATGATTAAAAAAATCTGAAATTAGAGCTATGATTAAAGCGTCGAATAACCGTATAACGTATTAACCCCCCTACCCCAGCCTATAAAAGTATATTTTTTGTAATAATAAAAATACTGACCGATGTATTTTAATTAGCTCTATCCAAAAACATCGCCAGCTTAAACTGCTCCACCTTATATTTCTAATGAAAAATCAATAAAGATTTGGGAAAAAAAATTTTTATCTTAATTTTGATACAGCCATATCTTTTTAAATAAACAATATTTCAAACTGCTCCAAACTGCTCCAAACTGCTCTACACCCATATAATACTGCTCCATAGTAATTTTTATCGGCTCCGCTATAGTATACTTATTTGTTTATTAATCACATAATACATCGTGAAGTGCTGTTTGCTGTGTGGCTACGGCAAAGAATTTAGCCTCCCCCTCTCTTCCCGTGGGTGTCGTAAAAGGCGACTAAGGGATAACATAGTTTCACTACCACCTTGGAACTTAAAAAGCCGACCGATGGCGGGATATCCATCCAACTGCTGGCTTTGAAGTACACAGGCCGAAGATGGGCAGCAGCGTCTTCGGTGCGACAAAGCCAGCCCTGCGGTCACCAACCCGCCTGCCCAGCGTGGTGACTATGGGTAACACACATGAGTTCACGCCATTATTGGCGCGAACTTGTGGAGGCCTATGTCCAGCAGTGGACTGCGATAGGCTGAAATGATGATGATGATGATGATGATGATGATCGTGAAGTGGCTACTATCCTTAACGTACCGCGTTCTTCGATGAAATATGCACTAAAACGGTACCAGAAGACTGGCCTCTGCACACGCAGACCAGGTAGTGGCGGTGTACGTTGCACGTCAGCTCGTGACGACCGCTTTATCTTGTTAGAGATTTTAAGAAATCACTTCCTTGCTGCTGTCGAGATCCAGAAGCAGCTTCAAATCTTCAGGAATGTAAATGTTAGTGAGCGTACGGTGAAAAGACGTATGGAGGAAGTGCATTTAAGATCAAGAAGACCAGCCCGTGGCCCACAGCTTCTCCCACAGCTTAGAGCAGCTCGACTTCAATTTGCCCGCGAACATGCTAACTGGTCTCATAAACAATGGGCAAGGGTTTTGTTTACGGAAGAGTGCAGGATCACTTTAAATGCACTTGATGATTGAAAACGTGTGTGGAGAAGCTAAGGTGAACGATATCTGGCGATCACTACCACTCCAGCAGTGAGTTTTGGTGGAGGCTCTATATTGGTAAGGGGTGGCGTTAGTTCTGATGCACGTACAGAATTGGTCATCGTCAATAACGCTCTAACTGCAACACGATACGTCGAGGATATCCTTCAAGAACATGTTGTATCCTTTAGAGGGTTTATTGGATATGACCAATTCATTTTAATGCCTGATAATGCACGTCCACAGGTCGCTCATATCGTAAATTAGTACCTTCAAGAGGTTGGTATTCAAAAATTGCAGTGGCCAGCTCGCAGCCCCGACTTAAATCCAATAGAGCATATTTGGGATAAGCTAAAAAGAACAATTAAAACAGCACCGAACCCACGACAAACTTTTAGCCAGCTTCGAGATGCTGAACTGACTGCCTGGCGCGACATATCGCAAGTGGACATCAAAAATGTCATCCAAAGCATGCCAGACCGAATGTAGGCGGTCATAAGGGCTAGAGGAGGAAACACATGATATTAAAAAGTCGATAGTAAAAGAAAAGATCGAACAGTTTTTAATTACTAGTGCTCAAAACTGCAGTGTTTAATTTTGAGAAAATGTGATTTTGCGCTTAAACTTCATTTTAAACTTTAAAAAATCTTTATTTATGTTTAAAAGTGATTAAAGACGTTAATTGAATGAACAATAATCAAAATTGGCCTAAATTTAGAGTGTAAACTGAAAATAACTGAAGTTATCACAAATTTTATACTTGGCCAAGTTTCCGTGCCGGTGAGTGTATAAATAAAGGTATCAACAATATTACAATATTTTACTGTTCTACTTTTCACAAACGCTTATTTCACTTAAATTCAGTCTTAATGTTAATACTAAAACACAGTTTTTAATAGCGTATCATTTTTAATAATAATGAAAAAGGCCTCACACGTCGGCTATATTTTAGATCTTGGTGGAAATATTTCTGCTCCACATTTGTATAAAAGTATACAATTACAATTTTATTATTTTTATGCGATGTAAGGATTATTAAATTTATTTAATAGATCTCAGTAGTAACTTGATAATTTTTTTTTCTAATATTAATTGCAAATACTTAGTTCAGTCAAGTTCATATTCGAATAAAATGCGAGTACAATTATTTAATTTTTCAAATTATTAATGAAATAAAATTTTTTGAAACTACACATCATGTTTTTAAAACAAAACTATGATGACACGAACTCATGAATTCTTGACCTTAATTTAAACTTTATCCCGGCAATACGGCAATGAATGAGATCCGCGCCTGCGCGCTACCCGCTTCAGTCAGCTCATTTATGACAAAATGAATTTTACTTATTTACAGTTAACTATAGCGGAGCCGATAAAAATTACTATGGAGCAGTATTATATGGATGTAGAGCAGTTTGGAGCAGTTTGAAATATTGTTTATTTAAAAAGATATGGCTGTATCAAAATTAAAATAAAAAATTTTTTTCCCAAATCTTTATTGATTTTTCATTAGAAATATAAGGTGGAGCAGTTTAAGCTGGCGATGTTTTTGGATAGAGCTAATTAAAATACATCGGTCAGTATTTTTATTATTACAAAAAATATACTTTTATAGGCTGGGGTAGGGGCGGTTAACGTATTAGCTTGTTTTGTTCATTGAAATATGACGTCACAGCCCCAAGTGCCACGTGACTGACAGTTTTGGCGCGAATTTAAAATCAATGAATGTAAGTTTTGATTTTCTCTATCAAATAAGGCTTTTTTGAAAAGAAGATTACTTGTAATAGGTATAAAATAAACCTAGGAAAATTTTAAATTATATTTCCGAAAATTGTCAAGTAGCGAATTTCACCGTACCCATCTTATGTGAAATGGATTATAACGCCCAACGAAGTGGGCACGGGTCGGCTAGTATGTATTATATATTTGTATGTATGTAAAATTTTGTTTATATATTTGTCTAGTATAAGTATGTATTATGTCTGCATGTGCATATTGATATGAAATGAAATCTTAATATATATAAATCTCGTGTCACAATGTTTGTCGTCAATGGACTCCTAAACCACTTAACCGATTTTAATCAAATTTGCACACCGTGTGCAGTTTGATCCAACTTGAAAGATAGGCTATATTTTATTTTGGTATATGTAATTATTATATTTAAGAAAAAAAAAGGCGGTACGAAGTTCGCCAGGTCAGCTAGTATTATATATGGAAAAAAAATTATTAGCGTCGGACCACGTCCTAGCTTTACTAGGAAGGCACAGGACTGTCGATCTGCAGTCTAAAATAATAAGAATAACACCCGTTAACTAATTAAATAAAGTATATTTAAATCTTAGTAGGTTTCCGCTAGTTATTTCCCAATTAAAGAGGTAATATACCCGATGATGGGAACCCAAAGTGTTGTCATTTAAAAAGTATGCAAAAAAATCGAGTCTCATCTTTCGTTAGCCAGACTTTATATCGAAAGAAATGGCGCTAGCATCACCAAAAGTATGATACGAAGTGAGCAATTACAGAGAACGTGAAGTATGCCGAGTTCGAAACATATTTGGTATATAGAAATAATTATAAAAAACAAACAAATATAAAATATAAATTAAAACAATATTTCTTATCGTTAATAATAAATTAAAGTTTAAAAAAACTAAAAAAACACGCTTTAATAGCAATCGAACTAAAAAGTAGAAAATAATTAAGTGAAAAAGCGTGGAGTACTTGGTATAGAATTTGAGGATCATTTTATTAGTTACTAAGCACCCCACGCTTTTTCACTTAATTATTTTCTACTTTTTAGTTCGATTGCTATTAAAGCGTATTTTTTTAGTTTTTTTAAACTAAAATTTATTTTCTGAATTTTTAGTGTCAAGACGACAATTTAAAAAAAAGCGTGTTATATTGTATTATCATCGGCCCTTGACCCCTGTGCAATTTTCCAAGTTAATCAGACTCCTAGAAGTAGGTGAAAATGAAGTTAAAAGATTCCGTTACATACATACATACATACAGAGGTCAAGCTAATAAAAGCGTGTTAAAAATAAACATTAAATGATATAGTTCAATTTATTTCAATCACCCAGTGTTTATCGACAGGCTACTGCGACTGCATTATCTTGTTATAAGTTGTTATCGATTGATTTGTCAAACTTGGAGGGTAGTTATATAAAAATGTTGATCGTATTGTTACCGTTAAGTTGTTATAATTTTACTATTGATTATTTTTTTTATATTGTGAGTGTACGATGTCGAATCGAGTCGGCGTGCGGATAAATCGACAATGATTTTTGTCGCACCGTTGAATGCTAATGTTTTTAGTTAAGATTCTTTGTATTTTAAATAAATAAATCAAAATATAACCCATGGACGTAATATACATATTATATAACCTAAATAGTTACTGTGAGATAACTTACAAACTTACAAAGTCAATAAACTAAAATTATTGTGAATTATAAAGAACTTTTGCAAGTGAATCTATAGTGCCAAATGCTAACTGTGATAAAAATTAAAAGCGAAATAAGCCAGAAGTATGTCTTTCTTTTTTTAATTTCGTATCTTACTCTAATAATTCATGGCGCTATTTTTAAAATCTTTCCATTTGCTAATAAGGCGCCACCTATATTTGCTCCTTTTCGTTGGATGCTTTCATACGTTCAGATGGTTTTCCTCCCTTCCACCCTCCATGCGTAAAACTTTGATTAGAGAAATATAATATCCACCACCACCACTTCAGCCTATCACAGTCCACTGTTGGACATAGGCCTCCACAAGTTCGCGCCCGACATTATGACGCGAACTCGTGTGTTTTGCCCATAGTAACCACGCTGGGCAGGCGGGTTGGTAACCGCAGGGCTGGCTTTGTCGCACCGAAGACGCTGCTGCCCGTCTTTGGACTGTGTATTTCATAGCCAGCATGGATGGTTATCCCGCCATCCGTCGGCTTTTTAAGTTCCAAGGTGGTAGTACAACTGTGTTATCCCTTAGTCGCCTCTTATGACACCCACGGGAAGAGAGGGGGTGGCTACATTCTTTATTGCCGTAACCACACAGCATATAATATAATAAATAATATATTATATCATTGTCGTAAAACGGATTGATAGGTGTTGCGAGATTAATACGAATTACGAACCAAACGTCCAAACCGAAAATGAAATTTATATCTTTAATTTTAACGTATTATAACTTTAGTATTGTTATACCAGTTGAAAATGTACAACAAATTGTTATAATGGACATATTATCTCTTAATATATAAAATTCTCATGTCACGGTGTTTGTTACCAAATTCCTACGAAACGGCTTCACCGATTTTAATGAAATTTTGTATGCATATCGGGTAGGTCTGAGAATCGGCCAAAATCTATTTTTCATACCACTAAATGATAAGGGTGCCCCCACCCCTAAATATATATTTTTTTACATTTTTTTGTTTTTATTTTATTATTATTTGGCATTAAAAATAAATGCGACCCTAAATTTTCACCCAAACAAAATTTTTTTTTTCCGAACTACTGGCTTTTTTTAGATTCACCTTTTTCACCTTATTATATACTAGCTGCTTGCCGCGACGTCGTCTGCGTGCGTTCACTGCTCGTTCCCCGTAGGTGATAGCGCGATAATATGTAGCCTATGTTCTGACCCGACTTCTAAATAATATTCGTGCCAAATTTGAAGTAAATTCATGCAGTACTTTTTGAGTTTATCCCGGACATGCATTTGAAGAAATAAAGGTTCACTGCTCGTTCCCCGTAGGTGATAGCGTGATAATATATAGCCTATGTTCTGACCCGACTTCTTAACAATATTCGTGCCAAATTTGAAGTAAATCCATGCAGTACTTTTTGAGTTTATCCCGGACATACATACAGACAAACAGACAAACAGACAAAAATTCTAAAAACTATATTTTTGGCTTCGGTATCGATTGTAGATCACACCCCAAGTATTCTTTTAAAAAAATATTCAATGTACAGTTTTGACTTTTCTACCATTTTATTATATGTACTAGCTGTGCCCCGCGGTTTCACCCGCGTTGCTTTGAGGAAAAAAACACCCTTCCTCCTTCATAAAGCATAACCTTGCTCTTTAAATAGGCTATCCACCTCAGAGGAATTTTTCAATTCGAATCAGTAGTTCTTGAGATTAGCGCGTTCAAACAAACCAACTTTCAGGTTTAAAATCCATACTAATATTTATCCATACTAATATTATAAATGCGAAAGTAACTCGCCGCGTTGGCGCAGCGGTCACAGCACTGGTTTGTGGCCGTTGCACTGGCGGTAGCGGGTTCGATCCCCACACACGACAACATAATATGTCCATACAGATGCTTGCCGTGGTCTGGGTATTTGTGCATTCCTTGTGGGTCTCCCCACCGTGCCTTGGAGAGCACGTTAAGCCATCGGTCCCGGTTGTTATCATGTCCACCTGATAGCGATCATTACTCATAGCATAGATTAGTACAGATTAAGATATATCAAACATATCTTTTACACTTTCGCGATGAAAATATTAATATAATATATTGACTTTGACTGGATTGACAGAATCAATTGAACGTTTTTTTTTATTCATTTGTACATTTATCATTTATTGTATATTTAAGTAGCTTGATATATTTTCCTGAGATTACATACACTAAATAAATTTCTAAACGCATGCATAAATATTTGACAACCAATATATATATATATATATTAATATGTCAATCCGTTTTCATTAATGACATTATTCTACATTTTTAAAATCTAGACTACGCCACTATCCGTATTTTGTGGATACATGTTGTCGATTCGAAATCTTTATTTAAATACGTTCTTTAATTTTAGGGCAGATTTAACCATATCCACGGGATAAACAATAAATGTTTGACAGTTACGAAACACGAACATTATACATACTTCCATACAAATTTTCATTCCCACTTTTCAACACCTTACATCCTTTTCTCATTAAAAAGTAGCCTATGTCCTTTCTCAGACTCTAGACTATCTGTATACCATTTTTTATTTTTTTAAAATTTCAATAAATAAAAATTTCATTAAAAATTCATTTTTTTCAATTAAATCTGTTCATTAAAATCTGTTCAGTAGTTTTGGCGTGATTGCGCGACAGACAGACAGACAGAGTTACTTTCGCTTTTATAATATTAGTATGGACTTATTTATTTCAGGAAAATATTTTCTGGTTTCCAAGCATACGATAACTTATAGCAACGCAGGTAACCCCAGTTTCTATAGGTTGAGGCGACGACATTTGTACTCATAACATCACTTTTTGTGAACGAAACTATAGCACGATTTAATTCGACGCCACCGCCGTCTAGTTAGCAAACAGGAAACATTTTTATATGGTGAAAAATTATAACTCATCTAAGTTATGACTTTACATGATCTTAACATAAAATAAATGGCAAAAAATCTAGCTAGTTCCACATCTCCCTTAAGCTTTTATGCGACATGAAAATATATTAATTAAGACGCAATAATTACACCAATAAATACCGAACAAAAATATTAACAGTCAATGTTTATTTTGTACTAACTCTATTACTATTTATTCTGTACTGTAAAAGAATAAGCATGTCTTATCTTTATATGGCATGCTTAATTTTTCTCTTTTTTCGTTATTTAGCTCAAATTGCATACAGAAATAGCGTGCCGTTTTCGAATTTAAATTTTGTTATAAATCTATGCAGTTCTTTTTGAGTTCTGTTTGTTATTACATTTTTTTTAATGTTAGCATAGACAAACTCGATGAATTTTATAAGACATAGATGAAGCAGCTTAAAACTTATATAAACAGATTTTTTTAATTGTCTTGCTCATCTTTGAAACGAATTATACCCCGTCCGGCGACTAATGATCTTTTTGACAGCTCACGCCTATAAATTACAGTTGTTTTTTTTTCCGGAATAACGTACTAAAATTCTACTGTAATGTCATACTTTATTGACGATTTGATTGATTGAGTGAAGTACCCTGTGCATAACAAACAACCACAGACTATGAAACAGTTCTTGAAATAATAAATCGATAATAAATCGAACATAATTATGATAGAAATAATTTTACGTCATGTGATTATTGTTTCTATAAATTTAATAAAAAAAGTAATAAAAATGGTATCTATGACTCCAAACCAACTAACAAAGATATAGGTAGTTAAGTAATGTACAAGCGAATTCAAAATCTATTAAAATACTACAAAAAAGTCCGCGATAGCATATCTCTATCTCTTATGGTTGACTTACAATAACCACTGTTATGTTCAAATTTTTAATTAAAAACATTTAATTAACAACACGTTATTTTTAAAGCTACTCCTTAGTTCAGTATTAATCCTTATCCAAATTAGTATATTAGTTAACTTGGGAATTTAATGTAGATTAAAATTGCCCTTCACACTATATCAATCAGATGAATAGTTTTTGAGATATCGTCGTTAGAAGTAATTAGCAGCGAAACATTTAAAGCTCGGCGAGCCAGCGTTATTTCCTTGAGATGCTCGCCGCGAACTGAACACTGAATATTTTGTTAAATTCGACGCGGACGAAGACGCGGGCACAGCTAGTACAATATAAAATTATAAAAACATTATTTAATCATAACTAGAGAACCAATGCTGAAAAAGTTTATAAGGAACACTTATTTTGAATTCAAGTTAGATAATAATTTATATGAATTGAGGAATGGTCTAATTTAATGTGTATAAAATGTTTTGTGATTGGAATTCTGTTGTAAGTACAGTGTTAGACATAAAACAAATCGTAATGTATCTGTGAACTGCTGGACAATTTTTGTATTTTACCCACATAAAATGTTGATATTATATTTTGTAAGTTACTGTGTTTTAAATGAGAAAATAAATATTAATTAAACCTATAATGCGCTATAAAGTTATATTATTTATATGTATAAATATTTCTATTTTACTGATTTATTATTTATATATTTCATTTATAATTTTAAAAAAACTAATAAACGAATAAATAAATAATATTTTAAAACTAAATGTATTTCATTAAATCGATTGAAAGTTCTTCTTAAATAAAATCGATTATTATTTCAAATCGAATCAATAACGTGTGAGGTAGTCACTAAAGTCAAAATTTCTTGAAGTGTCAAAAAGATCATTAGTCGCCGGACGGGGTTTAACGATACCTACAATTTTTAAGAAGAAAATGCACAACTCCATCTATGACTTTTAAAAATAACAATTAACATCGCCAACATGATCAAATTTAAATTATTTACATCCAAAAAGGGATTGATGATGATGTTTTTGAAATCTCATAGATGGCGCTGCTTTAAATTTGTCTTGAACTACTGATATTCATTTAATTACGTTTATCGGCCTAAATTACTTATACTGCGTCATTTTTGTAGTGTGAAGCTAGCTTGTAGCATGGTTATTATTAACATAATAACAACAACATTCAAATATGCGTCGTTAGATTACACGTTGTTACAGAATGCGTTGAGTAATAAAAGTTCACTGCTCGTTCTCCGTAGGTGATAGCGTGATAATATGTAGCCTATATGTTACCGCGACTTCTTAATAATATTCGTGCCTTTGAAGTGAATCCATGCAGTACTTTTTGAGTTTATCCCGGACATATATTTAAAGAAATAAGGGTTCACTGCTCGTTCCCCGTAGGTGATAGCGTGATAATATGTAGCCTATGTTTTGACCCGACTTCTTAGTAATATTCGTGCCAAAGTTGAAGTAAATCCATTCAGTACTTTTTGAGTTTATCCCAGACATACGTTTGAAGAAATAAAGGTTCACTGCTCGTTCCCCGTAGGTGATAACGTGATAATATATAGCCTATGTTCTGACCCGACTTCTTAATAATATTCGTGCCAAATTTGAAGTAAATCCATGCATTACTTTTTGAGTTTATCCCGGACATACATACAGACAAACAGACAAACAGACAAACAGATAAACAGACAAACAGACAAAAATTCTAAAAACTATATTTTTGGCTTCGGTATCGATTGTAGATCACACCCCAAGTATTCTTTTAAAAAAATATTCAATGTACAGTTTTGACTTTCCTACCATTTTATTATATGTATAGATAGATAAAGCATACTGCATTTGTGTCTCTAATATTTTTTGCATTTCTGTCTCTTTATAGTTTTAAGGGTACTTTCCGTAGTGAAAAATAAATTATAAAATTTGATAAAAATTAAAATTTATATAGAAATACACCATAATATTCTGATTTGGAATCATAAAAGCACATTATTGATTTATTATATTGAAATTAAAAATCGTATATTTTAATCTGTATATCACGTGACCTAAAACACGAGCCGCCACGGTGTGACGTCATACGGGCAATAACAAAGTAATGTCAATGTCGTCAACAGCTAGGGTACATATATAATATCTATCAATTTTAACTTCAAGGAGTAATAGTTGTGTTCTTTCGTATAATAACTCTTCATATCTTGTTCCAACTGAAATAATATGCATTCATTACTAATTTGTTGATGGCTATCATAGTAATTGTAGGTTATGTTACTCTCTTATATACGTCAAACACTTTTGTTATTGCACATATTACGTCACCAAAATGGCTGTAGCGTTTTCGCGGTATTATAAAAGTTTTAAAATTTAATTTAATTTTATGGCATGAAAGCGTGTTTATTTTGCCGAAATATATTTTTTTTGTGGCTTTTTATTAGAAAATCAACATTTTGAAGTACTTTTTCAAAGACAGTGGAATACCCTATTATTAATAGTTTATATCATGTTTATATGCTCTTTGCTCTCTATGTCTATGGTCTAGCGTTGTAAATTGTAATTTTGACAATTTTGTAAATATTTACCATTTACAACTTTCGTGATTAGCAGTGATTAGTCTTTCAAATTTTCAATTTTCAATGTTTAATTTAATTGAGTAGGTACATAAACAATTTAAACATATCATGTATCATATGTTATTTGTGTTGATTTTATTTTGGTGTTAATATCATCAATAAAGACCTATAAATATACTCTTTGGTTTAACGTTTCTTATCTAATATTATATAATTCATAATTAAAATAAGATAAATCAGTGTGTTGTATATGTATTATTTTTAAATAAACAGAACATAGCTGTTAGCAAAATGGAAGGTAGTAATAATACCAATATCACGTGTTTACCCGATGAAATAATATCATTGATATTAAAAAATAATGATCCTCGAGAAATCATCAGATTTTCTGTCACATGTAAACAATTTTATGAGAGCGTAATTTGCAATGACTACCTTTGGAAAATTAAGTATTCCGAAATGTACGTGTGTTTTGTATTTTTTAATTAAATAATAATTATTTTTATGTTTAAAATAAAATATATTAATATTACACAGATTTCCCAAAGAAATAGTGAAAATCGTTGAAGAACATTGTAATAGTAACTGGTTGAAAGAGATCATTCAGTATTACAAACTTAAAAGGAAAAATTATATTGAATTAGTTTCTATGTCTCCTAAATATTATTGGTGAGTATTATTGTGTATAATTAATAGTATGTTTAATAGATGTCTGTCTTATAAAAAAAATATATCAGATTAGTGTTCAATATACTTGTTACTGTGACTACATTTATTCAATAACTTTATTGATTATAAAAATAGTCCAGGCTTATGCGTTTAATTTAGCTATATATTGATGACACTATGCATCAGCGGTTACATCAGTGGCTGTTGTACAAAAGGTTGCGGGTTGAGTCCCCATTCATAGCAAACATTTTTATTTACTACACCGACGTTTACCGTAGCTGAAACCACTTTTATGCTTATGTATTTTGTGTGTTTCCAGACCCACAACACAGGATCAAATCCTAGGGGGAGGGGCGTTAAGTCTGAGTCGTTTACAACTACTTATTATTTAATTATTATATAAATAAATAATGATCTTGTTTATTTGTAGGCGAATTAATGAGGTGTCCCTTGAAGATGTAAAAATGTTTTTTTCATTTGCCACAGAGACGAATTTAAGTTTCTTTTACACAATTTATATCCTTCAAAACATTGTTAAAACAGGAAATGATTATTTAGATAATTTTACAATTTTAAAGTAAGTAATATTTATTTATGTTCATTACTTAATACTGGAGTAAGCTCCCGAACTCTCTCCTACATGAAGAAAGAGGCTTACAGGCTGAATCAATCTCACTTAATCAACTTTATTCTGAGACAAATAGAAAATAATGAATTTGAATGACTTTTAGATAACCAGAAAAACAATATTTATTGAATTAACAAGGTCCTAATTTTCTAATTAAAACTTTTGTGGTATCATTGCTGTTACAAAAAATAAAATTAAATAGGGTCAGGGTTGGTAAATTGTTTTAAGTTCATTCCTTTTTATCTTGTCAAAAAAAAATATTAATTCATTTTTTGATTATTTAAACCTGCGGTCGGCAACGTGCGGCCCGCGGGCCTCACGTTTAAACTACGTATAAACATAATGTAGTATATACGTGTACGAATTAAATTCCGTATGTTATATAATGACCAATTATACATTTATCAGGTAGAATCTAGGGTTAATATCATAAGTGCGCCCGCCTTTAGTTTATTTTACCATCTTGTGGATCTTGCCTGCCAAAAGGTTGCCGACCGCTGATTTAAACAATCACGATTCACGATTCAGCCTGTAATATCCCACTGTTGGGCATAGGCCTCTTCCCCATGTAGGAGAAGGAGGATTTAAACAATAAAGTATATTAAATTGAAATGATTGTTTGAAGAGTTTTTTTATAACAACTAAAAATTAAATATACATAATTATATATATACAGTTCTTAAAAATATACTATTGACACCGCGTTGGCGCAGCGGTCACAGCACTGGATTGCGATTGGCTGTTCGGGTTGCGGGTTCGATCCCAGCACACAACAGCATTTGTATTGGCCATACAGATGTTTGCTGTGGTCTGTGTGTTTGTGCAGTCCTTGTGGTTCTCCCCACCGTGCCTCGGAGAACACGTTAAGCCGTCGGTCCCGGTTGTTATCTTGTACACCTGATAGCGATCGTTACTCATAGTAGGTAAAATATCCGCCAACCTGCATTGGAGCAGCGTGGTGGATTAAGCTCCAATCGTTCTCCTACATGGGGAAGAGGCCTATGCCTAAAATTAATATATTACAGGCTGAAAAATGAAAAAAATACTATATTTTTTTAAACCAGTCTTTTATATAAAATGTGTTTCAGACCTTTGTATACTTTAACAGTAGTATATTATGCCAAAATAGCCCTTCGTCACTTGATCCAAACCTATCTTGCTGTTAAATGGGTAGACTTGCACATGCGGCAAAAGTTGACACCTGAAGTTGTCATAACATTCTTTGTGCAATGGGTTGATCCGACTTGTATATACAGTGATGAGGAAGTCGAAAATAAGGTAACCTTAATTAATTTTATTTAAGAATCTATATATATAAAAGAGATTTCCACCCATTGACTCATCACGATATCTCTGTAACCATAAGGCGTAGATACTTGAAATTTGGTAGGAATATTCCTTTCGACGAGTAGATGTCAGCTAAGAACGGGTTTTACGAAATTCCACCCACAAGAGGGGGTTGCGGAGGGTTAATAACATATATGGCAAAACAACGTTTGCGGGGTCAGCTAGTAATGATATATTTAAAATTTTGCAGTATTTGGAACAAAATGAGTACAGATTTGTTGTTTCATAGTTTCTATTGTTGATTTTAATATCATATTAGTATAAAAAGATGAAAATTATTAATTAAGATCACCAAAATTCCATTATCTTATATAATATATATGGACTGACCGATTCAGTTGAAATTTCTTGTGTTGTTTACATTTCAATGGGTTCATTGATGGTTTAAAAACAATTGGGACCAGTAGATGAGGCCGGTAGGGCTGTTGTCAGTATACCAGCAATCAAATTTGGTAGCTCGTATTCTGTTTGCTGTGTGGTTACGGCAGTAAAGAATATAGCCACCTCTCTCTTTCCGTGGGTGTCGTAGGAGGCGACTAAGGGGGCTGGGACAATCATCTACTAACGTTCCTCTATAAGAATCGAAGGAAAAAAGTTTTTTTTTAAATGTGGGGGGATGCGATTTTTTTTGGTGCAGAAAAAATTTTTTTTGGCGCAACTACAAAAAAAGTCATTCTCACTACTATCAACTACTAACCAATATCTCTTAAACGAATCCAAATAATTTCATTTTTTCTAAAGTCGGGTGCCAAGTTCACACAGCCGAATAAGGGATAACACGGTTCCACTACCACCTTGGAACTTAAAAAGCCGACCAATGGCGATATAACCCAACTCCTGGCTTTCAAATACACAGGTCGAAGACGAGCAGCAAACGGTGCAACAAAGCCAGTCCTGCGGTCACCAACCCGTCTGCCCAGTCACCACGCTGGGCTCAAAACACATGAGTTCGCGCCATTTTTGGCGTGAACTTGGGGAGGCCTATGTCCAGCAGTGGACTGTGATAGGCTGAAGTGAGTGAGTGATTATTCTATATAGGACAATGTTTGCCGCTAGTTACTTGATAAATAATTATCTGTTTACATGCTAAACTTTGACTTAAAATAAAATATTAGAATAAGTAATGGCAAAGAATTGAAAAATTGTTATTTTAGACAAATTCCTCATGATGGTAATCAATTGTTGTATATTGTAGTTGTATCATATAGACAATTTATCATAATTAATATTTTTTTAGATCCAGAGCTTGGTAACAAAAGTCAAATGTTTTCTTAGAGATGTACATTCAAAGAAAAACAGAGAAAAAGATGCGGAAAAGTACTCAGATAAACAAATACTCTCAGCAGTGTCTCAAGTTATTTACAGGAGTGAAAACTTTTCTATATCACCAAGTACAAAAGTGATCACTTTAAACATAGCAAAAGTAAGTAATAATATTTAATAACTTTTAATTCTCCTAAGGAACTATACAAGTTCACTTACTGAGAAAATACAACAAGAGCATGTCATTTAAATACTTCCTATTTACTTGTTTGCATATGTATTTTTTTATAGTGTGGATGGGCTTTTGAAAAAAAAAAATTTGCTATAAATTGAAAGATCATAAGTTTGTTTTATTACGACTGGTTTTAGTTTTTAGGATTTCGTAGCCAAATGGCAAAAAACGGAACCTTATGGATTCGTCATGTCTGTCTGTCTGTCTGTCTGTCTGTCTGTCTGTCCGTCCGTCCGTATCTCACAGCCACTTTTTCCGAAACTATAAGAACTATACTGTCGAAACTTGGTAAGTAGGTGTATTTTGTGAACCGCATTAAGATTTTCACACAAAAATAGAAAAAAAAAAAACAATAAATTTTTGGGGTTCCCCATACTTAGAACTGAAACTCAAAAATTTTATAGGTCTTCAAAAATAATATTGATGTTTCTCATATAATTTTTTTCTAAACTGAATAGTTTGCGCGAGAGACACTTCCAAAGTGGTCAAATGTGTGTGTAACTTCTAAAATAAGAGAATGATAAAACTAAAAAAAAATATATGATGTACATTACCATGCAAACTTCCACCGAAAAATTGGTTTGAACGAGGTCTAGTGAGTAGTTTTTTTTTTTAAAACATCAAATCGTAAACCGAAATTTTCTTTTTATTCAATCAACTCAAATATGAAAAAAATGCGAAAAGCATAAATTTTTAGTCATATCAAGTAATCATTTTTTTTTAAATAATTTTGATTATACGGAACCCTCGGTGCGCGAGTCTGACTCGCACTTGGCCGGTTTTTTTTTTTTCGTTGAATTAAAAGGTATATGAAAGTAAAAATAAACTTTAATCCTTTAATCTTTAGTACTGAAAACTTGCTGACAGTTCCCGACTAAGCCTGTGTGCATGTGACGTCACAATGTTAATTTCTATTCACTGACACGAGATAAAAACTTTACTATACAGGGTGTCCCGCGATAAAGTGCAACCCCGAAAGTGGGTGAATCTAGACCATAAATTATCGACAAAAAACATAGAAAAAACTTTTTAAAAAAAATATTTTATTTCTTATTGACGAATTAAGATTTTTATATCTTACGTAGACTCTATGTACAAAAAATGATGATTTCTTCCAAAGTAGTGGGTCGATTACTTTAAAATAAAATAAAATATTACGCCACGTACTTGGCGGTAAGGATAAAATAAAAATTAGCTCGCAAAAAAGTGGCATTATGTCTATAACTATGTTTCTTGTGAAAAAAAATCCATTTTTTATGACTGTTTTTTTCAATGATCTCTAATTTTCTCAGAATTATGCCCCCAATACCAGGAAATTTTATGATTTATTATTATTTCTTACCATATTGCCATTCAAATAAAAAAAAATTTACGCCTGTATCCCAAAAAACACGTACAAAAATCATCATTTTTTGTACAAAGAGGCTACGTAAGCTATACAAAAATCTTAATTCGTCAATAAAAAAAATAAAAATTTTTTTTTTAATTTTTTTAATTTTTTTCTGGTTTTTGTCGATAATTTATTGTCTAGTTTCACCCTCTTTCGGGGTTGCACTTTATCGCGGGACACCCTGTATATTGGAATCACAAAAAAAAAAAAAAATTAACGCCCAATGAAGGTCAGCTAGTGTACTTATAAATTTGGTATTTGTCAAAAATTGGGAAAAGGGAAAACTTTGTAAACGAATACATCATATAAATATCAATAAATAAATAATATACCGAAATAATAAATAAATATATAATCAAATATCAATAAATTTTATAGGTAATAGATGAAAGTAACGGCAACGCTATTACATATGCAGTAATTTATCAAGCAGTTGCTAAGAGGCTTGGTGTGAAATGTGAACTTATAGTATTTCCAAATCATTTATTCTTGGAATGGCAAGATAATGACATGCCACATAAACCTCTGTACACGGTGGATCTGATTACTGGAGAAATAAAACCTAAAAGACGGTGCCCCTTCTCTCAAAGTGCTCATAGTCGATATGAGTATATTCCTGACTCACTACTACAGTATGTTTATTCATCATACATGAACTCAAAGGGTGCTATACGAGATTGGTAAATAAAATAATATTGTTGTAATATCTAAAATTTAATTATTTCTTAAAGTATTTTTTATGACAAATAATTTATTTTACAGTAAGACACAAAATGCGATTCACCTTTTGGACTTCCTTGAAACGAGACAGTTAAATCACAATCCTTATAGAAATTTCTTGCCTTATTTGGTTGACCAGGTTAACCCGGCTCTGACTTCAAGCTTAAATATGAAATTCGTAAGTATAAAATAATTATGTCATCGTTGATACTGCAATACCGCTTAACCAACAGTGGCAAGAAGCTCTTAAGAACATAGTGACGTATTTTACAGGAGAAGGAAAAGACTTATCATGAGTCGACTGAACTATTGGTCTAAGATCCGAGATAGCTAAATATTCCCTCATCTGTTAATTAGATGAAACAATTTTTTATAGGCTGATTTCAATATTGTGAATTTATAAAAACAACCTCTGCCACCTGCAACTTTTTTTTTATCTTTTCCCTCTCATGTTTATTAAAAGAAAGGTTACTGCTGACTGAGGTTACTGACCTGGCTGCAGGTAAGTGTAGCAATCATAGAGATGGGTGCCTACTACAGTCTACAGTCAGGTATATAATGTAAAATATTGACGGTTTTAGCTTACTACATGTAATTAACATGTGTTACGTTGTAACAAATTATAAAAATTATTAAATTACTAGCTGACCTGGCGAACTTCGTACCGCCTTTTTTTTTCTTAAATATAATAATTACATATACCAAAATAAAATATAGCCTATCTTTCAAGTTGGATCAAACTGCACACGGTGTGCAAATTTGATTAAAATCGTTAGGAGTCCATTGAGGACAAACATTGTGACACGAGATTTATATATATTAAGATAATTATGTTTTATAAACCTAAAATAACACAAAAATTGAATTACAACTAAATAATTAAAAACATAGATTAGTTACACACAAAACAATTAAATAATTAAGTTGTTACTATCGAACGGAATCCGCGCGCTGTGACTAGTGTCAGCTTGGTGTCAGCATCAAAACTCATTTCAATACCATATATGGTAATGCGTTCACGGCGGAAGCGATATTCTTTCTAGAACGTCTGTGCCACTACGCTTGGATCGACTATTGTAAGCCTGGGGTGGTCAACAGTGGACCGTGTTTCGACTTCGGTTCACTGTTCATATTTTTGCAGACCGCGAAAGCACGAATACTGTTAACTTAGGAACTTACAGAGTACATAGTTAAATAAAAATATATTCCATGAAATTTCAACCTTCAGGCTGATAGTCCGTATAATAATATATAAAACCTAATTTTCCTCCTTAATGAGTATTAGATAAAAATAAAAATACTTTAGTCTTTTCGATTGTTTAGTAATTTTCTTATGTTTGTTATACGTTAATTAGTTTACTATATATGTGTTGTCGGTGCAAATAGTTTACTATATTATTGATTTCATTTATAATTAATGTTGACACAAAAAGTGCGAAACTTGAAAAGGTTTCTAAATCAAAAGTTTAAGTCTAACATAATAATGTTGTGCCGGTGATTTTCTTCCAAAATGTATCCTACTTTATACATTTTCTTAAGGTTGAAACAAAAAATGTTTTCCTCTACGAATATGTCAAATAAAGGCTTCCTTAGTTTTAGATAACGACGCCTGTTTGACTTAAAAATATACAATTGCGACTTTGATTCTATTACCAATTCTACGTAGTGTTTTGAGCTCGAATAGGCAATAATAATTTTGGCAAAGAAAGTCATAAGATGACCGTTGCTTCCGTGGTCTTTACTTTTTATCATTTATATCAGACGAAGCACAGCTGATCTCATGGGACGAGGCCAACTATTATAAAGAGCCTGTACGAACGAAATCTTTTTTATTTTTTTTTTTTTTTTGTCGATACGCGGTATGACAAGTGATAGTTACGCGGTATTGCATTATCACCGAAGATTTTATGTTAATTAAAATTATATACAATATTTAATAAAATTTATTTGTTTCAGATTCAAAATGACCATTTGCAGCTGATTTTGACTTTATCAAATTTAAATACTCCTCCGGAAGTCGCGTACCACCATGTGATAATATTTTACTTATTATTTACGTTATATGTATATGTTTTTTCATGTATATTTTAGCTATTAATTATAATCTAAATATGTATAGTTAGTTCAAGTCATCTTTGCGCGGGGCTCTATGTGTGCGTGCGCTTGTAATTATAACACTTTGCGCGCACTAGTGACTTTTGTTTAAAGAATTAATTGTCACGGGGACAAAAGTCACTAGTGCACGCTTAGCCTTAATTTGTGTAGCAGTGACGCGACCGCCGTCATTCGAAATTTCAAAAAACACGTCTTCTTATTGGTCATTTTTCCACCGGTACAGTCGTTAAAGAAAATGTCTAGTTCTTCACGGAATTTTTTTAAGGAGTCAGGTAAATATTTTCAATGTGCTAATTTCGATATTATTAATATTTATTATGATTAAATAATGTATACCTACATTACTAACTTACTTTAAAAACTATATTATTTTAAAGTGAACGTATTATGATTGTTTTAGACTCGTGAAACTATTGCCAAGGTGTTCGAATCTCTAAAAAAAGGAAAACATAGTTATATTGCAGCTAGTATAAGTGATCCAATTTGCAGTGCAGGTCCAAATTAATATCAAAATTGAATGAATATTTAAACAGTGGGGGTATCAGAGAGAACAATAATAAATATATTGGCTGAAGGGGAAAAAACTGACTTCAAATTTAAATCTCCGTGTAAAGACCGCAAAACAGAAATGCATAGATGGTTGACAGAAAAAAACATTACTTATAATGCACATATAAAAAAAATTAAACTGTATGACTTGATAAAAAAAAGAAGACCATATTTGTCATAAGCTTGATGACATACTTCAGCTATATGACATAAAAGTTCTTCGACTACCGCCGTATTATCCTGAACTAAACCCGATAGAAAATGTATGGGGAATTTTAAAAAATTATATTGCTCCGCATAATATCGAACAAAGTGTGACTGGAATAACGAAATTAATAAATGATCGTTTTAGTCAAATTAATGAAGAGATGTGGCGTAATACTTGTCAACACTTAAAAAAAGAGGAAGTTTTCTTCATTCTTCAAAAATTCTTCTTCTTTTTTTAAGTGTTGACAACACTTAAAAAAAAAGAAGAATTTTTGATATGGAATCTGAAATAATAATTAAACTTGGTGAAAGCAGCGAATCCGAAAATTCAGCATTTTATTCTTCTAGTAGCGATACAGATTAAAATGTTCAATAAACATGTATTAACAAACTATTATTATTATTTTTTAAATCCATATAGTTACTATTCCAAGTTTAGTATTAAAGATTGCATATGCAACGACTAATGAATGTTGATGAAGCGTTTTCGCTTAGGTTTGTCAGGATCGTGGCAAGTGTCATTTTCTTGTCTCTGCCTACCCCTCCGGGATACAGGCGTGAGTTTATGTATGTATACTATTTGTCACCGAGATATAATTTTTTATTTTAAATTTTTTTATATAACTTTATTTATATTTTTCACTTCACTGTACCCCTTGTCACGCAACAAAGTCACTGTATATATACAAGGTTTACCTACACATAGAGCCGCGCGCAAAGATGAGTTGAACTTACTATAATGTTTTTAAACCAATACTTCTAAATCAACTAAGGTGCGTTCGGCTAAGATTGGACTTTTTTTTCGAATTCATAAGTTTATGACAGAATTATAAGTTAATTGTTGTTTATGCGAGCTTAAACTAAAAGTATCGTATGGATGTGGAATATAAAATGCCAGGGAAATAATCGCCTTAAGCATGGTCAGTTCATACTACATTGAAAATGATCAAGGCGCCTTTTTTCAGTTTGCAACAAATTTTTGATATGCAGAATAAACAGTGGGTTAGAGCACTGAGCCTTGAGGAACTCCAGCGTTAATAGGCATGGTATCCGAGCATACTCCATCGGTGGCAACCATGATAAAGAAAACTGGTTATCTAATTGCATAATCCTTTGGGAAGACTGTAGGATGGTAACTTCCCTAAAAGAGCTTTATGCCATACCCAGTCGAAGGCCATCGCAATATCAAGGCTGACTGCCATAGCTTCCGCCTCTAAGATCTCCAGGGCATACGACCATGACGAAATCCCTATTGTCGGTCGCTTATTAGCTGGCAATCTTCCAGGTAAGGAAGGAGCTGGCAATTAACTACCCGCTCCATCACCTTAGAAAACAAAGGAGTTAATGACAATTGAATGAATCTCTGCTGTCACCATTCTTCGGGATAGGATGCATACTTTCATGCCTGCTTACGATGTACAATAGTACCCTAGTATCGTACATCGATCTCATCATTTCAGCCTATCGCAGTCCACTGCTGGACATAGGCCTCCACAAGTTCGCGCCAAAATGGCGTGAACTTATGTGTTTTGCCCATAGTCACCACGCTGGGCAGGCGGGTTGGTGACCGCAGGGCTGGCTTTGTCGCACCGAAGACGCACATACATCGATCTAGATCGACACAAATTTGAAGGATACGATCATTTTGATTCACATATGATAATTCTACGGCTCTGGGACGATAGCTGCCTCGAATCAGGTTGTGGACACTGAATAGAACTATAGCTATTTGCGTCAGACTTTTTGCCTGCTTTGAATACCGGAGTAACTTTAAAAATTTTAAGTGTGTCAGGAAAGTGTTCCAAGTTCTAGACATTTCATAATGCATGCAGTTAATTCATTGAGCATCAGTGACTAAACGCATTTCATAATGCATGCAGTTAATTCATTGAGGATCAGTGACTAAACGCATGTTAGAATTTTAGTATGAATACCGTCTATACCTAAACCCGCATTATTATCTAAATTGTTAATTATTTTGTCTCTTTCACCTACACTAGCTGGAGACAATACGGAAAGCTTATTGTTTATATTTGGTACTTCTATACTATTTTAAATGATATGATGTTTTCTTGGAATTCCATTTGCAAGCACCTTACTTAATCACAAACTTCTTTAGCCTCCATTATTTTTCTTAATGGTGTCAGTAGTTTGGGAAGGGAAACTAATTGCTTGATCTTATTGAGGGAGAGACTATTTATTACTTCCCACATCCTCTTACGTTTAGATTTGTGTTTCATAAAGTAGGTATAGTGATAATATACTTTTATAGCAGATTGGATAAGTAATGTTACGCTGTTTCGAATAGATTTTAATTCTTGCACAACTTTCTCGTTAGTTTGGTTTCTCTTCATTTGCGACCATACAAGGGTTTCTTTTGCCGATGTCACTAATGGTTTTGCTCGTAATTTTCAGGGTTGATTGAGAATTTTTGTCTTTTTTACTTTACTAGAAGTAACACCGTCCTTCAGTTTTTCCTGTAATTTTGATAGTTATTTTTTGTGTTATATTTTTTACGTTTACGACAGTTCGTGAATTATTACGTTATATCAACTGGAGGTAACTTTTAAGCCCATATCATTTTTGAACTTCTTACATTTCAATACAAGAAAAAGAACGTTCGTAAGGTTGAAAAAATAACGTCAATAAGGGAAAGGAATTGTTTTTTTTACTTTTCTGAAAAAATAACGATTTTTTGGAAGATATTCACCTAAAATTCTAAAATAAATTTGATTCTTCAACTTTTGAGGTTATACGAAGACATGGAAAAAATTTCATAGCAGTTATATAAAATATGCCAAAATTGAAAAAAAAAATTTAACCAAAAAAAAAAAATAGAAGCAATAGTCGTATCTTTAAATTGACATGGATCATTGCAGAATTAGTTGAAGTTTTTTTTGAGCAAAAAAATAAAGGAAAAAAAACGGACGGACTTTGACAAATAGACATATATCGGCTACAGAAAAATTTTCATATTTTATTTTTAAAATTACATTTAAAAACAATACTTAAAAAAACGGTCCCAAACGGTCAATTTTTTAAAGTTCTAGCAATTTAAAAAGAAAATGTTTTTTTTTTTTTCAAAATTCGTAGTTTTTTTGTCGGGAAAAAAATTATTTCAAAAAATTCTTAAAAATGTCTTTCAGGGGGTAGAAAAAGAAACAATTTTTTTAGCAAAATCAAAGGTCAGTTAAAAAAAAATTGTCGATTTGACATGGAATGACCCATATAAATAGATGTTATTAACATTAAGAAGTGGAGCAGCGTGGTAGATTAAGCTCCTACCCTTCTTCTACATGGAGAAAGAGGCCTATGCCCAGCAGTGGGATATTACCGGGTGAATCGTAAGGATTGTGCGATTTTAGCCGGACACATCTTAATCGAGTTTTATTTGTATGTGATCTTCCAATAATCACGTGGGGTAAAATCTGTATATCAATAATTTTATAATAACATTCTCTTGAATAAACCAATTGACTATCAAATCAAATCTTTCCCTGAGACAAATAGGAAAAATGCTGGAACACACCACGCTTTAATAAACTTCTGATTGTGTATACCGTCTTTTCCTGCACCATTTATGTAGATATTCCTATAAAATTAATATATCTGAAAAAGAAAGCCATTAAACATAGTCGTTAGGATATATACGGAATTTTCAGACCTATTTAGGACATGATACCTCAGACAATATCACGCGCTCTATTACTAGATCGTTCAATAAGTCCCGAGACTAACCTGGAAATGGCGCATATATTAAAAACTCTTTTGATTTTTAAAAAGTACTGGCTATCAATACAAGAATATGTGTCAAATTTTTAAAAATGGAACAATAAAATTATTGATTTTGAAACATTTAAGTGACGCTACGGTTGTAATTTCGATACAATGGAAAAAAAACGAGTTTCGCGTGTTGATAAAACATTGTTTTTTAATGGGAAAAAATACCGTTGAAGCACAGCAATGGCTTATAAAATGTTATGCAGGATCAGCTCCCTCTAAAGCAACCATTTGTCGGCGGTATGCCGACTTCAAACGCGGTCGCATCGACACCAATGATGGGGAACGCTCAGGTCGTCCAAATGAAGCAGTGACTCAACAAAATATTAACCAAGTCCTCAAAATCGTATTGGAAGATCGGAAGGTAAAAGTGCGAGAGATAGCCGAGATAGTGAAGATTTCAGCTGGTAGTGTTTTCACTATTTTACATAAAAATTTGGCCATGAAAAAGCTTTTATCTAAGTGGGTGCCGCGTTTGCTTACAACTGATCAAAAGGAACAACGTATACATAATTCAGAGCGATGTTTGGCGCTGATGAATCATAATAAAAAGGATTTTTTACGTCGGTATGTAACAATGGATGAAACCTGGATATACCATTTCACTCCGGAATCCAATCGGCAGGCAGCGGAGTGGAGAGCGGCTGGTAAAAGCCGCCCGAAGCGTCCAAAGACTCAGAAATCGGCCGGTAAGGTTATGTCGTCTATATTTTGGGATGCGCATGAAATACTTTTCATCGACTACCTTGAAAAGGGGCAAAATATAAATAGTGACTATTACATGTGCTTATTGGAGCGATTGAAGTACGAAATTGCGGATAAACGGCCTCACATGAACAAAAAGAAAGTGGTGTTTCACCAAGACAACGCGCCTTGTCACAAGTCCGTGAGAACGATGGCCAAAATTAACGAATTGGGCTTCGAATTGCTTCCTCATCCCCCTTATTCGCCAGACTTGGCCCCCAGCGATTACTGGCTGTGTTTGCAGACCTCAAAAAATGCTTCAGGGTAAGAAATTTGACTCAAATAGTGAAGTTATCGCAGCAACGGAGGCTTATTTTGAAGCCAAAGACAAATCGTTCTACACACATGGGATAGAAAAGTTAGAAAAGCGTTGTAGGGACTGTATCGCTCTTGGAGGAGACCTATGTTGATGAATAAAAATTAATTTTATAAAAAAGACCTTTTTTTAGTACTTAGTCTCGGGACTTATTGAACCACGTGTTACCTACTTTTTAACCAAGTATTGGATAAGGGAGATTGCTCGCTAAATTTTTATGAATCGATAGTCCACACATTTTTGGGGTACATAGATGACATATAATTATGTAATTGGTAAAAATTTGCCTGCTGTGGAGAGCGAATGTCTTGCTTTTGTTAAAATATAGTAACTCCTAAGAAAGTAACGCTCGGTTTCCCAAAGGCTGATCAACGCAAAAATTAACTAATCATCTGTCAAATAGTCCGGGCTCCCTAGTACATTTTTTTCACTTGATTACTATCAAGCTAATTTTCCGGGAGTAGCTTCATTTTGATGAGACAAACAAAAATTTCCTCTACGAAAACTCGATTGTGGTAGCTAACAGAGGTAGCAGGGGATAGAGCAGCAGTGAGCGTAGGACCGGGATAATGTACCACGCAATTTGTATTATTAATTATAGTAGGTTCAAAATGAACCTACTCCCGGAAAATCAGTATCGTGCTAAAATGAATTTCCCAAATATATGCGCAAAAATTATTACGGCAACTGTTTCGACAAAAGCCCATTAGCAAAAACACTTACAAAATTTTGCTTATTGCCATATAAAAAAAATGTTAGGCAATAGGTACTTAGAATTTCAACATGTAACACCAGTGTAGAACGTAGAGCATAAAATAAAAATGGTCTCACGTGATTAAAGGATGGCCACCACTTATGACAAATTGTAACTAATATTACATAATATTTATTTGTATTTTCTACATAGACATTTTAAATTTTAAAAAAATAATTTTGTCTTTGAAGGTTCAAGTTAAAAAACACCGCGATTCTGTGAAATATGCCGTGGGCATGATATGCTATCACAAGCTATATAACTATATGTGTATTGTCCGTGGTTGGGAATTTAATGGCGCCCACCTAAGGATCCCGATTGATGATAATCTATACTTTGGTCGGGAACAACCATTTTATCGGGTCATTGCAGGTGATCAATCAGAGAGATTTGTTGCTCAAGGTAAATAATGTATTGCATTCTAATAGAATTTGTTTTGAATAAGGAAATATCGACATTAAAAGATTTCTTATAATATGTTTAAGTTATATATTCTATTGGATTATGTTTTGTTGGCCACGAAACAAAAAAATATATAAGTGATTAATTTGTAACGCTGCAAAATAAAAAATTTGCACTAAGGATTTTTTATAAAAAATTTGGAACTTCTCGTCTTATTTGCCTCCACGGCTAAATATGAAATGATATTTAAAAATATATATATTGTATAAAAGAGGTTTTTCCCTGCAACAGAATGTTACAGGCTAAAGCATTTAAAAAAAATTAATTCCAAAGGAGTCGTTTACCAACATATTAACAAACATACAAGTGAAGCTATTAAAAAGCGTGTAAAAAGCAAACAGCTTTCAAACTTTATTTAGTTTAGCTTAGCCTTTAGTCTTTAGTACCACGATTGTCTGGTAGTCTGGTGTTATATCTGTGGAGCTATCTTACCTTTAAATAGTTCTTCGATACATTTTCGTTGGTTTGGTTGGTTGGTAAGAAAACATGTTACACTATTTATTTTTGTACGATCCCATTTTGTTATATTTTACTTATAGTACATATATATATATATATATATATATATATATATATATATACAAGGTGTGGATGACAATAGAACGATAATTGAAAACACCGTTAGTACTAGTATAAAGAAGTATTTCAAAACCATCAGATAAGTCCTAACATCAAAATAAAAAAAAAAGATTTTTTCATACAAACTAATTCAATATAATTTAATAAAATTTTATAACATCATTTTTGTAACTACAGGATCACTGACCTGTTACACGCGTCATCGCCCCGCCTTCGCGCGTGGCCTTCTTTCTACGCGGCAGAATCGCGTGGAAATGCTATGTGCTTGTACCTACAAAACTTCATTATTTTGATTGAATAAAAAATAGTAAGTTAGAAAAGTAAATTAAAATAAATTGTTACGCATTTAAAATTAAATTGAATAAAAAACTATTTGATTTAAATTTTCTCAAACCATCAATTTTTTTTTAAATATGCAGAACTGATCAGTAGCCGATACTGAATAAGTTATTTTTTTTTAAACATTAGTTATTATAATATTATTTGGTCTGCGAACTGTCACTAAATGGCAATGATTAAAAATTGTGCCTTTTTGTGGCAGTCGATGCCATATCCATTATTTCTTAATCTATGATTTTAAAGATAATAATAGCTGTCCTTGAGTCGTTAACCGCCGGTTTTAGGGTAGGTCAGGTCTTTAGTCTGATACATACGTAGAAATTTTAAAAAATGAAAAATCATAATTTGTGACTAAACTACTGGATGTATTTTATTGATTTTTTGTATGTGGGCTTGGAATGTCATTACATATACGCTGTCCAAGTTATCGTTGTATTATCATCCCCATCCTGTATATATATATTTAGATTTTGACATAGCAATTATAAAATTGACCATAGATAATATTTTTAAATTAACAAGAAATATAACAGACTGTCTAGGTATTTATAATGTGAAAGGCAATTTTAATATCTTGTTCTATAATTATAATTTTTATTTTTCAAAATAGTTTTGTCGTATATTTATTCAATAGTACTTATTTATTAATTGTTTTAGAAAATTTAATGGCGGTTACGACACCATTTCGGATACACCGACTAGAGGACCACATAGCCCGCGAGTTCACTCACTATAATGGGTTTTCTTACGTTCCTAATTCTGAGAAGATAATAGAATATCCGAATGAAGAACATGTTACAGAGGTATATAGAAGACGTTTCGTAAATGTTGCCACGCCTTAAAACTTTGGATGATGTTATAAATGTTATATATGATATTTGTTACTCTTTTACGCAAAAACGACTAAATTGATTGTAAAAAATTTGATACAGAGTTGAAAAAAGGACGGACTAGAGATCAGAATAACACATAATTATACTACTATTTATCCCTACCTCATGGAATCGGATATTACGCGTGTAAACCTCGAGACGCTGTTAGTTGTGCATAAGCTTTTATTTGTGCATAATATAGTATGATTAAATATTACATTTTAATTGTTCCTTTCTTCTAATTCCAAAAAATGCTTTTACAAGAAATGTAGTTATTATTATTACTTTAGTGACATGTGTGACTATACCACTATTACTTTTAACCATAAAGAACATGTTTTAGAAGTTGACTTTTAACTTTTTGTTATTAATTTCCATACAATTTAATAAAATTACAGTATTGCTAATACCATTGTTAACCATTTTGCGATACTTAGTGGTTTGGAATCTAATAAGCAAAACCTTTATTGCCACGCCATTTTTTTCATGATTTGCCTCACAATCTATTGAAATGAACTATAAGATATATTATATAAATAAAATGTTGTTATTTTTTCATGTTTTCATTAATTTAACAAGTTTCTTATATATATTCACAATATACTCCATATTAACGACCCACCGAAATTTCGGTGTCGGTCAGTTTAAAATCTAGTTTCGGCTTTATTTTACAACGACTCTGTTTTTGTGGATACTTAGGCTGCCTGTCTGAAGGGAGCTAGTACTGCTGAGCGGAGTAGCGGACTAAGCTAAAATTTTACCACCTCGCATTGCTTGAGGAAAAAGAGCTGAACTCGGAAGAAACCTAATTACTTACAAAATACTATATTTATAATTTTTTAAGAAAACTCAAATTTTGGCTAAGAAATCATATCAAGTATCGTTCAGTGCACAGTTAATATTATACTTTTTTCCGAACTGCTAATGAAGAAGCTTTCGATAATTCTTATAGTCTCACTATCTACTCACACCTTCATGAGCTGCATTATTGTGCAAATTGAAGATATTCCCTAAAGCAATATAAATCAAGTTCTCATTAAAGATATAAAGCATAGTGTAAATGTTTTAATTTTTTCATAGCCCTGGGGATAGGCCTCTTTCGACATGTAGGATCAGATCTTAATCCACCACACTGCTCCAATGGGGGTTGGCGGATATATTTCCTACTATGAATAATGATCGCTATCAGGTGTACATGATAACAAAGGGGACCGACGCCTTGACGTGCTTTCCGAGGCACGGCACAGGCTCCGGAGACCCACAAGGACTGCACAAACACCCAGACCACGGGAACGAGCAAACAATTCGTATGGCCAATAAAAACACTTGTCATGTACGGGGATCGAACCCGTAACAGCCACAAACGAGTGCTGTCACCGTTACGCCAACGCGTCGTGGTATTTATTGACAATAAAATATAACATTCCGGCGAAAAATCAACTTAAAATCAAATAATTTTGCTTACAATGAAGTGAAACATAAAAAATAGAAAATATATTTTACTAAAACAGTATTAGAATACTTTTTGAATGAAATAAAACAAAAATGAAATAAACATTTTATGTATCCAAACTATGAAAAATGTGAGTAACGAAAAGCATTCGTGACTAATGTTTCGTTACTCGATACTTGGTGGCGTATACGATACTCAGTACCGAATACATATTATGGTTTGTTCTAGTAAAACTACCAGACCAAAACTAGATCGCGAACGAATCGAGATCAGTTTTAAAAATTTATAACTGCACATATAGGTAAGTGCAATACGATTTAATCCGAGGTAAAAGAAAGAAGAATATTTGATTTGAATTATTATATTTTAGTATGCTTAATGCTATTTGATAATGACTTATGTCTGAAAAGAAACTAAATATTCATATTTCATCGTATCTCAATATAATAATATTGATAGTGCGTAAAAACTACTTTATCTCTATGGTTTTGTATTTTTTAACAATAGCAATAAATTTGCGTTATTTGATAGGTCGTTGTCATTGTCATTCGTCAGTCAACTCAACTGTCAACCACAACATGAGCCACTGTTGCCAACTCAGCATATTTTATGCTAGATTTGGCATATTTTTATGTTACTTAGCATAATTATTTGGTGTTTGTTTAGCATATAGCATATTTTCTTAGCATAATATAAATTAATCATTAATTACGAATTATGAAAATTTACTTGTCTTTATTCAGTCCGTATACGTCAAAAATATATTTGAAATATACTCAAAGTATTAATTATTATTTCATTGTGTTGATTAGATGTTTTTTAGTTAGATGGGGTTGGAAACAATGCATTATATATTGGTTAGACATGGAGCCAACTTTACGACAATATTGTAAACTTTACGACTAACGCTTTTTACACACATTTGCTATATGGCAGAAATACTATACAACATGTATAATGATCCTGTTAATCATTTATAATTATTGTATTTGAAAGCTATTTTGGAGGAACTTCAAGCAGTGAACAAACTGTTTGGAAGTAACAATGTTGATTCAACAAAATTTACAAAAATTTGTGTGTCTTGGTTCAATCTACAAGTCGGCGTATTTTGAATCCAACTGCGAGAGTATATAAAAATATTGATTTTTAGACAAAATATAGAAAGTTATTTGCATCCAAAACCATACATGGAATATGCCTTTGAAACAAAATTACAGGAATACCACGCTCAGTCTGTAGTGGAAAATAATTTAAATAAATGTTGCCTGGATTTGACCCTGAAACTTGTGACAGAACCAATTAATTTTAAAGTACTTGAGAAAATATATTTATTAAATTGAAACTTCTATAGGTGCATGAGGGGTAAAATTAGAGCGACTGCTAACGCTACCGCGGCAGCGCGTCACGCAGTCAGTACTTGGATGGGTGACCGCCTGGTTTATAGCACGTTGAATACACTGGTTCTCGTCCGATCACCGAAGTTAAGCGACGTCGGGCGCGATTTGTACTTGGATCGGTGAATGCCTGGAACACCGCGTGATGTCGGTTTTCTGTTCTTTTATAATTATGTAGTTTTTTTTATATTTTAAATTCGTTTTTTTTTAATTAGGTACTTTGCCAAAGAAATTTCACTTCTGACATGTTGTGTAATTTTTTCCGTAGAAAAGACTTTAAAAGTAGTCAAACCTTCTATAATTGGTATTGCCCAAGAATTCAAAGTGGATACAGCCATAACAAATAGGCTCATATCTCAATGGAGGAACATAGTACACATTAAATGGGAATAAACGTCTTCCACCGTAGAATTTTGGAATGAAGTTATTTATTACAAAGATACACCTGGCATCCTGGCTGGCGGATGGATCCCTTTGCAGATTTATCTCAATTGAATGATGAATAAATATTCAAAATTATTTAATTTTGAGACTTGAAAAATGTAAGCATATTTTTTTGGCATTATTTTAAAGCATTTAGCTAAATTTTGGCATAATTTTAACATCAGTTTAGCATATTTTCAAGTCTACTTGTTGCCTGTTGGCAACACTAACACTAAACAAAACATGACAACTTGAAGTTGCGTGCGACAGGACTCCAAACAGTGTTGCCAACTTAGTGGATTTTCCACTATATCTGGTGGTTTGGACACCCCTCTTGGCGGGAAAAAATTGGTTTTAGTGGCTAGTGGATATTTTAGTGGTTTAGGTTTGTTCCAGTTAGTGGTAAGCTTCGCAGCTTACCACTAAAAATTATCTAGTATTTTTCTAGGATTTTAGATATATTTAAAGATTTAGTCAAATTTGCGATATCTCTATTAGTTTTACCGTACTCTAACGTAGATGTAGAGCGATTATTTAATATTATGGCTGATTTACACGGAGTCAATAACTGCCGGCAGTGCTCACGAGTGCTGGCGCCGAAAACTGACTTCGACAATTTACACAATGGCAGTGGTAACGTCAGAATAGTCTTATGGTGTACACACGTCTGTAAAGTCAGTGCGGATAATAGTGGAGTGTCTGGGGGTTTTGACCTCAGACTTTTGTTACAGTGAATGAATTTAAATGGTCGAGGGGGGGTTTTCTTTGTTATACTATAAAGTGTAAAGTTTACCAAATTTTTTTTTGTGCTTTTGATTTTTTTTTATTTAAACCAAAAACTATAAAAAATTAATAATTTTATTTAAAATATATTTTTTTTTCGTATTATATACGTTGTATAATACCTAAATAGACGTAAAATAATATTTTCTTGAAATGTTGGAGCGTATGAAGGGTCATAACGACCTTGGACAGGCAGTAGAACGTGGAGAGGAGAGAACGAAAAGATGGCTTGTTACCTCATCTTCAAACTGAATTCATTTACGCTCATACAGGTTGTCGTCAAAAATATATTGAATCATATAAGAAGAGGCCCAATGATACTCCATTTTTGCCTTCGAAAAAGAAACTCCGAAGTAGCACTGATTTATCGAGCTTTGAGTGGGAAAAAACTGTTTCATCTCTGGTCAAGAAGCTAATAAAGAAATTTAAGCAAAATTAAATAAAAAATGACGAAGACAAATCTCATATTATATTAATACTCCAACTTTAAATGACTCCATTGTAAGCTTTATAGCTGTACAGAAAAACGATTGTTATCAAGAAATTCATAAAAGAATTTCTGATATAGCAGATTTACAAACACTCCAAGCAAAATAGCATGCTGATTGTTATAATTCTCTTAAAAATTCTATTCATCTGAGCTCTGCTGATAAAAAGGTTGGTTTGACAATTTCGATGATAGATGCAGCAATAAAGCAAATATGCGAATGACGACTGCCAATTTTCTATGCAAGAGTTGAAAGATACGATGGTATATACCTACCTCACAGCATACACCGGATGAAAAAACTATTAGATAACGACTAATAGACCGCTATCATGATGATATTTTTGAATCAAGTAGATTTGGAGCTAATACTATTATACTTTAATTAATTGTGTTTGCTCGCAAACGAAAAAAAAACCGACTTCAATTACATCGACAAGTAGTACAACGTAATATGACGAAAAAATAGTCAAGTAATACGCGCTATTAAAGATTACTCAAAAAGTTGTAATCAGATCTCGATCTAATTTAAACAAAACTACATGATAAGTATTAGCTTTCGATTAAAGTAAGAATCATCAAAATCGGTACACCGAGTAAAAAGTTATGCGGTATAATACAACGAAGGTCGACGAAAAAGTAGTCAAGTAAATACGCATTATTAGATATAACTCTAAAAGTACTTGTCAGATCTCAATTAAATTAAAATGGGACCACATGACACGCAACACCTTTCAATTAAAACAAAATTGATCGAAATCGGTCCACCCAGTCAAAAGTTCTGAGCTAAAATACATAAAAAAACATACAGTCGAATTGAGAACCTCCTCCTTTTTTGGAAGTCGGTTAAATCTTTTTCCTAATTACTATCTCTATATGAATGTATCAATTAACTTAATTTTGGTGTAGAAAAATGTTCTACAGGGTTTAAACTATCAAAATTATAATTATTTCGTTTTTTTTTTTTTGAATCGAGATCACAATTTTTTAATAGGTAAACTTTTTTGTATATATTATTAGCTAAACATTCCACTTTGAATTATAAAATTTCATTCACTGTAACGGAAATCCGAGGTTTTCGTGTTTTTAACGCCCCAGGCACTCCACTATAAATGAATTCTCGAAAACAGCAAAAAGTCAGAGATATAGAATAATAGAGGTATAAAATTAATATTTATGCACAAAAAGTATTATGAGATGTAGAATAAAACTTTTTTTTTTGTTATTTTCATTTGTAAGTAGATATAAATTAATTTTAATTAAAAGATTATTTTTTTTGTTGAATTGGAATGCATAGCTATTACAATATTTTCCATCTTTTAGTTATTTTTTTTTAATATGACAATGTAGTTATTTTTTTTTAATTTGATTTACGCACCATATTGACTGTTTTCAATAGTATAACAAGTTTTAAGCATACTTTAAATAAATTAAATGTAAAAACCTTTTTAAAAAACAAGCTTTTATTTGAATGCACTAAAACGAAAAAAATAAATTTTTACTTTAAAACTTTTACTATCTACTTATAAAGTCATTACACATAATCTATATAATAGAAAAGCTTGTCGCGAGATATGAGTACTCGTATTTCCTTAGTTTGAAAATTTTAATAGTTAAAATCAATCACATCAATTTATTTAATTCACTTGTTTACAAGCAAATCTCGTGACAAGCTTTTGGCAAGCGTGGCAAACTTTTCTGTCTTTTTAAAATGATATAAATCATTTTATATTCGGGTCATTGCAGATATGGAACATTTTTTAAATTTTTATTTGACTATTTACTTTTTAAAAAAATATTGATTTTTATTTTATATAATTTTAAAAAAATATTAATTTTAATTTTTTATAATTTGGTTATGATGCAGCGTGGTCACCCTACACTGACGCGGCAGCGACTGACCGGCATTTACACGGTGACAGTTGCGCTAGCGTGGGTGGTGGGGGTAGCGGACTGACGCCGAAAAATATGGAGCGGGAATTTAGAAGTCAGTACTGACGCGACAGTGCTGTACTGTCTTGAAAACAATTTACACGATGGCAGTGACAGGTCAGCACTGTCTCCGTAGGAAACTGCCGGCAGTCACTGACTCCGTGTAAATCAGCCATTATGAACGTGGTCAAGACGAAACAGAGAGAGATCTTCTTTAGTTAGGTAGTTATGTACTTACCTAATTATTTCCTTTTTTTCTGTACAAGTACATTAATTGTTTCCTGTAGTTCGTAACTTACCTAAATAATTATTTTATTTCAATATAATAATTACGTTGTTGTTGTTTTATTTTCAAACTAGCTGCTGCCCGCGACGTCGTCTGCGTGCGTTCACTGCTCGTTCCCCGTAGGTGATAGCGTGACAATATGTAGCCTATGTTCTGACCCGACTTCTTAATAATATTCGTGCCAAATTTGAAGTAAATCCATGCAGTACTTTTTGAGTTTATCCCGGACATACATTTGAAGAAATAAAGGTTCACTGCTCGTTCCCCGTAGGTGATAGCGTGATAATATATAGCCTATGTTCTGACCCGACTTCTTAACAATATTCGTGCCAAATTTGAAGTAAATCCATGCAGTACTTTTTGAGTTTATCCCGGACATACATACAGACAAACAGACAAAAATTCTAAAAACTATATTTTTGGGTTCGGTATCGATTGTAGATCACACCCCAAGTATTCTTTTAAAAAAATATTCAATGTACAGTTTTGACTTTTCTACCATTTTATTATATGTATAGATTATATTTAGGTAGGTAGCCGTTGTCTTTGGGTTTTCTAGTGGAATCCTGGTGCTTTGAGAGGCCGCTAAGTTTTAGTGGTTTCTCGTGGTTTACACGGCCTCATTTGGTGGGTTGGTAAAAATAAAGTTGGCAACACTGACTCCAAAGAGTATATAACCACCAGGACTCGGTCTTCGTCGGTCTATTTTGATTTAAAAATTAAGAATTTTTAGAATAAATTAGTAAATGTTAAAAAAAGTAATATACTACTTCGTCAGCTGTTTTTGTGATGATTATATAATTGTAATAATAAAGTTGTTTCTATAATAACTCATTATTTCCTATAAATATAAAGTTTTCACGTGGTACGACATGGAAAACAGTAACAAAATTGTACCACCGCATTTAAACGCTGAAGTTTACAGAACAGATGCAACTGGAACAAGCACTATATCATATTTTGACTATATTCGTTTACATCCTGGTAAATAATTTATACTATTGCTTCTTTTCAACATAGCCGACACTAATTATATCTTTTATTGGTTTATCAAATTTTAGACTAATTTTTAATGTAAAAAATCAGAATAATTAGTGGTTTAAAAATGTTATAATTTTAGATGGAACAATGCTGGTGGGATCTTCAGAACTTACAGGAAGATATTGGAACGGCGCTGCTAGTATTTTTCAAAAAAGCTCTGCCGACAATAAAACACTAAGAAAAGACATATATTTAACTAATGGGTCTGCAGATGGCTGTTTCACTGAAAATTCTCGCAAGGTTGAAAAACTAATAATTTTTAGCTTACTTATATTTTTATCTATATTTTATCTCCAATAACATTTTTTTTCTCCAACCAAATATATTACAGCATAAGACGGTAAGTCTTTAGATTAAGACCTGTTAAGAAAAAAATAACCCTAACCTATCTAACTTCAATATTAGACTGCCTCAATATTAGACTGACTAGCCTCTTTGATCAAGAAAAATCCAACCATATATATTCATAATAAATATAGAATTATATAGTCCGTTCAACGAGACGAGAGAAAAAATGTAAACAAAGCGCATCATTTTTTCATAGCGACGACAGAACAAACAAAATATAGTCTATCTCTTTCTATCTTGTTTGTTTGCTATCTGTTGCATGTCTCTCGGCAAGGTCGAACGTCAAGCCAGTCAAGATAGACTGACTTTGACGAAAATTCATAAAAAGAATCCCTTATTCATGTTACAAAGTTTCGATTGAGAAGAAATGATTGACCGAATTTGAACCTGGCTCCCGAGCCATAAAGCACTCGGGGTGATACATAAATTTATTTTGTTCTCGGTTATTTCCTGTTATTATTTTCGTTAATTATTGTTTTCTGTTACTGGTTTAAATGTAAAATAAATTTATATTTTGATAAATATTATTTAAAAAGTATCAAATCTTATATACAAAATTGTATAAAATAATTATATTTAATTAAGTAATTATCAAAATATAAATATATTTTACATTTTAAAAATTTGTGTAAGTAAAAAAGGTTACAAAACCCTGCATAGTTAAAGTTTAAAATGTATACAAAAGTGTAATAGTTTTATATGTGTTGCACATATAGCACTGACTCCTAAAATATTCATTTGCAGATATTTCTTTGTGAAGATGATGGGGCTGTAAGTATATGGTCGAGAATAGAGAATGATGCTTGGAATCTATGGAACAAAGATTTGTCAGTGGCTGAACATGATGGGGCTGTGATGAGCGTAGATTGTTTAGTTCCCAGCAAAGAATATGTAACTGCAGGTGCCGATGGAAATATTAAGGTAGTCTTTAATTTCATAATTGTGTTTGTTTTCCAAGAAAAAAAAAACGCATTTGTTCAAAAATTTAGTTATAACTATGATGTAATTTTAAAAATAGTCCTATTTGTTTTATTTTCAGGTTTGGGATACAGTAGATTTACTCTGCATAAGAAACTATTCAGCAGCCCACAGTAAATCTGTCCAAAGTGTTTCCGTTCGACCTCATTCACAAACAGTGTTTTCATCAGGCTCTTTGGACTATTATGTGTCTATGTGGGATGATAATATTGATTCAGCAGCTTTAGGTAAATAAAAATATGTTTTATATTATAGGCAAAAAAATCATTTATATGTTTATAAAATTTCCTTTTTTACTAATATTTATTACTACTAGATTTATTCAAAAATGATTGTGGTGTCCGTTGTTTGCATTGGTTTGATGAGAACCATTTGATTTTTGGAGATGAAGCAGGATTTATCAGTTTGATAGATGTTAGAAAACCAGGAGAAGCAACAAAACTGATTGTGTTTCCTGCCGCAGTTCATAAGATTGTTGTACAACCTGAGTGAGTTCTTATTTAATTTTATTTGGTTTCACCTATGTTCTATTATGTATTTAAGGATTATTTGTACTACTATAGTACAATAAAAATAAAATCATGTTTCATATGTTGTTATTATAAAAAAAAAATATTATCATACTATAAATTGTAAGTTAATTATTCAATTTTCTTTACAACAACTTTAAATGAAGTACATGAATATTATTGTACCTATGCATTAATAAATAAATAAAAAACTACAAACAGTGTGGTAATGGGCATGACGACAGTATCAAAAAATCGTCAATTTAATGATTTCAGGGGAACACTCATATTAAAAAAATTCAAAATACTGGTTTAGTTTTATGTAAAATAATAAGATTATTGTGATTTTCAATAAAATAAAACATTAAAATACTGCAATCGGCCATTTTGAATGAAGCACAAATTACAGCGCAGACGTCACAACATAACATAATACGTCAGGCGCGCTCCAAAGAGTAAAGTAAAAAGTAAGGCCCAGATTATTTTGTGACGTCAGAGCCGACGCCATGACAACTGCAGCCGTTTTGCCGCTCTCATTGAAAACATATTAGAAAAATAGTTTTAATCTTCCTTAAACTTAAGTTTATTACCGAAATATAGGTATTTTCGCAAATAGTAAATGTGTAGCCACATTACGGAAGAGGTTTTGAAAATCTTTCGTCATGCCCATTGTCTAAAAGTTGAATCAATTTGTTTCAGATGTCATAGGCTTTCTGTGTGCTGTGATAACAAGATTGTGTCCGTATTTGGAATTAGTGAAGATTTGAAATTGAGTTTAATTTATGAAAACAGAAATTTACACAGTAATTTTATAAGGGGAATGGTATGGGACAATGATGACAGAAATGTATTACACACAGTTGGTTGGGATGGTAATTTGAAGACTCATAAACTGCCTCATTAATTAAATATTGCTGTTTAAAATAAATATATTTTTATAAAACATTCTATTTTTTATTAAAAGTATATTGTCTATTTAATACTTTTACTTCCTCTCTACTAATTTTCATGTTGTCACTTGAATAATTGTGTTTTCTATATAGGTATAAGTAAGAATCTGCTATTTTTATAATTTACTAACTTTTACCCGCGGTTTTGCTCCCATTGATTTTTTTAAAATAAAAAATATCCTATGTTAATTCTTATACTTCCAAGAATATGTGTTACAAAGTTTTGTAATGATCTGTTTAGTAAGTTTCGCGTGAATTATTATATAGAGGAATTTTATATAATGCACTCTGCCTGTGTCACTATAAAAGGGGGAATAGTAAATATATGGGATAACATCTAAACACTTAAGATACGTTGCTTTTACAAATAAATAAATATCTACAACACACACACACTTTCGTCTGTTCTTCTTTAGTAAGCAACGTAATGCTTGTGTCAGCTAACAGCCGACTGGTAATAGCTATTATACTTTTTTTTATAAAAATGCATATAAATACTATATACATAAATAAATATAATATTACACCCAGACTCCAGGTGGGAATCGAACCCACAACCCCAGGGACAGAAAGCACGCACTACAAACTGCGCCAACGGGCTAGACAATGATTGTCTTCCTGGTTTTTCACCTTTTTTTTTATTTTTTTGTTAACACAGGGGGAATCTGGTTTTTCACCTCATCAGTTTAACGTGAGATTGTTTTTAGGGTTCTGACAAGAAAGAGACCTTTGTCTTAAATTTATGCTCCTCCAGCTTTCCACGTTGTAATGTTATGGATTTCATTTAGCAGCAAAATACCATAACTTTTACTTAAGTATGTACCTACAGGTTTGTACGGAACCCTCGGTGCGTGAGTCCGACTCGCACTTGACCGGTTTTTTTTCAATTATTATGTCGGTAATATCGAAAAATATTATTGATATTTTTTAAGTATGTACCTAATTGGAATGTAAATAAACAAAAAAACACGCTATAAACCGAGCTAAGCTCTCGTTCATCCATAGGTAAGTCTAAGTCCCGTTAATGACTAAGTAAGTCACAAATGGGAAATTCCCACAAGTATAGATGTTGCCAGTCCCTACAAAATAAAAGGGATTCACCGACTTCGCCACAAAATAAGTAAAGAAAACTTCCGTGATTCTTTCAATCGGTCCGAATGTGTAGTTCCGATAAAAATGATATAAAATTGTTCAAATATTTTCTAAATATTTTTATTATTTATTGTTAAATTTTGCCGCCCCCCAAAAAGTGCCGCCCCCCCTACGCTACGCCACTGCTCAGAAAGAAGGCTACATAACGTACCTTTTAGATATCGTGAAGATACCTAGCCAATGAAGTATAACTTCTTACGGGCGTATCTACGTCCTACATATTATAAGTACACGTACACACTTTTTATTTATTTAATTAACGTAATTAAATGCAAGCATATCCGTCAAATGAATTATTAATTTGCTAGGTTGCTACACTTCTAACTTTGTACGTAGAAAGAATTTAATTACGAGTAGTACCTACCTATATCACAACCAGAAAGACACTAGTTTCATAAATGAAATAAGTATATCAATGCAAGGAAAATTATTTATTGATAATGTAATACAGTAATATGTTCAATGTCGATACAGCAAGCTCGGTCAATTGGCGGAGGGCGAACGATCGCGGCGTTCGGGAGAAGCTCCCGGCGACGACTCGCGGCGGCTTTGGTTGGGACTCTTCAGTCGCACCATCGTGTCGAGATGGCGGAACCTAAAGAGATAAAACTATTAATTTTTATTGCGTCATAGATTCAGTACTTTTAGTTTATCATAATAAGCCTTAGTATATTCAACTTCACTTCAAGTTTCTAGTTCTATATAGGTATTAGAACTATAGAAACTTAGAATTAGAAATGAGGCTATCCGCGAGAGAACGAAAGTAACCGACACAGCCCACAGAATTAGCAAGTTGAAGTGGCAGTGGGCTAGTCAATTGTGTCGCAGGACCGATGGCCGTTGAAGCAGACGTGTCCTGGAGTGGAGACCGCGTCTTGGCAAACGCAGTGTGGGACGTTCTCCGGCCCGTTGGACCGACTATCTACGTAAGATTGCCGGTGTAGGCTGGATGAGGATTGTGGAAAACCGGGATGTCTGGCGCGAACTTGGGGAGGCCTATGTCCAGCAGAGGACTACGATAGGCTGATGTGATGGTGATGATGATACTAGAACGTCTTACAAAATAAACACACACAATTAACACGATTAACGCCCCGTTTCCCAAAGACTGATCAACGTAAAAATTAACTAACATAATCATCTGTCAAATAGTCCGGGCTCCCTAGTAAATTTTTTTCACATTTCCTTCCTAGCTTCCTAGTACATTTCTTTCCGGGAGTAGCTTCATTTTGATGAGACGAACAAAAATTTCCATTACGAAAACTCGATTGTGGTTGGTAATAGAGTAAGCAGGGGATAGAGCAATAGTGAGCGTAGGACCGGGATAACGTACCACGCAATTTATAGGACAATATTACTATTAAATTATATAAATATTAACTAACTAAAAGAAAAAAAAATCAGAAAAAAAATCAATTTTTGATGACCTTACGACTCGTCGCCTTGTCGTCGTCTGTCCTACGCTCGCTGCTGCTCTATCCCCTGCTACCTCTGTTAGCTACCACAATCAAGAGTTTTCGTACAGGGAAATTTTTGTTCGTCTCATCAAAATGAAGCTACTCCCCGAAAATTAGCTTGATAGTAATCAAGTGAAAAAATGTACTAGGGAGCCCGGACTATTTAACAGATGATTAGTTAATTTTTGCGTTGATCAGCCTTTGGGAAACCGGGCGTAAGACGTTCTGAAATTAAGTCGATGAACATTTGCTATTGTTATATAGACACTCACCTCAGTGGCAAATCATTGGAATCATGGTCAACGCTTTGGAAGAAGAAAGCAAGTGGCCAGCTTATCCAAGACGATTGATTCCTGTAAACCAAACAGTTTCTCTTATCCACAATATTAAATATACATCATATCGCTAATTTTTAAAGGATTTATGTATATTTATTGATTTCCTGTACATATAAAGATGTAGGTACCTATGTCTGTTACTTTATCTTGTGTTCAATATTATACCGATTGTATTGAATCTTTGTCTGCAGATTGCTTTAGTTAAAATGTCTTTCAAAGTTTTCATAGAAGCCAGCTGCAGTAATATACAATGAAGCCTGTACTTTCTGTTGTTTCCTATATATGTACATATTTACTGACAGATTAATCTACGGATCCAAATACTCTACTTTGATTTTAGTTAAACATACAGAATACCAATAGGTAAATTCAATCGCATAAATAAATAAAAAATAATTAGGTAGGTATAGCTGACTGCGAAAAAAAAGCTAAGAGTATGTAACAATACGTATCAAAAATGTTTGTTATTATCATATCAAAATTTCGATCCAGCGGGATTCGAACCCGCAGTCCCGCACCCCCGACATACCCTGTCGGTGCTCTAGCCATTAAGCTATGGAACGATGTACCGGCCGAATCGAAATTTTTGATATGATTTTATTCGGGTTTTAAGCAACCGTGGTGCATCGTTCCATAGCTTAATGGGTAGAGCACCGACTCGGTATGTCGGGGATGCGGGTTCGAATCCCGCTCTACCGAAATTTTGATATGTTAATAAAAAAAATTTAGAATTTCCTTATGTGTGTGAAACGCAAAATAAAAACAATACGAATCAACTACGTATTTAATTCAGAATGACGGCCATTGACATTATAAATATATAAATTACAATATGTATACACATACGACACATAGTAGACTACAGTAAGAACCTAAGTTAGTCCTAGAATTTGAAGTGCAAGTAGCAGCTCCATCTGCATTGCGCCGAGAACTTTTATCTTAAATGTATATATCTACTTATCTTTTTTATACGTAAGCACTTTACCAGTCACTGTTATTTTTAAACTTTTTAAGGCACTACTTTTGAAGTGTAGCTACGAGTATTCTTGAATATAATTATACCTAAAATACTACTGTCTTCGTAGTTCTACATGCTTTTTTTTTTTGAAAGCACTGAAATTTTTCAGTTTCCAGTGCGCTCAAAGCACTCAAAGGATAACAGCATCTGACCTCTCGGACCCTAATGGACGGCGGCCGAAAAGATTTAGGTATACACGCAAACGAGTAGTTCAAGCGATCTTGCCGTCTAGTTACAGGATTCGAAGCCTGGCTGAGATGAAAGCGACGAGTCACTTCCTTTCTATTCAAAATTAAAAAAAAAAATAATCGAAAGGTGGTGCGTTTCATATGGTCCCATTTAAATTTATTGAGATCTGACAAGTATATTTCGAGCTACCTATATACCTACATATAATGCGTATTTACTTGACTATTTTTTCGCCGACCTACGTTGTATTATACTTCATAACTTTTTAAATACTGGGTTTACCTATATATTGATGATACTTATTTTAATCGAAAGCTGATGCTAATCAATGTAGTAATTTGATCGATATATTATGATGATTGATGACTACATTTTGAATTTTTGAGTAATCTTTGATAGCGCCTACTTACTTCATTATTTTTTCGTCTACCTACGTTGTATTACTTGTCGATGTAGTTGAAGTCGGTTTCTTTTTTCATTTGCCAGTATTATATATATGTATTTATGTATTATTACAAGCTGTGCCCGTGACTTCGTCCGCGTGGAGTTAAAATTTTTTTTATTGTTCAGTTCGCAGAAATACAAAAGAAATAAATTTCTAAAATGAAAGTAGCCTAAGTTACTTCTTATTACATCAGCTATTTTCCAGTGAAAATACAACTTTTACTTATAAGTACAAAGACCGTTGTCCATGGTTAAGCTCAAGCAGATCACAGCAGGAAATTTCCTGCTCAAAACATGGTGCAGCCCGACTGGGGCCTCGACCTTACAGAAGATCACAGCTAAATAATACTGTTTTCAAGCAGTGTTGTGTTCCTGTTGGTGAGTAATGCGACCAGAGCTCCTGGGGGGAATTGGCGGTAGGGTCGGCAACGCGCTTGCAATGCTTCTGGTGGTGCAGGTGTTTATAAGCTACGGTAATCGCTTACCATCAGGTGAGCCGTACCTACGCTTGTTTGCCGACCTAGTTGTATAAAAAAAGATCCTCATCATGCGTGTAATAATTATATACTTAGTAGTTACAAATAAAATACCGTATTATACCTAAACTCATCCCTTAAAGCAAGGATGAGCAACCTTTTTAATCAATGGGAAAAAATCAATTTTAATTCTTTTTGGCGGGCCGCACACAGATTAACTCGTATTAATAATTTACGAAACTTTCTTTAAAATAAATATTAGAATTAAAAAAAAGTAAAGATTTCATAGACAAATTTTAATGCAAGATAAAAACAAAAAAGAAAACAGAAAAACGAATTTACTTGAAATTTTTAATGAAAAAGTTGACACTATTTTGACGCATAAACATGTTTAACGGAACGCTTGCGGCCCGCGGGCCGCTAGTTGCTCATCCTTGCCTTAAATAAAAGGATAAAAATAAAAATCGGCCAAGTGCGAGTCGGACTCGCGCACAAAGGGTTCCGTACCACTGACTAGGTAAACAACAGAAGGTAGGGTGACATGGTAAACAGTGAACCACTAAAATTTTAAGCATTTATAAATCCACTGTACGTGAATGTAATTAAGGACTATTGACTTTAGGCGAAAGGAAATTTATTAAACTTGTGTTTTACATATCAATTTCACCACCAGTTTTAACAGTTTATTGATAATATTGGGATTTTCAAAAGATGGCGAATGATTCACTGTGTACCATTATAAGTACACAGTGAATCGGGGGGTGAGTCGACAGTGAACCACCACTCTAATTACCTACCTTTACTTCATAGTTAAAAATATGTATTGATATAAATGTCGTTAATTAAAACTATAGTAATGTAATATTTAATAATTTGTTTATACATTTATATTCGTCAGCAAAAATCATATAAAATCAGTACAAAACAAAACTAGTAGGTGCTAATTTAACTTACAAATGTAATTAGAAACACAAATAACTCTGCGTTCATCCATCCAGTAGGTGGGGCTAAGCCAAGTGTTCCAGCTGGTGCACCATGTAGCATATGAGCTTCAAAGTTATTTCTTGGATAAAATATGGTGCGAGGCAGGGCATGTTCGGTAGCGGAAACGATACAACAAGTGGTTACTAAAACGCCTCTTTCGCTACTTGTAACTTTGCAGACGATGTTTTTTTTTTCTAGATTAAGAATAATTGTACATTCGTTCTGTTAAACGCTGTAGCACGCGCTAAACTGCAACCCTCAGATTTTCACTTATATCGCTGTGCCTTTTTCTGAACGATCTTAGCCCATCAACTCCTGCCATTTGGTTGAACAACCAAGAAGATGGTACTTTTATTACAATACTTATTTTTTGTTACAATCACAGTTGAAACGTTTATGCATAAATTGTATCGGACATACTCGTAATGAACAAACTGATTGGTACACAGTGAATCTTGGTTCACTGTGTACCATTTGATTTTGAGCCACTGTGTACTGACACCACTTTGTAACCTATAAGGTTACATAACTATTAAACATACCAAATTCGAAGGGTATTAATATATCTAACTTATTAAGGAATAGTTACTTTACACATGGAATCAGTGTACTATAATGTAACTAAATACTCAACGATTTTATAAAGGAAATAAATGAAAACACATATACTTACTTTTTTTAGCTCCAACGACAAAACCATGCACTGTGCTACGGTTATGGGTGGGAATGCCCCGTCGACTGGGGAATGCGGGAAGTGGTAGAAGGCAAATTATTTCGCGTTAGCAGTACGGTTTTGCAACATCGCGTTTTTGGTATACGAGTGGTGGTGCACTGTGTACTACTGGGCCACTGTTTACCACCTGACCATACATTGATTTTAATATCGAGCAAAAAGCGGCAAAAAAGTCACATTTGTTGTACGAGCCCCCTAAATATTTTTTTTTATTTTAATTTTATTATTAAAGTAAATATAAACTTAAGTATTTTGTGAATATTGCAAGTGCCTATCTGTTACCATTTATTGATATCGAGCAAAAATAGGCAAAAAAATGGCGTTTGTTATATGGGAGCCACCTTTAATATTTATTTTATTTCGTTTTTAGTATTTGCTATAGCAGCTATAGGTACCTACTGTCTAGCTATCGCCGTTCTTGAGATACAGCCTGGTGACAGACGGACGGATGGACGGACAGACAGCGAAGTCTTAGTAATAGGGTTCCGTTTTTACTGTTTGGGTACGGAACACTAAAAAAAATACTCGCTCTATAGATTGCTTAAATCTAAAAGCCGACATGACATAACTACCATTTTTCAATTTTTAGTTTTAAAATTAGTTATCGTATAAAACTACAACGTGAGAATGTAAAAATTGATAATAAGATCACTTACGGTGTAGAGGGTACAATGGGGCCAGCGTCGGATGGGGTGTCCGGAGTAGCCGCAGACGGTGGAGTCTCGGGACTGGTGGGAAAGGGCGGTGGGGTCTTATTGATGGCCGGGTTGTAGATCTTCGGGTCGCTAACCATGCGGACGAAGAACGAGCGCTTATGGGCAAGAGTCGCTCGGGTTTGGCGTGCACGTTCTTCATTCAAGTCCTAAATGAGAATTAAAATTTTACTCATTACCCAGTGAACACATGACTCATATGACGTCATAGGCTGGTCATAATTATAGATCATTAAATTTTTACGTAGATATGACATAAAGATGACCGTATTTATGACTTTTATATAATGTCATTCAGGATTACATAATTATGACACAGTATTAACTTATCAAACCGACTTGGAATCTAAAGTAAAATTTATTAATACTTTACAAATAAACAGCAGTAACAATAAATTAAATGATATTATTAATTCAATAATCCACAAGCAAAGTACCTAGTTTTACGCGAGCGACGCGCTTACTTGCATGGATATTGCGAGTGTTTTCAAACAAAAGCATTAATTTAAAATATTTAACAACGACCGAATTAAGCAGTATGACATGACACTATGACACTTCTCCTACATGGGGAAAGAGGCCTATAGGACTACGACTAGGCCTATAGGATAGAGGCCTATATAGTAGTGGGATATTACAGGCTGTGAAATAAGCTGTGCAAAACAGAAAATTATAGGTAATGTACGTTCAATAATCTGAATTTGTGAGCAACAAATCTTTCTAAACAAGGGAAAAATACTTCTAAGAGTAAGCTTCTATGCCTAAATCTGCTTCATAACTAAAACAACTTATAAACTAATGACTATGAGATAAATATCGAGCCGGTCATTTTTGCACCAGATATCGCACCCGTCAATAGTATCATCAATATATCCATCCCTATCTACACGATGAACCTGTCGGACGGTTTCGGACAAGATATAGACAATATCGACAAGAAAATTAAGTAGCTATTAAAAACTCAATCAATCAACAACTATCACGACGTCCATCACTACGTCTTTATCTACTGTTTGGTGGCTGCAGGGCTGGCAGTTGCGGGCGACGCGTGATTGCGCATGACATGCAGATACGCTTGAGCCACGCGCCCATCTCCGAGCAGTGATTAGCAGGATGGTACTGTAGTCTGTACATTGTGATTTGTGAGTGTTCGAAAAATCTAAAGTGTAAAAGTGTGTGTGAAAGCAGATTATAGTGTCAGAGCTCTCGGTCAAGAGATTCTAAATCAGACGACTCAATCAGTCCACAAAAACACTTCGCCCGTTTTATTAAAACGAAATTCTAGTCGTATTCGCTAACTAAACAATTGTCGGGTCCATCTTGTAAATTAGCCGTTAAGTATTTTTTCACCCTTGTTTTAGCTTAGCTCACATCTTATCGCCCAGGAGCATAAATGGTTCAGCTGCACATACATATCGCCCGATCAACATTTACTAGTTGGACATAAAATTTGCTACATAAAATCAGTTCACGTATCATCATCAAATAGTGCGTTCGTAAGCTCACTCATAGCAATTAAATATTACCTACAAAATATATTTATATTTTAACTTTTATGTTTATATCTTTCATTTACAATAATCAGGAATAATACTCTTTTTTACATTATAAATATTTTAATTTTTTTGATCCACATAGAGAGTGTATAGAAATAGGTGGCACGACGATACTATCGCCGGCGATACGCTCGCTCGTGGAGACAGCCCCTAAGGATTAATCAAATTTAGAACCTTTACCTCTTCGCAGTTGCCCGCCATTGGAAACGTATGGGTATTAAGGGTTTGTGTCGCTCCGCAAATTAAAAATTAAAAAGTTAGCAAATTAAAAAGTTAGTTAGTTAGTTAGCAAATTAAAAAGTTAGTTAGTTCTTAATCAATTTTCGTGCATGGTATCTACACCAAACGAAACGCTTAAACGCGTCCTAATTGAATGTGAAAACTGTTTTGTGAAAAGTGGAAAATTGAATTTTGAAAAGTTAAAAAGCTGAAAATTTCACAATTTTAAGAAATTTCGAAGCTGAACGCTGCCGATTCGCGGTAACACATACTTTTTTATGTGTCGTGGGCCGTGTCAAAGGCCTTGCAAAGTCCTACAATTTGACACCACTACCAGATTTATCTCGAGCGTGAGCGTAAGACATCGGTAAAAGAACAAGTACCATGTGGCCACGTGCTCCAACTTTCCGGGGTGCACGGGGAACGTGGTGCACATCATTCAGCTTCAGCGAGCTTCGCTCGAGCACATCGGACATAATTTTAAAGTGAATACTTCCAGAGATATTCAGTTTCAAAGTTTTAACTATTTTTCAAAATTTAGATATTATTTTAAGATTTAAAGTGACAACCTTCCCAAAATTTATTAAATTCGATAGAACTTCACTAGATCTACATAGTTTGGTTCATATTTATCATATATTATGATGCAGATGTGACCTTTATCTTACGTAAATCGAGACATAGCATGGCGTCATTCTGACGTCACCTTTATATAAATGTGTTCACTGGGTACAAGACAACATTTACCATTATATACATATTTCTGTGTAATTTTGTAAATACTGACCCTTTCTTTATCAGGTCCTTCTATCAATTCTGTTGCAAAGTCAGTAATAACGTCCCATGCGTATTCTGGAACAGAATTAAATTGTTTCAAGAATTAAAAAAAAAACAAGTAAGTATTTTAATTGAAAAATAAATTATATCGTATCTTACCGATATCTTCACGCGTGGCATATTGGTAAACGACGCAAAAACGAATAACATATTGATCGCGGAAGGAAGCTGGGACCATATGAATTTTCCCAGAAGCGTTAATGTTAGTTAATAACTTCTTATTCAGTTCGTCCACTTGTTGATGATTTTCGTCAGGGCTTCCAATCAATCGAAAGCATACTAAGCCCAACTAAAATTTGAAAAAAAAATTAGCTTACACTGTGTTTTTTATTATTTTGGCAATTTTAAAAGTTATAAATATACAAACCTTCACTTGGTTTACCACCTCGAACCGTGAATCCTTTCTTACAAGTTGCTCGAAATACTTAGCAAGTTCGCAGTGCCGTCGTACATATTTCTGCAAGCCGCTAATACCGTAACTTCTTAACATGAACCATAACTTGAGCGAGCGGAATCGACGACTTAGTGGTATTCCCCAGTGGCGATAATCAATGGCAGTGTGATCGTAGCAGTGCTGCAGATACAGTGGATCCACTACGAGCGCTGATGTTAGTAGGTATCTATTTTTTACCCAGAGCAAGGAGCAGTCAAATGCAGTGAGCATGAGTTTATTAGGATTCGTGTTAAAGGAATCCGCGTATTCAACTCCTGCTAGATGATATTTATGCTCAGGGCATAAAAACGAGTTTCCTGCGTACGCGGCGTCGATATGGAGCCACACGGAAGGAAATTTTCGTACCACAGGTCCTATTTCGCGCAAGTTGTCGAATGAACAGGTGGATGTTGTACCTAATGTAGTTGATACAAAGAAAGGCACTAAGCCAGCTTCTTCGTCTTCTTCCATTGCCTTTGAATAAAACAAATTTTTTTATATTTTCAAAGTTTTAAAATAGCGTCAAGAAAATTAAACACGATTTCATTAACATTTTTGTACTCATTTATATTTAAATGATGCAGAATTTCTCAGATCAAATAAATTAACTTAATACCGAAATGTACGTAAACAGAAATACTATATTATGTACCCAATACTTAAGAGTGTGCATAATGCAAAATTACCATCTTCTATTTGTTTTGACATGAAAAGTTCCAGACCAAATCTTAAAATAAAAATATATGACAAACTACGTGATATTTGTAAGGGTTGACCCATATCAAAAACATAAAATAAGGAAATTTCCTCGATAAAATATAATCACGAAGTAACCTCTAATTTTTATATTTTTTCTATTTATACTCGATATGGTTATGACCATTAAGACAAAAATTTGATAATTAATTACATTTAAATATAAGTAAAGGCTATGCCAAGGCATTTAATGTTATTACTTTTAGTTTCGGAATTATATACAAAATAACATATTTGTCGTTTTTTACATTCGTAATGCGCTCAAAACTATATCGTCTATCGCACTCTGACACGAGGCTTTGTGTATATTTTGTTTCATCGGGCGCGCGGGTGAAATCGGATTTTTTGCTCGCCTTATGCACGCTCTTAAGCCTTAAACTGTAAAGCAGGAATGTCAAAGATACGGCCCGCGGGCCGTATCCGCCCTCCGTGGCGTATCAATAGAGCCCGCGATCACAATGTGTCACAGAAAGAAGAATCATTGTCACTCGATTTAAATAAATAAAATGTTATAATAATTCAGTAAAAAAAAATCATTTTTAAATCATGCCCGCCTACACATTCTAAATTAAATATATCTCTCTCTGCAAAATTGAGTTTGATAGTTTGCTGTAAAGTGAGTACCTATTATTCATCTATAAATCTATTTCACCTCATTATATGGATAAAATTGACTGATGTGATGAGAGTAAAAAGAAGCAAAAGCTCAGTCGCTAAGTCAGTGTTATCATAATACAAGTTATTAATACGAGTATGTCATCAAATAAGCCGTCTCAATTTCAATTCATTTTAAAGTTTAATTTAGACGTATAATAAAAGATCTTATCATCTTCGTTAGACAAAGGACAATTTTGATTCTAAACGGGTTTTATTTAAATCGCTTCTTTCATAAGAGGGCTGAATGGTGAATTTTCAGTATTCGAAGCATAGAAAGTGGCGCGAAAGGCGGCATAATATTGCCTTTCGGCTCGCCACGTATTTCCGGCATTTACAGGCGATTCAATAAACGACCAACGCAGGGCGAGATGACGACGTCGGAGTTAAGATATGACGAGGCTCGCTTCTCCAATTACGGCTTGATTATCTGAACCTCATCGCGTCTTACCTACTTCGTTACTTCTTCACTTATTGTTATTAAGATGTTATTTATTATATATCTAAATCCATTTTAGATGCTACATTGCTATTTTCAGAAATGAAATCACATAAACTTTTTAAGTTTTTAATGTAATGGAAATTTGTTTTTGTAATTTTGCTATAGGTAGGTACGTACTACTACGTACCTATATGCGAAAAAAACTCGCAGTTACAATTTTTTTCATGCTTTGCGTTAATTTTCAACGTATCGACGACATGACAGAATCAATCGCCCTTGTTATAATTATTGTATTGTAAAATATACATATATATATATATATATATATATATATAAAATTAACATAAATTAAACTATAACTAACATATATATATATATATCTAATAGTAATTACACGCTTAAAATAAATAGTTTAAATGATGAATATACTCTCTCGGTACGTAACGATTAGTCGTTGTCGTATCTACATGTTTTTATTATTCGTGTTTGATGTTTTAAATTTTAATATTATCCATTCTATATTTAAATAAAAATGAATGTTGCTAAGTGCATAACTCAAGAATGGCCGGACCAATTCGGCTATTTTTTTTAATATTCCTTAATCCTTAAGGCCCACGGAAGGTTTTAATACTTTAAAAAAAAATTAACCAATTAAAAAATATTTTTGTGTTTGGTAGTTCATTTCCTGAAAAAGTCTATAGAGTATATAATATTTTAGTGCGATTTTTTCTAAAATTTACGCATGTGAAACCGCGGGGCTCAGCTAGTATACAATGTAGCCGAAGAAATACCTACTTAAATATTAGAGATAAATATAGACATTTCATTACTATTATAACAACATCAGTTTAAGTAGTCGATATCAAGCATTATACTTACTATCTTTAAAGTTTCACCTCTCAAGCACCCATGCTCATCAGGTTGTAAAATGCGTAGCTTAACGAAGCTCATCATAGCGGCCTTTTCTACGCAAGAATGAGCCTCTTTTGAACAATAAGCGATTAACTTGGACAGCAAGAGACCCTCATCGACGGTGGGAAATTGATGCTTCAACCGTTTTATACCGGCAGCCCTCGCGGCGAGCATTGACACGAAGACACACTCGCTTGCTGACCCCTGTGGCAAAGGTATGACGATGAAAAATAAATTGATTTTAAGCTTACCTAATTGTGTCAAGTTTAAGACTTGAAGCCATAAAGACATCTATAAAAACCGTTTGTTAAACTTTTATATCGATATCTTTGCGTAACTTGGCATCTTAATATGAGTTTCCTTGTATTTTATGTAATTTTATACATGATTACATCTTTGCTTCTATTTTTTTAACACACATCAGCATATCGCAGTCCACTGCTGGACATAGGCCTCCCCAAGTTCGCGCCAGACTATTTTTAAACGACTTCAAAAAAGGAGGAGGTTACTCAATTCGACCGTATGTATATAGGTATATTATTTTTTTTATTATTTTTTTTATGTATGTTCGGGCATAACTTCGTCGTTTTTGAGCCGATTTTGATAATTCTTTTTCTGTTGGAAAGTAGGTATTCTAAGTTTGGTACCACAATAAGGAAACCAGGATATGATGATGGAATCCCAGTGAAATCAAAGGGAACCTTCGAAAATTGTAGTGATAACTAGTGCTTTAATTTTTTTCGTCTAATTACGGTGTATTACTTGTAGATGTAATTGAAGTCGGTTTTTTTTTATAATTGTGTTTGCTAGCAAACACAATTATCTTGTTAAACTCACGCTTCCAAAATGAAATCCACAATGGAATGATATTATAATAAAGACTAAAAATTAAAAATCTTACCTCAATGACACCGCCACCCTTACTTCCTTCAGAGAAAGGTAAAAAAGCTGGAGGGAGTCCAATTGCTTTACCTAAAATAGAAATTTAAATACTGTGAAGTTTAAATGTCTTCCATAGGTCTGTATTATGTATTTCACAGTTTGTCTCAGATTAAGGAAATCCGAGAAAATTCTGGTGAATATATTTGTTTACTTTATACGGACGTGACTGTGTTATTATGAATTCTTGAACATTACTTACCCAACCAGTCTAACATAATTATTTCCAATTCTGTGCAGGCGGGACTAGCAGCCTAAAACAATAAATAAATAATTATAATTAATTAAAAATTAACATTATTTTTAAAATATACATTATTAGAATTTTATTATGTACCTAGTACTTATTATTCTACAAGGATTGTTAAAAGTCTTGTTTCGCCGTTTGTTTTTGGTTTCTTTTCACCCCACCTGAGTTCTAGCGTAATTTTTATGGCGTACACGTAATAAATATTTTTTGTAAGAAAAAAAAAATTGAAAGGGAATGGAATCTTTTTTGTCTGTTCTTATAAAAATAATTACATTTTAAAGACGATTAGAATGTTAATCAAGTAGGTACACAAAAATGTTCATAGGCTATTTTATGCTGTTGGTAGTTTTGTACTTAGCATGTCACACTGTTTTACTACTTTTTACTTCCATATTTACTGCTCCACTTTAATTAATCATAATGTAAAGTTTAGTCTTTGACCAGAAATGAAAAAGCTATAACTACCAGTTCTAAAAGTTCTGAAATTTTTTCTGATGCGCGTTCTCCACTAGGGTCGCTTTTTTATATTTCACTATCTATATCCATTACATTCATTTTGTGACATATTTGGAGTATTTTATCATTAACAGCATCTTGTGCACTGAGAGACTGTTGTTTTAAAATACATTCCAATTGCTGTTTCATTAAATTAAATATTTTGATCCAATAAACCTAATGGTAGATTCGGAGGCTTATAATTTGGAAACTAATAACATGTGTAAATATAAAAGTACTTTCATAAAAATTAATTAACCGTAGTTAAATACAAGTTTTATTTTAGATAAAGTCTTGTCAATTATGTATTGATTTCACTAATCTAGGTTTTTTATCTTTTGAATCGAGTTTTGCTACATAAAATTAATAAGCATGGAGAACGTCATTTAAGAATTAACAAAGTAAATAAACATTTTACAAGTCACATTGTTACTTTGATATAGTTTATTGCACATTAAAAATACGTGCTGTGCATGATCAGGATTTCATTAATAAAATCTATACCTACTAATAAATGGAGAGCCGGTTTTTATGTTCGTTTATACTGCGAAAACTACTGAACCAATCGGAATAATACTTACACCATAAGATGCAGCGTGTTTCGGAGAAGGTTTTAGTATAATTATATGTTAGTTATTACTTATCGTGTAAAAAATATGGACGGACAGAAAAAACCTGTGGCGTGAGTATTCAATTTGAATCTTATACGAACTTATTTTAAACAAATTAAAAAGGCGTCTATAATAAATAATAATAATAATAAATATATACACAATACACACACGGTCGTCTGTTCCTAAAGTAAGCAACTTAATGCTTGTGCAGCCCCGGATCTTCAATTTTTTTTAGGCGGGGCAAAAACTAAAAAATGCCGCCCCCGCCCACTTATATTTATTTTATTTTTACCTTTATCATGCTTATAATTTTAGCTATCAGATGTCCACTATTTGATTGAAATTTGGACATAGCCTACATAGGCCTTTCGGAAATAATGCATCCATCGCTGTTCTTTCTGTGTTGAGCCTATTTATTTACACATACATAGGTACATAGACATAAACGTGTAGGATATATATTTTATAAACAGCATAGGATAGGATTTAAAATAAAAATATGTTTATAAAAATAAAAATCAAATATTGTATTGCATTTGTGAATTGAAATTACAATTTTACTCTTTTGCACTCTTTGTACTCTCTCTTTCGCACGCACGGTAACCAGACGCGTGCTGCCGCGATCTGCGATTTCTGCGGGCGAGCGGGCGCGTATTTTTAACCCCCGACGCAAAAAGAGGGATGTTATACGTTTGACGTGTCTGTCTGTCTGTCTGTCTGTCTGTGGCACCGTAGCTCGCGAACGGAGGACGCGATTTCAATTTAGTTTTTTTTTTGTATGAAAGGTAAGTTACGGGCGAGTGTTCTTAGGCGCATGTTTGATGAAAATCGGTTGAGTCCTGAAAAAAATCTGGGGGTAAAACCGAGGAAAATACCCAATATCTGCAAATACAAGTGGTGGGGAGAAAATGAGGATGGAAATCCGAATGTCAGCAAATTTATCCAAGTAGGGTTGCAAATGAAATAGCATCGCATGCACTTTACAAAATTAATAATAAAAATAAATGAATGAAAGTATAAAATAAAAATTAATTTAAAAACAAAAAAAAACCGACACAGTAACCTGAGTTCCCTTTTAAAGTAAAAAATAATGAAAGAAACTCAATCTTAAAGTACCTAAGTATGTACGAGTATTAAAAATTAAAAAAAAAAATACATCGCGTTGCGGGACCGCTCCAAAACTAACAGTTAAATTACAAATAGTCTAAATAGTCCAGTCATTTGATAGTTTTACCTGGAAAGTTTTCCAGTAGTTTTGAAAATTGGTGATTTTATAGATTTCGACATGCTCTTTTCGAATTTTCACTTTGCCACTTCGTATCTTTGCCGCTCGCGTCGCCATATTGGAAAAATGGCGCTCAAATACAGTTTTTTGAGAATAACTCCGTTCCAACTCATTTTACGATAAAAATAGTTATATAATAAATTAAACTAAAAAAAAATTCCTACAATTTATGTAGTAACCTTTTAAGCTATTGCATAGCTTCTTTCGCGGGCCTTGAGCGCGGGGACAGTTTCAAGAATTTCAGTAACGAAAAAACCTCACGCTCCCCACTCCGACGGGCACGGAGGTGTGGCTTGAAGGCCGTGCATCGTCTAACGTCGTTTCAGTTCGGCAGTCTTCGACACGGCGTTGTGTGCATGCGATTAGACGTCTACGGTCTAGGTCGGCGCGGCTAGGCGGTGCGCTTGACGTCTGAGCTTTGCCGCGAGTTTGCCGGCATTTATCAATGAATGCGTGATGAAATAAAAAATATGACCTACATGAATGGGATAGCACCGGCGTTAGTACTATTATCTAGTTGAGCGTATTACTCATTGATGCAAATATGATATTGCCTATTATGTTACTATTTCCGGATAAAATTTGGCATTTAATTTTTTTAATAAAAGGAAAAAACATTATTTTCTTATCGGTCACCACGCTCAAAAAGTGTAACTTGAATTAATATCAAAGAAAAAGAAATACTGCATAAATAAAATAAATAAATATTATAATTATTGCTTAAGTTGATACAAAATGCTATGCAATAGCTTTACCGCGGCAGTCCCCGAGTGCCACACGTCTTTTTTTTTGTAAAATCTATAGTTTCAGCGTACGAGAGCTGCAAAGTCCACTCTAACACGCGTTTACGTGTCATAATTATATTTCGTAAGTCCAGTTGACAAGTTTTGAATATTTTTTTTTAATTTGAAAAAAATATGGTGTAATCTAAACACTATAAACATTTAATTCCCGTTGGAAATTTTACTTAAACTTAATTTTTTAACAAGTTAAACGATTGTTAACAAACAAAATTTTCTCGACATTACGTCTCAATTGTAAATGAAAAAAAAAATGTTTAAAGATTGTCGTAAAAAAATTTCGCTTCGTAGAGCCTTATTTATATACATAATTAACAAGATCGCGCCATTAAAGTAAAAAAAAATTCATAGTTTGTTTATAATAATTTTTATAGTTCCAGAAAAATCACCACTTTTTGTAAAAATCACCAGTTTTTGTTCAAGTACAAATATTATTATAAACAAAGTATGAATATTTTTTTAACTTTAATGGCGTGATCTTGTTGATTATGTATATAAAAAAGGCTCTACGAAGCGAAAATTTTTTACGACAATGTTTAAACATTTTTTTTCATTTACCTACAATTGAGAAAAACAACAAGAAAATTTTGTTTGTTAACAATCGTTTAACTTGTTGAAAAATTAAGTTTAAGTAAAATTTCCAACGGGAATTAAATATTTATAGTGTTTAGAACATACCATAATTTTTTAAAATTAAAAAAAAATATATTCAAAACTAGTCGACGGGACTTAACGAAATATAATTATGACACGTAAACGCGTGTTAGAGTGGACTTTGCAGCTCTCGTACGCTCAAACTATGGGTTTTACAAAAAAGGACATAAATTGTAGGAAATTTTCTCTAGTTTAATTTATCACATAACTATTTTTATCGTAAAATGAGTTTGAACGGAGTTATTCTCAAAAAACTGTATTTCAGCGCCATTTTTCCAATATAGTGGCGCGAGCGGCAAAGATACGAGGTGGCAAAGTGAAAATTCGAAAAGAGCATGTCGAAATCTATAAAATCACCAATTTTCAAAACTACCGGAAAATTTCCAGGTAACCCCCTTTTTGAGCACCAAATGACTGTACTAAAACTAACCTAACTTAACTAAGCAACATAAATTTTTATAAAATTACTTCAAAATAAGAGCGTTTTTTACTTTTTAAAGGGAACTCAGGTTACTGTGTTGGGTATTTTTTTTAATTTTTAATTTAATTTTTATGAACTATGCCTACGCGCTTCGCGAATAATAAATGTTCGTGCACCATGTGCGTGTCCCACTCTGCGCTCTGGGTATCGGTAGAGTTGATTTGGCCATGAAATTTCTGTACTTGTAGGTACTATTATTTATTCCGTGGTCAAAGTTAAGTAAATGATGAGTTGTCCAGTCGTCTGTAAAATGTGAATTTGGCCGCCCCCTGAACTTGCCGCCCGGGGCATGGGCCCCGGCTTGCCCCCCCCTAGATCCGGGCCTGTGCTTGTGATAGAGGTAACACGGACAGAGGTAACTAGTTTACGTATATTATACAAACACAGTATCTATATCTACATAAATTAACAAGTTTGGTCACTTTTGATAAAATATCAATTTGTCATTTAATACTGACAAAATGGAGTGGACACAAACGATTTATTAATCAAAAAAGTATAATTGTGTTTGCTCGCAAACGAAAAAAAACGATTTCAATTACATAGACAAGTAATACAACGTAGGTATAGCGTATAGACGAAAAATACTCAAGTAAATACGCGTTATCAAAGATTACTCAAAGATTAATCAGATCTCGATGAAATTTAAATGTGACCACATGATAAACATCAGCTTTCGATTAAATAAAAAGTCATCAAAATCGGTACGGGTTTACTGGGTAGTAAAAAGTTATGCGGTATTCCTAATACAACGTAGGTCGACGAAAAAATAGTCAAGTAAAAACGCATTATCTATACTAATATAATAAAGCTGAAGAGTTTGTTTGTTTGATTGTTTGTTTATTTGTTTGTTTGAACGCGCTAATCTCAGAATCTACGGGTCTGATTTAAAAAATTCTTTCAGTGTTAGATAGCTCATTTATCGAGGAAGGCATCATATATATCATCACGCTAAGACCAATAGGAGCGTAGCACCAATGAAGAATGTTTCAAAATCGGGTTTTTTTTCCTTTTGAGAGCTGCCGCTGCGTAAACGGTTAAAGTTTCGCACAAATTATGTATGACAGAATTGGTCCTATTCCACGCCGACGAAGTCGCGCGCAGATGCTAGTTAGATATAACTCGAAAAGTACTTGTTAGATCTCAAATAAATTTAAAAAGGAGTAAAGGACCAAATGACACGCACCACTTTTTATCGAAATCGGTCTCCCCAGTCAAAAGTTCTGAAGTAACACATAAAAGTTCTGAAGTAAGAAGAAGAAGTGTACAATACAATAGTACCTACTCGTATTCTGTAACTTATCGTATTCCATTCGAATTTAAGTTTCCGGATACGTAAAGCACAACATTGAAAACGTGACGAAACATTGGTTTTTTATTTGGCAGTAGTCTAGTTATTTATCGTTTAGTTTCAAACTAGATTATCTAAGACTTAACTAATTTCAGTATCATCATTTCAGCCTATCACAGTCCACTGCTGGACATAGGCCTCCACAATTTCGAACTCATATGTTTTGCCCATAGTCACCACGCTGGGCAGGCGGGTTGGTGACCGCAGGGCTGGCCTTGTCGCACCGAAGACGGTGCTGCCCGTCTTCGGCCTGTGTATTTCAAAGCCAGTAGTTGGATGGCTATCCCGCCATCGGTCGGCTTTTTAAGTTCCAAGCTGGTAGTGAAACTATGTCATCCCTTAGTTGCCTCTTACGACACCCACGGGAAGAGAGGAGGAGGCTATATTCTTTGCCGTAGCCACATAGCATATTTAAGTATACCTACATACATTATTTCATTTCAGCATGCAAAATTATTTTATTCTTCTTTTTTCTCACAAATATATAATTAAAATAATGCAATGCAATGGTAGTCTTTTTGTGTGAAAAATTTAAGCAAAATTATTTAACGTAAAAAACGATTTAATTTTCTATAATACGAGTACCTAAATGTTTTACTTTTATTACCTTTATATGATAATGGTTAATTAAGATTATTGCATTAAATTAAATTATGGTCGACAACTATCGGTTTCATATAGTTACTGAAAACATCACTTCATTTCATAAAAATCAAAAATTCACTGAAAACTTATATTTGGTATTTTATTCGTTGTAATTTAATAAAATAAAATAAAACACACGACTGAAGTAAAACTTCTGCACAATGTCTTAGATGATGAGAGATATGGCTATGAGAAAGAAAATGTGTGCTCGCACCTCTCTCTCTTGCTCCGTTCGCTTCGCCCGATCACACTTTTCGTAACGCTCTCGTCAGGCATTCACCAACATACTCTACTGCTCCCCTCTGCTGTAAAGCTCGTGTAACGCTCTACGAAGTTTACTTGCTTAACAAATTCCATTTATTACCTTTTTTTGCATTTAGTAGTTTACTAGTTTATAGCAAGAGAAATCTAATTTTATTAATTCTGGTGTTCAAGTATATTTGTTATATAAATTTGATTTCATTTTATATTGTTAAAAATCATATTCTATATACATTATGTATATTTTCGTTTTTAAGACTTATAATAAGTATCTAGGTACTACATTTAAAAGAATGCTTAGTTTGTTGAAAGTGGTATTAAAAGTTAAATTACGTTTTTATCTGAGAAATGACTAACTCTAATAACTATAATAGTCGTAACTATTATTCTTCGTAAATGAATGAGGATTACGTAGATGGATAGTACATCCATACACATACACATATGGATGTTTGTGTGTTGTATATAAAATAATTGCAAGGAATTGTACTCGTTTTTACTAGTCAATGATGTATGGCCAATGGCCAGTCATTGGATCTTGTTGCTTTAAGTAAATTTTTTTCTGACTAAATTAATAAAGTTAATTTAAATATTGAAAATCAACAACTTGAAATAATCTTCTGGAATAAAGAATTATGAAACTGGTACTAACCAGGACACTATGATTACCTACTATGCTACTCTACATGACTACAACAAATTCAACTTCAAAACTAATGGAATAAGTTTTATTCCTTTAGTTTCGACGTTAGAGTAGTTCTTTGATGGAAATTTGAAATACGTTCATATTGTAGCTGTTAAGGATGTTGTTCATCTCAAATGTATTTTAAAATGTTCTAGGATAAATTAAATGAGCGTAGGTAACTTGGGATAAGAAACGCATGAAATTCCTTCTCAAGGAAAACCTCTTTGTACCTCTCCAAACCCATTAAACGTTTTGAATGTATAAATAACGATAGACTGCTACTATAAAGTGTATTTATTATTGAATTCATGAGCGAAAATGAGTTATTATAATTAATATGACAAAATTTATAACAAAAGACAGTTTTATTAAAACAGTAAACTGCGGAGTTTCTCGTCTTCTTCATTTTAACTATTATTAAATATTTAACTCTTTTAAGGTACGAAGAATAATTATAATAGTGTTTTGTAGTCTATTTGAAATAGTCGTTTTTGATTTAGAATATTTTTTTATTGGGCGTGTCAGTATTACTATTTATTAATAACTAACTGCCCGCACAGACTTCGTTCTGTCAATAGTTGATGATAATTGTTCACGCAATTTTTTTTTAATTTTTTTTTAGTATAAAAATCTTCCGTGGGATTTTTAAGGAACATACAAAAAAAATTAGCCGAATCGGTCGAGCCATTCTCGAGTTATGCGCTTAGCAACATTCATTTTTATTATATAGACTTGCTGACCCGGCGAACTTCGTACCGCTTAACAGTCGAATCAATTTTTTTTAATACTTATCCTTCCCGGAACCCCTCCTCTAACACTTAAACTTTATGGTATGGTATTAAAGTTCAAATTGATTTAAGTATTATTACGAATATTTTGTATGGGAATATAGAAAAGTGTTGTTTCTAGACTTTTTCAGGGAATTTTTGAAATTTTTCTCGTACTTCAAGGAAAATTATAAAAAAAGAATTAGCGAAATCGGTTCAGCTGCTCTCGAGATTTGCGCTTAGCAACACATTCAGCGATTCATTTTTATATAGGTATATAGAGAAGAGATAGAGACTAGCTGCCCGGACAGACTTCGTTCTGTCTGTTATGTTTTTGCAGTGAAACTTCTTTAGAATCGTTGTGATTTCAAACCGGATGCAACGGAAAAAACGACAGGGAAGGACGCGCCGCGCTGCACGCCGCTAATTTTAAATTAGTTTTTTTTTTAAATTCGTTTGCCAAAGAGGTTTCACTTCTATCGTGTGTGAATCGCACACACAGTTTTTTTTTTTTTTTTTAAAGTATAAAAACCTTCCGTGGAATTTAAGGAACATACAAAAAAATTAGCCGAATTGGTCGAGCCATTCTCGAGTTATGCGCTTAGCAACATTCATTTTTAACCAACTTTCAAAAAAGGAGGAGGTTCTCAATTCGACTGTATTTTTTTTATAATAATAATAATAAATTCTTTATTGGATCAAATTATTATTTTACAATTTCTTAACCCGCCAAACTGAGTGACAGTTTATCGGCGGAATTAATGCTTAGTAACTTATATTACACAATATTCAACTATTATTATTTTTTAATTTTTTACTATACATATAAAACATTTTATCTAACATAACTATAATGAATTATTTAAAATAATGAAAATTTTTTAAAGAGGAAAACTTAATTAAACTTACAACCTTAAAAAAAAGAAAAAAACTTAAAAATCAATACTTTTAGTGAACTCTGAAAGCAACATAGTTTTTAATTTATTTTTTAAACTCAATTTACTCATTTTTTTATCAAAATTTACTTGTCTTAGCCCTAATACGTTAATAAATATTTTAGGTAGGTACTAAATACCGATTTGTTCTTTATTTGCCATAATAATTATTTACAGTTGTAATGTTTTAATGTATGTTAGCTGAGAACTTTTGACTGGATTGACCGATTTCGATAAATTTTGTTTTAATTGAAAGGTGTTGCGTGTCATGTGGTCCCATTTTAATTTAATTGAGATCTGACAAGTACTTTTAGAGTTATATCTAATAATGCGTATTTACTTGACTACTTTTTCCTCGACGGTATTATACCGCATAACTTTTTACTCGGTGTACCGATTTTGATGATTCTTACTTTAATCGAAAGCTAACTTGTTATGTAGTCTTGTTTAAATTAAATCGAGATCTGATTACAACTTTTTGAGTAATCTTAAATAGCGCGTATTGACTTGACTATTTTTTCGTCTTATTACGTTCTATTACTTGTCGATGTAATTGAAGTCGGTTTTTTTTCGTTTGCGAGCAAACACAATTATTATTATATAGATTACGGCCTATTTCAGCTGGAAAATTGCGTTACCTCAGAAAAAATCCTTAGCTACCTTATTACCGACTTGATAATTATACATTTTTAGCCGACTTCCAAAAAAGGAGGAGGTTCTCAATTCGACTGTATATATAGTATATATATATTTTTTTTATGTATGTTAGCTCAGAACTTTTGACTGGGTGGACCGATTTCGATCAATTTTGTTTTATATGAAAGGTTTTGCATGTCATGTGGTCCCATTTAAATTTAATTGAGATCTGACAAGTACTTTTAGAGTTATATCTAATAATGCGTATTTACTTGACTACTTTTTCGTCGACGGTATTATACCGCATAACTTTTTACTCTGTGTACCGATTTTGATGATTCTTACTTTAATCGAAAGCTAATACTTGTCATGTAGTCTTGTTTAAATTAGATCGAGATCTGATTACAACTTTTTGAGTAATCTTAAATAGCGCGTATTTACTTGACTATTTTTTCATCTTATTACGTTGTATTACTTGTCGATGTAATTGAAGTAGTTCTTTTTTTCGTTTGCGAGCAAACACAATTATGCATATATTATATTGTATTTATAAGTAATGAGAGTGGTTCTTCTACCTATAGACAAAACTGGCTCCATATGGGATTTCTCTGCGATATCCAGAAAATATGTTTACGTATTATTTAAAAGATTCATCATACGAAAAAAAAAACTGTTTAACGCCGGAGATTTATATTATTTTGAGTTTTGATAAGTCAGTAAAATTGTCAGTAAAATTCTGAATTTTTGTGCATTCTAGGTAATAGGCATAGATTCTTCTATATATACCTATATCTCTCTCTATATATACTTATCTCAATTATTTAAGTCTTAATGTTCAAGTTCTTATTGTTTATACTTAATATCGTTTTGTACTGTGTGCTATTCGTAAAAACATATAATAATTATTTACTCATTTTTTCATTAAAATATTCTAAAATATTCGATGCAAACTTTCTTTAGACAATTTGTGATAAAAGTATTTTCTAAGAGAACTAAATAGTTTTTATAAGTACGAATATATATAGAAAAGTCTAAGGAAGACTATCTCATAATAGTTGTAAGCTTGATTTGCAAATATTTTGGGAAGATTAAATATAAGTCACACTTTGAAAGAGCAATAATAGCAATCTATTTTGTTGTAACAACTAAAACTGTACTAAAAAATTCTTTCGCATTTTAAAAGTTATTTTATCACTTTTTTTTTATTTTGCCTATGTTATGTAGGTATCTTATTTTGATACGTGACAACGAACAATTTTGTATGTATTCCGATATTTTTTTTTTCGAATGACTACTAATGATATATATATTACATTGATCTATACGTACGATCTGCTACGTACAGATTGATATGCTATAATTTTCAAATCGTTGAAATAGATGAATAAATTCCCGCAGTTTTAAGAATCTATTCAAAAATTAAAAATGCTGAGATAATAAGTATATAATGTTATCATTAGTAGTTCTTCTAATGTTTAGATATTGGAAGATGTAAGGGTAATGAATTACAAGAGATAAGTAGGTAAATATTTAGAAGGCATAATTACCCATGAGAATCCGATACAGCCAATACCCGATGACAGCATATCGCCAAGAATAGATGGATATCCATTTCCCGCTGGAAAATACGCGTGAAAATGTGGATGTTGCCAATGAGTAACACCTGGCATGATCTTACTTTCTATATCGCTCATTACATTGTCCCATGGCTCCGGGTACATCGGAGCCTCCGAAGGTAGCGCATTGCGAAGGTAGCCCGGTTCCACAGACGGAGTCACTCGTCGCTTCCTCAACGTATTCATATAGGTACAAATGTAATCCACCATTTCTTTACCCCGTACGCGAAACTCTTCTGCGTCCATTCTAAAGGCTTTGTACTTGTTGTGTTTTGCTTAAAGAGATATTTCTTCTAAGTGTGAGTTAGAGAATAGGAGTCCTGGATGCGATGTCAACGCTGTGGCGTACTCTGTCCGACTCAACCAACAAGCCGCAGCACTTCTTTGGTCGAGAGGCGGGCGGCGCGCGGAGAGCAGATGCGTGTAATGCGCTTATTAAACCTTACTAAATTCAGACGTCTGAATTCCGAACTTCTAAATTCAAGAAAATGTAATCGCATTCAGATATTTAGTGTTCTGAATTCAGGTTGGTTTCTGACAGTCAGTGCTGCCAACTTTGGGGATTTTCCGCTAAATTTAGGGATATCTTGCAAATAGCGGGAAAGTTTTAGGGGATAAATTTTTTTAGGGTATTTTTTGGGAATTTTTAATTCGTCAGAACGTATTATATATATTTTAATATAAAAAACTATTAAAATTTTTTTCTTAAATTATCTATTTTTAAAACAACATATTCAATGAACATACTAAAGCAAAGTATACACAATAATTTTTTTTCTATTTTAAAACCCTTTGAAAAATAAAAGCAAATAAAAAAGTGTGTGTGCGATTCACACACGATAGAAGTGAAACTTCTATTGCAAAGTAATTAAAAAAAAATTAGCGGCTTGCAGCGCGGCCCGGCCGCAGCGCGACTCGTCCTTCGCTGTCTTTTTGCCGTTGCATCCGGTTTGAAATCACAACGATTCTAAAGAAGTTTCACTTCAACAAAAAAATCCGACTTATTTTTAAATAATTAGGATTTTAGGTTTAGGCCTTTAGGGGCGTTTGTTTTTAATTTAGGGATTTTTTTTAAAACGAGTATTGTTTTAGAGCAAATGTTTTTTCAAGAGTTGGCAACACTGGTTTTTTATGGCGCATTTTTATATATTTTATTAATCTCTTTTTAATAAAAACACTCAAAAACATTTTTCTAGGCGTCATTCCGAATCGAATGAGCTATCGCACATATTTTAGGAGCTTTATTTCTATTTAACACGTTTTTGAACTTGTTGACTAGACTACTACCTAATTGATAAATCGATAGATAGGTCCGACCTGTGTGTCCGACTTCGTCGCTGTCTCGTAATTGAGTGATATAGCAACTGAATTTAGGAAGGTGTGATCAAAAGCTTCTAACTAGCTTCCTAAATGGCTTTCTGAATTCAGTGACTAAATTTAGGAAGGTGTAATAGGCGCGCTGCGACTCTCAGGGTTAGGACACATTGAGCTAATATTTTCTTTTTTTTTTTCTTACATAATTACTTCAAATTCAAAAAATGCTTACAGAATATTTTTATGAAACATAAATCCATTAATAAAAAAATATTTGTAAGTTATAAGATTTACTTAAATCAATCATTTCGCATTCATACAATACTTAAGTATTAAACTTATTGAAGCAATTTCACATTATTGTCCGCCCGCCCCCGCTCATGGCGCGCCCTGCGGCTACGCTCCTCCCATCGACACTTCATTGAGTCAGCTGAAAGCTCATCATGCTTATAATACGTATGCATTTTTTGAAATCATCTTAACATTCAAAAATAATATTTCTTTTTCTCTTTCACTGTCATTGAAAAAATATAACAATTTTAAGGGGCATAAAAATATCAAAGGAACTTTAAACGTAAATTAAATAACGTTAGCATGAGTCAGAACCTCAGAGTTCAAAGAAGACAATAATAATACGACGACAGTAATAATTATACTTACACCTACATTTATTATTATGTATAGAGAAAAACAATATTCATCCTTTCCGTTTTAACTCTAAAATGAAAACAATGGTTTATACGCGTCTTCTTAATTTAAAAAGTTAATGAGGGATTTCAAAGAACGATATGGGACTTATTAATAAGTACGAGTATACTAGTTATAATTAATGGTTCCACATATATTAAATTAGCTATTTTGATGGAGCTGGTGATTTTCTTCTCAATTTAGTAGTTCACGTAAGCTTTCTTATAATAAGTTTGAATAGTTGCCATAATAGTATAGGCATCAAAAACTAATATATTTTACCGTCCATGATGCAGGTAGCCAGGTACATATAAAATAAAATAACATTATGCACTAAAATTAAATTCATACGAAACATGCGAAACTAAAATAATTGTGTTTGCTAGCAAACGAAAAAAACCGACTTCAATTACATCGACAATTTTTTTTATTTATTTATTTAAGTAATGAAGCAATAGTACAATAAATGTATAACAATTTAAGTCAAACATTTAAATCACTGTTACATACACTTTATGAGGCTAACAATCACCTATCAAAGTTTACAAAATATTTACTATTACTCGTAACAACATAAGATACTAATTATTACAGGATAAATACACATATATTTTATTGTGACCTATTAATAGTAGAATCAGTTTTGGCAAGAAGGTAGATTCTTCTAGAAGGTAGATCGACAAGTAATACAACGTAGGTAGACGAAAAAATAATCAAGTAAGTAGCGCGTTATCAAAGATTACTCAAAATATAGTAATCATATATATAGATCAAATTACTACAAGATTAGCACCAGCTTTCGATTAAAATAAGTACCTACCTATCATCAATATACGTAAACCAAAAAAAATAACAAACAAACTAGTTGCCACTACGATTTTCGAGGGTTTCCATCAATTTCTCGGGGATTCCATGATCAGATCCTGGTTTCCCTATCATAGTAACTAAGTTGGGATATCTCCTTTCCAACAAAAAAATAATTATCAAAATCGGTTCATAAACGACGAAGTTATCCCCGAACATATCGGGGGGCACGGCAGTGCCCCCGCCAAGTCGAGCGCGAAGCAAACACTGCCGTACCATCCTTTACCCGAACCATTTCGCCGCATTTTCAGGCCCCTATTTGAGAACCTCTGGATAAGACCAGATCGCTTAAATTTTCGTCATCGAGTAAGCTATAATCATATACTTAAAATCCAAAATTTCAAGTCTGTAGGTCATTTAGTTCAGAAGTTAAGCGAAAGCAAAGTTTCGCATTTACGACACTCACTCACTCACTCATGATCATCAAAATAGAACTAGTACTTCCCATAAACTCAGAGAGCTGAAATTTGGTACAGAGTTAGGGTTTAATGGCTACATAAAGGGAAAACTATAAAAACTAGGATAATCGAAGATCTGGAGTACCTGGTGACCCTGATTAAAAAACACAAGAGCCCAATCAAACTATTAGAAGAGATCGATATACCACCTTTACATAAAATATAATGCGAAAAACAGGGTGTAAGGGGTTGAAAGGTGGGAATGAAAATTCGTATGGAAGTATATGTATATAATGTTCGTGTTTCGTAACTGTCAAACATTTAATGTTCATCTCGTCGATATGGTAAACTCTACCCTTAAATTAAAGAACGTATTTAAATAAAGGTTTCGAATCGACAACATATATCCACAATATACGGATATTGGCGGATTTTAGATTTTAAAAATTAATAATAATGTCAGTAATGAAAACGGATTGACATTATACATATTGGTTGTCAAATATTTATTTATGCGAGCGTTCAGAAATTTATTTAGTGTAAACTAAGGAAAATATATCAAGCTACTTAAATATACAAAAAATAATAAATGTAAAAAAGAAATAAAATACAAAAAAAATAAGTTCAATTGATTGGTCTCCTTGAAAAATTCCAGATTATTCTGTCAATCCAGTCAAAGTCAGTATATCATATAAATATTTTCGTCGCGGAAGTCTAAAAGATATGTGTTATATATCTATATATATTATTATAAACCTGAAAGTTGAATTGTTTGTTTGTTTGTTTAAACGCGCTAATCTCAAGAACTATTGATTCGAATTGAAAAATTCCTCTGAGGTGGATAGCCTATTTAAAGAGAAAGGTTATGCTTTAAGAAGAAGGAAGGCTATTTTTTTCCTCAAATCACAGTGGGTGAAACCTCGAGGCCTAGCTAGTTGGTACATAAAAAAATCGACTATCATTGCAAAAATCAGATCACATCTTCTAATTTAATCTAGCCTATAGCGTCCAACTGCTGGGCGAATGCCTCCCCTTCTGCTTTTAATACGCATATAAATAAAATTATAGGAAAACTCTGGATAACACTAGACTGGCTTTTATACTTATACTTACAAGTTTACAAGAAAAATAGGCGAACGATTAACTTAATTCTACTAGAATATTACACAAATTACGCTAAAATATTAATTTCGCTCAAAATTTGCTCAAAATATAATGCATTGGACTAAGAGTGGTGGCGATACCAACACGTCAAGTACAAGAATCAGAACCGGAAGAAAGGAAAAGAAATATTTGTATTGTAATAATAATAAAAAATGTTACTAAAAAGAAAAAAAATGTGTCAAATAAGAAATTCTAAAAAATAAATCAATATGCCTGAATATGCCCACGTTTCTACTTTCTACAAAAAGCAGTGAAATCCCACCAAAAACATTCTGTAAAAAAACTAGCCAAGTCTCGATGGAGCTGCTTGTTTATCTCTAAAAAGTAATGAAATCTAGACAAAGTCGTACCAAGTCTAAGGTTCATTACTGCGATTTTTTTATTATTATAGTTAATGTTGTGTGACTTGGCCGTTGAAGGGTACACAAGGGTACAAAACCAGGTGCTACATGACACCATTGCACCAATCTGTCGCCAGAACCGCTACCCATTGACGATGGAAAATTGCCACTTGGAAAACGTTGATTGAATAACCAGTCAATTGTAGGCTTGATAAAGCTACGTATTTCAATAATATTTTTGTATAGGCAAGCCTGATACAAACTGTATAAAAAATTATTTCCAGTACCAGCGGACTTCTAATCATTGATAGAAGTCCGTCTGTACGTCTATTTTATGTTAGATCGGTGGTCGATTTAACGCTCCAAAAATAAGAGAACAGAAGTCAGCATTGTCAATGCTGAATGCATGTGTTATCAACAACCGCCTTAAATGAGACACTAGTGTCCAATTACCAATACCAGTATGGGATATTATTCTTAGTTTTGTACCCTTGTGTACCCTTCAACGGCCAAGTCACACAACATTAACTATAATAATAAAAAAATCGCAGTAATGAACCTTAGACTTGGTACGACTTTGTCTAGATTTCATTACTTTTTAGAGATAAACAAGCAGCTCCATCGAGACTTGGCTAGTTTTTTTACAGAATGTTTTTGGTGGGATATATATATATATATATATATATATATATATATATATATATATATATATATATATACACGGTCGAATTGAGTAATCTCCTCCTTTTTTGAAGTCGGTTAAAAAAAACGAGTGTGCTTTAGACTTTAGACCACACGACTGTAGTAAAACTTACGAAACGTAACTTTCTCTCTTTTTATCTTTACTAACTTATATCTCCCTCTCAACTTCCGTTCGCCTCACTCGATCACATTTTTTGTAACGCTCTCGTCACGCATTTACCAGCTCAGTCAAACGTGCGTAAAGAAGTTTAACTTCAAAAATACGTCTCAGAAAGTCGAGATGGTAAAAAAAATGTAACGTATCAGTGAATTAGGACCGATGACTGTGACAAGTTCAGATTCAGTAAGTTTTTAAAAGTGATTTGTGTTTTAAACTCATCTCGTACCCGATGCAAGGAAAAATATCATGAGACATCATCATCTAGCATGTTTCGAATAAAATTCCAAGACGTGTGTATTCATGTACATGGTTCGGATGCCGAGCTTAAATTCTTCTTGATATAAAACGCTTTTCATCACTGTGCAATTGTGCATGTATAAGCTGTTAAAATAGCGATCGCGATTGTACTTCAGTCGTGTGGTCTCACTCGTTTTTAGGGTTCCGTACCTCAAAAGGAAAAAACGAAACCCTTATAGGATCACTTTGTTGTCCGTCTGTCTGTCAAAAGCCTTTTTCTCAGAGAGGCATGGTAAATAATTTTGTTTGTACGGAACCCTCGGTGCGCGAGTCCGACTCGCACTTGACCGATTTTTTTTTGACAATCAGTTTTTGTTCGATTGTTATAGCTCTTGACGATTATAGTTGCATAGTAGTAGGTATCCAGGAAAAAGTTGTATAGTCACCTAAAAACATCGGTTTGAAAATGGTGTCAAAGAGGATCTTTTTCACCCCTTATTATACCTATTGGTGGCGTGCTTAAGCATTTATTTTGTGGTTGAATTTATATATTTATAATTGTTGTTTAGTTCTTTCATTCAAACTTAACCTTAAAATAGCTCTTCTGAAAAGTTTTGCCTTTTTCCATCTGGCCCTTTATATGCGTACATATTATCTGCCATACAAAACTATATTTATTCATTTCGATCATATACTGAATGTTTATTACGTTATCTTTACACAGTCGTAAACTTTTTCTCTATAAAACGTCCTAATATTCATAATTTTATCGTCGATTGAAGATACCCACGCTGTAAATTAAATACCTACGCGTGAAACTATTAAAGGTAAGCAGTTTGCTATTCTCCAGGTTTAGAGACGCCGCAGTATCTGGCTAAAGTAAAAACTAGAAACTTGATAACATTACGCTACAATTTAATAATTGTATTATTGAAGTAAAATTTGTTTACGCACGTATGACTTGGGGAGAAAGCTGATGAATGCGCCAAGAGAGCGTTACGAAAAGTGTGATCGGGAGAGACGAACGGTACAAGAGAGAGAGGTGCGAGCACACATTTTCTTTCTCTCATAGTCAGTTACGTTTTGTACCTCGTACCTATATATCTAAGAAACAGTGCAGGCCTATTGTGCAAAAGTTTTACTTCAGTCGTAAAAGGTCTGCACACTCGTTTTTTAAAAATTAAGTCAAACTCGAATACACTTCGAAAAAAAATGCAGCAGACTGATTAAAATGTAAATACAGAATAATTAAGAAAAGATAATGTGACTTTAGAGCAGTAAAATCTAAAAACAAAATTTTAGTGGCAATTTATTTTATAAATCTTCTTAGGTTTAGTTTTTTATATTCTACTAGCCGACCCGTGCCCACTTCGTTGGGCGTTATAATCCATTTCACATAAGAAGGGTACGGTGAAATTTGATATGTTCCAATACACTCTCACTATTTTCAGCAAATCAGATAAATATAAATGTTTTAAAATCACCAATTAATTTCTAAGGCAAATAATAATGCTTGATTAGATTGAATTGTTGACACGGCACGTCAGAGGGCGCAGGTTCAAATCCTGCTGATTTAAAATCTTTATATATTTTTATCTTTTTCCTTTTATCTTGTCACTCCTGAATAGTGTAGCTTTCGGTTAGCGAAAGAATTTTCATGATCGGATCAGTATTTGCGAAGATTACCCCGTATATACAAACAAAGTTATAAACTTTACCTCTTTATAATATTAGTATAGATTCCTGTGTAACAATTAAATTAAGTAATTTACAAATTTTGAAATATTACAGACGGACTATAAATTTATTGATTAAAATATAAAGACTGTTAGTTTTAAAGTTTAAGAGCCTATGCACACCAAGTCTTTTTTTTTTTTTAACGCGCTGTCGACGCGCGTTTGTAAGGATACAGACGCGATACACACGCAAGTCAGATGCAGTCTGTAGAGTCTGTAGACCATTGCACACCTGAATACGCGTTTGAATCGATACAGACGCGCGTGTGTAGCGATACAGACGCGATGCAAACGCGCGTGTGTCGCGATACAGACGCGATGCAAACGCGCGTGTGTAGCGATACAGGCGCGATGCAAACGCGCGTGTGTAGCGATACAAACGCGCGGGTATTTTGGGCCTATGCACAACACGTTTTTTAAACGCGCCGTTAACGCGCGTTTGTAGCGATACAGACGCAATGCAAACGCGCGTGTGTATCGATACAGACGCGATGCAAACGCGCGTGTGTCGCGATACAGACGCGATGCAAACGCGCGTGTGTCGCGATACAGACGCATGCAAACGCGCGTGTGTCGCGATACAGACGCGAAGCAAACGCGCGTGTGTAGCGATACAGGCGCGATGCAAACGCGCGTGTGTAGCGATACAAACGCGCGGGTATTTTGGGCCTATGCACAACACGTTTTTTTAAACGCGCCGTTGACGCGCGTGTGTCGCTATACAGACGCGATGCAAACGCGCGTGTGTAGCAATACAGACGCGATGCAAACGCGCGTGTGTAGCGATACAAACGCGCGGGTATTTTGGGCCTATGCACAACACGTTTTTTTTTTAAATGCGCCATTGACGCGCGTTTGTAGTGATACAGACGCGATGCAAACGTGCGTGTGTATCGATGCAGACGCGATGTAAACGCGCGTATGTAGCGACACAGACGCGATGCAAACGCGCGTGTGTATCGATACAGACGCGCCAGTGCTGCGCGATACAAACGCTAACAAACTGCTCTTACGATAAAAACGCGCCGTCGACGCGCGTTTTGCACAGGCCCTAAGATTCTTTACTTACTGACAATCTATCTATTTATAATATATATAAGCGAAAGGTCACTGACTCATCACGAAATCTCAGAAACTATAACGTCTACAAAGTACAAACTTGAAATTTGGCAAGTAGGTTCCTTATAGGGAGTAGACATCCGCTAAGAACGGGTTTTACGAAATTCCACCCTTAAGAGGGTAAAACGGGGGTTGGAAGTTTGTATGAAAGTCCTATGTTTTTGAAGTAAGAGACTTGAAATTCAAAATGTTATGCTCTATAGATGGTGTGGAGGTGTACTAATAGTGTATTTTTAGAAAACAACCGCTTTTGGGGTTGAAACAGGGGGTGGTAGTTATACTTCAGCCGGCCGGACGACGTGACCCCACAGGTCTGCGGGGTGGCCTTGTTGTGAGCGAGGCCACCCCAACTTTGTGTCGGGGCCCGGACGTTCACGTTCGGGCCTACCGCCGGGGCGAGGTGGCGACTGCTAGCACGACCCCATCTCGCCCCACTCAGGCGGACGACGGCTCGCACGTGGCGGATTTTAGTCAGTAGGAGTCTGATATAACCCTCTGGTGCCCCCGCGCCGGAGGGTATCCATGATGGATTTTCCCCACGTAAAAAATAAAAAATAAAAAAGGGGGCGGTAGTTATATGTGAGCGAGATGAAAACTTAAGTATAAGTAAGTATATTATTTGCATCACAAAAATAATTAATGCCCAACGAAGTGGGCACGGGTCGGCTAGTAATTTATAATTCTAAAACATTAATAAAAATTAATTATAACGTTTATTATAAAATTTATCGAATTAAAATATTGATATTGGTTAATTGATATTTGGTAATTAGTAATTACCTAATAAGAACAACACATTTACCATTATCATTTACATTTCAATTTTAAAATATTATTAAGAAAATGTATTATCTAATCTAAATAATGAAATCGTGATAAAAATTTTCTCAAAGAGGGCGGAGGGTGCTTTCGAAGGCACGCCGGGAAGTCGCCTCACTGGAACGTGCATTCTTCCTCGCTCCGGAATACCAATGGCATATTATTATGTGTGATCTCCTCTATTGTGCTCCATATCTACTCATAGTGCGCTCATTGACGTCTCTTTCTTTTGAAGGTACTTAATTGTCAGATCACGTTTTCACTCGAATATTGAATGAATACATTTGAAGTTTAAATAATTACGTCTATATGTATTAGATATTACCATTTACTTCATTTATTTGGGTGGAGTAGGTACCTATCTGTAATAACTAATTAATTTAACAACTTTAATAATGCAGCTATAAGTAGGTACACCTGACACACCTGACGCCGCGTTGGCGCAGCGGTCACAGCATTGGATTGCGAATGACTGTTGCGCGGGCGGTTGCGGGTTCGATCCCCGCACACGACAACATTTGTATTGGCCATACAGATGTTTGCCGTGGTCTGGGTGTTTGTGCTGTTTGTGCAGTCCTTGTGGGTCTCCCCACCGTGCCTCGGAGAGCACGTTAAGCCGTCGGTCCCGGTTGTTATCATGCCTACACCTGATAGCGATCGTTACTCATAGTAGGGAATATATCCGCCAACCCGCATTGGAGCAGCGTGGTGGATTAAGCTCCGATCCTTCTCCTACATGGGGAAGAGGCCTATGCCCAACAGTGCGATATTACAGGCTGAATCGTGAAGTACACCTATTAGATTTTTCTTAACAACGACATCTTTTGATTTTTATGGGTATAATAATAATTGTTATAATATCTATAAATTTATACGTGAAGCAAAAATTTTGTACCCCCTTTTACGAAAATTGGGTGGACGGAGGATTATGTAAGTTCGCACACTTATAGTTTACATAGAGAGGGAGTGCGGAATGCTAATTTTTTTTTAATTATGTATAAAAATACATTAAATCAATAAAAAAACGATACACACACTACCATATATTTGACACACGCACACACGCACTACTCTTTTGTTTGTTATTATAGAAGTATAGTCTTTGACAACCTAATAGATCGGGAGCTGGTGACAGGTGACGTTCCACGATTTTGTCGTGCATGCCTTTTTAAGGCTTGATAACTAACCCTAAAATATCAAAGATTGTCGGGGCTTTAGCCCCCCCCCGCCCGTCCTCTTCATAAGGAAAAGCGCTTTTCTTTGTGTAGCGAATTTTCGTGTTTTTCCGTAATAGTATACTGCATGCCATTGTAATATACGGAAGTTCAAGCAAATTGAAGCTCTAATAATTGATGGCATGCACCCCGCAGCGGCCCAAGCTGATCAAAGGGTTCTGAAAACCTGAAAAAAGTTTAAGGGCAATTCCGTGTTTTCAAATTGCATGCCGATGTAAAGAATGGAAGTTTTTGTAATAAAAACACTCTGGAAAAATTGGCATGCACCCCTCGTATGACCAACGGTGGAAAATTTTCGGAAAACTCTGTAAAAATTGAACTCCAATTTTCCGTGATTCCAAACTGCATGCCACATTGAAAGTATACTTAATTTGTATCATTATTAATTAGTAGGAAATTTGGCATGCACACCAGGATGTTGCAAAATAGTGGCATGCATGGCGAAAGTTGCAAAAAACACTGTGCAAATTTAGGTGACTTGTTTTTGCATGCCGTTTTGTATTTCATGAATTTGCATTATTTCAAGTCATGAACGTAAATGGCATGCATGTAGCTACAGCCCAACATACCAAAATTGTGGAAAAATTGAATAAACATCAATTTTTCAATTGAAACAAAAAACTGAAAAATGCCGTGACTTCTTCTTGCATGCCGCTTTGTATCGTGTTAGTAGATACTATTTTAAGCTGAAATCCGAAATGGCATGCATGTAGCTTCATAAAAATTGTTTAAATCAGTGGTCGGCAACCTTTTGGTAGGCAAGGGCCACGAGGTGGCCAAATAAACTAAAGGCGGGCCGCACTTATGATTTAAACCCTAGACTCTACCTGATACCTACAATATAATTGGTCATATCCCATAGAAAAAATGAAAATGCTATTAAATTTTTTAAAACATATGGAATTTAATACGTACACGTAATACTTACATTATACAGCACAACAGCGTTTTTGTTGTATGGATTTTTTTTATGGATCTAGCTGCATTTTCTACCCTAATTCTAAATTTGTACTCAGATTTTTGCTAGCAGCTCTACATTTTGAGATATGAAGGGTAGCTATTTTTGTCAAAAAAACATGGTTTCCCGTCATATAACAATTTATATTTAAACAACATTTTCTTTTATGTAACCTTCTTGAATAAGTTGGAGTTTTACTACTATTCTGGATAATCCAACAGTAGTCAGCCATCATACTTTCACTCCAATAGCCCTGGTAGCGCTCCTCCATGAAGCGAATATCCTGATGAAAGCGTTCTCCCTGCTTCTCGCTTAAATGTCCAAGATTTACAGAAAATCGATCAAGGTAGCAAGGGCTAATAAATGAAATGCATCTTAATGCTCATGTTGTATCCAAGGTGCTGAACGTATAATGGTAACTGCTTGACGTGGTCAGGAAAGTCGACGGACTTCTTATTTCCCGAAAAGTTTTTTACAAGCCAAAAAAACTAATTCCAGGTATTTTTTAGCAGTTGTCATACTTTTAGTTTACTGAAAGTTTACATCGTTTATTAATTTTCTAATTTGTGGTCCTTCGAAAATTCCAGCTTTTAAATTCTCAGCACTAAATTTTGGAAACGATCTGGATATACAGTGGCGTGTAAAAGTTTTGGGCCACCCTGTTTTTTCCATATAACTGACAAAATATTTTTTCTTTCACTTGTTCTTTGTTCGAGTTGTTTGAGAGGACCATAATAAAGATTATAACGTTAATAATTATATAAAATATAATATTGTGCAACGGTAAATGATTTTCAACAGTGTGCAAAAGTATTGGGCCACCGCAATTCACGAATTTGCCGGACCTTACTGCACAAGATTTTTTGAAATTTTTTTCTCATTGGTTTCTAAAAACGCTATGCACAAGGAATATGTTAATAATTACTATTATTTCTGTCTAAATGCCGAAAATTTTTAACAATAAAACTTGAAATATGCAAACATTAAGCTCTGTAAAATTTTGTTCAAACCACGTTCAAACTTTATTCAGAAAAAAATTTCACACGTTTTACACACTATATTGGGTATCCAGTGCTTGTTGTTTGTTTCCAATGGTCGTTGATAGTACTCCATGTAAGCATTATTAACGAAGTCTGACACATTTAAACAGAATTTTTTGAATGTATAGTTGCCACAAATGTGACAAAATCTATTTGGATTGTTTACACAGGTCTTTCTAGACGCATATTGTGATTGATCTGCAATGTAATGACATTGCAGATCAATCACGTTCATTTGTAAATGACTCGGTACTTCCTGAATATCACAGGAAAAAGGGTTTGCAAAAATCTTCTTTGCTTGAAACTTTTCAAACTCACCAAATCTGTCGCTGAATGAAAAATGTCACATCATATATCTTGCCAGTTTGGTTTTAATTCTACGTGTTACGCGATCGCGGTTCGTTCATGCATTTATGTTGATATTTATAACTTATTTACAAAACATTCGCGGGCCGCAAGTAAGACCTCCGCGGGCCGCATGCGGCCCGCGGGCCGCGCGTTGCCGACCACTGGTTTAAATAAATAAAAAATCGGTCAAGTGCGAGTCATACTCGCGCACGAAGGGTTCCGTACCATTGACTAGGTACATTGATTTTAATATCGGGCAAAAAGCGGCTAAAAAAATCACTATTGTTGTATGAGAGCAAAAGTAGGCCAAAATGACGTTTTTTTGTATGGGAGCCCCCCTTAAATATTAATTTTCTTTTAATTTTATTATTTATTATTAAAGTAAAAATAGAACTGAGTATTTTGTGAATATTTCAAGTGCCTACCTGTTGCCATTATTAATATCGAGCAAAAAAAGGCAAGAAAATCGCGTTTGTTGTATGGGAGCCCCCCTTAAATATTTATTTTATTTTGTTTTTAGTATTTGTTGTTATAGCGGCAACAGAAATACATAATTTGTGAAAATTTCAACTCTCTAGCTATAGCCGTTCTTGAGATACAGCCTGGTGACAGACACACGGACGGACGGACGGACGGACGGACGGACGGACGGACGGACGGACGGACGGACAGCGAAGTCTTAGTAATAGGGTCCCGTTTTTACCCTTTGGGTACGGAACCCTAACAAAAAAAAAACGAGGCTTAGTATTTTATAAGAGTAAGATAAGTTATATAATTATGAAATAAATATTAACAAAATTTATTTTAATATAATTATAGGATTATTGATAACTTGCATTTTTCTCATTGCATCAATCAATGTTTAATTTATAATTTCTATAAATTTTATAGAATGTAAAAATAAATATAATTCGATTTAAAATATATACTAATGGATTCTTATATGTACTCATTAAGTATAAGATTCAATTCGTATATTAACTCTGAACTATTTTTCTTTTTTAATTCTATAAAAATATTGAAATTATAAATTAAAGAAGAGTTTATTTTTACTAAAAGAAGTATAGTATTAGGAAGCAATAAATAAAACGCGAAGTGGATAGTTGATTTTAATTATTTATTTTTTCGTTTATAACATTTGTAGAAATACTTTTATGCCTTAATATTATTATAAACTTATCGTCATCATTATCACATTCCCGTTTGTTGCATTCCTTTCAGTTAATGTAAATTTTGGCAGTGATGTTTGTTCTGAAAAAATATTGACCACTCAACAAAATTTATACCTAAAAATTGTGGTTGACATTAAAATGTAAATATGTAGTTGCTGAAAAAGCTAAAAAGTTTGTTTGTTTGGTTGAACATGATATTCTCAGTAATCTCACAAACTAACTTATGTTTAACAAATATGTAAAATCAGAATGATAACTGAAAAACATGTTTTTCTTTAATTTTCATAGCCCCAAAAGAAAGCGGCGCTAATGACGAGGAAGTCATATCGATGAATCCAAATTTTGATGATGAAGAGGATGACGAATCGAATAATGACGATGACAGCGATTGCCAATTCGTTATTGGCTACACAACGGAAGAAGAGTCCGTACATAGCCGCGATGATAATGATAATGAAAATGATAATGTCGATAATGATGATGAAGCGGTTGATGATAATGATAATTAATAATACTTCACGTTTAAAATAATGATGTTGCTAATAATTTTTTAATTTCATTTTTCATAAAAAATTTAGAAAAATAAAATAAAATTATAAAATCGGACCATTTTTTTTTTTTGTTTATTTAATCAATTGTCATAAAGCTACATGCATGCCATTCTGCATTTCAACTTGAAATAGTATCTACTAACACGATACAAAGCGGCATGCAAGAAGAAGTCACGGCATTTTTCAGTTTTTTGTTTCAAATTTTGGTATGTTGGGCTGTAGCTACATGCATGCCATTTACGTTCATGACTTGAAATAATGTAAATTCATGAAATACAAAACGGCATGCAAAAACAAGTCACCTAAATTTGCACAGCGTTTTTTGCAACTTTTATTATTATTTATAATACAATGGACTTATTCAATATGCATGCCATTTGAATTAGATAATTATTTCGTTATAAAATTAATATTCATCCTTATTAGGAGTAATTTAGAATCACGGAAAATCGGAGTTCAATTTTTACAGAGTTTTTCGGAAATTTTCCACCGTTGGTCATACGAGGGGTGCATGCCAATTTTTCCAGTGTGTTTTTATTACAAAAACTTCCATTCTTTACATCGGCATGCAATTTGAAAACACGGAATTGCCCTTAAATTTTTTTCAGGTTTTCAGAACCCTTTGATCAGCTTGGGCCGCTGCGGGGTGCATGCCATCAATTATTAGAGCTTCAATTTGCTTTAACTTCCGTATATTACAATGGCATGCAGTATACTATTACGGAAAAACACGAAAATTCGCTACACAAAGAAAAGCGCTTTTCCTTATGAAGAGGACGCGCGGGGGGGGCTAAAGCCCCGACGATCTTTGATATTTTAGGGTTAGTTATCAAGCCTTAAAAAGGCATGCACGACAAAATCGTGGAACGTCACCTGTCACCAGCTCCCGATCTATAACTTAAATAATTTAAATTAATTATGGTCGAATTTCGACCACTGGTTGATCACTATACCCCGTCCGGCGACTAATGATCTTTTTGACACTTCAAGAAATTTTGGCATTAGTGACTGCCTCACACGTTATTTATTCGATTCGAAATAATAATCGATTTTATTTAAGAAGAACTTTCAATCGATTTAATTAAATACATTTAGTTTAAAAATATTATTTATTTATGCGTTTATTAGTTTTCTTAATTATAAATGAAATATATAAATAATAAATAAATGAATTAACAGAGTTATTGCTCTTTATTCTTGGTTTGCAATTAAATTTCAAGATTTCGACTTAATTCCTTGCAAGTAATCAATCTTGGGGTCATAGATACTATTTTTATTTCCTTTTTTGTATTAAATTTATAGAAACAATAATCACATGATGTAAAATTATTTTTATCATATGATCGATTTATTATCGATTTATTATTTCAAGAACTGTTTCATAGTCTGTGGTTGTTTGTTATGCACAGGGTACTTCACTCAATCAATCAAATCGTCAATAAAGTATGACATTACTGTAAAATTTTTAGTAGGTTATTCCGGAAAAAAAACTGTAATTTATAGGCGTGAGCTGTCAAAAAGCTAATTACTCGCCGGACGGGGTATAGTGTCTAGTGCCTACTTGTAATTACTTAGGTATACCTATAGAATATCAAGAATATCAATAAGTTATTTTTTTTTTGTTTGTATGTAATGTAATAAATATATTTTTATAATTGTCGATATACCTAATCTACCATGTTACGTGGAAGAATTTTTTGTAGTTTTTATTGGAGTTTACTCCTTAAGAATCGATTTTCATATATAGGCAGGTATGTAGGCAGGCAGGTAGTAATCAGATCTCGATCAAATTTAAACAAGACTACATGACAAGTATTAGCTTTCGATTAAATTAAAAATTATAAAATCGATAAACCCAGTGAAAAGTTATGCGGTTTAATACGCATCGTACAGTACCCGCAAAATAACTTGGCACGTCTGAACATAGGCTCTGCGAACTTTTGCGCATGTACACTCACGAAAAAAAACTGTCATTACCAATTTTTATTTTTATTATAAATCAATGTACGAATAAAATTTCCCTAATACAGTGACCAATAAAATAAACATCATAGCACTTTAAGATGCTGCAAAAATAACTTTTATATTAAAAATTCAATTTCAATACCTTACCTTTCGATAGTGGCAGCTAGATTTTTATCACAAACAACACAATAAATAATATTTACACTTAATACTTTTTATATACATTACCACTTATTATTATTTAACACATATTTACGCTTATTATTAATTATTATTATTTAATCACTGTCGCTGAGGGGGAAAATCCCAAAATCAAAACACACTTAATACTAACACTAAATAAAACAAAATTAATACTAACACTAGATAAAACAATTAAAGCTAAATAAAACAAACTGAATACTATAACACTAATTACTAATACTAATAATAAAAATTAACAACATTAGAAACGAAAACTTTTGTAGCCGATAGTGCTCAAGACAGAGATAGTGGCACGAATACTAACGTGTGACGGAGACAGATTACCGTATCCGAGCATTTCCGAAAAAACACGAAGCTGTATGAAGTAAGCAAAAAGGGATGTGCAATAAGGTGTTGTTTAATCGATTTTTATTGAAATCGATTAAAATTAAGTCATAAAAATATATTTATTTTTAATTTTAAAAGGAGGTTTTAAATTTTCTCAAATAGTGTAGTCGTTAATAGATAACTGATATTCAAGTAAATCGTGTCTTTCAACTGAGAAAATTTGATTTTTGTAGTTTTTTTTTTTATTAATGTCGAAATCTCGTTTATTAACGACAAAATTAACTATATTCGTAAATCTAATACGTTTAATCTATACTAATATATAAAGCTGAAGAGTTTGTTTGTTTGTTTGTTTGTTTGTTTGTTTGAACGCGCTAATCTCTGGAACTACTGGGCCGATTTGAAAAATTCTTTCAGTGTTAGATAGCCCATTTATCGAGGAAGGCTATAGGCTATGTGTCATCACGCTAAGACCAATAGGAACGGAGTCCACGCCGACGAAGTCGCGCGCAGAAGCTAGTATCTTATATAAACAAAAATCAATAAATGCTAAATAAAACTAATCGATTGCGCAATTCGGTTGATTAAACGGTCGATTGTGTTTACATATGGTCAATCCCTAGCCTCCCCGCATGCGTCTCATGCCAAAATCGCCTTCCCCCCGGTCCCTTAAAAAATGTTACTGCGCAGCCTTCTGCGCGAACTTCAGTCGTGCCACGTTATAACGCGCGAGGTATAGGTCGACGAAAAAGTAGTCAAGAAAATACGCATTATTAGATAACTCTAAAAGTACTTGACTACTTGTCAGATCTCAATTGTCAAAAAGATTTTAAAATGTACTATTTATTATATTGATTAATTCATTACAAACAAATAAATATAAAAATATAGACTAAAACAACGAAACTAAAACTAAAAATCTTAAAAATATATCATTAATTCAATTTAAATCTCAATTAAATTTAAATGGGACCACATGACACGCAACACCTTTCAATTAAAACAAAATTGATCGAAATCGGTCCACCCAGTCAAAAGTTCTGAGCTAACATACATAAAAAAATACAATCGAATTGAGAACCTCCTTGCTTTTGGAAGTCGGTTAAAAGTAGAACATGTGTGTACGAATGTTAATTATTCAAGTCATGTCACAAGCGTGGTACAGACGTCTCGACATTTACCAGTTTTGTGCATGATGGTGATCAATTTTAAAACAATTTAGGCGTCCCTCCTTAATCGAATTGTTCGCGACGAGCTTCACCACGACTACACCTACATTCCGATAAAATTATTGAACGCAAAATCGAGTTGCCTCTATACCTAAGTAAATAGAAAATAGATCTACTTTGTGCTGCAGCATTATTAAAAACATACTACACATAGTTAAGACTATAATTTTGTCAATTACGTCATAGTCGTAAGTATGAGTAGCTACCTTTATCAGAATACTTAACTTCTACTACATAGGTACTTCTTACTATTTGATAGGTAGGAACTTAATTCAAATCGAACTTGAAAATTTTTATTAATTAAAAGTAAATGATGAGTAGGCACTAGGCACCTAGTTATCAATATTTCAGTGAGAACCGTTTAAGTTTTAGCAGAAATAAAGGCGTAAAAAAGTGGTAGAAAAGAAAAGAAAGTCGTTGAAATCTAATTTCGCGTAACCATAACAGGCATCACTTGAACTCGATGAGCTATCGGCGACAGACGCCCGCCTCATATCAATTTCTTAATTGAAGCGCGCTTTCTTCCCATCATAACGTTATAACTTGCTTCCTACGCTAATATTATTTATTTATTAACGACGATTTGTAAATGCAGTTCAAAGTGAAACGAAAAAAATCATGAACATTTTATTGTGCCACTAAAGATGATGTCAAGAGACACTCAAAAAGTTATAGGAATTTCTGAGTAGAAAAGTCTTGAGTAGACAGAGTAGTATTCAATTTTCAATTATGCTTACTTAAATGTAAATATGTCTAAACATAAAAGTCCTATAATGGATGTAGGCGTAAGGAGAGGGATAAGATGAGGAGATGAACCAGTGCTGTGACCGTTGGCGCAACGGTCACAGCACTGGTTTGTGGCTGTTGCGCTGGCGGTTGCAGGTTCGATTTCCTCACATGACAAACATTTGTATTGGCCATACAGATGTTTGCCGTGGTCTGGGTGTTTGTGCAGTCTTTGTGGGTCTCTCCACCGTGCTTCGGAGAGCACATTAAGCCGTCGGTCCCGGTTGTTATCATGTACACCTGATAGCGATCGTTCGGTAGTCATAGTAGGTAATTTATATCCTCCAACCCGCATTGGCGCAGCGTGGTGGATTAAGCTCTGATCCTTCTCCTACATGGGGAACGAGGCCCATACGAGGCCTATTATGCCCAGCCCAGCGATATGAACAAGAAATTTTTATTTCTATATAATAGGACTTGTGCTATATATACCTCGTCTTCCCTGCAAATCTTTCATCAATCTTATTTAAATGTATAAAATTAGTTTATTTTTAATAAAAGAGCTAAAACAATACTACAACTTTATATATATTTTTCTTCTCTACATGTGTTTATCACTGAACTCTTAAACGGCTGGACCGATTAGGTTAAAATTTTGTACGTATATTTCTATGGGCTCATGAGTGGTTTGAAAGTACAATTGGACTCGGTAGGTATGTAGCGCTGCTATCGGTATGTCAACAATCTAATTTGGTAGCTGTATTCTGAGCAGAACATCGTCTTCCGAGTCCGCTAGTGATATAATTATAATATAGGTATATTATCAAAAATCGTAACTATTGCTTCTCAATTTCAAAATTCCTTGCTTGTTCATTTGCCAGCATCTCGTAAATTGAATAAGGACCTTCATTACATTTAGGATCGTCACATGAGAAATTATCATATTCACAGTATTCTCCCATGATTACCTGAAAAATTATCGTCGAAATTAGTTAAATTAATGTAATGTGGAAAATAAAACAAAAACCCGCATAATAAATTAAAATATGTCTTGAAATATAAACGTGAAATGTATATCAAAGTTATTTCTTTAACAGATGTATTTAAAGTATCAGGTGTATCAATTTTGACATAAATTCATGAATATAGTAATAACAGATGGTCTTCTACGGCAAATACCTATATAAAGAAGGAGATGTTCACGATAGAAGATGATAAAGATGGTATTTATACATACGTATAAAGTATCTACATTTATCTGTACAGAAATTATTGTACTACGTGCAAAGTATAAAAACAACTTAACAAGATGTAGGTACGTAGAACAGTATTACATCGCTTAAAGTTATATACACCATTTTATTGTTTTATACTGTTTAAGGTATTGCATGGACATACTTTGCTCGGGTGTGCAGGATCAGGATTAGGATCACAAAAACATCTTCCACATATACAAGACCCACGGCCTGAACATTCTGGCGTTGTTGGTGGTGCATCTGGTCGACGGCAATTACTTTCTAATTTACCACCAGCGCATGCGCATATTGCATTGTCTTCTGAACTCACTATAAATAAATAAATATTTATTTATTATTATACGCATTTAGGTATAAGTAATTTTATCCACATGCACTATATTTGTATTTATACAACGTATTTTTCATAACTGTATCTCAATCGGTACTCACTTTCGTAGTTAGGGTAACGAATTATCTCTTTCTTAGAATATTTTTCAGATACTAGCAATTTTTCTGAAAAACATTTGCTTTCCGTTGGATACCAGGAACATTGGGATAGTCGCAGGCACTCTAGGCATGATGTTTTAATGTTGCATATTGCTTCTTCGTATACACTTACAATATTTAAACGACTTGCAGTTGCTACTTCGCTGAACAGGTAACAAATAAATATAATTTCCACACAATTTATAGGTTTCATTTTTGTAACGACATAAAATTATGTCTGACTTAATAACATTTTTCGATAAATGTCTAACCATGACTTCAATTATATTTATATATCGCAAACGATAACCTTTGCACGGTTCTATGTACCTAATTACGCAAGTGGGCACATTTGTATCTTCCTTTAAGTATTTAGAGCTGACTACGTATTGGGACTAACAGACACCAAATACTTCAATAATACTGTTATATAAGTAGGTATATAATATATATAATATAATAATATGTTTATTTAGGCTATGCGAGTATATGAAGTTTTGCTTAAGTATGTAATTATGGGAAAGCTGCACACATTTTTTGTGGGTTGGTAAAAAGATGAAAGTTCAAGGGAAAATAAACCAATATCACGATTCACGATTCAGCCTGTCACGAGTCATCCCACTGTTGGGCATAGGCCTCTTCCCCATGTAGGAGAAAGATCGGAGCTTAATCCACCACGCTGCTCCAATGCGGGTTGGCGGATATATTCCCTACTATGAGTAACGATCGCTATCAGGTGTACATGATAACAACCGGGACCGACGGCTTAACGTGCTCTCCGAGGCACGGTGGGGAGACCCACAAGGACTGCACAAACACCCAGACCACGGCAAACATCTGTATGGCCAATACAAACATTGTCGTGTGCGGGAATCGAACCCGCAACCGCCCGCGTAACAGCCAATCGCAAAAAACAATTATATTATTTTAAAACAAATATATTTGTCACAAGATATATAAACTAAGATTTAACTTTAAAGTTGTATTAATTGTAATTGTAAAACTATAGTTCGTTGCACGTTGCGTGGTAGACGCATGAAGGTGAAAGCTTATTTCCTATACCTACGTATTTAAACAGGTACAATGGAAGGATTTTTAAATGCTTTTTGAAGTGAAACTTCTTTAGAATCGTTGTGATTTCAAACCAGATGCAACGGCAAAAAGACAGGGAAGGGACGGGCCGCGCTGCAAGCCGCTAATTTTAAATTAGTTTTTTTTTTATTAGTTTGCCATAGAAGTTTCACTTCTATCGTGTGTGAATCGCATACACACCTTTTTTTTGAAGTGAAACTTCTTTAGAATCGTTTTGATTTCAAACCGGAAGGCAACATCAGGGTAGTTCGCGCCGCGCTGCAAGCCGCTAATTTTAAATTAGTTTTTTTTTTATTAGTTTGCCAAAGAAGTTTCACTTCTATCGTGTGTGAATCGCATACACACCTTTTTTTATTCTTTATAAAAAAAATAGGAGGATTTCTTTGCATTTTCTGAAAACATTTAGGTACCTACCGTAGGTAAATATTTTTTATATACCATCAGAAAGTAGAGATTTCAACGAACAAAAAACCCACCGCCTTTTTAAAAAAAAGCTGATACTTATTTAACGTGAAAATTTTCGATTGAAAATAAGGGTGATTTTTCGATATTGAGGTCAAAATAAGGTGAAAAAATTAATATTTTAAATCAAAAAAATTACAGTATATTTGGGACATAAAAAGATAAGTTTTCACCAAAATTGCGTAGAAAATAATTGTAAAGGACAAAAATAAAAAACCAAGGTCTTGGTTTTTTGAAATTTTCACATGAATTTTGAGGTTATGTGAAAAAAGTGTAAATACAAAAGTTGTAAATCTTTTTATTACCTACAACTCTACCATTTAACTTTTTTCCATAGGACTTGTAATTTATATCTATACTATATTGTTACTAATTGAAACTGTGAAATCATTGCATTGTATGAAGCACGAAGTATAGATAGGAAGGAGTCTGAACGGTATAGGCTTTTCGATAGAATTCATGGTATAAAATGATGTACCTAACCAGTTATTTAGTTCTCTTGTTTTAACCATGGAGTTCCGCGGGGTGGCGATGGTACCAGGACTCCAGCCGGGCTAGCATGCGCGCCAAGACAAAAGTTTGTCTACCCCTTTTCTCGTATTATCTCTTTATGTCTACAGTAGCTAGCATGCGTGCACGTGATACTCTTCTCGTCACGACAATTGAAGAGATAATACGATGTGGACGCTTAATAGAACGCGGCCAATGTAGATTAAACGTAGTGAAAATTTAGAATTTATCATTGTTGCATTGTAAAAATATTGTTTATTTTTTTGTAAGGGCAGCACGAGTTTCTCTACTCGACAAGGTGAAGTCTTCGGAAGGGAATTATGTCTCTCGTATTGCGCATGCTAAGGTAATCGAGAAAATACTCGATGTAGACATTATCTATCTCTCTCGTCAAGAGATTATCTCGTTGTACGCATGCTAGCCCGGCAGGAGGTAGCCCGCTCCCCTCCCTTTTCTATCTTTACCCCGGCTCCACACGTTGGCCCCAACATAGGCCCCAACGCTACTCGTCCAACGTGTGGATCTAGGAAATTGCATTCGTCCCAACGTTGGGGCGAGCGTTGGTAGTTGGCCGGCTCGTGTCGGTTTTATCAAAGGAATCTGCGCCAACGCTCGCGATCCGTCCACACGTTGGCGCGTTGCTCAGTTCTGTTGCAACACGCAGCGAGTGCGAACGTCGAGCGAGAATGGCTTCCTTATACACAAAATCGCCACCAGCATGGACAAATGAAAAAATCATAGAATTTATTGAACTTTTGATAAAGTTCAATAAATTCCATGACTTTTTCACATCCAATAATAATATATGGGACGCTACTCGAAAGGATCTTACAAATAAAAATTTATTAGCTGATGCATGGCGCACCATTCAACAGAATATGGGAATGAATTTCTCAATTGAAGATTTAAAAAAAAGCGAGAATCATTAATGAGCACATATCGCCTTTACAGAAAAAAAAAATTAGTGACTCTACTCGATCTTTGACGTGGATTTTTATTTTTTCTCAGTAACAAATATAAATGTGCAGTCAGTACTATAAAAGCGCTCAGAGCAATTTCGATTTCTATATCGGACATCTTCACATTGGCCCTGACGGGACAGAACTAGTTTGATAGCCAGCGTGTGTACGCCTCTCCGAATTTGCAGTCCAACGTTGGTACGAGCGTTGGGGCCAACGTGTGGAGCCGGCCTTAGTCCATCAAAAATAAAAAAATTAAAAGGTACAAACAAATATGGCGGAATGAGTAACCATAGACTACTACAGTGCTGTGTATGTATGTTATTAAATGTCGATATCGGTAAATTTAATATGATGCATTTGTGATGGCGCTATGCAAGGCCATAGAATTACTTTACTTTTTTGTATAGAAATAGTTTGTTGATAAACTGAACGATATAACACTAGCAACATTAGCAGGGTGCGTTTCAAATTAGATTTCCGAAAGTACTTTTCGATATTTGTGTGTGAGTAAAATTTATCAAAACACAGAGTAACCTTTAGACACTCTGACACCTTTTGACACTCACTATCTATTAGATAATAATTACAACACGAACGAAATGGCGATGCATGAAAAGGCTATGTAATTAATATCTAATTAAAATATTTTCTACTTAAAAACTAATGAAAGTACAGAGAAATGTTAATTAATATTTAAAGTCTATTTGTATTAGGGGCACATTGCCTTAGCTGGGGCTCCCCACTATCGTGTAACAACTCCTTTAAAAAGTATTAACAATTTGATGACAAAGAAACACTAAAAGTATTTTCAATTACATTTAAAGCAAAAGTAACAACAGAGAAAGACATACGGTCTTATTGTCAAAAAATGAAGTAATGCCTCTCAAAGTTTCATTAAGTAAGACAATATTTAACTTTAGTGGCCGTTTTAACTTTTTTTTTAATTATAAAAAGTGAAAATAAATTATGATTTATAAAAAGTTCGAGTAACTTTTTATGATTTATAAATAGTTCGAGCTAAAACGCTTTTTTTATATCATTGACCTCGACTTTTTATCGATATGAAAGAACGTCCCAGCCCTTACCCATAAACACAAGACACAGTAATGACAAATGTCACTTGTAAGTTTAAGGTTACAGTATTCTCCATGGGTTACAGCGAATTCGGTTTTCTGCTAAAAAATATTAGTTTGATGATGAAATAGAGGTATAATTACAAATATAATGGTAGTCCACAAAACCCCATAAATCGACGGCCCGTAATCTAAAGACGAGCCCAAAATTATAATGATATTCGGTTTTAAAATTCGTTACGTTGTTTTATTGAAATTTTGCGCCGCGTTGGCGCAGCGGTTACAGCACTGGATTGCGATTGGCTGTTGCGCGGGCGGTTGCGGGTTCGATTCTCACACACGACAACATTTGTATCGGCCATACAGATGTTTGCCGTGGTCTGGGTGTTTGTCCAGTCTTTGTGGGTCTCCCCACCGTGCCTCGGAGAACACGTTAAGCCGTCGGTCCCGGTTGTTATCATATACACCTGATAGCGGTCATTACTCATAGTAGGGAATATATCCGCCAACCCGCATTGGAGCAGCGTGGTGGATTAAGCTCCGACCCTTCTCCTACATGGAGAAGAGGCATATGCCCAACAGTGGGATATTACAGGCTGAATCGTGATCGTGATAGTGAAATTTCATAACGTACCATTTTTTTCCTCGAATAGGCAAAATACGATCTTTTCTAGTATATGGTACGATCTTCTGAAAAATAAAGTTGGCAACACTGCTTCTAAGTCAATTGTCAAACTGTTCAAACTTCAAAGATGAAAGAGGCGACTGGCGAACCGCGAAGTTAAATGTGAATAAACAATTAACCCTACAGTGGTCGCGTACTGAAACCTGACCTGATTAGTCGCGTGGACTACAGGTGTATGCCATTTACAAATTGAAATAAAAACATGTAATAGGCTTCAGTTATTTTTTATTCTTTTGAAATGTAATAATTAAAGTTTCCTTTACTTAAAAATAGACAATATAAACAAATCACAACCTCAGTGCTTTAAAAAATCAACAAAATTAAACAATACCTCTTTATGGCACTAAAAATCACATATTTTGGTATAAATGAGATATTAGAAAAACTAATCAAAAATACTTAATTCTAATTGTTATTTTCTAAACAAGATAGACAGACAATCTTTGAATGATCGCTGCGAATAAACTTTTTGCAGGTGCTACAGTGTTTTCGAGTGCTTTTGTTGCGCTTTCTACCGCAGTCATAGCAGCGACCTATGAAAGTACTCGGTGCCTGTGCTGACGTTGTTGCCAGATTTTCCGTTTGAATAATGCCAAGGAAGTCTTTTATTTTAAATACCAGACTTCTTGGTAATTTATTATTATCCAATCTTCATCAAGCCTGAGGTTTCATCCAAGCCAAGGACAGACCTCTAAGGAAGTTAGCTTCATAATTTTTGTTTGCGGTATAAATACATAACGCGTGCGCTTAGATTAATCAAGTCAAAAAAGACAGTTAGCAGCCATCTTCTTGAATTCCTGGACACGTTGTAGAGGGAGCACATCTTGTCTACTAAGTCCAGAATAAAAGTTAACGCGTCCGTTTTGCTGAGGTGGCTCAACATCTTCCGATTCAGAATTGCTTGCCTCAGCTGGAAGTTTTTCGCCTTGCTCGGACTCCGATAGATGTTCCTGCACTTCAAGGTGATCTTCTTCGGCATTTGAACTTGAACGATCTTCGTATATTTCGTTCTGATAGTCTTCTTCAGCTAGGCACGCCTCTATCTGAGTTTTGCACCGATCATCCATTGTTATTCTAAAAATGTACATATTATTTTGTAGTGTCTTATAATTTAAACACGCACAGTAGTAAAACGACTATATTAATAAAGAATTAATCATAAAAATACAATAAAAAGAAAAATAATTATGTTCAAATTACTTACATAATTGGTCGCGCGGCATACAGGTGTAATCCACGAACTTTACAAGCCCTCTTGCAACACAAAAACACGCCTCCGGTGCTTGCGCAGCACTGAACATGTTCCTTATTTATTCAACTTAGAATACCTAGAAACGCTCGTCATTTAATTTGGAAGTTTTTGAGACATTTCAGATTTAACATGTGTGGATTACATGTGTAATCCACGCGACCACTCCAGGGTTAAACCATAGACTACTATTTAATACTAGAGATAGACTGGCAACTTAAGCATTTCTTAGGCAGCGCCATCTAGTTACCAGGACATACACTATTCATTGTACGTAGTAGTATATATATATATGTATCTATAGCTATATTGTACCGAGTAAAATAATGTAGATTGGTTGAAAATTCTGTTGTAATAAAACTCAACCTAAAAAATTAAAATCTAGATTCTATAATATATATATATGTTATAGAATCTAGATATATATGAATTTTTTAGGTTTTGTTTTATTTCAACAGAATTTTCAACCATTCTACATTATCCTACTCGGTAAAGCTTATTCGTTAATACACTAAACTTGTTGTTTTGAGGATAGTAAAACAAATATAAATTTTTGATGTTTTATTGGGTAAAACAAAACTACATAGTTTAAAAAAAAACTAAACATTAATTTCAATGCCAGTTTGCCTTAGTCGTTTCCGAACTCGATTGTTTTTATAGTGATTATGGGCTTTTTTTTTTGAATTGGTCATCCTTATCATACTCTAAAGCCTTGCCAGTGAGGAGGTGGCTGACTTCTTTGCACCAAATATGTAAAAAAAAAAAAAATTACGCTTTTTTTAATCAAATATTCGATTAAACGATCTTTATGCGTCTCGCATGTCACAAAATTAACTTCCATATTAATTGTTACCACCAATTTTATATATTCAGCTATTTTATTTTTTAAAGGTGATGATTTTAAAATGCTAAAAGTTATGTTTTCCACTTGTGCAACGAAGTCAAACAAACACCTCGTAGGATAGCACAGCCATCTTTGGCTATCATATTCTTTTATTTTTATAAATCCATGGAAATTTTCTGTATAATCAGTTTCCATTGATTTTAGGCATGTTTGACATTTTTTGTAAACTTTGCTTTTGGATTGGCGTGCTAACCACCCACTGCAATATCCTATTGCTGCGCATTTTTCTATATTGCCTTTATCTTTTTTATTTATTACTGACTTTGTGCCTACGAGCTCTATGTACATGTGCTCATAGTCCACAACATTGATGCCCTCGGTGCTAATTTGCACGTCCTCATTAAGTAAAAAATATTTTAAAGAGTCTAAACAAAATTCATTGTCAGCCTCGCAATTTGCACCTACAGAGTGTTTGGTTGTTAAATTGTTTAATAGTAATGTCTTATACGAGGCTTCAAAGGACGAACAAGTTGGCATGATATTTGCAATGACGCTGAAGCTAGCAGCCACTCTTTATATCTCTGCTTCTTATCAACAGATTAAGTTGTAACTTTACACAAATTAGTATCGTTATATCATCTAACGATGGAAAAAAATCGAAAGGGTAAATACCACCCCTTCTATTTTTTTTAAATTAAAAAAACCAAAAAAGGAGGTTAATTCAGTATAAAAGCTAAAAAATATATGTTTCTAAGGATGAAACAAGGTTAAAATTTAAAACAAAGGTCATTTATAATAACAACAAGATTAGAAAAAAATAATTAAAACATTTAACCAATATTTTTTTTTATTTTTATTTTTCTAAGCAGATAATTATATAATATTCGTTAAAGTTATTATATCTCAGCTCATAGAGACTGCATTTTGTTGTAACTTGGCAAAAACCTTTTCTTTACTGTCAATAAAAGACAAGAAAATTTTCATAGGGGTTATACAACCCCTTCTATTTTTTTTTATTTTTTTTTTTCTAAGACAATGTCTATGTACTATTTCTTCAAATGTTTATATCTCTACTGCACAACACTACATTTTGTTGTAACTTCGTAGAAACTTTTATTACATCGTCTAGAAATGATCGTAAAAATTTCAAGTGGGATACTAAACCCTTCATTTTTTTTTTCTAAGACAATATCTATGTACTATTTCTTCAAATGTCTATATCTCTGCTCCACACTACATTTTGTTTTAACCTCGCAGAAACCTTTATTACACGGTCTATAAACTATCATTAAAATTTCAAAGGGGATACTCAACCCCTTCAATTTTTTTAATTGTATTTTTTTTCTAAGACAATGTCTATGTACTATAACTACTATACTATAACTTCGTAGAAACCTTTATTACACCGTCTAGAAACCATGTTGTGGAGCAGAGATATAGACATTCGAAGAAATAGTACATAGACAGTCTTAGAAATTTTTTTTTAAAAAAAATGAAGGGGTTGAGTATCCCCTTTGAAATTTTTACGACCATTTTTAGAACGTGTAATAAAGGTTTCTACGAAGTTACAACACAATGTAGTGTTGTGGAGCAGAGATATAGAGATTTTAAGAAATAATAAATAGGCATTGTCTTAGAAAAAAAAAAATTGAAGGGGTTGAGTATCCCCTTTGAAATTTTTACGATCGTTTTTAGACGGTGTAATAAAGGCTTCTACAAAGTTACAACAAAATGTAGTGTTGTGGAGCAGAGATATAGACATTTGAAAAAATAGTACATAGACATTGTCTTTGAAAAAAAAATAAAAATAAAATAAAATAGAAGGGGTTGTATAACCCCTATGAAAATTTTCTTGTCTTTTATTGGCCGCAAAGAAAAGGTTTTTGCCAACTTACAACAAAATGCAGTCTCTATTAGGCGAGATATGATAACTTTAACAAATATTATTGGTTAAATTTTATATATATTATTGTTTTTTCTTATCTTTCTTGTTATTATAAAGGACCTTTGTTTTAAATTTTAACCTTGTTTCATGCTTAGAAACATAGATTTTTTAGCTTTTATACCGAATTAAACTCCTTTTTTGGTTTTTTAAATAAAATAAAAAATAGATGGGGTGGTATTTACCCTTTGGACTTTTTTCCATCGTTAGATGATATAACGATAATAATTTGTGTAAAGTTACAACTTAATCTGTTGCTCAGAAGCTGATATATAAAGCGTGGCTTCTAGTTTCAGCGTCATTTAAATTTGGCTGCTAGCTGCTAGTTTCAGTTTAATTATTCGCATATCCATGGGCTCTTATGGCTCCAAAGAAATTTTCGAGGGCATCTTGATTAAATCTGCGCAACAATATGGCTTTCATGCCTTTTTCGTGAAGGAATTTGACCAATTTTCTAACATTTTCTATGGTTTTTACCCAGCCCATTAATGATGGCACATACCTTGGCGTATCAAATTTCATTGATTTTAAGACAGGCAAACTGGTATTCCAGAGCTCATGATGAGCCGAATTACTTTTGACAGTGGATCTAAACGGTTTTCCCGGCACAAATTCGTAACTCCCAGAATTCAGACTATCAAATAACTTATCAAAGAATAATATTATATCAGCAGTTTGAGTGCATTCTTCTGGCATTGCTCCCATCTCTGAAAATTAAGAAACAATTCCATTTGTAGTCATTATTATTACTTATGGTTTGTTGTTCACAATAATTATTAGATTATATTAAAATTTTAAAAGAAAGTGGATGGGCATCCATTTTTTTATTAAATCATCTCTAAAAAGTAGTCTTATGAGAAATTTACAAAATTTACTTTTAAAATTATGGTAAGGTAATTATGGTAAGTAAGGTTAAAGGTATGGTTATTGATACATACCTGCCATAAATCCTAATGCCGTGCCAACAGAACGGCTGAACACTTGTGCACAGTGCTTAACCCTCATTTTTGGTATGTGATTCGGCATAACATGCTGAGATGTTAATTTTGGCAGTAATTTAGAGCCTTTGTAGTTAGGTGGCCTCTCAAATAATTTTTGGATATGGCTCCATTTTGCTGTTTGTGCTTTGCCGTTCATAACATAATTTAAGTTTTTGCAAAGCAAATTATTCCTAATGCACTTCAACAGATGTGGAGGATCACACAAGAAATAAATTTTTTCTTCATTAACTTCGAAGAAGCCTTCTCTATACTCTGTATCTTCTCTCAGATATTTAGATTTGGTGTCTGTAACTAGACTGTTAATCGCAGCAAAATTTGTTGTACCTTGGTCACAAATAGTGGCTACAACTTTTAGACCAGCTTCTTGTAGTTTTGTGATGACATATATAATTTGGTTTTTTAAAGCCAATGTCTTAGTTGTACCGGCTGAATAGCTGTAATAAACAGGTTGCTTGTATGCCTTGGCAATACCTCTTATCATGAACACCAACACATGGTCACAAAACTTATCTTCTTTTTGGTAACCATCATCCACAAAACCTTCAATAGAGTCTCTCGTTTTGTTGTAAGAACATGACGGGGCAATGGCCATTTCATCAAACACCAATGAACAGTATCTCTGTATCTGTGGCATTTTTTCAACAATCCTTCCAGTGATTAAAAATCCTCTGAATGTAACCAGGACCCAGTTTTACTTGATATAGTATATTCTGCAAAGTTCTTCTGCTGGGTAAAATGCAAAACTTACTCATAATCCTATAGGCTTTAGGTGAAGGCTTATATAAAGATAAGGACAATACTTTCTCCTCTATGCTAAATCTGGTCTCTCATGTCGTTTCCCAGCTTGCTTTACTTGCATAAGAAAAAAAGTTTTTGCATTCTCATCTTTTAAGTTTCTAGCAACAATCTGGAAAGCTTTTGTCTTTGTAATCCTTTTAGGGGTCATCCTTCTCATGCTGCAAGGCTGAATTTGGTTAGGATTTTTGCAATGTTTTGTGCGTTTTAATATTCGAGACCGTCTGGTAAACTCTGAAATTATAATAATAAAGCAATTAATTTAATTATAAATAAACAACGAACAGTACAGATTAACAGATGTATGAAAATTAATGAGGCAAAATGAGTATGTAAGAATCATAGCAGGTGGCATTGTGTAGTTTCTGCCTACCCCCATGGTAAGAAGGCGTGATTTTATGTATGTATGTTAATGTAATTATAAAATAGTAATCATAAAATAATCTAAAACTAACTGCTACTCAAATTCCTAGTGCTGCCAGTGAAAATGTAGTACAACAAAAAGTAAAACATTTTATATGAAGGATTATGTTTGACGTTAAACTTAACTTGTATCCCAAACAATCTTCGTGCTAAGACTTTTTAAAACATTATTTTAGTTAGTATTTTTAACGGTTCACAGGAAAGTGAACATAAAGTGCCAATCAAACCACCAATTGCAAATTCATGTGACATTTTGATCCTCTATTAGATCATCATCAGGCGTCTTTACACGCAGCAGTCAATCGACATCTCTTCATTAAAATTCTTTTATTCAGTAAGATTCTAAATTCAAATGCATTGTATATTATTTGTAGTTACAAAATGTAGTATGAATTTTAAAAATTTATACTAAAACATTTAAATTCAAATAGGTCATCATCATCTGCACAATTTTAAAGTATTATTGACGTGTTTTCGGCCGTTAACAAAAGATAAAATTAGAAATAATATACAATGCATTTGAATTTAGAATCTTATTAAAGGATCGAAACGTCAAATGAATTTGCAATTGGTGGTTTGATTGGCACCTTATGTCCACTTTCCTGTGAACCGTTAAAAATACTTATAACAAGTGGACACAACGATAAATTATTATTTTAGTTAGTTTTTTATTCTTTTTATGAAAAATATTACCTATATTTTAATTAGTGTATACAAAAATAAAACTAGCTATTTTAGAAAATTGTAGAACAGAAGTTGTTTGTAATCAGTACAATCATGTGTGTAAGGATCGGACACTAATTACCAGTTCCATATACTCTACCAAAAAGTATTATGCAGGATCTTACCCATGCTAGTTTGATGCATACATCTTAATGTTGAAGGGTGATGTTCCCGTATTCCATGTTGTTCCAATGGTATGTCTACATCCATGTTTAAAGGGAGATTTTCACAGCTCCCTTGTTGTTCTTTTTGTGTGTCTACATCCATTATTAGTTGAGCCTGCGATGCAGATGTTGATGGAAGGTTTTCAGGTACTCTTTCCCATTCTTGAGCTGTAAGTAATAGTGGAATTCATGTAATCATCATGGTTAGTGGAATTCATGTAATCAATATGGTTGTAATTGCTATTAACTATAGTTACTAGAGACTGGTAATATGCTAAAAGATACAGACTGCCCGGCGCTTAGGGAAGGAAGGAAAACTCTCACGTCTCCGCGCCGTCACAGCGCCTGCGCTCACGGGTCCACTCTGAGAAGCAGAGCAGTACCTGGAGCGCACCTGCCCGCGCTTCTGCGCCACCGAGTCGGTCGTCAGCCGCGACGAGCAGCAGTACCGCGACGGTCATCACAGCGCACTGCTGCCCGCCCCGTTGCCCACCGTGCACCACGAGGAGGTCACCGACACTTAGCACCCCACTTACCTCGCATACTTTTTTAACTAACATTAAGTTGTAATAACATAGTCTCCAACTGTCTAATATGGCAATAATCATTACTTTTATTATGGTACAGGAATATAACAAATAGTTGGTTAATTTAATTGTTACTCCACTAATATGGCTGTAAGACAAAAGTTTACTCTATTCATAACAATTATGTTATAATTACCTCTAGAAGTGGATGGCAATGCGGCATCTAGAGAAACACTTTCAGGCCTGTCTGTGAAGTCGATCAGTTCAGCTGTGATTTCAGAACCTGTGAGATAATAAAAATGAAATAATAAAAAATATTTTATTTAATAAATATAATTATTCATAAAATATAATAAATGTTTTATATTTAATAAATGTAATTATGTATGTATTTGCCATAGTTACTGGTAATTTTAGATTAGTCGGGGCTTCAAGTTGATTTTAAAATAATTACAAATCAATAGAATCTCTATTATTTCAATTTGTGCTGCTGGTGCTTGAAAGTTGAGTAGTCCGTATGATGATATGAAAGACATGTCTACCCACCTGGTAATAGCAAAATTGGAATGGCTCCAGGGCTCAATCTTCTAGTCCATGTCCAAAATTTCGATTCAAAATGAGCATGGCACACTCGTCGATTTCGATACACATAGTGGGGATCCAATGATGTATCAAGTCCAACAGCTCGAGTCCACGCAATATACCGATCCATATCCTTGTCAGGATTAGGAAATGAATGCAGCACTGTTTCATCTTGGCCTAAAAAAAGATTTTGTGAGAACTGGTCACACACCTGTGTTACTTAATCTAATAACAACTATACCACTAACAGCTTCCAACCATGACAGTGAGAGCTTGTCATGTACTCATAATAATATATGCACATATTTGTATTTGCTCGCAAACACAAATATGTGCATGTGTGCATGTTTGTGTTTGCGAGCAAATACAAATATGTGCATATATTTGTATTTGCTCGCAAACACAAATATGTGCATGTGTGCATGTTTGTGTTTGCGAGCAAATACAAATATGTGCATATATTATATATTATAGACAGACATATATTATAGACAGATATTATAGACAGACAGACAGATACTTTCGCATTTATAATATTAGTATGGATATATACAAGAACTGCTCGTTTTATAGTATAAGATTTCTTAAACCAGACGTGACAGAATTTGTTAACTATTTTTTCTGGATAATTCTACCTAAATGAATATTAAAATAACGGCTCAAATCTACATCCTGGACGGTCGATTTAGATGTTCATATTTTTTCTGTATATAGTACTCGTACTTGAAAGCTTTTTGTGAATTCTCAGGACACAGAAATTACTTTTATTTTTATTTTATTTTTTACTTAACCCTAGAAAGATAAACTTATTTTTTTGTACTAAAAAGATAAACTGCGCCTGAGAGGCGCACGATTTTAAAAACCAATTTATTTTACAAATTAATTGATTTTTATTCTTTTTTATACTTTCAAAGAAGTTTTACAGATTTATTAAGTAAATAAAACACAAATGAATATGATTATTCTTTCATTATGAGAAAATATGTAGGATTATATAAATCCACAACAAAAATTAGTAGTCTTCTGTATATAAGTAAAAAAAATTAGAATGAGTAACATTTATAGTATTTTGTCTTAGTATCTAATAAATTACGATAATTAGTCTCAAATGCCATAAAATAATTAAACAAAAACATTAGTTAAAGGCAATAGTTGCAAACATCATTTTTCGACTATGCGGTGGTCGTTTCCAAGATTTTCAGGAGGTGTTGAAGTGTCATCCAAGTTTTCGTCGATTACTTCGTCTATGTACTCGCCATCAGTATCGCTTTGAATATTGTCTTCACTTACGTGGACTTCCAACTTGCTGTCACCGCCATCATCCGCACTTACGTCTTCTTCATTCAATAAAGAAACTATTTCTCTGTCTTCCAACACTAGTCTACTCGCCATGTTGTTAAAACGTTCCTTGAAACAAGTTAAATCAATTAATGACAGTAACTTTCTTTTACATTTATCGTAAATAAGCAAAAAACGGCAAAAACAAAATTACAAAGAAATGCACAAAAGTTACACAAAAGATAAACTGCGCCTCTCGAGCGCAACGTGCCGCTATAGCAAAAAAACTATAATACTTACAGAACAGAAGCAACTGTCACTCGGCAGTGTTGATCGACAAATGAGTTGGTTCGGGAACACGAAATTATAGGAGCGTCTGTTTAAAAAATATACCCACAAATTTGTTTCGCGGGCGCCTCCGAGGCGCAGTTTATCTTTCTAGGGTTAAATACATTTTTGTTTTTACTTATTTACTGTCACATTATAAATTTTGAAGTTAGGTCACATAGGTTAGGGTTATTTTTTATTTTTTTTTGTAACGAATTTATGCCGTTATACAGTTATTTTGAAGTTAGATAGGTTAGGGTTATTTTTTTTTTGTAACGAAATTATACCGATAAACAGTCTAATTATGAAGTTAGATAGGTTAGGGTTAATTTTTTTTTGTATTTAAATTATGCCGATAAACGGTCGACGGTCCAAGATGTAGATTTTAACCAAAGGGGTTAAGACGAAGACAACGATGATAACAACGATTTATCCTTGCTTGTATTGAATGATAATCGAAATTTAAGTTGTTTACTTACGAGTTTTTTCAGAAGCAGCCATTCAAATCAGCAAGCCGAATTAGTCTAATGAAAAAAGCGGGCTAGTCTTCAGAGTTTAGGAAAATTAAAAACACTGAGTTCATTGAATATGGATTAAAAATAAAACGTTAAATTTACCAAAATGTAAAATACAAATGCTATTTTTGTTGATTAAATCACGGAGGAACACAGGGGGCTCAACTCGACGTGATTTAGAAAATAGACACACGATAGGAACTTTAATCTTCTAAGATTTGTAGTAAATACAGAGTAGCGAACTAAACTCGACGTAAAATACACTCAAATCAGGAAGCAAACGAAATAATTACAAAAATATGCGCAACCGCCGACAGCCCGACATTTTTGCAATGATGTCATTTATTATTTGTAAATTCTACTAATAGTTTATTTTTTGATCAAATGGATAAAGCATTATTATAATACTATGATTAGGAAAACTTTTAAAATTGCAAAAAAAAAAAAGCTAAATAATAACTAACTCACAATAGATCAAAATTCAAGATAATACGCTTACATTTCTACTATTTTCTACTAAACTATACTACTAATTGCTCCATGGATATATGCTGGCAGCACTGTTCATTTTTAAATTATGTCCTGGTAGATAGATGGCGCTGAATAGAAAGAAATTAAAATGTATAGCAGTTGCCACCCCCTGGGTTAAACTAAAAAAGGTTAGGTGTAAACGCCTGTATTTTAAATATCGTAAGAAATAATAATTATGTTCTAAGATTTAAAAAGTGAATCTTTTCAATGGAAAACTACTTCAAAGGTAAAAATGTCGAAGAAGAAATTGAACGGAGTAAAATACCCTTCAAGGATATTCCTGAAAACTTTCTATGGATGCAGGTTTGAAGAACTTTAAAATAAGTTATACGTTTTAATTACGTTTTGAATCACAATACTATACAGTAGTATAATTGTTTATTATTGTAGATTTTATCCACAATCATTTTATTATTTATGTTATATAGGTTAAAGGGGGAAGCAAGATGACTAATTTAATATCCCACGCAACTGGCATTTTAGAAGACAAAGCGACGACCGCTGTTGTATGGACCGGAGCTGGTGTAGCAATAGCCAAAGCCATCTCATGTGCAGAGATCTTGAAGAGGCAATTTTCAATTCCACACCAAGTGACAACGCTTGCATATAAAAGGTTTATTGTTTCACAACATAATCATAAAAAGTATTTTTTTATGTTTGACAAAAATTAACATACTTATAAACTTTTTTCAGTGTTGAGGAATACTGGGAACCAAAGTTAGATGGGCTTGAAACAATTATAGTTAAACGTCAAATACCTGTAATACACATATTACTATCAATTCAAGATATATCAGATGTGAATCAACTTGGGTATGAAAATTAATAATATGGCTGAGGATATTCGGACACTAGTGTGACTCCAGCGGTAATCTAGCGTGACTGGTACTTTTGAAGAAAAAAAAACTAACCTAACCTTAGCCCGTTTCATCAGTGACGTTTCGTGACGTCTCCGGCTTCTGAAGAACACACCAGGGGTATTCAGAGTGATTAAATTTCGGATACAGAAGAACCACAATAGATTTAAAACTGTACTTAGTGCCAGTCACGCTAGTCACGCTACATTACTGCTGGAGTCACGCTAGTGTCTGAATATCCTTATTGTAATAATATTTAATCAATAGAGCCATAAAAAATCAACTCGTTTTAAAACATAATTGATTAAAATCAGTACCAAATTTTATTTATTATTTTTAACCTTTACAAAATTTCTATTTTCAGATACCAAAGTCCTCTCAGTAAAAAGTTTTGGGAAAAAGTTCCTAGTAATAATCCTAAGAAGCAGCAGTCATTTAAGTCAAAAAAGTCAAATAAACAAAGGAAAATTGAAAATCAAGAGTGATCACTATTCTATACAAAAATAATGTTATCAGTTTATAGTCAATTGATATAAATATGTATCATAAAGTCCAGATCTACATTATTACTAGATTTTAACCTATTTGAATCACTGAAACTACAGGAATTAATGCATTAGTATTGTGTAATACGATGCATTGTAATTTTACAAGTAAGTACACCTTAAATACTAAAAGAAGAATTCAAAGAAACTTTTTATAAAAGAATACACAAGAAAGCCTATGTATGGGACAATAAAAAATGTGCCCCAAGATTACATCTAAATTAAAAGATTTAACAGTATCTCAATATATGCATGCTATCATTATAAATTTAAATGGCTAATGAAACCTAATAACGTAAAAGATCTTTTGAATGTCTGCCATAAAGTAATGGATACCTTTTTTCTCCCTTTAATATTTGCAGACAGATATTCAGTACAGCACTATTGCAGATTGGTTATCATTAAAAATAAATTGTTAAAAATGCTTTAAGATCAGTATATTTAACATTTTTAACAAATACTAAAGAATTAAATATATCAATTTGTTACAATTCTTCAAGTACAGGATATTTGAAATGTATTATTTGAATAAATAATGAAAAAAATAATGTATTATTTGAAAAAATATATTGTTTTTGACTTTATTTACCCCTTTTTTATTTAAACAAAATATTTCAACTTCTTTCTATTGTTAAGTTCGTAATTATGTAGATGGCCAGGGCCGTCTTTACCCGGGAGTTCAAGGGGTGCAGCGCAACCGGGTGCGGGGTACTAGAGGTCGTCAAATGCTAGAAATTGGAAATTTTATTGACCTCTAAACTCATTTTTTACAAATGGAGGGGAGCGGGCTGATTACCCACCCCGGCGCGAAGTATGCTTATGACGGCCCTGTAGATGATAATGATTGACTGGACTAACATGTAATTTTTTTTATCTCAATATCTTTATCATACGCTCCGAGAAGCTTGTGAACGCCCCAGGAGGCTTCTTAGCTTCTGGAAGGAGCTGGGCTGGCTGAACTAGTCAGCCCTACGCATAGTGGACCAATATTGAGTCTAAATGCGGAAAAAGTCAGTCGTTGTGTAAACCACAAACAGAACGGACGTGTACCTATTACAATTCGGCTACGCTCAGTCAGCTCAGTCATCATTTTACAACAATGTTTTCTTGCAAAAGATGCGAAAACGAAGCCAGAGACGGTGTGACCTGCTGTATTTGTGATGGGAAGTATGACTTTCCCTGTGCAGGTATCACAGAAGCGGGATGGCGAAAACTCGGAGAGCGACGTAACACATGGAAATGTAGTAATTGCAAATCACAGGCGGCACCCAGTCCACGTAGTCAATCGGTTAAAAGTACACCTTTCGACTCAGAAGCTATCATGAAGGAAATCAAAAGACTGTCAACGCAAATGGAGGAACTCCCAGCCTTAATAAACAGCGTTAAGGCCATTCAATCAGAACTCTCAGAACTAAAACTCATGAGATCAGAGTTCTTAGAATTAAAGTCATCCATAGAGTTTTCACATGACGTTGTGGAGGATCTATCCAAAAGAATGAAGGCACTGGAGCAGGAAGTGGAGATCCTGAAGCAATCCAAAGAAGATATAAACACCCTAAAAATGCGTATCGAAAAAGTTGAACACCAGCAGCATGAAAACGAACAAAAGTCAAGGATGAATAATATTGAGATCAAAGGAGTACCGATATCCAGCTCTGAGAATCTTTTCAATATAGTTGCCAAGATAGGAGAGATCATCGATTACTCTATACCTAAGGAGCAAATTAATTACATTGCTAGGATTCCTTCGCGCGCTGGAAAACAAAGTAAAAATATAATCTGCTCACTCCACAACACATACATAAAAAAAGATTTCGTTGCTGCAGCTAAAAAGAAGAAAAATCTCAGTGCTAACGATTTGGGACTGCAAGGTACTGATAGAATATACGTGAACGACCATCTGACCCTTGAGAACAAATCATTATTAAACAAAACAAAAGTACATGCTAAAAACAGCGGCTTTGAATATGTATGGGTAACTGGATGTAAAATATTTATACGTAAAAACCAAACTTCACCTAAACATCATATAAGAAATGAACAAGACTTAAAAAAGTTTTTTCATGTTTAATAGCGAGTCGAAATCCTGGTATGTCATATATTTTATTTATTATTCTCAATATCAGCATGCAAAATTTGAGAAGCACCGGTTTTATTTTTTTTCTCAATGTAGTCGAGTTCTGCCTATTGTGTGTGCTTTTGTCTACTTAACGCTTTGTGATTGTGAGCTCACTAATAGATTTGAACGCTATTATTATACATTTAACGACGATACTTGCTTGCACATGCTAAACTACCTGCCACACACAAAAATAAACATTTATTTTAAATTTGCTAATTGGATCTGCGAAAATGCATTTAGTTTATATAGTGTTAAAGACTTGTTTAGTTTAATTTTACAATTTAACGTACATACTTGTTATAAAATTTTTAATTTATTGCATGAAGGTTATTATCGCTTACAATTATTGCTTACAAAATTATGTTATAATTTCTTCAACCGCTTCTAATGGCTGCTATTAATATATTTTATCAAAACGTGCGTGGGCTTCGAACGAAGACCAGTATTTTCTATAGAAATATTTGCTTAAACAATTACGATATAATATGCTTGACTGAGACATGGCTCGTTGATGGGATATCCGACGCCGAGTTATTCGACGATAGATATCTTATTTGGAGACGGGATAGGGACTACAACAATACACGCCAAGCCATGGGTGGGGGTGTACTAATAGCAGTTAAGAGATCCCTTCTGGCGTCTGATCACCACGAATGGTGCTCGACCGCCGAAGATTTGTGGGTCACAATCACATTACATCAAAAGCGTACTTATTTTAAGTTACACATTTGTGTTGTATACATCTGTCCCCAAAATCAAGGAAACTCAATGAACGTCCAACTAAGTAACTTTTCCAATAGTCTCCTGAACATAGTTACCCAGAATCCGTCTGATAAATTTATTATCATCGGAGATTTCAATCAGCCGAACATATGTTGGCGCATTAACGAGCATAACTCTTATGACGCCACCAATCTGCATGGCGAAACTCAAACAAGTCTAATCGACAACCTTAATGTGTGTAACTTATCTCAGTACAATAATCAACTTAATATTAATGACAAGTTACTAGACCTAGTGCTGTCCAACGATACTGTCGAGGTCTCTGGTTGTGCCCACCCTCTGGTCCCGGAAGATCCACACCATCGATCTCTGTGTATATTTGCTGAATTTCTTGGAGTCCCTAGTCTCCCAGCCCGGGAACGTACTAAATTTATATATAACCAAGCCGATTTTGATAAAATCCGAGAGGAACTCGATCACATAGATTGGCACTATGAGCTTAATTGCAGGACACTGGGGGAGGGGGTTACTTACTTCTATGATAAATTGTATCAGTTACACACTAAGTATATTCCATCGAAACGCGTCACATCTCTTGGAAAGTATCCCCCATGGTATACTACTTCTTTAATAAAGATAATTAAAGAAAAAGCCAAATTCTTTTCTAAGTTTAAAAAATATAAGAATATTTCTGATCATCAGTCATACATTACATTGCGACAGAGAGCTAAAAGCTTAGAGAGAGACTTGTACGATGACTACATTTTAAGAACGGAGACGAATATCTGTAGGAACCCGCGAGCTTTTTGGGGTTACGTTAAATCTAAAAGGCTCATTAACTCCTATCCAGCATTTATGCGTTTCGGCTCACTGTCGTCTAGTGACGGGCAACAAATTTGTAACATGTTCGGTGATTATTTTAGTTCCAACTTCCTGGAAAAATCCAGTAGTGGTATATCAGAAACGCTTATACCTGAATCAACAGAGCCGTCATTGGTGGATATCAACAGTATCTCGATTCGAACAAATAACGTGATGAACCTACTGAAACATGTTAATATCAATAAATCTGCCGGCCCAGACAATATTCACCCAATTTTTATAGCTAATTGCGCCAAAAGTCTTACCGTTCCACTATCCATCTTGTTTCGACGCTCACTCAATTCCGGATCAATGCCAACGATCTGGAAATCTACATACATAACGCCCATTTATAAAAAAGGTGCCAGAAACAACGTAGAAAATTACCGACCAATCTCCAAACTATGTTGCTTTGCAAAAATATTTGAAAAACTTATTTATACACAATTATATTTCCATTTAAAAAATAGTTTTAGTGGATTTCAGCATGGATTCATAAGGGGTAGATCCACCACCTCGAATCTCATTACATATAGTGATTTTTTGTCAGACTGTATGGCACAAAGAACGCAGGTCGACGTGGTGTACACTGATTTTAGTAAATGTTTCGATCGTATAGACCACGTGATCTTATTGCGCAAGTTATCATTAGCCGGAATTAGGGGCAATCTATTCAGGTGGTTTAAGTCCTACGTTGAGGGTAGGTGCCAAACTGTGGTATTAAATGGATACACGTCTAGAGCCATGGGGGTAAACTCTGGGGTGCCTCAAGGATCTTTATTGGGGCCATTCCTATTCAATATATTCATAAATGACATCTCTAGCTGTATTCAGTACTCCAAAATCCTTTTATATGCCGACGACGTTAAGATCATGAAGCAAATAAGATCTGTCGAAGATGCTTATCTTTTGCAGAAAGACTTGCATAGTTTTCAAGACTACTGCTCAAAGAATAGGCTTGATCTTAACGTCTCAAAGTGCTATACATGTTCATTTACAAGAAAACAAAATCGTATTCAAATCCCTTATCAACTATGTGGTACTTGTCTTACCAGGGTGGAGACGATCAGGGACTTGGGCGTTATTTTTGACTCTAAGTTGATTTTTGATATGCACATTGAGAACGTCGTAAGTAAAGCCACGAAAGCACTGGGTTTCATTTTTAGAATTTCTTCAGAGTTTAAACACATAAAGACAGTTAAGATTTTATATTGTTCCTTTGTTCGGAGCCATCTTGAATACGCATCTCAAGTTTGGAATCCGACTTACAAAACATACATAGACCGCTTAGAAAGGGTTCAAAAGAAGTTTCTTAGGCATATTCAATGGCGATCTAATTGTTACCTACCTACGTATATTTCTCGATGCCGAAACTTTCATTTCTTACCATTGGTTGAACGAAGAAGGGTCGCAGATCTGACATTCTTGCTGTCGATCTTTAATGGAGCATTAGATACCCCTGAATTACTGAACAAGTTTGGTCTTCGTGTGCCTTCTGCACGTTTTCGTAAATTTAACCTACTGGATATACCCTACGCCAGTAACACATACAGGCAGAACTCATATATTGTAAGAGCGAGTCGTTCTTTCAACACCGTAAGCCAGGAATTCGACGTAGATCTTTTCCATACTAGTGTTCCAAAATTAAAGAAAACATTGTGTGATAGCTTCTTTCTCTCTTAACAACAATTGTATTTGTTTTTTTCTAATTTTTAATAGTATAGGTACTTACTTTATCATATAGTGTACAACAGCTTGTAATTAGGTACTAAAGCATTGTATATAAGCGGAAACTTGTAATTGGCCTTATAACTGTTGTAATTTTATGTTATATATGTTTTATTAGCTGTAAGTTTTCCAAAGTGTAAAATAAAAAAAAAAAAAAAATGGAGCCCACAACTAACAACTATCTTTATCATAGAATATCTACTTGTCTCATCCCAAGTAATATTTAATGTAAAAATCCTTTTTCATTTGAACTCCTGGGGGGGATTGGGGATAGGGTCGGCAACACGCTTGCGACGCTTCTGGTGTTGCAGGCGTCTATAGGCTACGGTAGTCACTTACCATCAGGTGAGCAGTACACTTGTTTGTCGACTTAGTAACATAAGAACACGTGCTTCTGTGCTTGCATGTGGAATATCGCCTTTCAACATCTTCTGTTGATCATGTCAATAGCCGCCCACGCCTATCCAAGTGCCTTATTTTTAAATAATTCCATGAAATTTAATCATAGTGAAATTCTTTGGAGCGTCCTTTTCAAATGTTTCTGTTAATATATTGTACTTGTTTCACTTTACTTCAAATTAGATCTTCATTTAGTAATGTTGGTATTATTTATCCTTAACATAAAAACTATCATCCTTAAAACGGGAAATGAAGAAACTGTCAGTCTATAGTCATACTTAACATCAATAAAGTAACAAATATATCAAAAACAGATCAAATTATTTTGTACTCTGAATATTAATTATTAAATTATTTATTACTTTCAAAACCTTTGAGTGAGTTTGAGATAATGTTTAGTAACTAAATCTACCTACTATTAAAATAGAATTGGATATAAATTTTATTAATAAAAGAAAATTATCATAAAAGATTTTATTTCAAAAGGGAATGAAAATTACATTCATAAATATTATTCAGACAAAACATTTTTTGTTCATGTTCTGATAAAAAAAAAAAAACAATGTAGTAGTAAACAGGTTACCTGTTTTATAAATATCTTTAATAAAACACTATTGAAGAGTTGTAAAATAATGTTAGTAGTTAGTACCTACTGGTACTGGATACCAAATGTTTGAACTAAATCACATATTTTTCATTTTATTAACAAATCAATTATGATTTTACTGTTCTTAAATATGAAATACTTTTGGTGGTATTCGAGATGTTTAAATTTATCCTTTTAATAATTTTAAAAGAGTAAACAAAATTCTGAAATGTTTTTACATCTGCATTAAGCTTCTGATTCTCCTACTGGTTGAGTAATAGGTGTCTCATCATCCAGTTTTGGCAGTATTAGAATTTCCTTTGATATGATTGAGTATTTTGTAACAAATTCTGTAAATCTTTTACACAGATGTGTTTCCTTTTCAAAAGCGTCAAATATTGCACGATGATGGAAATACGCATGAGAAAATATCCTGTAGACTCTTCTACAGACTGACCCCAATTTCGCCACTGAAGATTCTTTTATACTTACTCTGAAAAATTTTACAAATATAGATAACAGTACAGCAACTAATAATTCTAAAACATAAATATCAGTTTAAAATGGGTTAGGTAATTGATGTTTTGAAAGTTTAAAACCTTTAATAAATGTGAACTATTACCTGCTTGGAAAATATTTGTTGCTATTTAACAAACAGGCAGCTCCATCAAGAGTGTGTCTCGTGTAATCAATAGCGGGGCATTCTTTAGGTGTTTTGTGTGCAGCACATAGAAAGATCCATTGCTCTGTTGCAGTCATTTGGGTGCATGTTTCTGGTTTACACTCACTTTGTAATCTTACTGCTAAACCATTAAGTTCCATACAAAATTGTCTGAAATAGTAATGGTATTAAGTTAACTTCCACATTTAGCTTTATGCACAAGTAAATATGAGTTATTAAAAGTAAATATAATTAATCTTGAAACCTTAAGTGTTCATATTTCCACACTCCCTCGTCCTGTGCCTCTGGCATTTTAAGTATTGCTTCTAAGTTAGAAGGATCGCGTCTGATGGTTTGCTGTATGAATTGTTGAACAGCTAAAGTGCTATCCATTTCTTCAAAAGGTTCGTCAGGCCACCGACAGAAGTCCTAATAAAAAAATGATTTGAATGAAATATTGTGACATTAATTGATAGGTCTTTTTGTTATAAATTATTTACCTTCGCTTTTGAACCGGGGCGATTACGCCTAAGTTTTAACATTCCATCAGCCATTTTAGTTTTAATATTATTGATCAGAAATCAGAATGCACAACTTGACATTGTCCCAAACTACAGTAAACAGTTATGTCAAATCAGGGCTGCCAGATGGAAAAAAAGTGTGATCGTACGCCAACTACAAAAAAATCGTATTCCAAGGAAGTTTTGAAATAAAAAGATCGTACAGCCTTTTAAGCAGGGCTTGTTACCGGTACCAATTACCTTTATAAAATACCGGTAAATAGCGTTAATTTTATCCGATACCTGTTTTACCGGTAAAAGTTTTAAAGGTAATTCGGTACCGGAAACGATTTTTAACGGTAATTTTTAACGGTAAATAGAATTTTAACGATACTGGTACCGGTACCTCTGACGTCACGATTAACGATATTTTTATCGGTACCTCTACGACGTTGCCGCTCCGTGCAAAGAAAAAATGTTCAACTCGAAGCTGCGCGGGGGGGCTGATAAGAGCGACAACAGCACGTGACATTAGATTATAACGCTGTGAGATCAAAAATAAAGAAAAGTAGGTAGTATTCTATTAGCGTAATAATTACCGGTACCTATAAAGGTAACGTTAGCAATTAACGGTACCGGTATAGATAGGTACCGGTAAAAATAACGTTAAACGAGTTTTTACCGGTAAAAAATTTAACGGTAAAATGGCTCCAAAGTACCGGTATTTAAAGTACCGGTACTCCATAAATAACGATACGTCTGCCGAGACAAAGTACCGGTACCGAATTTTTACCGGTATTCCAAGCCCTACTTTTAAGTACTAAGTTCTTATCTTATTATAAATTACCAAAATTCGTTTAGTTTTAGAAAATAAATGCAATAAAACTATATTTGTTAGATTAATACAAATTTTCTGTGGTCATATTTTTTACAAAAGAATTTTTTGGTTCGTTCCTTCTTATTAATTTGCTTGGCTAATAATGTGCCCTTCAAGTGTACCATTGTATAAACTGTTTGTAAGTTTTGTTTTGATTAAATTAACATGGCTGAATGCTCGTTCACAACCTGCACTAGAATAGGGCAAACATAACAAATTTAAAGCAAATTAAGCCAGTGTTTTATAATTTTCAAATGGTTTTTTGATTATGCCCCAAAACTTGTCGGTATTCATAGTTAAATAAATTTTATCCAAAATATTAGGTTTATGACAAGTCGCAATTATTACCGAAGGAGATTTTCGTACGAATGCAAACAAATACAGCCTTTACATGGTTGCTTAGAGAGTCTTCATTCAAGTAAAACATCTAGGCACGCGTTAGGTAGTTGGAGAATTCCCCGAAATTCATGCTTGCCGGTGGATGACATTTGTTTCATTATGAAATGTTTCCAGGTAATAGGTATATAAAAATCGTACATTTTGCGTACGATCTTGGTCTAGCGATCGTACATGAGTAAAAATGCAAAAAAATCGTATGAGTACGATTTAAATCGTACATCTGGCAGCCCTGTGTCAAATTGTCAACAGTCAAGACCATGGAGAATAGTCTCCATGGTCCGTAGAATCCAATGACCTATTGTATCTATGGTAGAATCTAGATCATAGATCAGTGTTGCCAACCCTACTGTTTTAACAGTAGATTTGCTGTTTTTACATCGATGTCCCTGTTTTCTGTTTCATTTATAATTTTTACTGTTTTTCAATTAGCGTTCAGCGTCACCTATTACACTATGTAATATGTTTTGATAACCACTATATAATAATACACAATGATACTAGATGGCAGTATGTAACTATGTACCTACTCTTGTCGGGATTCGAATAAGGAGTTCCCCGACCTGAGTCTTATGTGATTGATACTCATATTTTTATGCACTAGAAAATCATGTACAAAATTCTCCAAAACGTATTTTTCGGATATTTTAAAACATTTCAAACATTCACAAATATATATAACAATTGTGTGAATTTTGTGAATTGGTGAAGAGTCTTTTGTGCTTACCACACAGCAGCGCCACCGCGGAAAGATTATTTTCAGCTATAAATATTTTGAAAACTAAATTACGCAACAAACTACTACTAAAACTATTAAAGGAGCCTTACACACTTAACTCACTAAATCCGAAATAACCGATTGCTATTCATTTGAAGTCAAAAATGCACATAAAGAAAAACAATAATATGTATGATTTTAAAAAGGAAAATGAGTTTGAAAATACTGAAGATGAGGCAATTGATAATAAAAGTGAAAAATAATTTTACTTTGATTTTATTTTTTTATTGTTGTGATATATATTAAAATATAACTATGTATGTGAGTCGTGATAACTAATAAAAGTAGGTGATTGTTTTAATTATACGAGGAAAGTATGAAATCTGCCTTTTTTATTTTACCTACTGTTTTCTCCTGTTTTTTTATTGGTTATCTGCTGTTTTTTAGTTTCTTGGGGTTGGCAGCACTGTCATAGATGGTCCGTACACAGATTAAGGGTGCGTTCGGTTTGGACGCTTTCGCGCTGTCAGCGCGCTTTCACGTCATTTTTAGCGTTCGGCTTGGAGCTGTGAGCGTCAAAAAAGCACGTTTCTGGCGGAGTTCATTTCGTTCATTCATTCATTCGCGACGCTGACATCGCGCTCTCAGACGCTTTCGCTACCGAGGTAAGGCAGCAAAAGCGTGAGCGCCAATCTGTACTATCTGTCAAAACGAATGCGAGCGTAAGCTAACCTAATTCTATTAATTTCTCAATATTAATTATTAAGTTGTTTACAATCGCATAAAAATGGAAAGCAATATACCACAATTATTTTCTGTTCACCTACAGCTCCAATTTTATTTATTTGTATAGATTATTATTGTGTTTTTTAAATATATTTTTATTTATTATATAAACAATCCTTTTTTTACAGAACTCAGTGATTACTTTAAAAAATGTAATTATTAAGTGTTACAAAAAGGATACAAAGTTTAATAATATAAAGGTTTATAAGACTACCTAAATATGTTCGTAGTTTTTTGGTACTGAATAAAATTAAAAACATTATAAACAAAGAAAAATGTCTTTTATTTCATTATATCCAATAAATAATTTACAATTTTGTTGTGTATATAGTTAATTAAACTGTTTAAACATAAAAGTAAAAAATAAAATAAATTTTTCATTCTTCATTTTATCGTAAACATTAATTTTAATTCTTGGTACAGGTTCGTTTTTAATCAAAATAAGTACACAAATACTCCCATTCCTTATTATTATCACTATCTTCAAACATATCAAATTCATCACTATCATCCGAATCATCATGGATAATTTCTAATAAATTATTTGCTTGATAAACATTTACCACATTCGCCATGTTGATGCTAACTGTCAAGTGTCAAGTGTCAACTGCAACTGACGCTCAGACTTTCCAAAACGAACGCTTTTTTTAAAAATCGTTCTCAGCGCTTATACGCCAAGACGAACACTAAAAATTAGTACTTTCAAGCGTGAGCGCTCAAAGCGTGAAAGCGTCCAAACCGAACGCACCCTAAGTATTAGTGGTCCGTAGCGAAAACAAAAAAGACTAGTTAATTGAGTAATTGACTTAAATTATAAATTGTGATTTTACATTTACATAACATAAGTATTGAATGAAACAAAGGTGGCTGAAGTGATTAATTATTTTGCAATTGTACACTTATTAATCGAATTTGTCTCGTAACACAACAATAAACCAAGGCCTTATGTTTTGCTATGTATTCAAAAATGTTTATCTTCATTTCTTTATGTCTGTCAAATGTGGCGTTCATGCATAGTTTAATTAATAGTGATATGACGAAGAGTTCATTTGGCAATAACAATGAGGGCCTTATTGCTGCTTTTGGAGATTTCAATTCAGATGAATTGACTGATGCTTTTATTATAAACGCTTCAAGCATAGAAGTATTTTTAGCTTACGATAAAGAACCTTTTCTTCGACCTTCAGTATATTCTTGCAGTTTTAGTAATCTCAATATTACTAGTATTGTACCAGGCGATTATGATGGGGACGCATTTATGGATATACTGATAACTACTCAAATTCAAAATGTAAGTTCTAATATCCATGAAGTAAGAATATTGTGGGGTGGCATGCCTACGTTAAATTGTTCTGATGCACTTCTAATAAAAGCAATAACTGTTGGTCAACCATTAGTTTTAGACTACAATAGAGATATGATTCTGGACCTATTTGGTGTAAATGCTCAAAATAAAAGAGTATTTTGGGTATTTGATAAGACAAGGTCTACTCCTCTGGAAATATTGATGAGTGGGGGAAGTTCGAAGGAGATAAAATTACCGCACTCGCATTCCTTCTTAGATGTAAATGATGATAATGCTGCAGATCTTTTAGTGACAACTGCATTAGATGTTGAAATTTGGTTGAATGAAGAATATAATGGCTTCAGATATAATAATAGTATAGAATTACTGGTTGGACATCCAACAATCTATGGTCAGGCATTGTTCATTGATGTTGCACTTTCTGGAGAATTTTTCCTAGTGATACCAGTTTGTTATGATTTAGAATGTATAAACAGTACCATATTGATATATGACAATGAGCAGTGGCATGATTTGCAAATTGATTTTAATGATGGTAAAGGTTCTCTGTGGAGGTTTGTACCTCCGAGAGATGAAGTTTACTTAGATACAATTACAATGCGCAGTGGAGATTACAATATGGATGGGTATCCCGATATTCTTATGACTCTTAGCCCTGTCAACGATAAAAACACAAAAGTCTTTCTTCTTCATAATGTTGTGTGTAATTTACCCGGGTGTAAATTTCATAGGACATTTGAAGTTCAGTGGGAAAAATTTAGTTCCTTTGGAAATAATGTCGTTATGGCGACATTTTATGATTTTTATATGGATGGAGTTCTAGATGTTATTTATATACAGAAAAATATTACAAATTCAACTCAAAAATATATGATGAAGGCCTTTAAAAATGAGTTAGAGTATGATACAAATTTCATTAAAGTAATTGTTGTTACTGGCCTGAGTAATGAGAAAATACCTACTATTAATGGTACATTATACTCTAGGAAAGTAAACTTTGGTAAGTTATAAGTGATTATAATTTGTAATCATGATTATTTAGGATTAGCGTTAAGATCAATTGGATATTAATCTAATTTTAATTTTATTTCAGGAACTAATTTACCAGGTCCAAAAATCGGTTACAACACTTGGTCTCAAGAAGGCACTTACAGAACAGGAGTATGTGCACAGTTACCACAGTCAGCTTACTTTGCTTTACAGCTTCCCTATTCAATATTTGGACTCGACCGAACACCAAATTTTGTTGATACACTAACCGTTGGCCTGTCAGGTTATTCTAAAAGCTGGACTCAGATAATTCCAAATTCTCAAATAGTATTAATTCCTGCCCCACCAAATGATCCTTCACAATGGAGGGCGCAATTGTTTGTTACTCCTAGTAAGGTTATTCTCAAGAGTGTTTTTGTATTAACTGCAATAATAGTTATTATAATAGGATGTGTATTATATCTTCACTGGAAGGAAAGGAATGATAGACAAGACATTATAGAAATTGATGAAAAGACATATGTTAAAATTTAGATTTATCATTATACTTAATTTAAAAAATCTGTGATTTTATGTTATGAATAATAATTATAATATTTAATTAAGATTAATATTGTGGTAAGGACTGTTAATGTTTATTTGTAGTGTTATTCAAAAATATATCATAACATACGAAAAAACGATTTTATTTTAAACTATTATTATATTCATTACAAATACACATTCTAAGAGTTAATATAACTAAGGAAATAAAATTTAAAATTAATATATTTTTTGTTAGAATTATCATTTAGATCTGCCCTTATTTGCATCACCATTATCAATGTTCCTTCCTTATTGTGTCAAAAAGAATATACCTATACTAGGGTTGGCGATTCTTTCCAAAAAAGATCGATTTTTGAATCGATTCGAATCGTTACCTGATAAATCGATTCATATAAAAATCGAGGTCCAAAAGATCGATTTCCATTTTTTTAAAGTGAAACTTTTATTACATCGTCTCAAACTTTGTCGTGTGTGTGTTGCATGTCGCGTGACGGTTGGCCGCGTGGTAATATAAGATTGAAAAAGCGATATTTAATAGAATATTATTTCAAAATTTTTTTGTCAAATGTCTATATAATGTGAAAAAGTTTCACTTTTACCGTGGTTTCATAAAACCACACAGGTTTTTAAATTTTGTATTTACAATGTAAATATAAATCCATTTTATGAGAAACAAGAAAGATACCATAATAAATAATTTCTGGGATCTCACCAGTAAAATCAGGGATTTTTTAGTTCAGGGAATTCGATATTAAAATTATTTTTATTACCATATCAAAGTACGTGGGGAATACTGAAAGTTTCTGGATCTAGCCACTTACAATAAAATAATTAAAAATACAATTAAGGAATTCGAAAATGGAACTCATTCGGAGCATGTTGCTCTTTGATTTGCGAGATTGTCTTTTGTTTTTTTATTGTGGTGCCCTTTCGACAATTGAGTGTCGCTGTCAAAATGAATTTAACTCGTGAACATTTTCGTTCACGATGATTTTTTCATCGCTGATGATTTTTTATGACTTTCGTTGTTGCTTAAGTCAGCAAGAGTGTTTCCAGAGACTGCAATTGGCATTTGGGGACGAAGCACCATGTCGCAGCTCTGTGTATTCGTAGTTTGGAGAATTAAGACGTGGTCGTGATCATCTCCATGACGAGATACGTGAAGGTCGTTCGGTAACTGCGGTTACTGAATCAAATATTGATACCGTAAGACAACTAATCGATAGTGACAAAAAAATTACTTGTCAGCGAATTCGTACCTTATTAGGCATTGGAATGAGCCAAGTGCAAAATATTTTACATGTGCATCTGAAGGTTCGGAAGCTTTGCACTCGATGGATACCACATGATTTAACGGAAGACCAGAAACGGCTGCGTGTCCAATGGTGCCGTAAAATGATAAAAAAGTTTAACGGAGGACAGTCATTGGCTGTCTATAATATCGTGACAGGTGACGAAACCTGGGTGTACTGCTTTGAACCCGAAAGAAAAAGCCAGTCGGCAGAGTGGGTTTTCCCTTTTGAAGATTTACCTACGAAAGTTAAGAAGAGTCGAAGTATTAGTAAACAAATGGTTGCTTCCTTTTTCGGAAAATCAGGACATTAGACGACAGTATCGCTTGAAAATGAACAGTGACTGCAGATTGGTACGCACTTGCTTGCCTAGAGTCTTGGAAAAAGTTAGAGAAAAGCGTCCTCAAAGCAATGTCGTCCTTCACCACGATAACGCATCCTTACACTCCGCGAAGGTAACGGAGGCTGGAGGCCTATTTGAAGGCTTCAAATGTGGAATTGATGACGCATCCGCCTTAGAGCCCGGACCTCGCACCCTGCGACTTCTTTTTATTTCCAAAAATTAAAGATAAACTGAGAGGTATACGTTTTACGAGCCCTGAATCAGCAGTGAATGCGTTCAAAGAAGCCATCGAAGAGGTCCCTAAGGAAGACTGGTCCAACTGCTTTGTATAATCAGTCATCATCATTAGTTCAGCCTATTGCAGTCCACTGCTGGACATAGGCCTCCCCAAGTACAATGGTTAATGGTCTTTGTACAATGTTTTCAGCTAATGCAAAAATGCATTAATTGTGGGGAATATACTTCGAAAAACAATAAATAGAATATTAAGTCGATATCTTGTTTATTTATTAGAATCCAGCAACTTTCACTATGCCCTAACCGTTAGGGCCTAACGTATAAGATCAGGTATAAAAGAAGACATTTATTTTCTAAATGTAGGTATTTGTTATGTTTATTTTCTAAATTAATGTATACGGAATTAACCCTTTAACCGGCAACACCGTAATATTATGAGTACGTGCAGCTAATTGTAAATAATTTTATGGTTTTTACCAAAACAGAAAAAATCGAAGTCGATTTTCAAGGGTGAAATATCGATTCACTGAATCGATCCAGTACAATATATCGATTTAAATAATCGATTTATTTGGTCTGAAAAATCGATTCTTCGATTAATCGATCTCAGATCGCCATCCCTAACCTATACCCCGTCCGGCCACATATCTTTTTGACAGCTCACGCCTATAAATTACAGTTGTTTTTTTTTCGGAATAACGTACTAAAAATTCTACTGTAATGTCAAACTTTATTGACGATTTGATTGATTGAGTGAAGTACCCTGTGCATAACAAACAACCACAGACTATGAAACAGTTCTTGAAATAATAAATCGATAATAAATTGATCATATGATAAAAATATTTATAAGTCATGTGATTATTGTTTCTATAAATTAAAAAAAAAATAAAATAAAAATAGTATCTATGACCCCAAGATCGATTACTTGCAAGGAATTAAGTCGAAATCTTGAAATTTAATTGCAAACCAAGAACAAAGAGCAATAACTCTGTTAATTCATTTAATTTATTATTTATATATTTCATTTATAATTAAAAAAACTAATAAACGCATAAATAAATAATATTTTTAAACTAAATCGATTGAGTTCTTCTTAAATAAAATCGATTATTATTTCGAATCGAATAAATAACGTGTGAGGCAGTCACTAATGTCAAAATTTCTTGAAGTGTCAAAAAGATAGTGGCCGGACGGGGAATAAATAAAAAATTAATGTTTTACTATTTGATATTTTAAAAAAGGCATAGTTAGGGTTTTGACTGAAAAAGGGCAGCTGAACAACCACAGTAGAGTTAAGAATAAGGTTGTTCTCAAGAACAAAAATGGATCTTTAATGGGCATGACGAAAGATTTTGAAAACCTCTTCCGTAATGTGGGTATACATTTACTATTTACGAAAATACCTATATTTCGGTAATAAACTTAAGTTTAGGAAAATTAAAACTATTTTTCTAATATGTTTTCAATGTGCACGTCAAAACGGCAGCAGGTGTCATGGTGTCGGCTCTGACGTCATGTTATGATACAGTTCGGACGCGTTCAACCTAAGACCAGCATGAAATTAAAATTATAAATTATGGAGATAGAGTTCCAGGAGCTGCAAGTTTTTTTATTGGAAATTTCCTCCTCTTTCAGAATCATTTTTTGAAATTTCTTAAATATTAATAGTTTATGAAATATTGGCAAAAAACGGAAGGCCATTTTTTCCTTTTTTTAATTGTTTATAACTTTTGCAATTTTTGATGTGCAAAACACACTTTTAGAACATTTTTTTACGCGATTCCGATTCCAATGAGCTATTACACAATTTTAAGAGCAGTATCTCTATTTTCGACCTTTTTCAACTTGTCGACTAAAGTGAGTTGTAGGTGAACGCGCCTGACGTATTATATTGGTGTTATAGCATGACGTCATGCGCTGTAATTTGTGTTTCAATCAAAATGGCCGATTGCAGTATTGTAATGTTTTATTTTATTGAAAATCACAATAATCATATTATTTTACATAAAACTAAACCAGTATTTTGAATTTTTTAAATATGAGTGTTCCCCTGAAATCATTAAATTGAGTATATTTTTTTATACTGTCGTCATGCCCATTATACAATAAGAACAAAGAGTGAAAAATTGACAAATTTAAGACAATAAAACATTAATAAACTGTATTAATGTAGTTCATTGAAGTTAATATATTATGTATTCTCTGAAATATAATTTTGTATTATTAACTTTTAAATAAGATGCATAATATTAAGTATATATTTTGTCTTTTTTATTTTAAAAGTAAAAGATTATTTCCAAAGTAAAAGACGATAAACATAAAATAAAAGAACAAATATGTGGAATATTGTTCTCTTATGTAAAATTATTCTTATTATTGAAATAAACAATTTATACACGAAGTATAGATAGGAAGGAGTCCGAACAGTATAGGCTTTTCGATAGAATTCATGTTATAAAATAATGTAACCAGTTATTTAGTTTTCTTTTCTGCCACTTGCTAGTGGCTGGGCTAGAAGCACATATCGACGGGTGCAAAGTAAAAAAAGCTAACTACAATTTTGAGATTTTTTTTTTATTTCAGTAACTAACTAAAAACTCTATATTTTATAACATGGCAAAAGAAAAAATTAAAATATTGCCTCATTTCTTGTACTTTTGTCAAGTAAAAAAAGACAACTACTGCTTTTTTGTAAAATTGCACGACGTACATGCGTTCAACTACCGCTGGCCGCTTTTACGCAGTCCGCGCGGGGGGCGCACGTTCATTCCTATTGCGTCATCAGTCAGATGGCATGTTCTTCGCCGGCCGGCAACAATGTTAAACAAATAATTTCACGATGTAAAAAAAGACATCTGCGTAATTATGCTTTGAACTTTGATTTTATTTAGAATATAACACAGTTATGGACTATTTTTAATAATTGGAATAGTCATACTTTTTATACTTACTGAAATATATATGTATGAAACATACTTTATTAAATCCAGATTTTTAATTCCTATGTAGAAACGACCAAGTGGTAATTAACTTAGTTGTCATATTTTTAAGCACAGTGTAGAGGCGGACAACTGCAATATCTCGTAAATTAAATATGATTAGAAGAAATGAAAAATACAGGTGTTTGTCTTTGTAAATAATGTAGCAATGTTGAAAATTTCAACAAATTTGGTTTGAAATTGACAAAATGGGAGCACTTTTTCCTGTTATGCGCTCTCCTGAAAAGTAGCTGTTTTGTATATAACTCTTTTTACTTTGCACCCGTCGATATGACGTATGTATAACGTACCGATTATAACACGTGAACACACATTGGCTCGCGAATCTTGATTTTAATTGGTTTAAACGAATACTTTATGTACAGCTAGTGAACAGTGGCGCTCTTCAGCAAAAATTAGAATTAACAGTTGTCAGTTAGTAGTCGTCTAAATTAAGACCTTTGTTTAACATTACGTTCAGACTCCTTCATATCTATAGTTCGTGGATTTATAGTTATGTAATCCTACTCCTAGAACTTATTTAACAACACCTCGTTTGTACTTTTTATACAACATATATTTAATGTTTGGATTTATGTCTATGCTTTTTCTCCTTCTTTTTTTCTAGTTTCTCCAATTTTCTGTAAAACAAGTAATGTTAAGTTAAATATTTACATATATATGTAAATGATATATATATATTATATATGTATAGATAAAATATCTATACCATAATTTTTGTATTATTTACTTACTTTAATAGCTTTTTCTTTTGTTTCTTTGTTAGCTGGCTAATAAGATCAGTTTCAGTAAGTGAGTCAGTATCAAGATCCCTATTAGCTGCAAGAGGCATAGCTCCCGCTTTCATCACAAGACCTGTGTCCCTCATTTGTTGCATCAATGTAGGAACATCAGGTTTTTCTTCTTCTTCTTCAGGAGCAGAAGCTGAAGCTTGAAGAGCTCTTGCTTCGCTCATTGACAGAGAATACATCGAACATTCTTTATCTGCAATTAAAAATTATTTTCGCATTAAGTATAACAATAAAATCAATAAAAGTTTATATTTTAATCAGTAATATAACCACTTATACTTTTATTATAAAAAAAATACTTAAAAAATATTTGGTAACATCAAACTGGTTTAATAAATGAGTAAATAATAATAAACATCTATGCATTTTGGCTCCTGCTCTATTTTCAAATTGTAATACCAATAATTGTGTTTGCTCGCAAACAAAAAAGAAACCGACTTCAATTACATTGACAAGTAACACAACGTAGGTGGACGAAAAAAATAGTCAAGTAAATACGCTTTATTAGATATTACTCTAAAAGTACTTATCAGATATCAATGAAATTTAAATGGGACCACATGACGCGCAACACCTTTCAATTAAAACAAAATTCATCGAAATTGGTCCGCTCAGTCAAAAGTACTGATCTAAGACATTAAAAAAAATTACAATCCATTTGAGAACCTACTCCTTTTTTAGAAGTCGGTTAAAAAGATGTAAAAAAAACGGATGAGATATTTTCTTTATATCATAAAAAATAGTCTACAAATAATAAAAATTTCTGAATTTTTAATAAATATTATCTGACACACATTTTTTAATAACTCTGTTTGCTAGCGAATGAAAAAACCAATTTCGATTACATGGACCAGTAGAATATATATATATATATATATATATATATATATATATATATATAATATATGTATAGAATGTACGTAGAGTAAATAATAGTTAAGTAAATGTGCATTATTAATTAGATAAAATTGATCAATTTATTTGAAATGGGACCACAACAAAAATCAAACGATTAAAAAAACAATCATCGAAATCTGTCCACCAAGTAAGAAGTTATGAGGTAACAAACAAAAAAAAATACACTTGAATTGACATCCTCCTATTTTGTTAAGAAAGTTACCTGACCTGTGTTTATATGTCCCCATTTATGACATTTAATGCATCTGACATTTCTGACCAGAATACCAAATGGTTGGTCTCTGATTTCATTGTCGCCTTTGCAATAGCTTTCTCTAGGAGCATTATATTTGCGTTGCCACTCAAATTTGTATTCAGGTTCATTGTCCTCCCGTTCTCTCTCCTTTTTAACTCCTGGTGGAGGCTCATACATGAAATTTAAACTAAGTTTATCTTTACTATCTTTACTCAATAGTGCTCTGAAAATAATATAAAATGTATTAATATATTATTAATTAGCTGTGCCTTACGGTTTTACAGTGTTAATTTGAACGAGAAAATGTACTAAAATACTAAATAGCATAAAAGCCTTCCTTGGCAAAAGGATTTCTCAAAACAAAAATAATTTTTCAAGTCAACTCAGCAGTTTCTGAAATTAGTGCTTTCAAAGAAACAAACTTGCTTTGTTATTTATTTAAACAGATAAATAAACAAGTTCAATAATGGTTGCCTTCTTCAAAACTTACTTATTTTCATGTAATTCTTGCTCTTTCTCATACTGAACTCTTAATTCTTCTTGCTTTTTTTTATAAGCTTCTGTTTTCTGTTCTGCCATCCATACCTGGTTTGTAAAAATTACAATAAATTATTTAGGTATTGTAAAATTGTAATGAGTCATCTGACATTAGACACATAACCTAAAAAAGGTGGAGCTATTAAAAAATAATAACTAGGTCCTCCTTGTAGTTGTTGTTGTTGTTGGTTAATCCGTTAATTCCAACATTGCTATAGGATATTTTATTATAACCATTATGTTTTTGTAACTAGTAAAACAATATTACAATAACATTAGAAAGCTACTCTAAAGATATATTTTTACCCGTTTCAAATTATCTCTAGAAGCTGGATGGAAGAACTTTTTACACATATAATTATTAAATCCTTTCCCCATCTTGTTTTCGTTTTATTTATGTAATAAATACAATTATCTAAATATTAGCAACTATACATTGAACTTTAATATTAAATTATGTATGTATATAATTATAATAATCACGACGAACTAAAAAGAGCTAGGTATTTGTTACAAATTAATGGAAATGCAAATTATTACAAAATACAAATGCAAAATTGCAAATGACCAACAACTGGAAACACACTGGAAAATGGAAGAAATGACAATTGCAAGACAATTGACAAGTTGTTAGTTGACAACAGAGTACAGACAAACAACCAACCAAAGAGCAAAGACTTTTATTATTATACTAGCTTCTGCGCGCGACTTCGTCGGCGTGGACTCCGCTCCTATTGGTCTTAGCGTGATGATATATAGCCTATAGCCTTCCTCGATAAATGGGCTATCTAACACTGAAAGAATTTTTTAAATCGGACCAGTAGATCCTGAGATTAGCGCGTTCAAACAAACAAACAAACAAACAAACAAACAAACAATCAAACAAACTCTTCAGCTTTATTATATTAGTATAGATATTAGGCCGGCTCCACACGTTGGCCCCAACGCTCGTACCAACGTTGGACTGCGAATTCGAGAGCCGTACACACGTTGGCTATCAAACTAGTTCTGTCCCGTCAGGGCCAACGTGAAGATGTCCGATATAGAAATCGAAATTGCTCTGAGCGCTTTTATAGTACTGAGTGCACATTTATATTTGTTACTGAGAAAAAATAAAAATTCACGTCAAAGATCGAGTAGAGTCACTAATTTTTTTTTATGTAAAGGAGATATGTGCTCATTAATGATTCTCGCTTTTTTTTTAATCTTCAATTGAGAAATTCATTCCCTTATTCTGTTGAATGGTGCGCCATGCATCAGCTAATAAATTTTTATTTTTATGATCCTTTCGAGTAGCGTCCCATATTATTGGATGTGAAAAAGTCATAGAATTTATTGAACTTTATCAAAAGTTCAATAAATTCTATGATTTTTTCATTTGTCCCTGCCGGTAGCGATTTTGTGGATGAGGAAGCCATTCTCGCGCGACGTACGCACTCGCTGCGTGTTGCAACAGAACTGAGCAACGCGCCAACGTGTGGACGGATTGCGAGCGTTGGCGCAGATTCCTTTGATAAAACCGACACGAGCCGGACAACTACCAACGCTCGCCCCAACGTTGGGACGAATGCCGTTTTCTAGATCCACACGTTAGATGAGTAGCGTTGGGACCTATGTTGGGGCCAACGTGTGGAGCCGGGGTTATACTCTTTGGCAAAGAGTCAAAGACTATTACGTACACATATGGTTATAAATTCGGTAAAGCCTGATTTACACCAAGGCAACAACGTGCGGCATTGTCGCATGCGACATATTGTGGCGTGCGCCATCTTGTGGCATGCGACAAATTGCGGCATATGTGGCATGCGACAGCGTATTTTATGCCAAGGCAACAGTTTTTAAGCGTCGTGCTGTCAAATTTTAGTCTGCCTACTTGATTGATAGAGATAGGTTAGCATTTCTTCAGACAAAAACAAAAAAAAAAGTAGATGTTATATATTTCTTTTTTAGATTTTCTGTAGTAAGGGTACAATTTCTAGAGATACCAGACGATTAGTGATTTTCTTAATTTTTTTCGTCTACGTAGGTACATTGTATTACTTGTCGATGTGATCTAAGTCGGTTTTTTTCGTTTGCTAACAAATATAATTATCATTACACCACTCCATGTCCGATTTATCTCATTTTGTAAATAAAATAAATAAGTACAATCAAAACATAACCTAGAAACTGGCTTGACGCATCAAGAATTGCCGCACGGAATCCATCGTGATCGGATACAAGCTGCGACACTCTGCCACATGACGCAAGGTGTTGTCGTGCCGCAAGGTTCTTGCCACAACGTGCGACATTTTTCATGCGTCAATGCCGCATGCCACAATGCCGCACGTTGTTGCCTTGGTGTAAATCAGGCTTAACGTTAATTTGTCCCGGCTGGCTTAACGTTATTTTTGAAGTAAAGATACCTAAATTACCGTTATTTTTCAGTCATTTTACCGTTATATTTTTTACTGGTAAAAACTCATCGTTATTTTTAACGTTACTTATGCATACCGTTACCGCAAAGAATATAGTACTCTCTACTACCGTTAAGTGCTACTGTTAACGTTATAGGTGAGAAATTATTACACTAGTAGAATGTATGAAAGAGACAGAGTTTTTATTCAGTAAGATTTTATCGTTATAATCTAATGCCATACGCTGCTGCCACTCTTATCAATCCAGCACGTCGAGTTGAAGGTTTTTTATTGCACGGAGCGGCAACGTCGTTGAGGTATCGTTGAAAATATCGTTAATTCGTGACGTCAGAAGTATCATCAGTATCGTTAAAATTATATTTAACGGTAAAATTTACCGAAACGTTTCCGTTACCGAATTACTGTTAAAAGTTGTAAAGCTAAAAAAGGTACATCTGTTAAAATTAACGTTATTTACCGGTATTTTATAATGGTAGTTAGTAACGGTAACAAGTCCTGCATAAACTTGTACTCAAAATAAATATTGGTATAGTGTGTATGATATAAACTATCAATATTTATTGTTAGTACAAGTTTATGTATAAATATTATGAATGCTTCAATTTTAACATAAAAACTACTATCAATATTTACAAGAAATTGTAAAATTACATTGTTTTAAGTCCAAATGAATATATATTTATCTTCTAAATATTTTTAAAATTCGTGGTGTGGTACAAATATAATACATAATTAATAATTATATACAAAGTACTCTGTGGTTGGACAGTTGGAAAGAGTGAGACAGCGGCATCTTGTTGCAAATTTGCAATATTCTTTTTGTTTGAGACTTGAATGATAAATCAACAATCTGTGCCCTGTGGTGTATTTTGTATTGGCATTAGGGTATTCCACTATGTTTGAAAAAGTACTTCAAAATGTTGATTTTCTAATAAAAAGCCACAAAAAAAAATATATTTCGGCAAAATAAACACGTTTTCATGCCATAAAATTAAATTAAATTTTAAACCTTTTTTATTACCGCGAAAACGCTACAGCCATTTTGGTGACGTAATATGGGCAATAACAAAAGTGTATGACGTATGTAAGAGAGTAACATAACCTACAATTACTATGACAGCCATCAACAAATAATGAATGCATATTATTTCAGTTGGAACAAGATATGAAGAGTTATTATACGAAAGAACACAACTATTACTCCTTGAAGTTAAAATTAATAGATATTAGTATGTACACTAGCTGTTGACAGCACTGACAGAACTTTGTTATTGCCCGTATGACGTCACACCATGGCTGCTCGTGTTTTAGGTCACGTGATATACAGATTAAAATATACGACTTTTAATTTCAATATAATAAATCAATAATGTGCTTTTATGATTCTAAATCAGAATATTTAGGTGTATTTCTATATAAATTTTAATTTTTATCAAAATTTATAATTTATTTTTCACTACGGAAAGTACCCTATTGGTAATGGCAACAGTACCAGTGTTGCCAACCGTACGATTTAAATCGTATTTATACGATCTTTTTGGCTCTTGTACGATGTACGATCGAGTAATCGAAATCGTACGCAAAATATACGATCTTTTCAAATCTTACACCCATCATCATCATTCAAAGGGAAAATAGATGAGAATTCAAATTAATTCGATCTATTAATCGATTGAAATTATCACTTTTGCAATTATTTATGTAGGATTTGACAATTTCAATTACTAGCCACGAAGTATAGATACATTACTATAGGCTATAGCCACCAAGTATAGATTATACTTGGTGACTTTAGCAATGGGTTATTGTTAGTGCTGGAAGTAACTGAAAGTACTTAATTGTCAAATTGTACATACATAATCAGAAAAGTTACGATTTCAATATAAACTAAAATCGAGAATTGTTCAAATTGTTGGCATTATATTAAACTAGCTTCTGCGCGCGACTTCGTCCCCGTGAAATAGGACCAATTCTGTCATACATGATTTGAGCGAAACTTTAACCGTTTACGCCGCGGAAGCTGTCAAAAGGAAAAATAACCCCGATTTTGAAACATTCTTCATTGGTGCTGCGCTCCTATTGGTCTTAGCGAGATGATATATAGCTTATAGCCTTCCTCGACAAATGGGCTATCTAACACTGAAAAAATTTTTCAAATCAGACCAGTAGATCCTGAGATCCTGACAAACAAACAAATTACTTATAAAGCTGATGAGTTTATTTGTTTGGTTGTTTGTTTGTTTGTTTGAACGCGGTAATCTCCGGAACTACTGGGCCGATTTGAAAAATTCTTTCAGTGTTAGATAGCCCATTTATCGAGGAAGGCTATAGGTTATGTTTTATCACGCTAAGACCAATAGGAGCGGAGTAAACGCCGACGAAGTCGCGCGCAGAAGCTAGTAATTAATAAATTGAACTGAGGTACTGAGGTAGCCCCACTGAGGTAGGGCACAGCAGGAAATTTCCTGCTCAAAATTGGAGCAACCCGACTGGGGTAGTACCTCGACCTTACAGAAGACCACAGCTAAATAATACTGTTTTCAAGCAGTATTGTGTTCCTGTTGGTGAGTAAGGTGACCAGAGCTCCTGGGGGGGATTGGGGATAGGGTCGGCAACGCACTTGCGATGCTTCTGGTGTTGCAGGCGTCTATAGGCTACGGTCTTACCATCAGGTGAGCCGTACATAAAAAAAAAAATTAACAAACGCACTAGTCGTCACTACGATTTTCGAGGGTTTCCCTCGATTTCACTGGGATTCCATCATCAGATCCTGGTTTCCTTATCATGGTACCTAAGTTGGGATATTCCCTTTCCAACAAAAAAGAATTATCAAAATCGGTTCATAAATGACGAAGTTATCCCCGAACATACATATAAAAAAAATTAAAAAATATATATATGTCGCAGATCAGAAGTAGGTAGTAGGAGAAGAACGGACGGATGACCGAACTGGTTTATTAACAATGTAAGTTTAACACAAGATAGTTCTAACTATTTAGTATTCAATGGACTCACCGAGCGGGTACCGGATCTATCGCGTGGCAGAGAGACAACTCAAGGCAGTGCCCGGGAGTTGCGACCCGAGTCTAGGTTTAAGACGGCCGTCTTTAAAATGCGCATTAACGCTCGCCTCCACTGACCGAGTTGCCCACAATATAAAGTAACAATTAATTCGTGTACACAAACTAACCCTTACAAGACTCGAGGTTAAGCTACTAGCAGGATACACAAGTGCACCGCGCCACGCCAGAGCCAAGACTGTCCTAGCTGCGGCCGCATCGGTCTTTTATGCACAAAGGAATGACTCGAATAATAGAATGAGGGTAGTTGAATAATAATAACAACACAGGTACCGTCATTAATAACTATCTGCATTGACTCTCCGACACGGCCATCCTGACAAGTCACACGTCCCCGTGTGATGCCGTAAAAAGCAAAAAGGTACTGCGATATCAAAGTCTCGTCTCGGCCTATCCTGACCCACACTTAACCAAGGATAAAGCGATAGTACAACCACTTTTTGTGACACACCATACAACCATACGCGAATCTACCATTAAATCAAAATTGACCAATCGTTTTGGTATAAACATTACACCATCATTGCTTTCCACATATTAGTCGCCACTGTCACCTAAATCGAGCGACAGCAGCTCATGCCACCTCCATCGAGTGACGATAACCAACCAAAAGAGTCGCTACTGTCACCTAAATCGAGTGACAGTAGCTCATGCCACCTCCATCGAGTGACGATAACCAACCAAAAAGAGTCGCTACTGTCACCTAAATCGAGCGACAGTAGCTCATGCCACCTCCATCGAGTGACGATAACCAACCAAAAAGAGTCACTACTGTCACCTAAATCGAGCGACAGTAGCTCATGCCACCTCCATCGAGTGACGATAACCACTATGACGCCACTGTCACTTAAATCGAGCGACAGCAGCTCATGCCACCTCCATCGAGTGACGATTACCAACCAAAAGAGTCGCTACTGTCACCTAAATCGAGCGACAGTAGCTCATGCCACCTCCATCGAGTGACGATAACCACTAAGTCGCCACTGTCACCTAAATCGAGTGACAGCAGCTCATGCCACCTCCATCAAGAGACGATAACCAACCCAAAGAGTCGCTACTGTCACCTAAATCGGGCGACAGTAGCTCATGCCACCTCTATCGAGTGACGATAACCACTAAGTCGCCACTGTCACCTAAATCGAGTGACAGCAGCTCATGCCACCTCCATCGAGTGACGATAACCAACCAAAAAGAGTCGCTACTGTCACCTAAATCGAGCGACAGTAGCTCATGCCACCTCCATCGAGTGACGATAACCACTAAAAGAGTCGCTACTGTCACCTAAATCGAGCGACAGTAGCTCATGCCACCTCCATCGAGTGACGATAACCACTAAGTCGCTACTGTCACCTAAATCGAGTGACAGCAGCTCATGCCACCTCCATCGAGTGACGATAACCAACTAAAAGAGTCGCTACTGTCACCTAAATCGAGTGACAGTAGCTCATGCCACCTCCATCGAGTGACGTTAACCACTTGTATTGCCTCCATCGAGCAATACAACCAAAACATGTTTCAGCAATGGATACTTAAAAACAAAGGCACCAACAAATTTATCTCAATAAAATCAATTGGTTGTATAGTGGTCTTAGTTGCTATGCCAGTTGACTTTAATCACAAAAAAACTACCAATCTATCCTATTCGTACACAGACGAAAGGTTCCTCTAACCGTAATAAAAATAAAGTTTTACTATTGACACAGTAAGATCACATACAACGCTCATGGCCCGGCTGCCTCAGCAGCTAGTGACAACTACTATTGCCACCCATATCGTCATCACCTCATGTGATACGACCAACACATATCGTCATCACCTCATGTGATACGACCAACACATATCGTCATCAACTCATATGATGGGAACAACACATATCGTCATCACCTTAACCTTTCGTGAGCAAATTTGTAGGTACTTTTACAATTTAAAGCTTTTAAGGGTATACAGATTACCTTCGAGAACTTCTATTACGCGAAAGGGGCCTCGATATTTCGGATCAAGTCTTATTTGATTACGCTCCTCACTTTGTAATAAAACAAATTTTAACAGTTACTTACAACGACTGCCATAATGGGCCCATGATTGTACCAAGGTGCAGAACAACTAAATAACTTTTGATCAGTTTAAACAAATCAATCAAAGGTAGAGAAAGACTGAAAACCCTCGATACTACAAAAAAATACTCGTTACAGAGGGTAATCGGAAATACTCAAGCTAAGACGATATTAATACTTTATCACAAATAAGTGGGTAAATCACAAAAACTTAAAACTTTCAATAACCAAACTCTTTTTCTACAACACTAACAACTACGTAAGCCTTATCCAACGAGCAATTACAATAGCTCCACAATGACTGAATCGAAACAAAAACTGATTCTCCAAATCTGTCACTCCTCAACTACCTACGTATCACAATAAAACTAAATTCAACAAATAAACCGGTAAATCGAATTACGTAATCGAACACTGAACAAAAACCACTTGTACACCGATAAGAATAAAACAAAACAACCGACCTATCAGAAACCCAGCATTAACTATTCGGAAGCTGGTGTCTCTAACTTTACGCTCCCTTCAATAAACAACATAGAAAGAAACACAAATATCCGTTACAGAGGGTAATCGGAAATACTCAAGCTGAGGCGATATTACAACGTTATCACAAACAAGTGGGTAACCACAAAAACTTAACAAACTACCTATGTACTGCAACTACGCTCGCGTCATTGAATATTTTAACTTTGAATTTAGTCTGTTTCTCAGTCATACCAAGTAAACGTTTATGAAGAGACAGGTTACTACTACTATTAAATCGCTTTAAATGATGACGACTCGACCTATCAGACCTATCAGAAAACCAGCATTAACTATTCAGAATATGGCGTCTCTAACTTTACGCTCCCTCGGCACTTCAACACACCACAATAGTTAAAATATCGTGTAAAACACAAAAATATCCGTTACAGAGGGTAATTGGAAATAATCCTTAAGCTAAAACGATATTAACACTTTATCACAAACGAGTGGGTAAGCACAAAAACTTATAGTCTGTTCCTCAGTCATACTAAGTAAACGTTTATGAAGAGACAGGTTACTACTACTATTAAATCGGTTTAAATGATGACGACTCGACTTGCGCTTCGATCGCACGGTAATTCAACGGGACTACGCGAACGCGATTCTCATGGCATCATGAAATAAACTACTCACTAGTAACACTCTTAGTGGGCACGAGAACAGTATCCCACTTCTGATGTCGCAGATCAGAAGTAGGTAGTAGGAGAAGAACGGACGGATGTACGTAAGCCTTATCCAACGAGCAATTACAATAGCTCCACAATGACTGAATCGAAACAAAAACTGATTCTCCAAATCTGTCACTCCTCAACTACCTACGTATCACAATAAAACTAAATTCAACAAATAAACCGGTAAATCGAATTACGTAATCGAACACTGAACAAAAACCACTTGTACACCGATAAGAATAAAACAAAACAACCGACCTATCAGAAACCCAGCATTAACTATTCGGAAGCTGGTGTCTCTAACTTTACGCTCCCTTCAATAAACAACATAGAAAGAAACACAAATATCCGTTACAGAGGGTAATCGGAAATACTCAAGCTGAGGCGATATTACAACGTTATCACAAACAAGTGGGTAACCACAAAAACTTAACAAACTACCTATGTACTGCAACTACGCTCGCGTCATTGAATATTTTAACTTTGAATTTAGTCTGTTTCTCAGTCATACCAAGTAAACGTTTATGAAGAGACAGGTTACTACTACTATTAAATCGCTTTAAATGATGACGACTCGACCTATCAGACCTATCAGAAAACCAGCATTAACTATTCAGAATATGGCGTCTCTAACTTTACGCTCCCTCGGCACTTCAACACACCACAATAGTTAAAATATCGTGTAAAACACAAAAATATCCGTTACAGAGGGTAATTGGAAATAATCCTTAAGCTAAAACGATATTAACACTTTATCACAAACGAGTGGGTAAGCACAAAAACTTATAGTCTGTTCCTCAGTCATACTAAGTAAACGTTTATGAAGAGACAGGTTACTACTACTATTAAATCGGTTTAAATGATGACGACTCGACTTGCGCTTCGATCGCACGGTAATTCAACGGGACTACGCGAACGCGATTCTCATGGCATCATGAAATAAACTACTCACTAGTAACACTCTTAGTGGGCACGAGAACAGTATCCCACTTCTGATGTCGCAGATCAGAAGTAGGTAGTAGGAGAAGAACGGACGGATGACCGAACTGGTTTATTAACAATGTAAGTTTAACACAAGATAGTTCTAACTATTTAGTATTCAATGGACTCACCGAGCGGGTACCGGATCTATCGCGTGGCAGAGAGACAACTCAAGGCAGTGCCCGGGAGTTGCGACCCGAGTCTAGGTTTAAGACGGCCGTCTTTAAAATGCGCATTAACGCTCGCCTCCACTGACCGAGTTGCCCACAATATAAAGTAACAATTAATTCGTGTACACAAACTAACCCTTACAAGAGTCGAGGTTAAGCTACTAGCAGGATACACAAGTGCACCGCGCCACGCCAGAGCCAAGACTGCCCTAGCTGCGGCCGCATCGGTCTTTTATGCACAAAGGAATGACTCGAATAATAGAATGAGGGTAGTTGAATAATAATAACAACACAGGTACCGTCATTAATAACTATCTGCATTGACTCTCCGACATATATATATATATACGGTCGAATTGAGTAACCACCTCCTTTTTTGAAGTCGGTTAAAAATTCTTAATGTTAAATGTTGATTCATGTTCCTTTAATGATAAATATTGATTTAAAACTATAATAGCATTCCGTTTTAAAATTATTTACGTTGTTTTATTGAAATTTCATTACGTACGATTTTTTTCCTTGAAATATAGGCAAAATACGATCTTTTCTAGGATATGGTACGATCTTCTGAAAAATAAAGTTGGCAACACTGAACAGTACATTTTTGCGTTGCTCAGTTGCTCACGTTGAATTAAGAATTTATTGCGAGTACTCCTCTGTGCAGTTTGTCGGTTGTCCTTTTGTTTGTAGTGGTCTATTGATGGCAAAGAGTAATATAAACATATTGGTGGTCTACTTGAATATGTAATTCAGTTTTAAGATTTTACTTTCAACTTTCTAGTGTTTATTAAAGTAATTTCCGTAACTAACACATAATTTATCATCCTGTGTCAGACACTTGTTACTTGCTAACTAAACTAAGGTTTAAGTGTCTAACAATTTCAAATCAATGTGTCATTTGAGATGTAATTTTAGATATGTTTGGTGTTTGTATTTTATCATTTAAGTATTGGGTAGCAGTAGTCGAGAGCATCTCACATATCGATGCTCAGTAGAACGTAGAACCGTAGTGGTTAATCCGGATTCGCGATCCACATTTGCTCATTGTCATCGTTGTGTTGCTTTATGTTTTAACACATTCATACTGTTTTATCGTGTTGGAGTATTTTTAGAACTCGACTGTGGTATTGAGTCTGATGTCTCTGTAAACATTATATGATTGTAAATACTTACGCTGTTTTTCTAGTGAATGAATTATAGTGAGTTATTATTTGGATGAACAATTTCACTCGAATGTGATGAAAGTAACTTTGCCTATGAAGTGGAAAGTTTTCAAGAAAATTAATAACATATTTATGGTAAGTAAAACCATTTTTAATATATACCTACCTAATTAGTGGTTTCTTACTGATGATTTATTAAAATACGTCACACATGCACTTAAAATTGTTATGATAAAAATATATTAAGTATATGCAAAAGTTAAAATAAATGGATCGTTAATTTAGTTTAATTACAATTTAGTATTTCTGCTATTTAAAATAAGAAAAAGATCATGTGAATACAAATAGTTTTACATCATATAATAAACCCTCTGTGTCTAGATCTATTAAGATGATAAGAAGTCTTAATCAAAAGAAGGATTAAAACATATATAATAACTTGTAACTGTACATTAACTGACATTTTCAAATTTGTAAGTACTTGAGAAACCTTAGAACTTATAGATTAGTTAAAAACTTAAATTGATTGTATATTATGATCTAGATATCATTAGATCGTAACACATCTTCACAACTGAAATTGCTAACTAAATTATATCATTGTACAAATGTAAGCATACCAATAAGATTTAAATATACACATGGATTCATTTTGTAAACAAAAAAAAAAAACAGTTCCAATTGCTGATTTTAATAAAATTTCACAAATTTCTCGATTCTATTACTAAATAAGGTATATAATAGGTATATATACTACTGATATATTAATGTGAACCAATTGTTAAAGTAATTATAGCTAAAACGTCTACAGCAAGTCAACTAATATTTTCAGTAGGAACGATTTTTCTTGGATTCTAAATCAAGAATATACTATGTAATAATATATAATTTAAACTGTATTATATACCCCAGAGTGACTAATAATTACTTTTAAAAAGGATTAATAGTGATTTAGAAAAATAAACTTCTAAGACCTCACGATCACGATTCAGCCTGTAATATCCCACTGTTGGGCATAGGCCTCTTCCCCATGTAGGAGAAGGATCGGAGCAAGACCTACAATACTATAATGTTAGTACTTTATTATATGTACCTTTTAAGATTACCCAGCATTAGAAGTGAAGGGTATAAAAATACATTTTAACATTTCATTCCATAGAAAATACTTCATAAGCCATCCTTGTTTGTTGCTCTTTACATTGGTATAAAGTATAAAAGGGGAGTTTCCTATTAACATTAACAAAGTATGTAATATAGTATAATGTTTTAATCATTATTAGTTAAAATGAAACCTTTATATTTTTATAAATAGTATTTATTTATTTCTATTCTTCTTAAAATTGCTAATATGTTATATTATTTATAATGATATTATATTTGTTTAAATTTGCACAACTATACAAAATATGTTGAGCAAAAGACAGACTTACAGCCATATACAGCCTTATCTAGCAGTATTTTAATGATATTTGTTTGGTTATTAAATCACAAAGCCATTAAGCAAATAAATAATTGACTTCATTTTGTTTATTGGGTTGAAGTGAAAATATTATAAAACTATATGTGCCCCGCGGTTTCACACGCATTTATTTGAAAAAAAATAGCCCATAGCCTTCCTCGATAAATGGGCTATCTAACACTGAATGAATTTTTCAAATTGAACCAGTACTTCCTGAGATTAGCGCGTTCAAACAAACAAACAAACTCTTCAGCTTTATGAAATGAAATGAAATGAAAACATTTAGTTCGTCATAAGGTGATCCTCGCACTTAATGAAAGTCAAAAAAGAAAAATAAAAATGTCATTTACAAAAAAAAACTAAACTAAATATATAATATTAGTATAGATATATGTAACATAAACAAATTACTTTTATTGCCTTTAAGCTTACCAAAAAATGAAATACGTTTTTAATTTTTCGAAAAATACTCATCAAACTTTTTTTGGGTAGAATTTTTCTTGCGCTCAAGTTATTTTTTTTTTGTAGCAAGTAACACTGTTTTCTATGGATTGCCGCAGATATAAAACAAGGTTGACATCACTGTCCGAACTTTCCAACATCTCTAGACCAGAATATATTTTTGAAAGTACCTCCTGGATTACACTTGATGATGGTATGGTATGGTATGGTATCACGGGCTGGTTTCCGCAAGTCGACGACCAGGCGCCTATTTTGCGTGAGTGGGGATATGCTAATTCACTCTTGCCACCCAAGCTCCTCCAGAAACTTCAGTAGTCTTTTTGGCTTCTTGAAGATCTCCGGAAGTGTTCTCGGGGTGCCAAGGTGCTGTGCCCGGTAAGCCGCTACACCTGGACAGTGAAGAAGTACATGCATAGCCGTTTCCTCAGTTCCCATGCAAGCTCTGCACAGGGGACTGTCGGTAATGCCTAAATTAAATAGATGTTTATTATACGGACCGTGTCCAGTTAGTGCCGCAGTTATTTGTCTTAGTTGGCGTCTGTTCATATTTATAAGGGTGTTTGCCAGTTTGGCGTCAACTACTGGCAGCGCCAACTTGGCCTGCCTACAGTCCTCAAGTTCGGACCAAAGAGTGACATGTTTGTGTTTCATGCGCTGTCGAATTTGGCCTTTGAGCCAGCAAGTGGGTAATGGTATTATGGGTTCGGCTCCTATGGCCCTCATGCTCGACCCCCTTCTTGCTAGCTCGTCAGCTATATCGTTACCGCGTGTGTTATTGTGACCTTTGATCCACTGCAGTGTGATGTCGTTGTGTGCACTTACCTGCATCAAGGTGTTATGGCACTCAAAGATGATACCTGAGGTAGTTGAATTACTGTTTAGTGCCTGTAGTACTGACATGCTATCTGATAGTATCCGGATGTTGGAGTCCTGTACGTTCCTTCTCCCGATTGCTCTGGCTGCCTCAAGTATGCCCAAACACTCTGCTTGAAACACTGTGTTATGGGCGCCTATGGGTAGTGATATATTAATATTTAGGTCTTCGGAGAAGATGCCACTTCCTGAGCCTGTTTCTTGTCTTGGAGCCGTCCGTGAAGATTCTCAGTTCATGCGTACTGTAGTCCGCGTGTGAATCCTCATCCAGCTGTATTTTGTATTTTTTATCAAAAATGTACCTGATCTGGATACCGTCATTTGGAGCTTCCGTGAGCGGTATATCTTTGGCTACATCTTCCAAAATTTTTATATGTGGTGTGCCAGTTGAACACAGTAGCTTGTGGTTCTTTAATCTCGCTGCTGTGGTAGCAGTTTCTTGCTGAATAAATAAGTGGAGTGGAAGAATATTTAGCATAGCCTCCATTGCTGCTGTAGGGGTGGTTCTCATGCAGCCCGTGACACTTGATAATATAACTTTCTTTCTTCTGACGGTTCTTCTTCATTTATTTGTGGAGTATATTGCATTGTCATTAATTCTTCATCGCTCAAAGGCCCGCTATCGGTTACGAAATCTTCGAGCTCCTCGACTGCAATACTTCCAAGCTCAGACCCCTCCATCATAATTGCGATATCTTCAACCACCTGCCTTATAGTATCTTGAACTCGCAAACGTCTGCTTGGTGCCTCTACCATCAGGCCAAAGGTTTCTCCAAACTCCGTTCATGCTCCACCAATCACTAATATTGTTGTCCTTCTACATCTGTTTCTCGAATCAGCTGACTACAGGCTAAGACCACAGCTAAATAATACTGTTTTCAAGCAGTATTGTGTTCCTGTTGGTGAGTAAGGTGACCAGAGCTCCTGGGGGGATTGGGGATAGGGTCGGCAACGCGCTTGCGACGCTTCTGGTGTTGCAGGCGTCTATAGGCTACGGTAGTCACTTACCATCAGGTGAGCCGTACGCTTGTTTGTCGACTTAGTAACATAAAAAAAAAAAAAAGACTAAATGTGCGGCGCTGATAGTAAGCCTTGAAGTTTGCTATAGCCCCATGCTCCATAGGCTGTAAAATTGAGGTGGTATTTGGTGGCAAAATCATCACCTCTACTTCCAAACAATTTGTTCGCGTAAAGCGAGGTCAATTAGCGCGAATTTTAAAATCCATTTAGCTACTTTGAAACTGCGATATTATGTCCTAAAATATTCATTGAAATCGAATGATGTAAAGGGCGATTTTGTTTTAAATTAAATACTTGTGATGAATAACGTATTATTTGGATATTTATTTGGATTTAAGGATTAATATCATGTTTATTAAAACACCTTCGCAAATAATGCATTATTACAAAACAAATTTGGTAAGCATAAAGAAGCCTAGGTTATAGTGAGCCAATCTTAAAAGATATACATAATATGCTGTCACAGACTTTTTTTTAGAACTTTTCAAGGGGAACAATTTTGTCATACATGATTTTTGCGAAACTTTAACCTTTTACGCAGTGAATGCAGCGGAAGCTCTCAAAAGGAATAAAAAAATCCAATTTGGAAACATTCTTCATTAGTGCTTTGCTCCTATTGTCTTAGCGTGACGATATAATTATAGCCTATAGCCTTTCCCGATAAATGGGCTATCTAACACCGAAATAATTTTTCAAATTGGACCAGTAAGTAGTTCCTGAGATCAGCGCGTTCAAAACTTCAAACAAACAAACAAACAAAACAAAGAAACTCTTCAGCTTTATAATCTATACATATAATAAAATGGTAGGAAAGTCAAAACTGTACATTGAATATTTTTTTAAAAGAATACTTGGGGTGTGATCTACAATCGATACCGAAGCCAAAAATATAGTTTTTAGAATTTTTGTCTGTTTGTCTGTTTGTCTGTATGTATGTCCGGGATAAACTCAAAAAGTACTGCATGGATTTACTTCAAATTTGGCACGAATATTATTAAGAAGTCGGGTCAGAACATAGGCTACATATTATCACGCTATCACCTACGGGGAATGAGCAGTGAACGCACGCAGACGACGTCGCGGGCAGCAGCTAGTATTAGTATAGATTAGGTTACAGATCCAATACTGAAAGTATTTTACAGAAGTAATGCAATAAAATATAACATACTTACTTTATTTATTTTTGAAGTCATAATATTTTTATTTAGTTCTTCTATCTAGTTCCTTTTTTATTTGTAAAATTGAATTTGTTTTTCACCTAACTCCATTCACTTTTACATTTATTTTTAAATGTATCTATCGAACTCTCAATGATATACTTGAGAGCCACATTTCAACAAAATTTCATGCAGTTTTAAAATTATTTTTAACCAAGCTCGAAATCGTACTATTGTTGATTTAATATAATAATTTTGTATGAATATTTGTTCTAGTAAAAGTGATCGGAGTAATGTTATAATGTTAGTATGCCGGCGGGGCGGCACAGAGTGATCGATTTTTATTATCTTGTATGGAAGGTGTGGTTGGGAGTGGCAACTCAAACACTTAACTTGGAGATCGATATTTCGCGAACTATTCCGCTTATCCAAACGTTTTAAATGTCGAATTAACAAAAAGCCCTTTACGAATGATCTCTTGCTGTGGATAAGATTGTGAGTGCTAGAGATCGCTTAGTATGTTGCGTTACTTCAATATGTGGTACGACAACTACTTTGATAGAAACATAAGTTTATGTAAAACCTGTTTGGTACTTTTATTTATTCCATATTAAATACTTTATTATGTTATGCTTTAAATTACCTCGTTTTTTTATTTACCAATAACCGTGGCTAGTACTAGTAGATCAAAATAGTAAATATAACAATACAAAATAAAATTAATACACACGCTGAACGTCGGCTTATTAAATTTATTTAGAAGACAACAAAATTGTTTCCACTTTTTAAATTCTTCCCAATTTCCCAAAAAAAAAAAGTTTTGTATATAATATCGAGACTATAATTGTGTTTGCTAGCAAACAAAAAAAACTGACTTCAATTACATCGAAAAGTAATACAACGTAAGTAGACGAAAAAAATTAATCAACCACTAGTTGCCACTACGATTTTCGAAGATTCCCCTCGATTTTTCTGGGATGCCATCATCAGATCCTGGTTTCCTTGTCACGGTAACACCCTTGGGATATCTCCTTTCTAAGAAAAAAATTATCAGCAAAATCAATTCATAAACGACAAAGTTATCTGCGAACACATAAAAAAAAAACATATACGATCGAATTGAGAAACCTCCTTTTTTGAAGTCGTTTAAAAAGGCACATTATTTTCATCACCATTCAACCTTTTTTGAGAGTGTAATTTCTACTGAAACACGTGAATATTTTGCTCAAAAATACATTTATTAAATAGTTATAAAGTTTAACAATTTTTTTAAGAAACGCTGAAGCTCATAGCAACTTAATGAAAGTTCATTCCTTATTTTATTCTCCCACATGATTCAAATTCCTTATTAGGTAGTCTATTTCGATTTTTGAGGTCCTTTGTTGGGTGTCGAAATATTCTCGCGAAATATGCTCGGCCGGTACCTACTCTTTGCATTTTATTTTGTCTAAAATTATTTAAAATAAAAAAAATAAACTACGTATTTATTATATATTATATTACCAAGTTAGTGGTTTTTGGAACTTTTTCAAGTAGGTACTATTCTTATAAATTTTGTCTAAATATCTTTACATTTTTTTATAAATAAATCTAGGTATATAAATAACTAGCTTCTGCCCGCGACTTCATCCGTGTGGAATAGAAACAATTCTGTCATACATGATTTTTGCGATACTTTAACGCAGCGGAAGCTCTCAAAAAGAAAAAGAAAACCCCGATTTTGAAACATTCTTCATTAGAGCTCCGCTCATATTGGTCTTAGCGTGATGATGTATAGCCTATAGCCTTCCTCGATAAATGGGCTATCTAACACTGAAAGAATTTTTTTAAATCGGACCAGTAGTTTCTTAGCGCGTTCAAACAAACAGACAAACTTCAGCTTTATAATATTAGTAAATAATATCTAGGGAAGATTTTACGTTAATTTTGGAATAAGTAAATGAACGGAAGAAGCTCATAATAAAATGAGCTTTTTTAACCGTCGCACAGTGGGGTATTTGACATGAAAAGTTGGACGAAACTCTTTTTTTATTCGTTATGTCAGTAAAATCGTTATAAAACCAGAAAGTCCAGAAACTAACACAAAACGGGATATTTATTAAAAAATTAATCTAATTCACACGAGCTCTCATCAGTTGGTTCGTCGTCTTCACGGACACTTTTTGAACTTTCTTGAGTTAAAGTAATTGTAGCTTTTGGTCTGAAACAGCTGGACCTATTTTGACGGGTCTTTCACTAGCAGATAGCTGATTTAATAAGGAGTAACTTAGGCTACTTTCGTTTTACAATTTTTTTATTTTATAACCCTGTGAACTGAACAATAACTTTTTTGTTAAATTCCACGCGGACAACGTCGCGAGCACAGCTAGTAAATAAAACGCCAAACTTCCGTTACTTTTTTCTTTTAAGATTACTTCCTAAGATAACCTGTATTAATATAATATATACATTTTTACTCGAACGAACTCGGAAACATTACTAATCTACTAATTTATAAAGAAAAAATTAGAAATAAACTAAAATTTGATTATTAACAATCATAAGTCATAGAAACCTAAATATGGAGTCATGAGTTACTGTATGCAGGTAATAATAAACTACATACCTTCACTTTCAATATCCATATCGAAATCTTCTTCTAAATCAAAGTATCACTGACTTATAGGAGAACTAAAAGTAGTTGTAGTAGTACCGAGAACTGCAACTTGCAACGTAAACAAAGACGAGATTCCGACTGATGCTGTAAATGAACCACTTAAAAATGGCTGTCGAAATGGCTGCCGTTTTATGCGCTATCTATTGTACTACTATATAAACTCATTACAGTTGTATTGTTACGAGTACACGAATTAAAGGAGCTTGCGCCATCTAGCGGGGAGCAGAGGAACTACGTTGTGTGCTGTACAAACCACTTTGTTACAAAGACAACGTGAAACATCCACTCAACACTAGATGGCGCTAGAGGACTTATATAAGGTGAATGAACTACAGATCGAGTACACGCACGAACATTCTAGAACTGTCTGGGTGTAGGCTCGGCCCGGTATAAAAAGGCCGATTGAGGCCGAGCGGAGTCAGTTCAGTTTGAGCTAACGACGAAGCGACTTCGAAGTGAAGACTAGAAGTGATACCAGCGGAAACCTACGACATTGGCTACGACCTCGGGCATTGTTAGTGCTTAGTGAAGTGTACCTAGTGATAAGTGAGTGTACCTAGTACTTAGTGCTTGTATTTAGTGCGTAGTATTTGTACCTAGTGCTTGTGTTGGACCTAGTGCTAGTGAATAAAGTCTCTAAAAGAGTCAGCAGGTCTTTCTCTCCAAATCGTTCGAACCCTACACGTAACAACTGGTGTCAGAAGTGGGATTTGGAGATGCCATTGACTCCGAGAGAGAACCCCAAGGAGGGGGTCAGGACGAGGGCATAACGAACTGCGGATGCCACTGGGGGCCAAGCTCCGCCCACTGTGGGCCAAGCCCCGCCCACTGGCCCCGCCTACCAGGCCACGCCCACTGACCACGCCCCTCAGGCTCCGCCCACTTTGGCTCAAGCCCCGCCCACTGGCTCCACCCACCTTGCCACGCCCACCGGACAGACCACGCCCACCAGTGGTACCGTAGCTTCTAACGACCCTCAAGTGGCACTTCAATTAGGAAGTTTATTTGAATTAATGAAGGCAATGCAAGAATCACAAGAACGCAAGTTCAGCGCTTTGCAGGAATCACAAGAACGCAAGTTCGAGTCACAAGAACGCAAGTTCGAGTCACAAGAACGCAAGTTCAGCGCTTTGCAAGAATCGCAAGAGCAACAAAAAAACCTCCAAGAAAAAGCGCTTTTGGCTATAAAAGATGTTAGTGACACGGTGGGTAAGCTTCGAAAAGATTTCGACGAAGTGCAAGAACGAGTTACCGGGTTAGGATTGGATGTCGAAAATGTGAAAACCGTCCTCGCTGAACTACAGAAGAGAGTACTGCGCCTTGAAACCACGGGAGTTGCGATGTCTAGTGGAACTACCGTAGTGGCGCAAGGACCAAGAGTGAAAGTGCCGCCATACGACGGCACTACTTCGTGGAACGCCTATCGTCTGCAATTCCAGACTGTTGCTACTGCCAACGGATGGACGGAAGAACAATTCCTGACCGCGCTCACTGTTGCGCTCAGAGGGCAAGCTTTGTCTGTCTTGGAAGCACTGCCACATACAGAACATGGGTTCCAAGACCTGATAGAGGCACTTGAGTCCAGATACGGGGAGCGACACCTGGAGCACGTGTTCCGTGCCCAACTGCGTGACAGAGTCCAACGCTCAGGAGAAGGACTACAACAATGGGCGTTGGAAATTGAAAAACTCGTTAGGAAGGCACACCCAGGAGCCGACACCAAGATGGTGGATACGAATATTGTTCAAGCATTTGTGGACGGAATCAAAGACCTGGAGGTCAGAGCTGCAGTGAGGCTTCGTCACCATACCTCGCTAAAGGAAGCATTGGCGCATGCTTTGGAGGTCGAGGCTGTTCGCCATGACGTACGGCAGACCCATAAGATCCGTGAGGTCTCTGAGGTAGTCAAGGTGGTTAAGGCTCCTACGAAGAGAAGTTATGGAGTCATGTGCTACAAGTGTGGCGAGAGGGGCCATCTTCAGCTCAACTGCCCGCAGAAGGAGGTTAAGGCTCCTATGAAGAAATGTTCTGGAGCCATATGCTACAAGTGCGGCGAGAAAGGCCATCTTCAGCTCCACTGCCCGCAGAAGGAGGTTAAGGCTCCTACGAAGAAACGTTCTGGTGTCATGTGCTACAAGTGCGGCGAGAGGGGCCATCTTCAGCTCAACTGCCCGCAGAAGGAGGTTAAGGCTCCTACGAAGAAACGTTCTGGAGCCATGTGCTACAAGTGCGGCGAGAGGGGTCATCTTCAGCTCAATTGCCCGCAGAAGAAGACCCAGAGGGCAAGGATGAAAAGGATCGAGGAACAAATAGAGGAGCTGAAAAAGCAAAGGGCTTCGTTCCCTGCCCGGGATCAAGGGAAACGAACAAAAGCTAGAACTAAGAGACGAGTTCTGGCTGACGCGGTGGAAACCCTGAAAACTGTTATCCTCCAGGCATGCAGCGGGAATAGTCTTACGACACAGGGGACTATTAACGACCGGAAATCGAACACAAGAGGCTTCGAAGAAGGGTCACTAGTGTGGCTGCATAACCCAACCCGCCGGAAAGGGAAATCTCCAAAGTTGCAGACCAAGTGGGACGGTCCATACAAAGTGGTTACCCGAATGAATGATGTGACTTATAGAATTCAAAAGAAACCAAGAGGGACATTCAAAGTGGTACACATAGACCGTCTGGCGCGTTACCATGGCAGTAACAACGATGCTCGGGACGAGCATCTCTAAGAGGGGAGTAGTGTTACGAGTACACGAATTAAAGGAGCTTGCGCCATCTAGCGGGGAGCAGAGGAACTACGTTGTGTGCTGTACAAACCACTTTGTTACAAAGACAACGTGAAACATCCACTCAACACTAGATGGCGCTAGAGGACTTATATAAGGTGAATGAACTACAGATCGAGTACACGCACGAACATTCTAGAACTGTCTGGGTGTAGGCTCGGCCCGGTATAAAAAGGCCGATTGAGGCCGAGCGGAGTCAGTTCAGTTTGAGCTAACGACGAAGCGACTTCGAAGTGAAGACTAGAAGTGATACCAGCGGAAACCTACGACATTGGCTACGACCTCGGGCATTGTTAGTGCTTAGTGAAGTGTACCTAGTGATAAGTGAGTGTACCTAGTACTTAGTGCTTGTATTTAGTGCGTAGTATTTGTACCTAGTGCTTGTGTTGGACCTAGTGCTAGTGAATAAAGTCTCTAAAAGAGTCAGCAGGTCTTTCTCTCCAAATCGTTCGAACCCTAACACGTAACAGTATTATTGAGTAGTTAATAAATTTGAGTTTTGTCCAACTTTTCATGTCAAATACCCCTATGTGCGTCGGCGTCGTCAGAAAAGGAAGAGGTTCTCATTTTGACGATATTTTTAATTTATACTTTTTGAGTAGGTAGTAGGTACCTACTCTCTGCTGTGTGACTACGTTAGCTTAGAATATAGCCACCCCCTCTCTTCCAGTAGGTGTCGTAAGAGGCGACTAAGGGATAACAAAGTTCCACTACCACCTTGGAACTTAAAAAGCCGACGGATGGCAAGATAACCATCCATGCTAAGATACAAGGTGGCAAAGTGAAAATTCGAAAAGAGCACGTCGAAATCTATAAAATCACCAATTATCAAAACTATCGGAAAACTTTCCAGGTAACCCTCCTTTTGAGCACCAAATGACTGTACTAATTTATATGTTTTAAATGCATAAAATTCTAAGCATCGCGCTGATTCAGCTTGCTACTTTGTACATACATTGTGCTATTTATATCTTAGTAAATATGTAACCAAAGTCGAGGTTACAAATATTCAACATGAATAGGCACGACGTAAAGTTACGCTAAACATTTATAAAATTTGTAACAGATAAGCTATTGTAAGAATCTTTGTTTTATACTTTTGTTTAAATCATCACTACTAAATCTGTGTAGTATAAGTAATACCTCTAGTAGGCTATTTTAATGATTGTGAAAATTTTCCTTATTTTATCACCTTGAGGGTTTGAAAAACAATGAATCACCTTTTTTTATAAAAAGTGAGAACTTAATACTTATGTTTATTTAAGTATAATATTCTTTTTCTTTTTTTTTGCATTGGCAACGAATAATTGTAGGTATACATAGCAGTTGTATGAATTGTAATACTTATTTCTAACTAGCTGTGCCTGCGACTTCATCCGCGTGGAATTGTGACTGAATAGCATTTTTTGGATATATCTTTTGTAATCAAATTTTGGATTATAAACACCGTCGTGTGGGTATTTACATGTTTACTTTAAACTGGCATAACTTTTTTGTTTATGAACTGATTAACACGATACAAACACTAAATGTTAAGTGAAGCTTACTTCAATATATTCCTGAAAACCACATCTAAATCGGATAAGCCGTTTCTGAGATTAGCGTGCACAAACGTCCTAAATAATCAAAAAACGCGCTGAACAGTCAAAAATTCTAACAATCATTGTTTTGGATACTATTTGCGTTGATAAAGGTCCCGATAACAATCTTTTCGTATATTAAAAGTCCGCGACAGCATTTTGTATATCTTTTAAGGTTAACTCATTATAACCTTTTTTATGGTAATCAATTTTCTTCAAAAATAATGCAATATTTGCGAAGGTTGTTTTATGGATATGATATTAATACTTTTCCAAATAAATATGTTGCTCATCACTAGTATTTATTTTTGAACAAAATAGTCCTTGACATCATTTGATTTCAATGAATATCTTGAAATATATCATAGCTTTAAAATAACTTTGCAAAGAATTAATAATCACAAAAAATTAAAAAGTGACATTATTAGCCAGACATAATTATGAATCATTACGAATCAAAAATACTTTATCGATAAGTCAATTTTATAAAAAAAAACTTTGTCTTTTTAGCCTTTAATTTGGACGCATTATTTAGGAGATAATGTAAAATCTAGAGATGCGCTGAGTACAAGATTTACCGAGTAACCGAGTACCGAGTATTACTCGGTTTTGCTATTGGCAAACCGAGTTACTCTGCCGAGTAACTCGGTTTCACTCAGTTTTTACGTTGATTGCTAGTTTCTAGTTCCTAAAAGTCCCATTGCTCAAGAGTTAGATCGCTATGTAAGCGAGATTTTGTTGCCGCAAGACCAGAGTCCATTCGAGTCGTGGGCAGGACATAAAACAAGATATACACTCTTGGCACATTTAGCACGTGTGTTCTTATGTGCACCTGAAAGCACTGTGTATAGCGAGCGTTTATTTTAAGAAACGGGTAATGTCTACGAGGAGAAATAGAACAGATTATTACCTACCAAATACTCGGTCACTGGAACCGAGGTATTCGGCAGAGTACCGAGTACTGAAAAAAGGCCAATTTCGCCGAGTACCGAGTACAAACCGAGTACTAGGCGCATCTCTAGTAAAATCAAATGAAACGACACCGCATCTCACCTCGCGTCTGAGCAAGTCGCCCGAGTTGCATGGTAATTAATGGTTTAAATATATTTAAGGAAGCTTTTTCCTCAAATTACCCCGGAAGAAACCGCGGAGCATAGCTAGTAAATAAATATTCATTCACAATTGATGAGTTGTTATAACAGATATTTCAAAATTATACAGTAATCAGCAATGTTTAGTCTCCATAGGCTACCGTCGCTGTAAATGCAATATTAATAATTTAATAATAATTGTGTTCGCTTCAGCCTGTAATATCCCACTGCTGAGCATAGGCCTCTTTCTCCATGTAGGAGAAGGATCAGATCGGATCAGATCTTAATCCACCATGCTGCTCCAATGCGGGTTGGCGTATACAGGTGTGTCGTAAATCGTGGATAATCCGTTAACTGGGGGTAGCCCTGATGTCGACCTCCAAGAAAATGTACTTTTTATTTCAGGGTTGCCAACACTGTGAAAATTGTGAATATTTTTGTGTTTTTATCAAAAAATTCCTACCGCGACTAGTAATTTGGTCATAATTTTTTACAAATTAAGGTATTTTAATGTAATTTTTATTTTATTTTACTCGGGAATACTTGTACTATCTAACGAAATTACTATTTCAGGCATAATTTATTCTAAACTTATGAAAATTAGCGTTAGAAGTTTTTTTTATTTTTATTCGTAACTTTTTGTCAATATTTAACAATTGATTGTGAAAAAAAAAATGTATGGCACTAGAATTGTCCAGTATTTAAAAAGAATGCTTAGTTTGTGTAGTTTTAAAAAAGGTATAACAATTAGTGCTTGACAAGCAAAATTATTTTGTAGGAGCGAAAGAACTTATCACGGTCGGTAAGTCCGTTTTGTATCATTAGCATTTGTGTCACTTAAATGTTAGGATAAAGAAAAAAAATAAAGATTTTTTTAGTAGAAATGCATTTATTACATCAAACTAAATGTTCGAAATGTCCTCCATTGGCAGCAATGCATGTTCGACATCGTCTTATAAAAGATCTTTTGATACGGCGTGCATAGCCTGATACTTCAATTTCACGAGTGGCTAATTGCACACATGTGCGCAATTCTTCGATTGTCGACACTGCTTTAGTATAAACTTTTTCTTTAATGCATCCCCCAATAAAAAAGTCCAGGGGGTTCAGGTCAGGCGATCCTGGTGGCTTTATTTTGCAGCAGCTCAGGTAAATTATTTTGTAAAAAATTTAAATCGATTTCAGCATTTAATGTAGCTGGCAACTCATATGGGCCTATTATTTTCTCACCAAACTGCTGCATTTATCACTGGAGACAAGAGAAGGAATGAGGCTGCAAAATGACGGGTGTCCGGCGCATTTTGCTGTTCGGGTGCGGGAATATTTAAACGACACATACCCAGATAGGTGGATTGGGCGCTTGGGTCTAATTTTATGGCCACCAGGATCGCCTGACCTGAACCCCCTGGACTTTTTTATTGGGGGATGCATTAAAGAAAAAGTTTATACTAAAGCAGTGTCGACAATCGAAGAATTGCGCACATGTGTGCAATTAGCCACTCGTGAAATTGAAGTATCAGGCTATGCACGCCGTATCAAAAGATCTTTTATAAGACGATGTCGAACATGCATTGCTGCAAATGGAGGACATTTCGAACATTAAGTTTGATGTAATAAATGCATTTCTACTAAAAAAAATCTTTATTTTTTTTCTTTATCCTAACATTTAAGTGACACAAATGCTAATGATACAAAACGAACTTACCGACCGTGATAAGTTCTTTCGCTCCTACAAAATAATTTTGCTTGTCAAGCACTAATTGTTATACCTTTTTAGAAACTACACAAACTAAGCATTCTTTTTAAATACTGGGCAATTCTAGAGCCATACATTTTTTTTCACAATCAATTGTTAAATATTGACAAAAAGTTACGAATAAAAATAAAAATAAAACTTCTAACGCTAATTTTCATAAGTTTAGAATAAATTATGCCTGAAATAGTAATTTCGTTAGATAGTACAAGTATTCCCGAGTAAAACAAAATTAAAATTACATTAAAATAGCTTAGTTTGTAAAAATTATGACCAAATTACTAGTCGCGGTAGTAGGAATTTTTTGAAAAAAACACAAAAATATTCACAATTTTCACAGTGTTGGCAACCTTGAAATAAAAAGTACATTTTCTTGGAGGTCGACATCAGGGCTACCCCCAGTTAACGGATTATCCACGATTTACGACACACCTGTATATTCCCCACCATGAGTAACGATCGCTATCAGGTGTACATGCTAACAACCGGGACCGACGGCTTAACGTGCTCTCCGAGCCACAGCGGGGAGACCCACAAGGACTGCATAAACACCCAGACCACGGCAAACATCTGTATGGCCAATACAAATGTTTGTCATGTGCGGGGATCGAACCCGCAACCGCCAGCCCAACAGCCACAAACCAGTGCTGTGACCGTTGCGCCAACGCGTCGTCGTAATTGTGTTAAACGACTTTAATGACATCCACATAATACAACGAAGGTAGAAAATAAATAGGTAAATACGCGTTTATTGTGATAAATAAAAAGGTATCTTACTATCAGATCTCGATAAATTTAAATAGGACCACGTAACAAGCACCCTGTAAAACCTGACCCTGTCAAAAGTAATGTAAGTCTGTTAAAAAGATATTCTAAGGTTATAAAATATAAGGATTTTGAAATGAAAGTGCGCACGGTACCATTTCTTTCGAAAGGATTATTGTGTAAATCGAGAGTTGAGTTAACCTACTATCGAATATCGAAATCATTATATATATATATATATATATATATATTTATAATCGAATCTGTCATCATTTTCTTTTTTCTTCAAAGTTAGAATCACATATTGGTTGACTATACCAACCGTTTTTTGATTTTTCTGCCGGCGAATGCAAAAGCTAATCATGAGACAATCAAAGCGATCCTAAAAAAGTTGTGTATATATATATATATATGTAATTTGTTTATTGAAGACACTACTTCGGAAGTGTTTTGTTTATTTGATTTCTGGTAGGTATCGTTTGTATATTATTCGTAATTAGTATTTTAAATTTAATTGACGACTAGAAGTTATAGTCTGTTTTACACGAAAGCTACGTCTTGATTGAATATAGAAGTTTTAGATGGTAAACTTAAAGCAGTATTACAGAGGTCATTCAATCATGTATTAAAATTGTTTCAATTATCAAAAATGAGTAAGTACTAACAAGGGGAGACCACGAACTTGAAAATTTACTTTGAGGTGAGACTTCGTTTAGATTACTTTATATTGCGTTCACATGATTCAGCCTGTAATATCCCACTGTTGGGCATAGGCCTCTTCCCCATGTAGGAGAAGGATCGGAGCTTAATCCACCACGCTGCTCCAATGCGGTTTGGCGGATATATTCCCCACCATGAATAACGATCGCTATCCAGGTGTACATGCTAACAACCAGGACAGACGGCTTAACGTGCTTTCCGAGCCACAGCGGGGATTATACCCTATTGCGTTAGGGTATTGAATAATTGTCAGTCAAACATAAACAATACAGATAACAGAGGATACAAATCATTTACAACATGTGTTTTCGTTTGGGGTGCCGTACATTGGATTTACGAATGACTTAATCAGTGGTTAAACTTCCGTTTAGCCGAAATTATGTCGATTAACGGTCTAATTTTGAAGTTAGATAGGTAAGGGTTTTTTTTTTGTAACGAATTTGCGGGTATTTTGTGTATGATATTCTTAATCAGCGAGCCAAAATCCATATGTGTACCAAAATTCAGATCGATCGGAGGTATGGGCTAAGCGGAAGTACATCCCAATAAATAAAATTATTAAATTAAACCATGACATACGCTTAAAAATAGTTGCTAGTTTTTATCTTTATTTTATTTTAAGTTGTATATTTTCATTTTGTATTTTTTATTTACTTAGTTATTGTATTCCATATGAATAATAATTTTGTTATGACTGTGAAGAAAGTAGGTGTGATAGTGTGACAGAGAGAGAAAAAAAAAGCGAACTCTGCTTGCCCATCTTACATAATATATAATATCATGTCCCTAAAAATCCGGGATCTTTCGCCAAGAATTGTCTTTGAAGATTATCTAGAAATGTGTCGGTATTACTGTAAAAAAAAAAACCATTTATCGAACTTTTATTAGCAACAAGTAGATAGTGTCAAATATTGTTAAGTTTAAGTAAGATTTCTTGTGTAGAGTTAATTTTGTTAAATTACCTTTTTATTAAAGTCTAAAAATAGCTCGAGAACGTTATCGCTGACGTTATCTCAAGGCGAGATCGGTGTCTCTGCTGGTCCGTATCGTATCCGCCCGACGCGCGACACCCGCGATTCAGTACTATCACTACTATTTTTCTGGTAATTAATATATATCCTGCTATCCTGTGTAAATCAAAATAACGTTTCCTTTAAGCTGAAAATAAGTGTTTAAAATCCTAATTTTACACAAAAATTCCATTTGTAATTATTTCAATACACTACATATTTACCTTTCATATGCTATTACGATTAAAAATTAATGTTAAATATGTAATATAGAATTATGCAATGCAAGAATATATTATAATTATTATTTATTGCACTGAGTAATTTTACAAGTGTCATTATAATATAGGAAGTTGGGAAAGGGCGAACTTCTCTGTAAAAGAGATCTCCTCCAGTCAACCCATGTGGTAGTGAGAAATGATCTGAACGCGGGGCAAAGTAGTGCAGGAAGAATAATAAAACATAATTATAATAAATTAATACGTATTACAAAAATATTTATTATAGGCATAAGTAACGACGGATACGTATGACTGTACGTTTGTTAATATATGGACTACCAACAAAAATGAAATTTAACAAGTTTAGTGAGAGTTGTGAAATTGCGAATTTTTTTATTGGTTTGCTGTACAAAACAAGTTTGAATGAATATTATTATTTATTTTCTTGTAGCTTTCTTTACATTGAACGATATTTTCATGCTCAGGGGAACACAAAAATATTAATTATAAAACTAAACCTAATGATGATATGATTAAAATCATTTGATTTAAATCAGTGATTTAAATCGCGATTAAAAACAAGTGATTTTTTAAAAAAAATCAATGATTTAAATCAGTAGAGGTACTTTTTTATTGCAAACAAACCAGCCAAAAAGTGTCTATTAGTCTTCCTTCTGAAAGAACTAAATTCAAACACAATATAAGTGACTGCGATTGCGGCGAAACTCAAATGGTTCTATGTTCGTTTGTTAATGTTGACTTTTTTATTTTAATTATTATTTTTTGTTAAATATTACATACAAAATGGATTTTTTTTAAATTACCTTTAGAACAATATATTATGTTTGTTGTTATAAATTTAATTCAATATTTTTTTGGTAAATAGGCAAAGTAATATGCTGATTTAACAAAAAATATGTTGTTTTTTTTAATAAATAACTGACTTTCATACTGAAAACGATCAGATAATTAAAAAAAATCAAAAAAATCTGATTTAAATCGGATTTATTTGATTTAAATCTGATTTTTTTGATTTCTTTTTTTATAAAAATCATGATTTTTATCAACCCTGGTAATATTTGATTATTACAATGATGAAAGGATATGTGTCCTGGAGTTATAATTTGATAGGTGATTTCCGTAATTTTATCTTCGTTGCAGATGTTAGAACAATTTACAGGATTAGGTTAATATTATCAGCAGATTTCTGGCTAGTGACTGTCCGATGGAGGTGTGTGTATTGTGTGACCATGTGTGATAATATATATTTTAGTCAGATAAAATACGTTATCCCTCATACCTATTCTGTATATTTATGATGTTTCTATAGTAATATTTATATCAAAATAAAATAAACTATTTTTTTATGTTAAATGGTTTTATTACAATAAAAATGATGTAGTTAGGTTATGTAGGTACTAAAAGCTAAAAAATAATAAGGTAAGTCCTAGCTACCAGACCGCACCAATCCTCTCATCAATCTGGGGTATTGATCAGACAAATATAAAATCGTTGGGCGTATAGCGTATCCAGAGTAAACATTATGATAGCAATTTCACGTGCCCAACGATTTTACATTTGTCTGATCAAAACCCCAGATTGATGAGAGGATTATAGACGGACTTTTCGCCTACCAACTACCTATACTAATATAATAAAGCTGAAGAGTTTGTTTGTTTGATTGTTTGTTTGTTTGAACGGGCGAATCTCAGGATCTACTGGTCCGATTTGAAAAATTCTTTCAGTGTTAGGCTATAGGCTATATACCATTACGCTAAGACCAATAGGAGCGGAGTCCACGCCGACGAAGTCGCGCGCAGAAGCTAGTTATACAAAAAAGTCGTTTCTAAAAGTAGGTAAAGTAAGTTTCGGAACTATTAAAAATCGAGTTCATAAAACTTGAATATTTTTACTCAGAATTTTAAGTAAATGATTGCAACAAAATTATCGTTAAAATAAAAATTTAAGTAAATTTTTCTATTGTTATTTAGACCTGACGGTACTAACAATAAGTCACAAGGGTGATTTTTATGATGTTTTTAGAATATATCCGTCAACTTTCCATTTTCTGCGCAAAAAACATAATAATAATATGAGAACACGATTATGATTATTATTAATACTATATGGATTGGTAAATCATCGGTCCTCAATGCGTAATAATAAATAATGAGTATCGTTGCAAACAATTTTATTAATACCTACGTAATAACCTTTGGCAACAGTTACTTAATATCCTAATTTTCTATTCAAGAGTCCCAAGATGATGAGAAGGTTAAATTTGTGGTTTTATATTGAAGGAAGTAACGCGCGTTTAAAACAAATAAATTACTTCTTAAAAACAAATCAAACAAGGAAAATATTACTTAATGTTTCATTTTGTTATTAGAACGTTTTGTAGTTTGTTTTATTGTTTTTGTCTTCGTTGTACCTGTTTTATATACATAATATAAATGTAATACAAATAGCGGTTTGGATAATTATGTTTTAGAGGTACATATGTAATCCGTTATCGACGTCATGTATTTTCTTTGACTCTAGAAAAGATATATCTATAGACAATTTGATTCAATCGTTTTAATGAAATCTTAATATATATAAATCTCGTGTCACAATGTTTGTCCTCAATGGACTTCAAAACCACTTAACCGATTTTAATCAAATTTGCACACCGTGTGCAGTTTGATCCAACTTGAAAGATAGGCTATATTTTATTTTGGTATATGTAATTATTATATTTAAGAAAAAAAAGGCGGTACGAAGTTCGCCAGGTCAGCTAGTATGTTATATAAATTACCTTATGTGTACCTATAATGTGTCGATTATTTGGCAATCTAATGGTGAATGTTTGATTAAAAAATCAATAGATTAGACGCAGCTGGCATGACCTTTGTTTAGTACGCCACAGTGTCTCTACCTAGTTCGCTAATTTTCTTGAAACCGTATTCACCGGAGTCACTTTGTCAAAATAACGTCATGTCAATTGGTTTAATCGGTCACCGGCTGCGAGCCAATTACTTAGTTGACAGCAGGGAAGTAATTCCTACATTTGAGGGCGGAAAACGCGCCACAGGAAGCCTTCCTTTTATTAAGTTACAGAAATAGAAATTTACAATTATTCTCATCTTTATGTTGTATCAAATAATAAGAATAATATTATGAGTAGGTAGTTTCATTTGAAAAAAATATTAATTTTAAGTATATGTAATGTATGAATATTGCGTAAGCTTCAATTTTTCGACGCACTGCGTTTTGTTTAATTAATTATATGTGATAGAACAGCAGCAAGATAACTTAACTTACAGTCAACACAAAAGTTATAATGATCCTTTGTTTTTATTATACTATTTTTAGTCATTGGCTATCATTATCGCGGTTACTAATTATAACGTCTTGTGTCGTTAACAATATTTATCTTTTGATAACGAATATAATGTTTCCGTGTTAAATCAAAAACTTTAGAATTTTCGGTTAGGTATTTTTAATATTATTTCATTTTTTAACTTGTTAAAAATTTCCAAAATATTTTAACTGTCGAAGCACTAACCATTTAGTATATTTTATTTATAAAGTTATATTTTAAATAGGCCTTAAAATATATATAAGAGAGTTTCATAATTAAATGTATAGGTATGTGATCGGTGTTTATACATATTTGAGTCATTCCATGTCAAACCAACAAGGCACTCAACCTGACCCTTCAGATTTGGCTGAAACTTTGTTTATTTATCAGTGATGCAACGGATAGCAGTTTGGCCGGATACCGGATAGCCGGATATCCGGCCAACCATGTGGCCGGATAGCCGGATATCCGGCCGCCGGATATCCGGTGGGACTTAGCTGTTTGGTGAAGTTTAACAAAGTTTGCCAAAATCTATCTTTCAGCACCTTGCAGTAGTGTTTACAGCGAAAGACTTTTTTCTGAAGCTGGCCTTATTTATGAAGAGAAGCAAAACCGCTTGCTACCTCTCAATGGAGAGAAATTAGTATTTATTCACCATAATTTGCCCTTAGTTCAGTATGAGTACTAATTAATTCATTTTCTTTCTATTACATTCATTTACTATTGTGTGATTAAAAATTTACTACTAAAACTATGTAATTATATTTCTTAAGTGATACTAAGACTAAATTCATTTTCTTTGCATTACATTCATTTACTATTGTGTGATTAAAAATTTACAACTAAAACTAATTATATTTTTTAGGTAATAAGACTAACTAAATAAAGCAAATAATTACTTAAAAACATATATTTTTTATCCAGGTTACAGGTATCGAATAACCGTTTCATCTTTACTTAAAATATATGTGACGTATATTGAACGACGCCGCGTTGGCGCAACGGTCACAGCACTGGATTGTGCTTGTTGCGCTGGCGGTTGCGGGTTCGATCCCCACACATGACAAACATTTGTATTGGCCATGCAGATGCTTGCCGTGATCTGGGTGTTTGTGCAGTCCTTGTGGGTCTCCCCACCGTCAGGCCCGGATCTAGGAGGGGGCAAGCCGGGGCCCATGCCCCGGGCGGCAAGTTCAGGGGGCGGCCAAGTTCACAATTTACAGACGAATGGACAACTCATCATTTACTTAACTTTGACCACGGAATAAATAATAGTACCTACAAGTACAGAAATTTCATGGCCATATCAACTCTACCGATACCCAGAGCGCAGAGTGAGACATGCTGCACGAACATTTATTATTCGCGAAGCGCGTAGGCATAGTTCATAAAAACTAAATTAAAAATAAAAATAAAAACCAACACAGTAACCTGAGTTCCCTTTAAAAAGTAAAAAACGCGCTTATTTTGAAGTAATAGTATAAAAATTTATGTTGCTTAGTTAAGTTAGGTTAGTTTTAGTACCTACAGTCATTTGGTGCTCAAAAAAGGGGTTACCTGGAAATTTTCCGGTAGTTTTGAAAATTGGTGATTTTATAGATTTCGACGTGCTCTTTTCTAATTTTCACTTTGCCACTTCGTATCTTTGCCGCTCGCGCCACCATATTGGAAAAATGGCGCTGAAATACAGTTTTTTGAGAATAACTCCGTTCAAACTCATTTTACGATAAAAATAGTTATGTAATAAATTAAAGTAGAGAAAATTTCCTACAATTTATGTAGTAACCTTTTTTTTGTAAAATTAGTTTAATAAACAAACTATGAATATATTTTTTACTTTAATGGCGCGATCTGGTTAATTATGTATATAAATAAGGCTCTACGAAGCGAAAATTTTTTACGACAATCTTTAAACATTTTTTTTTTCATTTACAATTGAGACGTAATTTCGAGAAAATTTTGTTTGTTAACAATCGTTTAACTTGTTAAAAAATTAAGTTTAAGTAAGATTTCCAACGGGAATTAAATGTTTATAGTGTTTAGATTTGCAGCTCTCGTACGCTGAAACTATAGATTTTACAAAAAAAGGCTACTACATAAATTGTAGGAAATTTTCTTTAGTTTAATTTATTACATAACTATTTTTATCGTAAAATGAGTTGGAATAGAGTTATTCTCAAAAAACTGTATTTGAGCGCCATTTTTCCAATATGGCGACGCGAGCGGCAAAGATACGAAGTGGCAAAGGGAAAATTCGAAAAGAGCATGTCGAAATCTATAAAATCACCAATTTTCAAAACTACTGGAAAACTTTCCAGGTAAAACTATCAAATGACTGGACTATTTAGATAGACTATTTGTAATTGAACTGTTAGTTTTGGAGCGGTCCCGCAACGCGATGTAATTTTTTTTTTTAATTATTAATACTCGTACATACTTAGGTACTTTAAGATTGAGTTTCTTTCATTATTTTTTACTTTTAAAGGGAACTCAGGTTACTGTGTCGGGTTTTTTTTTTGTTTTTAAATTAATTTTTATTTTATACTTTCATTCATTTATTTTTATTATTAATTTTGTAAAGTGCATGCGATGCTATTTCATTTGCAACCCTACTTGGATAAATTTGCTGACATTCGGATTTCCATCCTCATTTTCTCCCCACCACATGTATTTGCAGATATTGGGTATTTTCCTCGGTTTTACCCTCAGATTTTTTTCAGGACTCAACCGATTTTCATCAAACATGCGTCTAAGAACACTCGCCCGTAACTTACCTTTCATACAAAAAAAAAAAACTAAATTGAAATTGCGTCCTCCGTTCGCGAGCTACGGTGCCACAGACAGACAGACAGACACAGACAGACAGACACGTCAAACGTATAATATCCCTCTTTTTGCGTCGGGGGTTAAAAATACGCGCCCGCTCGCCCGCAGAAATCGCAGATCGCGGCAGCACGCGTCTGGTTACCGTGCGTGCGAAAGAGAGAGTACAAAGAGTGCAAAAGAGTAAATGTCAATTCACAAATGCAATACAATATTTGATTTTTATTTTTATTATACATATTTTTATTTTAAATCCTATCCTATGCTGTTTATAAAATATATATCTATGTAGGTGTAAATAAATAGGCTTAACACAGAAAGAACAGCGATGGATGCATTATTTCCGAAAGGCCTAAGTAGGCTATGTCCAAATTTCAATCAAATAGTGGACATCTGATAGCTGAAATTATAAGCATGATAAAGGTAAAAATAAAATAAATATAAGTGGGCGGGGGCGGCATTTTTCAGTTTTTGCCCCGCCTAAAAAAAATTGAAGATCCGGGGCTGCCCACCGTGCCTCGGAAAGCACGTTAAGCCGTCGGTCCCGGTTATTATCATGTACCTACACCTGATAGCGATTGTTACCCATAGTAGGGAAAATAACCGTCAACCCGCATTGGAGCAGCGTGGTGGATTAAGCTCCGATCCAAACCCAACAATGGGATATTACAGGCTGAAAAAAAAAACAATTACTATCCGGTATCGGGCCGGATACTGACTTACTATCCGGTATCCGGCCGGATAGTGAAAACAAGGCCGGATAGGCCGGATACCGGATAGTTACCGGATATCCGTTTCATCTCTATTATTTATACTCTCTGACATCCTGAACTCAAATATAGTTCTCAAAAAATTTAATCTCTGATAGTTTTTTAGTTATAAAATTTTAAAAATCACAAAATCCGCGTTTTTTGACATGCACTAAAATCTAAAATCTGAAATAACTTTGGTTCTGTTAGAGATACAGAGCTGAATGATAGCTCATTTTAAAGAGGGTTTAATGGGCTTTGATGTGATACCCAACTTGTACACGTTCATGTACAAAATGTTTTTTTGAGTGAAACTCAAAAATCTTTGTGTTGGTGTTTTTTAATTTATTTCAAATTTATATATGTTTTTATACATAATTTTGTGAGTACACCATAAAAATTTCAGAGTTGGACCATGATGGGATCAGGAGATATATTAAAAATACCTCACTCGTCAGAGAGTATAAGTAAACAAAGTTTCAGTCAAATCTGAAAGGGTCAGGTTGAAAACATTTTTTTATTGGTTGATTTGACATGGAATGATCCATTTGTTATTACTTTTATAGTCTTGTGCTAGTCTTTCGTTAACAATTTAACACTCCGTTGTTTAATGCAACACATTTTTAATTCTCATCATGTGCTTGCTAGATTATTGTACATACATATTGTAGTTATCTAAAAAAAAAAAACGTGTTGAAGCATGCATTATATAGGTCACGTTATTATGAAAGAATTTTAATACTAAATATGTAGATATTATACCTAAAATGTCTGGTTTAGATTTCAAAATGTTAGTGTAAATGTAACATGAAATGCTACGATGATATGTGTATGTTTGCAGGTGCTAGTGCCGCGGTGAAGGCGACGGCATGTGGCACGGCGCGCGAGTGCTCCTACTCGCGGCGCTGGGGCTACTGGCCGGGCCTTCGGTCGCCGCACCCGCTAAGAAGTACAACATTACCATCGGATATCTGCCCTCCATTAAAGGCGAGCACAGGGACAGGCAGGGGCTCGCCATCTCCGGGGCCCTTTCTATGGCCCTCAAGGAGGTTTGTTTACGTATTGACTGATTTTTCAGATGATGGCTCAGATGTGGTTCTCAAATTATTTTAGTCGAACTTTAAGTATTTAACCCAGCGTAGATGCGAATTTGGTTATGTCGAATTGACGTCTCGTGTCATCTTAACTTCGCTAACAAGTGATGAAACACTGTAACACCATTATCATCTGACGTCAAGGTGTTATTAGATTTTCTAGAAGTATGTAGTTGAATGTGCTATGAATCATTACCTACGAAAATATCTTAGTAAAATATCAGAAAATAAGTATTTTTTAATTTTAAACTAAATAAGTCTTTAAATATACAGCTAACGTGTAAAATTTTAATAATTAGTATCTACGATAATATTGAGTCAAATGAAACCACTATTTATTTTTAGAGTGGATATCGTCACCAATACTTTCTCTTACCTACTTAAGTTAATGCTCTCGAATGTAAACTGACGTTTCCAATATTGACGTCCCAATTTCAGTCGCCAAATACTTACTCTTTTTGCCATATGTAGGTACGAATTAAGAGAAATAATTCTGAACCCACTGCTACATGGGTCATATCTGATCCGTTCATGGGTGTGTATGTATTTATGTATGTGTGTATGCATGTGTGTATGTTTGAATGTTTATTTGTCACGCATTGTAGCCTAAACAGTTTGACAGTCTTTAATAGAAATAGCGACGATTAGATTCGTCATAACTAGGGCTCGGATTAATATGTAAATACATATTTTTAATTTACACGATTTTCGGTTTTGAATGTCTTCTATACATTGATTATTACATATAGACTCGGAAAAACTAATTTTTATTTTCCATATTTTTCCATATTTTGCCATATTTCATGGGTAAGTCCATATTTTACAAAAAAATATCACAATCATCCATATTTTCGATTTTTATATCATAGAACATGAATTAGTTCACAAAAATTGATATAATTTTACGTATTTGCATTCTCGCCACCACACGGTCGCGCGGGTTTCATTTCTCTCGCGTATTATTCGTCGTAATTTGATTTTTAATACTCTAACTTCATTTATTCCACATTATCTGCCCCCGCGCTGCCGATCAAATCAATCAAATGAAAACCTGAAGATTATTAAAGAAATAGAAAAAAAAAAAGTTTCTGAAGCAGAAGGCGGTGTTGCTGAAATAGCTAAACAAAACTAATATTCTACTAACATTACAACTATATATATATGTAACTGAGGTAGGGCACAGCAGGAAATTTCCTGCTCAAAATATGGAGCAGCCCGACTGGGGTAGTACCTCGACCTTACAGAAGACCACAGCTAAATAATACTGTTTTCAAGCAGTATTGTGTTCCTGTTGGTGAGAGCAGAGCTCCTGGGGGGGATTGGAGATAGGGTGGGCAACGCGCTTGCGACGCTTCTGGTGTTGCAGGCGTCTATAGGCTACGGTAGTCACTTACGATCAGGTGAGCCGTACACTTGTTTGTCGACTTAGTAACATAAAAAAAAAAATAATAGACTTTAGACAAAAATAAAGGCTTCGTTACACTAAAAACAATTAATAAAGTTAAGTGCGTACTGAGTTTTGAGGGTACTGCAGACGTGCCTTACCTAATTACGGAACTAGGCGTCTTTAAGTACGCTCCCATTATATCATGTTTTTTTTTTATATATTTAAGTAGGTCAAAAAAGCATACGGCTCACCTGATGGTAAGCGATTACCGTAGCTTCAACACCAGATGCATTGAAAGCGCGTTGCCGACCATACTCCCAATCCACCCCAGGAGCTCTGGTCACCTTATTCACCACAGGAACACAACACTGGTTGAAAGTAGCATTTTTTAGCAGTGATCTGCTGCATGTTTGAGGTACTTCCCCAGTCGGGCGGCTCCAGTTTTTCAGCAGGATATTTCCTGCTGTGCCCTACCTTACTTATTTGCCTTTATTGTGACGTGGAAAGATCTTACAGCCAACATAAGGCTATATTTAGACCTAATCGACAGTTTTAATTACGATAATTTAAAAAAGCGTGTGATTGTGTACTGCAATCAATTTAATAAGACAGATTTAGTGGAAGATGAATAAACTTCTTTTTTTTTTTTGAATTGCCTAAACATATCGCTATCTTTTTATAAATTTTTTAATGTAACTGTTACTGCAGTAACTTTTCACAATAAACAATGTTTAATATAAAAGATATTTTTATTTTATACTCCATATTTTTCCATATTTTACATTTTTTGGTCCATATTATATGTACATATTTTGAATTTTTTAATACATATTTATCCGAGCACTAGTCATAACAGTGCGAATAACGCGCTATATGGGCAGTAAAATATTTTATATTATTATATAAATATTTAAATATATTCATCTTACACGTGTTCATCGTTGATATGTTATACTTATTACTAATTTAATTTATACTAATTAGTAGGTATTATCCAATGTTTTAATTCATGTTTAGATAATAAAAAGAAATTCGGGTTTTTCAGGTTATTTCATTTGTAAAACAAAAGAATAAATGTAGCAGTACATATAGAATTCCTCAGATTTATTATTTCACTCACTCCGTCGTCATTCCTCCGTCAATCGTCGTTCGCTTTAGAATAAAAGGGCAAATTTCTAGATCAACGATGGCGTGGAGCTGCTACCCGACGTCCGTCTGCTGCTGGAGTGGAACGACACGCGCTGCGATACGGTTACGGCGACGCGCCTGCTGACCGACATGAGCTGCTCGGGCGTCGTCGCCTTCTTCGGGCCCGAGGGCCGCTGCCACACGGAGGCCATCATCGCGCAGTCCCGCAACCTGCCCATGATATCCTACGTGAGAATTGTTTAAATATTCATTCATACGTTTTATCCATTATCCATTGATGAATTCACAATCGATATAAATGAATAAAGAGAATCATATAAATCAATATAGATATTATGAAAGATAAGGACAACTCCATTTCTTGTTAAATGAAATATTTAATGAAGACAACTAACTCTTTATAAGAATATATAATATTCAGAATGCAATTGAAAATTTGGAAGTTATCGTATATATTTTCGTTGTTTCAGAAATGTTCAGATTACCAAACTTCGACGTTGTCGAACTTCGCGAGGTTGGAACCGCCAGACACGCAGGTATATAGATATTGAATCAAAAACTCAAGTTCAAGTAATTTCTAGAATTAAATGAAAACGATACGCTATTACCGTTTCAGGCGACGAAATCTGTAATATCACTGCTCCGGTACTACAGATGGAACAAGTTTTCGATCGTGTACGAGGAGTCATGGGTGACGGTGGCGCTGACGCTGGAGAACCACGCCAAGAAGATCAACATGACGGTGAACCACCAGCGGCCCGTCATCGACGGCTTCAAGTGCTGCGAGGAGAAGATGACCTGCTGCGCGCCCGGCTTCTGGTACCAGTTCATACAGGACACCAAGAACAAGACTCGCAGTGAGTGCTTTTCGCGTCCTTCAATACAACGCTTTGTACAGTTAATCATTGAGTAAATAATTTTCGCCATTCACTTATAAACGACGTTACTTATTGGTTTATACCTATTACTAATACCTATCATATAATAGTGTTTGTTAGGTTTTTTGTGAATGTTATATTTGCCACTGCAATTTTTTAATTACGTGCTCTATAGAACCTATTTTATTTAAATAAAATAAACGCTTCACACTCAACGGCACACAGTAGGATTTTCTCCTGTGTAGGGGGTCCGGAAACACAAAATACACAAGCACAAACGCCCAGACCACGACAAACATCTATATGGCCAATACAAATGTCTGTCGTGAGCGGGGATCGAATCCGCGACCGCCAGCGCAACAGCCAGGGCTGTGACCGCTGCGCCAACGCGTAAACAAAGTCCAACAGAAAATATAAACGTGTAAAATTGTACGAGCCACTTACTTTAATATGTAATAATAAACATAAGTTTTAAAATCTATTTTATTGATATGTATATTAACTGGAGTTCCATTGTTGCAGTATATGTCTTCTTGGGTTCACCAACTGGTTTAATAGATATGATGACAGCAATGGAATCGTTGCAATTATTCGTGAAGGGAGAGTACATGGTAATATTCGTCGATATGATGACTTACTCGTCCAAGGATTCTTTGAAATATTTAATAAGTGAGTAATATCGTTTATGCAAATTGAGCACAATGCTTGTTGTAATGTTTGTGTACCTGCGCGGTCACTACGTTTTTGTGAAAAGCCAGAATGTGATTCACGTTTCTGAGTATAGTTAAAACGTCATAGAATCAATAACTACGTAATATTTCTATCAAAGAACTTCCAAGAATATTTCGTCATATTTGGTTGGCGATAGCTTGTCTACAATTGCAATGTTTTTCTTTACGTTCTTTAAAATATGGATTGTTTTATTTATAAAATAACTAAAAGTTAGTTACATTGTCATAAATCTTTCAATGGGATAACTTTTTTTTAATGTTTGATAATATGAGTATTAACTCCACTAAACATTAAAAAAGTATGATATAAAACCCAATATTAGATCTCAAATTTTACTATTACTTTACTTTTTTACTAAAATACTTTCGATTTTAGCTTATTCTCTATATCTTTGCCAAAGTAGTGGCTGGACGTCATGTTGTGAAACCTTAGGGATCTCAAAAAAAATTTTAGCCCGCGTTAACTACCCTTATAGTTTGTCGAGTTCTCGGGTGGGGAGGTAGTAGAAGGCGTGGTGGTGACGTGGTGTGGCCCACAGAGACGGAGGACCGCGCGGCGAAGCTGGTGTGCCCCAACTCGGCGGAGTTCCGGCGGCGCGCGCAGTCGCTGCTGGTGGTGGTGTCGTCCGAGCCCGAGGGCAGCTACGAGTACTTCACCAGCCGCGTGCGCGACTACAACAGCATGCCGCCCTTCGAGTTCCCGCTGCCCCCCATCTTCGAGAAGAAGTTCAACAAGGTGAGACACGCTTCGGCCTGTAATATCCCATTGCTGGCCATAGCCCTCTTTGCCCATGTAGGAGAAGAATCAGAGCTTAATCCACCACGCTGCTCCAGTGCGGGTTGGCGGATATATGAACGATCCCTACTATAAGTAACGATCGCTAGCAGGTGTACATTATAACAACTGGGACCGGCGGCTTAACGCACGACGGTACGACTTTGATTTTTAAATGTTTGTACGCTATCTTGGTATAAAAGACAATTTTTGATAACTTGTCATGTTTTTTCAGTTTGTTTCTATATATGCCGCGTATTTGTACGACTCTGTGCGATTATACGCGACGGCCCTGCACAAACTCATAGACGAAGAAACGAGATTGAAAAATGAAACCTTAACATACCAAAAGTTAATGAGCATCGCCACCAATGGGTCTTTAATCGTTTCCAAAATGATTCGCATAACTCCATTTCGCAGTAAGTAATGTACACATACACCTACAAATCTTTTTTAGCAGACCTATATATAACGTTCCGTGAACCTTCATTTAGGATAACCGGTTTATTTTAATAACATGTATATTTATATACCAAGTTAAGGAAATTAACGGCGTAAAGATTAAAGCGGCGCTTCGACGAAGTTACTATTAATATCCTCTATTATTCTGTACCAAAATATAATGACCGCAAAGAGTCATACTATTTTAATATTTACGTCTTTAAAGTCTTATCGTATTCATATCATCATATGTAACATATTAGCAGACTATCAGGATACTATAGTTATAAGTTTTCGTATTTATAACGATATTATATCCTTGTGGACTATGCTGTTCTTTAGTATCTATTCTAACATTATAAAGCTGAAGAGTTTGTTTGTTTGATTGTTTTTTTTTTTTGTTTGAAAATGGATAAATTATTTTGTGTTGGCTAGTCCATTTACCAGGGATGGCTACATATAGGTTCTATAATATTTTAATAATAATAATAATAATAATAATAATAATAATAATACACTTTATTGTACACCAAAGACAGAAATAATACAAAGAAATTTTTAACAATATATCATTAGGTACAAAAGGCGGCCTTATCGCTAAAAAGCGATCTCTTCCAGGCAACCTTAGGGCAAAGGAAATGGTATAGCGTCAGCGTAGGTGTACAGGCTACAAACAATTTATAGTAAATATTCAAATAATTAAACACATACATACATACATACGTACATACGCACATACATACACACATACATACATACATACATACACATATACATACATACTTACACTCATACACAGACATAGATACATATTATATACTTATAAATTACTTGTTTACTGTTGAGTTTCAAGAAAATGCTTCCTAACAGTCTTTTTAAAAGTTGCAAGTGTTTGTACACGTCTAATATTCAAAGGCAAGGTATTCCAAAGGCGAGAGGCTTGAACTGTAAAAGATTTATCATAGAAGGAAGAGGAGTGAGAAGGAATTGCGAGAAGGAAATTACTGTCAGAACGGAGGCAACGTTCATGGGTATCGCCAAGGAATTGGAATCGTTCTTTCAAATAGGAAGGGGTAAAGGGATTAAATAAAATAGAGTAAAGTAGGTTAAGGATATGAGCATTCCTGCGAAGGCGGATTGGGAGCCACTTGAGTTTTTTGCGAAATTCGGAAATATGATCATATTTGCGTAGTCCAAATATAAATCTTATACATAAATTTTGAATGCGCTCAAGCTTATTAAGCTGCTCCTCTGTAATGTCGAGATAGCAAGTATCAGCATAATCAAGAATTGGTAATAATAGACTATGAGCAAGAGCAATTTTAGTAGGAATGGGTAGAAGATTACGCAATCTGCGGAGAGACCCAACCGAAGCGAACAACCTGCGGCTAATTTCACATATCTGCGGACCCCAAGAGAGATGTTGGTCGAAGATTACACCTAAATTTCTCACGTTTTCGCTATATGGAATGGTGAATCCGTTAAATGTAACAGGAGGTAGTTCAGATTTATCAATACGGCAAAGCAGTTTGGAGCTTCCTATAATAATAGCTTTCGATTTGTTTGGATTTATATGTAGGCCGTAGGCTTTACTCCATTTACCAATAGCTAAAAGGTCATTATTTATGCGCGATACACACTGAGATAAGTTATGAACAGTGGAGTGAGAGTATATCTGGAGATCATCTGCATAGAGGTGGTAGAAAGAAGTTATAACATTACAAAGAGAGTTTATAAATATAGAAAACAAAAGAGGTGATAGCACGCCACCTTGCGGGACACCGGTATTGACTGTTGACCAATTTGAATATGAGTCGTTCAATTTAACTCGCTGCCGGCGACCCTGCAAGTAACTTAGAAACCAATCAGCAACCTCAGGAGATATGTTAAGAGAACGTAAAATATCACACAGTATATCAAAGTCCACAGTATTAAAGGCGTTACTAAAATCGAGTAACGTTAATACCGTGAGCCTTTGATTGTCCATATTTGAACGTATATCATCAGTTATTTTTACAAGCGCAGTAGTCGTACTGTGACCTGGGCGAAAACCGGATTGCATGGGATTCAACAGACGGTGTTTCACGAGGAAACTACTGAGCTGTTGATGCACAAGACGCTCGAGTGCTTTGGACAAAAAAGGGAGGATGGAAATAGGACGATATTCGGATAAGGACGTTGGATTAGTTTTTTTGGGGAGAGGTACAATTTCAGCATCTTTCCATATTGATGGGAACGTACAGGTAGAGATGGAAGTATTAAAGATGGATGTAAGTACCGGTGTTAGTATATCAAGGAGAGGAATGATCATTTTCCGACTAATGCTGTCAGAACCAACGGAATTTGAAGTTATTGCTAATATATTCTTCTTAACATCACATTCAGAAAGCTGATTAAGAAAGAAAATAGGAGTATCAGGAATTGGCAAGGCTGAAAGTTGATTTCTTGTATAGGCTTTAGTTGCACTATCCATGGCAACAGACGAAGAGAAGTGGAGATTCAACTCGTTAAGATTAAAATTTTGAGAACTATTATGACTATTATCCAGACGCGCTTTGCCAACTCCAAGAGATTTTAGAAAATTCCAGACTTTGCTAGAATCTGCTTCTTCAATGACAGATTTGTGGATATGGCGACGATGTGCATCTCTACACACCCTATTACAGTGATTCCGAGCCTTTACGTATACCTCTCTATTGGCCTCACTGTTATTCAGTCTATACCGCGTCTTAGCACGAACCTTTTTTTTCCTGCAATTTTTTAATTTCGGGTGTTATCCATGGGGCAGGCAGATGTTTTATTCTTACCGGTCGAATAGGTGCGTGAACATCATAAAGTTGTGTTAGCAGAGAGTTGAAAACAGCCACCTGGCTGTCAATTGTGTCTGCATCATAAACCGCAGTCCAATCAATTTCAGCTGCATCTCTCCGCAGTTGCTCCACATCCATACCACCAAAACTACGCTGCAGAAGTATTCTTGATTTAAGCTTAGGAGGTTTGATTTTGTAGGATAGATATAGCAAGTCGTGATAAGAAAAAGCATCAGCAGCACACTGACCATGGCTTTCAACGTGGTCAATGGAAGAAACAATAATTAAATCTAAAAGAGAAGGAACACAATTTGGTAAAACATGAGTAGCAAGCAAAGGTAAGATATGAAGATTTGAGCCATTAACTAGAGTTTTTAGCCGGGAAGACCGGTGATCGTTTTTGAGCAGACAGGTGTTAAAATCACCCATGATTACCGTATGACTATACAACGGACTAAGCCGTTGGAGTAACAATTCAAGCGAAGTGAAATAGTCTACAGTAAGACATGGGCTATAAAAAACGCCGAGTAGGAGTTTTGTGTGTGACAGATTCACTTCAACAAAAAGATACTCAGCTCCACCGGTCTGAGGTTGCGAAGTATCTATGATGGTAAAAGGAATATGAGAGCGAAGATATATCGCAACCCCCCACCCTTCCGACCAATGCGGTCATTACGGATCAAATGGAATCCCGGTATGGAAAAGGAGATAGAAGGTAAACAAGGCTTGAGCCAAGATTCGGAAACTAGGATAGCGTGTATATATCTATTACCAAAAGATGACAATAAATCTGGATAATGAGCAGGAATACTCTGTGCGTTAATGTGGACTAAATTAAAATTTTTGGGAGTGTTATCAAAACAAGAGTTTAACGTCTCGCTCAATGAGGGTATGCTACAGTAACTGTCAGAGTTACTTGAGTCTTCGGAAGCAGACGATAGCGATAGAAATGCGTCACTATCGTCAATGAAAGACATTGAAAAAAAAATATTATTATTAAAATAAATATGGGTAAAAAGAAATAATATAAATAAAATAAATATGCCTGTATATGTATGTAATGCAATAACTTAAAATAATATAACTATAATTGATTTAAAAATTATATTATTAAGGTATAAATATGTATATTTGTTTGTAAATCAATTTCTATATAAATATCTATCTTTAAATCAATAGTATAATGATAATAATAACACAAAAAGAAAAAATATATACTAAAATAAAATAACGATGAAATATGTTTATACCATTTAACGTACCCACCAGTTGCAAGGAGAGAAGTTAAGAACTCACAATATTGCTAGCGTATAAATAAGTTATAAAACAAATAAAGAAAAAAAAGGTTATAAAAAAATAAAAATCAAAAAAAGGAAAAATAATTAATAAAGGTTAAGAGAGATAACGTTAACTATACTAAACAACGTATGATTAAATAAATAAAAAATAATAATAATAATAATAATAATTGAAAAAAAAAAAGTAACTAAAAAAAAATAAAAATAAAAAAATAACATGGAGAATTTATACACTACTACTGGTAACACAAACACGCAGAAAAAATAGTGTCTATGCCGATTGTCAGTTGTAACACGTACCTTATACATATTAGATTATTTGTTAATCATCAACGTCAAAATTATTGAATCTATCAATCTACCCTCAATCAAGAAAATTATTATGATATATCGTATGACGTACGAGAGTAAACAATAACAAAATGTATTGTTATTATTTATTAATATTTTAGTACGTTTTTTCTGCAAATTGACGCGGGAGAAACCGCGGGGCTCAGTTACTATTAAATATAAGTCATACATAGTTTTCTTGAATATTATATCTACATGTGTCATTGCTCAGGTGTGTCCGGGATGTCGATCCGTTTGGACGAGCGAGCGGACTCCGAGGGTAACTTCTCGGTGCTCGCCTTCAAATCGGCCAACTTCACCGAGGTCGGCATCAACTGCACTCACGGCATGATTCCCGTTGGACACTTTCAACAGAGCAGTCGAGAATTTCCTGTAAGACTTCATACTAAATATTCAGCAAAACGTCGATTGACACAGACTTGCAAAAGCTCTATTTATTGTTGTGAGATGTTTTTCCTGACTTACAAAATATGAATACAGTATGAAACGCAAGTTCAGAATAAATTTAGTAGTACACTATTACTATAATCTTAAGAATGTAGAGTATGTTTCACTATTTACTATGTAGGTATCTCGCAAGATTTCACACCTATTTCGAGATCATACATGGTGACTCAAAGAGTTTTTGAATACACATACTTTTTTCTCATTGCATTAATTATGTCATGTAATTTTAACATAATGTTGTATGTTCTGACAGGAATACAAGTTAAACCCGCGGTTGCCAATCGACTGGCCGGACAACGTGAAACCCGAGGATGAACCTTCTTGCGGTTTCCTCAATGAAAAATGTCCCAAGGACGACTCTCAGATCACGTCGCTGGTAGTGGCCGGGACGTTAGCTGTTACTTTATTCTGTGCACTCGTTGTTACTATAAGCATTTATAGAAAGTGGAAAATTGAGCAAGAGATAGAGGGACTCTTGTGGAAAATAGATCCTCACGAGATAGGCGGGTTTTTAAACAGCGGCCTTGTCTGGTCGCCTAGTAAGGTGAGAACTATATATGTATATTTTCCTAAAATAAAATTGTCTGCATCTGTATATAAGATATGTTTGAGACACTGCTTCTTACTTCTGAATTTGCAATTGCTAAATTAGTTTTTAAAATTGATCTCGTGTTTGATATTTGAAAAAAAAAACATGGTAAGAAAAACCTCATCTGTCGAAAATAAATTATTTACATAGATTCATAGATACAAAGATGAAAATAGTTCATTTGGAATTCGATAAATACAACATACTTCATTATGCTTTTATTAAAGAAATATATATTATACTAGCCGACCCGTACCCACTTCTTTGGGAGTTAATTATATTTTTGTGATGCAAATATGTAGTAAAGTTTTCATCTCGCTCACATTTCTCAGACTTTATTTACATATACTATTATTTTTCACTGAGCTTTTAGTTCAATAACAATAAAATATAGCCTATATCACTCCTGAATAGTGCAGCTTTCTGTTAGTGAAAGAATTTTCATGATCGGATCAGTATTTGCAAAGATTACCCCCTACAAACAAACAAAGTTAGAAACTTGACATCTTTATAATATTAAGTATAGATACTCATTGTGTTTTATTTTATTTTCAGTTAAGTTTAGCTAGTGGTATATCATGTGAGAGCAGATGTTGCACACAGATATTTACCACAACAGCTCACTACAAGGGCAATGTGGTGAGGATAAAGGAGCTAAAGTTTTCAAAAAAGAAAGTGAGTAACGTTAATTACTTTTATTAAAACCATAAGATATTTTTACACTTAAAACACTTATAAACAAAATTATTTCTTATGCGTAATATATAAAAAGTAGTATGAGCCAGCTTTCATTAGTTTGTCAGTAGCTTTTAAGCATCTTTTGTTTAATGTTAACACGGAAAAAGCAACAGTTTAAAATCTTTATTCGCTAAGTGTAATGTGTTGTAGTCAGTGGTAGGTATATAGTTCAAGTATCATGTTTTATTACAAACACTTATCTATATATATTTTGAAATGTGATGTCACAAAATGTTCGTCCTCTCCCCACCCATTTTCACACAAGGTAACACTTCGTCAACCCCCTGCCCCCCCTCCTACCGTGTGGCGTAGTTGACGGACGGTGTAGTTAAGGCGCGTGCGGTTGGTTGCAGGACATCCCGCGCGACGTGATGAAGGAGATGCGGCTGCTGCGCGAGCTGCGGCACGACAACCTCAACTCGTTCATCGGCGCCGTGGTGGAGCCGCTGCGCGTGCTGCTGCTCACCGACTACTGCGCCAAGGGGAGCTTGTATGTGAGTGAGCCGTACCCAGCCTTTTTTTTTACGTGGGGAAAATCCATCATGGATACCTTCCGACGCGCGGACACCAGAGAGATGTCAGATCCGACTGACCAAAAACCGTCCACGTGCGAGCGTACCTCCGCCTGAGTGGGGCGAGATGGGGTCACGTTAGCAGTCTCCACCCCTCCTGACGACGCGTGGGGTCTTAAGTCAGCTTGCCCAGCCTTGCCGAGCCGACTTAACACGACTGGCCTCGAAACTATGGATGGCTTCGCCCAGCAGTATAACGTCTACAGACTGCTACAGTATTTATTTAAAATGACCTAGCTGCGCCATGAGGAGCTTGTATATGAGTGAACCTTGAGGCTTCCGCTTCGTGAGCATGGAAGCCTCCACCCGACTGTCTCTACGGACTGTTACAGTACACTCTAAAAGAGTACTGACTTAGTGTCACTACATTTTAGTGTTCTAGAAATCATATGCATAAGCTAACCCTTTAAAAAATCAGTCGTGATTCACTGAGGTCTTTGTCTAGGTCTATAGTCTATAATATGACTCTGTTACGACCAATGATCCAAAAATCGTTTTCCGCTTTAGTAAAATTTTGTAACTTTGAGCACTTGAGAATCGCAATCTTAACTTTGTAAGGAAAATATTTTCACCATTATATTATTTCCTTTCCAGGATATAATTGAGAATGAAGATATAAAGCTCGATAAGATGTTCATATCGTCATTGGTACATGATCTCATTAAGGTAAGAATCTCTAAAATTACAAAAAAATAATATTTGATTAACTGACATTATCTTTCGTTTTTATATTTTCGAGAACATAACAGTAACTTAAGGCGACTAGAAGAGCTAAAACGATGTTTTATAACGCCTAAAAGTATATGATCCACTGCAGTGAAAAATAACAGAAAAATATATGATATTCTGCAGGATATATGGTAGATAGATAGTGTGTTGAAAACATGATTCTTTAAATTTGATACGATAGAAAAAAATCACAAAGATACCTCTAAAAATATCTTTTAACGGGTAAAAACCATGTTAATATACAGGCTATAATTCTGATATTTTGTCAAATTATTCTTTAAGCAACATACTATCGTGATAGTGTTTTAATTATTTTGTTTAATCAATAGATTTTTATAAATATACGTTTCCTTATTTTTGAGCATAAATAATCATAATACGTGCGCATGGGTGCGTAATACCCGTGTACAGACAGTCTCGGCCAAGGCCTGATGCTAAACGGACGTGTTGCTCGTTTTTTCCGCATTATTCGCATAAGATTATTTACTGTTTTTAATTATTTTCAATGGGAAATAAAGCGAAACCCGTCACGAAAAGTAAAAAACGTTCATATAAAACAAATGCCCAAAATATGAACGATATTAAAAGGTAAAAATATTTTATTATTACTAAATATTGATTGTCATAACAATGATAACAATGAATTTTGGCGTTTTAGATGTTTGACGGACGGATGTCAGTTCGAATACGTTCAGTTTTTTTGATCGGAAAAAATAATAGGTAGGGATCCCTAGTACATTTTTTTCACCTGATTAGTATCAAGCTAATTTTCCGGGAGTAGCTTCATTTTGATGAGACGAACAAAAAAATCCTCTTCGAAAACTCAATCGTGGTAGCTAACAGAGATAGCAGGAGATAGAGCAGCAGTGAGCCTATGCTCACGGGATAACGGGATAACGTACCACGCAATTTGTAGGACAATAGTACTATTAAATTATATAAATATTAACTAACTAAAAGAAATAAAAATCAGAAACAAAAAGGTCACCGTTGGATTCCTCGTTAAAAGTTACCTAGGTTTGACCTTTGTTTCACGACTAACCTGTGCGGTTTTCCGAATTTTTCGGGGTTTCCATATTTTTTACTCACCCGGTATATTAATACACTAAGGTTAAGATGTTTGCCTCCCTTTTTAGAAAAAAAACTCACGATTACGCTTCAGTCTGTAATATCCTACTGCTGGGCATAGGCCTCTTACAGTAGAGGAGACGTGGAACATCGACCTTCACCAATCTGATCTCTCGATGAGGCATATTTTTTATCAAATATAATTTATAACAATATGCCTATGATAACTTGCCTATCGAAAAGAGGTCAATGCTTTTTTTTTTTTGCAGGCAAGCCTATATGATTGGTTTTGTAATTACAATATCTTACAGGTAGATGTAGTATCGAATATATTGACCTACCTGTTCACATCTACTTGCCAGGTAGCCATGACCAAAAATAAGTAGACAAGCCTATCTAGACATATTCTGTGTGTTAAAAACTATCAATTGGGATAAAACACATTCGGTTATCATAATGAGTGAAGGTGATGAAAAAAAAATTAATTAAAATTAATTAAATTAAAAGTAGCTATGACCACTTTTCGATAGGCAAGTTATCATAGGCATATTTGTTCATAAATTATATTTGATAAAAAATATGTCTCATCGAGTTATCAGATCGGTGAAGGTCGCTCTTCCACGTTTCTTAGACCATTACCCAATTTAGGAGAAGGATCAAAGCTTAATCCACCACACTGCTCCAATCCGGGTTGGCGGATATGTCCCCTACTATGAGTAACGATCGCTACCAGGCGTACATGATAACAAACGGGAGCGACTGCTTAACGTGCTCTCCGAGGCACGTTGGGGAGACCCACAAGGACTGCACAAACACCCAGACCACGGCAAACATCTGTATGATGATCTAGCTAGGATTAATTTTTAGAAAATTTCGTTTTACCCGTGTTTTCAGATAATGAAAAAATACAACATTATTAGAATAGGAAAGTAAATTTTGCCATAATCTATTAAGTTATCAGGTGGAAAATCGGGTGGTCATGAAACTATATGACCCCGGTTCAAATCCACATGTCACCAGATCGATTTTCTTTTTCCCTTTTTTTTCTAATTGCACTCGTGTTTTTTATCTGAATAACCAGTTCACTTCTTTTTATTATTATGTCGGTAAGATCGAAAAATATTATTGATATTCCATAAGTATGTAATTGGGATGTAAATAAAATTTCCAATAAACACGATATAAACCGAGCTAAGCTTGTACATCCATAGGTAAGACTAACTCCCGTTTATGACTAAGTAAGTCACAAACGGGAAATTCCCACAATTATAGACGTTGCCAGTCGCTACAAAATAAAAGGGATTCACCGACTTCGCCACAAAATAAGTAAAGAGAAATTCCGTGATACTTTCAATCGGTCAGAATGTATAGTTCCGATAAAAATGATATAAAATGGTTCAAATATTTTCAAAATATTGTTATTATTTATTGTTAAATTTTGCCGCCCCCTAAAAAGTGCCGCCCGGGGCTGGCCACCCCCCCCCCCCCCCCCGCCCCCCTACGCTACGCCACTGGTGGTACGTAATCCCGGTCCTACGCTCACTGCTGCTCTATCCCCTGCTAACTCTATTACCTACCATAATCGAGAGTTTTCGTAGAGGAAATTTTTGTTCGTCTCATCAAAATAAAGCTACTCTCGGAAAATTAGCTTGATAGTAATCAAGTGAAAAAAATGTACTAGGAATCCCGGACTATAATAATTGCGATCGAAAAAACTAAATGTATGCGAACTGACAGCCGTCCGTCAAACTCCAAAATTCTTTCGCGCCATCTATTAGCATGGTCGGGCATAATCTCGCTAAACGGCTGTCGAGTTAATTTTTATAAGCGCCATAGTTAAATGGCGTTCACGTCGATATTGTAAATGTGTGCGTGCGTTCTTGAAGGTTACTTAGCTGTTCTAGTCGCCTTAAAGGAAATATTAATTTCATTGTTTCTTAAACACCTACTTCCATCATATCTTAAGGGATGCGTCAAATTGTTGTTTAGTAATAATTTTGTCCTACATAATATATTCTTCTTTATTATCTTTTAATTTCTTAACTCCGATTAAGGAAAACATGTCTCGGTAAACAATGTACTAAAGGGTAATTTATAATCTTTAGTCATCTAGATCGCACCGCAATGAGTCAATTTTCTTCAGTAATGCTTTGGTAGTGGCCTTTTCTTGACATTTTAAATTTATCGTCAATTTTATTTCAGGGTATGATTTTTATTCATTCATCGCCATTAATCTTTCACGGAAATCTTAAATCTTCGAATTGCGTAGTCACATCGAGGTGGATGCTACAGGTAATAATGATTATTATTTTAATAGATATAATAGCTATAATGTGAAGTAAATGTGATTTTGTGTACTAATATAACATATTACTATTTTTAGGTAACTGATTTCGGTCTGCACGAATTAAGATATTGTGCTGAAAATGATTTTATTGGAGAGCATCAATATTATAGAGGTGAATTGTTATTGATATTATTTTTTGTAGTTTAGAACAAGAATATTTTATTTCTTAACCGATTATCATAAACAGTTCACACAATAATTTAAAACAATCTTTATAGATAAAATTTAACTTATAATATACATAATACAGTGGCAAGCAATTTTTTTTTATAATGTGTATTTTTTTTTAAATTGTGTCGTATTTTTTAGGTTTATTGTGGAAGTCACCAGAGCTATTGAGACAATTAGACGATCCGAACGGAACTGTCGGGGGAACGCAGAAAGGCGACGTGTACGCTTTCGGCATTATTCTTTACGAAATTATCGCTAGACGAGGACCCTTCGGTACCACTTCCCTGGAGCCTAAGGGTAAGGATAGGGAATATGATATCTTAACTATTCTACTCGTATGTACATTTGTATATTTCAGATTTCACACAGTCACAGTAGCAGAGACTTATTTGCTACAACATTTAAATGTCGTCTTACATTAAAACGTACAACGTGACAAATATGTGTGAAATAATATTCATTGTTATCGTACCTATCATTGTCACTGTCGCAAATCGCAATGTATTGCGGTCGGTGTAATAATGTCGTATATAATAGTATGTTAAACAAAATCTAGACACAACTACTTGGAGATTATCGAGTTCCATACTGTAATAGTAGCATGTGTACAAGTAAACGCCACAAACGATTAACGAGTCTCGTGACTTCAAAAGCGCTCCTGAATCGTCGTTTTACATATTAAAATTATGTCTTAATTAATTATTTTAAGTAAAAAGGATCTACCACTGATTCGTAATGTAGATTCTGCAAAGAAGAATTGGCAAGAAACTCCGTAGTTTACTCTTATAAAAATACAGTCTGTTGATATATCTATTGATATAAATTGGTAAAATCTTGCATGAAATACGGCGTCACTACATCCACACATCTTTATCATTAACTAGTCCTGCATAATAAGCTGTAGTTATTAACATGGTTTTAATAGAAAGTTTAAACGTATGTACGTCGTATCGCTGGTGGCAGACATAGTGGAGCGCGTGAAGCGAGTGCGGCGCGAGGGCGAGGAGCCGTTCCGGCCGGACACGTGCGCGCTGGAGGCGGACGACTACGTGCTGGCCTGCATGCGCGACTGCTGGGCCGACGACCCCGCCGCGCGCCCCGACTTCCCCACGCTGCGCACCAGGCTCAAGAAGCTCAAGTCTGGCAAGTACGTCGCGCACGCTACACGCTACACGCTACACGCTACACGCTTTTCAGTTTGAACAATACGCGTGAGGCGAACTTATTACTTGACAGTAGTTATTGTATGAATTGACAAGCTGACCCGACAGACGTTTACCTGTTTTAACTGTCAAACGCCAGAACTGTCCTCGAAGTTGAATATTCGTTAACATTTGAAGTTAAACTTCTTTAGGCGCATGAGGGGTAAAATTTGAGCGACTGCTAACGCGGCAACGTCAGTCAGGGAGTGCGTGGATGGGTGACCGCCTGGGAACACCGCGTGACGTTGACTTTTAGTTTTTTTTTTTTAGTTTGCCAAAGAAGTATCACTTCTGACACGTCTACTTTGTACGCATGCAATATTTTTTGTAATTTTTCAATTTTCTGCGCAATTTTCTGAAATATAGTTATGACCGAGGGAAATAGAAATTTCATTTTTATATATTTATACCCTGTTTTTTTTCGGTTCGGACTAAATTGACACATGCAAATGTCAATTTTCGAAATAATGATACCAGCTTTTTTGTAATAGTGTTGTATACCGATTTAATGAATACAATACCGGTTTTATGAATCGTAACTTTTTACTTTTACCACATAATTTTATTATTATTTGACAATAGACGAATCTTTTAAAAATCATGGTAACTATGGAGCATCACAGATAAAAAAAAATATTTATTAATATTTAATAAAGTCGAGGATAAAATAGGTAATGTCTACCGAAACAGAAATTTTGAGTAATTTAATATTTTAACATTTTGACTAACTTAAGGTTGCTTATAACACTAGGTACATTACCTAAGTTTGTAATGTACCGAATATTAATATAAAAAAAATTAATATAATATAAATAATATATTTTATTTTATTGTTTAAGTATTTGATACTAGCTTCTGCGCGCGACTTCGTCGGCGTGGACTCCGCTCCTATTGGTCTTAGCGTGATGATACATAGCCTATAGCCTTCCTCGATAAATGGGCTATCTAACAGTGAAAGCATTTTTCAAATCGGCCCAGTAGTTCCAGAGATTACCGCGTTCAAACAAACAAACAAACAAACAAACAAACAAACAAACAAACAAACAAACAAACAAACTCTTCAGCTTTATATATTAGTATAGATTTTGCTACCTTAACTTTCTTTTATTATTGTTTAGTTTTTTTTTTTTTTTTTTTGTAAATGACATTTTTTTACTTTCGTTAAGTGTGTGTATCACCTTAAGGCGAAATAAATGTTTTCATTTCATTTCATTTCAATTTGCATGTGGTTACTAAGATTAATAAATACTTTAAAAAATAAGTGTTTTTCATTTATCATAAATCTATACATTAACCATACAGGTACATACATTCTATAGGTATGCCTATAGGTACATTACGGTTGTCGCCACATTCTAAAATTTTAAAGACAAAGATTTTTGTAATTATTACTGAAAAACGATACTAGATTGTAAATTACGTAAAGTTACGGTAGTGGCACATCACTATTAATGATTCGCAAAAAACTAGCAACACAGCTTATGTCAATTTAGTCCGTACCGAAAAAAAACGGAGTATAGATAAATGAGATCGTATAAGGGAAAGCGGGTGACATGAATAGAATTAATGTAAAAGATAGAAATCGTCCAGATTTCCGCTTCCGTATCTATATCGTGATGCTCGTATTTATGCTGAGATGTTTTTGCTTCATAGATCTCGAAATATTATGGACCAGATGATGGACATGATGGAGAAGTACGCTAATAATTTAGAAGAGCTAGTCACCGAGAGAACGAGGCTACTGATAGAAGAGAAGCAGAAGACTGAAGACTTGCTTCACAGAATGCTACCAAAGTAAGTGGCTTCGGTCTGCTGTCTCGAATGCTCTGCCATCAATGTTTTAATGTCACCGGATGTAACTTTCGATGTGGCTTCATTAATTCTTGTGTATGTTTAGTGTTTAATCGATAGTGCCCCATCGGCTCGTATGTGCAAACATCGTTAATATTCAATGATTGGTAACTGTTTCTCCCAGGCCAATACTTCATGTTCATTTCGCATTTTTATTTCATACGTTTTTAGTGCTCATATAAACAGGAAAAGATGAAATAGTGTTATATGTAAAAAATACTTTTTATATATTTTCATAAAGTAAAAAGAAAATATTCTTAATCTCAGATCTGTAAAAATATAGGTCGTTAGACATTTTGTCACTTTGTATGTATGTACATAAAATTGATAAATTGGTGTTTCGAGACACCTATATTGAATTTAAATAAAACATATAAGTGTGCATGTTAGACTTGGATGTAGTATTAAGCGAGGTGATGTTGTCGTTACTAATGAAGGTACGTAATGTTGTAACTAATATTAACGTAAGCACAGACGAGGAAGACGCAAATACAACAAGCCGCATCGAGCTCGGCCGACCGCAGCGGTGTGCGCACTGGTTTACATTCAGTCCAGTCAAGTCATTCTCATTGTTACATAATTTGTCATTCAATCGGATTTTCGCTTATTTACGTCCTCAATAGTAGTATTTAGGAATATAAACACGTCGATCTGATATATACTTGGTTCGTGGGTATTTACGTACACTGTCGAGTAAATCGGCCCCCTGTTAGTCGGGTTGAACTTATTATTATAAAAGAAAAAAAAAATATTCGAAATGTTTATAATTTTATTTTAAATACTATTTCAACTATAGAAATGAAAGGTCTATTATGGGGTGCAAAAGTCATTTGTTCCATCGACGTGGACTTGATGTAAAACAGTAGTACATGCTCTTGTAACAAAAGGGAAAAAAAATGTATTTGTATTCACTTTGTTGTACTTGTGTTCTTTTCCAGATGTGGGGGTTGAATCCATTATAGAAATGTCGTGAAAATGTCTTGAGGTAATTAACTCTCTACTGGTGATTGTAGATAATACAGTTGGTCTCATGCTGTAGGTGCCGGAACATCGCTTCTCATTAGTGACAGTTGTTATTAGGTTTCAGCCAGATGACACTAAGAGCTTGCTTTGGTTGTGGTTTAACTATGCATCTTGGTCGGTGTAAGCCGTGGCTTATATTCGAACACACTAGTTAATGTAGATCGAAATCGTTTTAAAGCATGTTTTGAAATATTGTTATTTTTTATATATATGAGTAAAGTTTGCAGTTACGTGTATTAAAATTATAACAGGTACTCATAGTTTTTTGAAATCTAACTTGTGTGGTTTTGGCAGAAGGATACTGTTGTGAGTATTCAATAGTTACTAAATACATTTAATATTTTAGTACTATAGTAGGTATATTGTTTTGTACAATTAATGTTTTCTTAGTTTAATGATTTTTGACTTATTAATACATTTATATTTGTTATGTAGTAGTGTAGAAAATATTTTTTTAGTAGTTTCCATATTGGCATGACTCTTAGGCATAAAATATAATAAAGTGTCTCAATTTGTCACAAAATATATAAACTATAATTTTATGTTCTATTTTGATATTCTAAAACATACTATTAAGTAATCTAACTTAAAATATATTTTGTTTTATTATATTTTGTATTTTGTTTGTATATTATATATATTTTGAACGATATTCTAAAAACCATGGACACCATAGTAATGTAATTATTTCTTGTATTTTATTAGCTATTTATTAAAAGTAATGAGAAAACATGATAAACTTATTTTTTCCATTTTACTGAACTCATTTATGTTTTTAAAATTACTATAGAATTACACTAAATTTTTTCTTTTGATTTCTCTATTGTATATAAGCAAAATTGATCACGTATTAGTAGTTTGGATAGTGTGAAACCTTTGATTTTTCTTTAGAGTAAAACAAAAAATTGTGTATTTGTTGCAGGTCAGTCGCCCGCCGCCTGACGACGGGCGAGGGCGTGGAGCCGGAGTCGTTCGACTCCGTCACGATATACTTCAGCGACATCGTCGGCTTCACCGCCATGTCCGCGGAGAGCACGCCGCTGCAGGTCAATCTTTATTGATTATTTATACACAAGCAGAATTTGAATAGAATTCTGAGTGTATATAATATTTATTTATTTTTGGTATGGTAACAAAACACAAATCAATAAAATTAATACAAAATAGCAACATAATAGATTTCTAAATTTGTGTTTCAATGACAACCGAGAACAATAGACAATATATTCTATAATATTTTAAATTAAGAATTTTTCTTCTGGATATAATTGTTATAACGAAATTTTAGTAATAGGAGAAATCCATTTATTTATTTATTATGACTTTACAGGTGGTCAACTTCCTCAATGACCTGTACACCGTGTTCGACAGAATAATTCGAGGCTACGACGTTTACAAAGTTGAAACCATCGGAGATGCTTACATGGTGGTATGTGTTGGATTGTTTGTATCCATTCTTATAATCACATAAACTATAACTTATCTCAACTAAATTAATTATTATATATTATTTCTTTTCTTACTTTACGTAGAAAAATATCAACAATAATGATTATGTCTCATCAGGTATCGGGTCTACCGATAAGAAATAATGACAGACACGTTGGAGAAATCGCATCGATGGCGCTGGAGCTGCTGAACGCTGTCAAGAATCACAAAATATCTCACAGACCAAACGAAATTTTAAAATTAAGAATAGGTATACACACAGGTATGTTTAATAATATTTTTATATTTTATGTTAGTAATACCAAAAATTAAATAGAATGAGAATAATCTTTGGAAGGCGGTTAAAGAAAGGGTACCAAGGGAACCCTGTCACTAAGACTTTCTTTTGTCTGTGCCAATATTTAAATTAATTATGAAACAACAATACATGATCGTGCAGGCGCGGTGGTGGCGGGCGTGGTGGGGCTGACGATGCCGCGCTACTGCTTGTTCGGCGACACCGTCAACACGGCGTCGCGCATGGAGTCCAACGGAGAGCCGCTGCGCATACACATCTCGCCCAGCTGCAAGCAGGCGCTCGACAAGCTGGGCGGCTACATCGTGGAGCCGCGAGGGACTATCCCCATCAAGGGGAAGGGACAGGTGATTCGTCCATTTGAGCTCGTTATGATATTGTTTAGGATTACGGCAAATTTTTGTTCAATAATTGTTATTTTCATCTTCAGCTCCAGACATACTGGTTAGTCGGCGCCACCGAAAAAGCGATACAGAAGAGGCCGGTGGAGGGCGAGGAGCGCCCCCTGTTCTGTCGGCCCAGAAGAAGTCCTCGTTTGACGGACTCCAGACATGCTTCGATTTCGGGTAACCGACTCTGTCTATACTCTCTAATACTCTTTGAATGTAGTGGTTTTAAAAGAGTTGTTTTTGATGGCATTTTTGAGAGCATTTTGCAACTTTAAGTCGCATGGGCATTCGAGCTACCTCAGTGCGTAGTAGGAATATAGAAACTCGGTCGATTGTGACAACTGTCACGATTATAACCGACTCGTCCGGGCGAGTGACAGTGCGTGTTCCCCGCAGAGCTGCGCGGCGAGGCCCGCGTGCGCCAGCGCCTGCACAGCGGCGCGTCGCTGCCGCCGCCCGCCTCGCCGCCCGCGCGCGCCGCGCTCGCGCCGCACGGCAGGTGCGTGTCCGACTAGCTCCTTGTACTGACTGTGTACTAATAGTACTTTTGGCATACTCGTTTGTGTTGTTGGGGGTGATTTTTAATTTTGTTTGTTTTTGCTGTAATGTTTATTTTTTTTTCAATATTAATGTAAGATCTTAAAATTTGTTATTTTTATGTCGATTTATGGTCGTATTTGCCACACGATACGGTCGCGTAGCGTAAATTGAATCGATTCTGGTCTCACTCGACAGAGGAGCGCTGAGCTCGATCGCTTCGTCGACCGTGTGCGAGGGCGCGGGCGCGGGCGAGGCGGAGGGCGCGGCGCTGCGGCCGGCGCGCTCGCTGGACGTGCTGGCGGTGCGCAGCCGCCTGCGCCGCCACCACACGACGCGCTCGCTGGACGTGGACGTCGCCATCGCCACCGTGTCCTCCACGCTCTTCAACGGCACCGCCTTCGGCCCGCCCGACGAGCCGCCGCGCGCCGACGAGGACAGCCCGCTGCTGCGCAAGGCGAGCCTGTGCAACAAGCTCGACCGGCCCAAGCGCAAGGTGCCCGACTCGGACTACATCGAGTTCTACAAGAAGTGGCGCTCGCTCGAGAACGTGGCGGACGCGAAGAGCGGCGCCAAGACGCCGCGCTTCGCGATTCGCTCGTGGCTGCTCGGCATCTTCAGCGGCGGCGCGCGCAGCACCTCGTCGTCGTTGCGCCGCGCGCCGCACCTGCTCGACCGCGAGTCCGCCGTGTGAGACGACCGTCTATGTGTATATTAAGCTATATGTATATGAAACGCTGTTGTAAATAATACGTGTAAGTAAAACGATGTTACCGTCAATTGTGAAATAAGAGTTTAATGTTATTAAATAATTTCTATCGAACGAGGCTCTTAATAATACTGACGTAGATCACACGATTGCTACCGAACGGACGGTAGGGGTCGGACCGGGCCGGTCCCGGTCGACGTTGACTAGAGCGAGCGCGGCTAGGCGTCGGCCAGCAGCGGCACGCCGGCGGGGTCGCGGCCGTTGACCACGAGGCGCACGCCGCAGCTCTCGGCCTGCTCGATGATGGGGCACGACACGCTGGCGTGCTCGCGCAGGCTGGGCGCCGCCAGCAGCGCCGGGCCCGCCGCGCGCGCCTCGCCCGCCGTCTGCGGGACCGTGCTCTTAGTTCGACCAACCTCCGAGTTCGATATTCATAACTAATGGTGTGCCCGATTATTAAATATAATACAGTTACGAATTCAGATCTGGCACATTACATAGTCGTAACTCATTCGTTCTTCGGGTAAATTGAAACTACATAATATACTTAAAAATACATTAAATCAGCTTTATATAGAGATTTTATGTTATGAATAAATAAAATAAGACTCACTTCCATTAAATATTCGTCGCTTCGATGATGTAAAACACTATCTGTGTGCGACTCTAAAAGGTTGCCAGAAGCAAAACGAAGTTTCTTTGGAGATTCTAGACTGCAACACCTGAAAAAAACATTAAATGAATATGTTGCTATAGTCTGTTTTTTTAAACAAATGAATACTGAGTAGGTATCTAGTACATTTCCGATATTGACAGAGTAGGTACTAACTACGGTTAAACTCGACCTTAAGGCTGATGCCTGGTAATTTGCTGGCAGCGGGGCGGCAGCGGCGGCGCGGGAGCGGCCGGATCTAATGCGTACAATCAAATGGACCGACGCTCGAAAACAGCGGCGGGCCAGCGGCGCGGTGGTTTCAAAATCAAGCGGTGACTTCAGTCAAGCGGTGACCGCCCGCGCGTCAGCATTGCAGTGTTGTTGTGTGAGCGCAACGGCAATACGTTTATACGCGAGCGACAAAGACAAAAGATAGACGGGCCGTCGTTGCCCGCGCCGCTGCCGCCCCGCCGGCCGCAAATTATGAGGCATCACACTAATGTACGGGCCTACAATATGAAAATCGGAGGTGTGTGAGCAGTAACCGGTGAACTCGAAATAGTCAGCATACAATGTGAAAGTAAGACGCGTGGTAGTGACCTGTGCAAGCTGCCGACTTGGTTCTTCCACGGCCTGGTCTTGAGCGAGCTGCGCGGGCCGCGCTCGGGCGCCGCGGGGCGGGCTCGCCGGCGCGCGCGCGCCTCGGCCGCGGCCGGCTGCTCGCCGCGCAGCCACCACGTGACCTGGTCGCGCTTGCCCTTCATGGCCACCACGCCGCGCTCCTCCACCACGTACCCGCCCAGCTGGTCCAGCAGCGCCTTGCACGCGCCGCTGCAGTGGATCTTGAGAGCTGGAAATCGAGTATTTCCCGTTTCATAGTCTGACCAGCTTTGACTACTTATTAAATAATTCTCGATTGATTACGACCGCGCTGACGTAAAAAAATAATTTCAACGAAGAATAAAAAAAAAATTTGGTCGTCTATACAGCCATGCCATCGTATGATATCTTTGTTCAGCTTCTTAGTAATCGAGAGCGAAGAAAACGCTTCTTAGTAAGTATTATCATAAAAAAATTAAAAGTACGCTATTATTAAACAAATTATTAACAAATTTTAAATATTATTAGGATACTTACGAACTCCTGTAGATTCAAATCTACTGGCAGTGTTGACAGTGTCACCGAACAGACAGTATCTAGGCATTTTAAGTCCCACAACACCCGCGCACACTGGGCCTGTCGGAACAAATAATATTTAGGCGATTAGGAAAATATATAAAATAGAAGTATAACGAGTGTTGAACAAATATCGAGTGGTCAGCAAAATCTTATTAACTTTCAAATGACTAAAAATGAGTCTTGTGATGGTTCCAATAGGGAATATGCATAAAATCTAAATTAGTCATAGATATTTTTTTTAGATTCTTTACTATCGTCTTAATATAATTATTAAAATATATTATTTAAACCCACAACATTATATTAAAAGAGAAAAAAATAATGGAGCGAAATTTAGACGTACAAAACTCACAAAGTCGATATTCATTTTAGTCCACTCATTTGGTAGTTTTACCTGGAAAGTTTTCCGGGAGTTTTGGAAATTGGTGATTTTATAGATTTCGACATGCTCTTTTCGAATTTTCACTTTGCCACCTCGTATCTTTGCCGCTCGCGCCGCCATATTGGAAAAATGGCGCTCAAATACAGTTTATTGAGAATAACTCCGCTCCAAATCATTTTACGATAAAAATAGTTATGTAATAAATTAAACTAGAGAAAATTTCCTACAATTTTTGCAGTAACGTTTTTTTGTAAAATCAAAGTTCAAGTAAAAATTTGACGACGAGGTGACAACTGAATTAGGGCACAGCAGGAAATATCACGCTCAAAATTTGGAGCAGCCCGACTGGGGAAGCACCTTATCAACCTTACAGCTAAATAATACTGTTTTCAAGCAGTTTCGTGTTCCAGTGGTGAGTAAGGTGACCAGAGCGCCTGGGCTCAGCAACGCTCTTGCGATACTTCTGGTGTCGCAGGTGGTCTATAAGCTACGGTAACCGCTTCCCTTCAGGTGAGCAGTGCGCTTGTTTGCCGCTCTAGTTGTATAAATAAAAATAAATAAACGCTTCACACAACGGCCCCCAGTAGGATTTTCTCTTGTGTCGGGCGTCCACAAACAATGCACAAGCACAAACGCCCAGACCACAAAAAACATCTATATGGCCAATACAAATGTCTCTCGTGAGCGGGGATCGAACCCGCGACTGCCAGTGCAACAGCCAGCGTTGAGACCGCTACGCTAACGCGTCGTCAAAACGTCGATGTAGACGCTTGCGCTCAGCACCCGTGCCGGCGGGCATACAGTACACACTACACAGTACACAGTGGACAGTACCCGAGTGGATGCCGACGCGCAGCAGCAGGCGGTGGTCGGGGCGGTGTCGCACGCGGAAGGCGCGCGAGGCGGCGAGCACACAGCACACAGTACACAGTGGACAGTACCCGAGTGGATGCCGACGCGCAGCAGCAGGCGGTGGTCGGGGCGGTGTCGCACGCGGAAGGCGCGCGAGGCGGCGAGCACACAGCACACACTACACAGTACACAGTGGACAGTACCCGAGTGGATGCCGACGCGCAGCAGCAGGCGGTGGTCGGGGCGGTGTCGCACGCGGAAGGCGCGCGAGGCGGCGAGCAGCGCCAGCGCCATGGACGCCACCTCGCCCGCGTGCAGGATGCCGTTGCGCAGCGGCAGCCCCGACACCTGCGCACGCGCACCGTTACCGCCCGTCCACATGCACGCCTAATGTATACGTACGATACGGTTTGATCCAGCCGGTGACATCGCACTGTTGGGTATCGACCTCTTTTCCATGTAGAAGAAGGATTGGAGCTTAATCCACGACGCCGCTCCACTGCCGGTTGGCGAATACGTTCCCTAATATGAGTAACTATCGCTATCGGGTGTATATGATAACAACCGGGACCGACCACTTAACGTGTTCTCCGAGGCACGGTGGGGAGACCCACAAGGACAGACATCCAGACCGGAAAGAAATATTTACCTAACAAGATATAATAATATACTATATACCTACATGTAATTGTATTTTCCTATACATAAGAACATATTTCATAAGCTAAGAAGTTATTGTTTAATTTATACAGGTGTCCCGTAATGAATGGATAATCCTGAAAGTGCGTATGCGGTGGGGGAGGTGGGTTACAAAAACAAAAATTTTTTTTTATCTCAAACAGTCCGCGGTCTATGCCATTTTTTGTAAAATTTAGAAAAATCCCAGTTTTTCTCACATTTGTGGGCACCACGTCCGCTATTTGAGGCCTAGATCGGATTTTTTTTCTTAAAGTGTTCCCTAATAAAGTTATTCCTTAATTATGTTTCAAAAAACTCAACTACTATGAATAGTAGTTTACAAGAAGTTGCTAAACTTAAATTTTAATTTTGAAATTTATTTAACTGCTAAGTTTGAGAATCTGTGGTATGAAAAAAATGTATCGGAGTTGTGGCGGCCAACTACTTAAAAAATATCCTACTTCATAAGGATTCTAAAACAGTACCATACTATCTACTTTATATCGTAAAATTATTGAGCTATAGCCATTAATATGTAAAAATAGGCATTTCATTACAAAATTGCAATATAATTTGCAGATATTTTTTTGAGCTTTTATTAAGTAAGTAGAGCTGTCGACCCTAAAAATTAGATTTTATTACATGCTCGGCTTATTAAGATGAATTCTAAACTGTGTGAGGGAGGCAAACAGTGCTTGGGAAATTTTTCTGAAGAAATTTTGATCTTCAATTCTTCTTAACATTTCTCTGCAGAAAACCATTCGTGCTCGGCAGATAGCAATGGCAGCGGCAATAGAATGCACAAATCGGGAATCCAGTACAATATCCATATCTACAGCACATCGTATTGTCAAAAAATTTGGACTTCATCCCGTATCAAGTTACACGTGTACAAACGTTGCAACAACGCGACTGCCGAGCACGAATAGTTTTCTGCAGAGAAATGTTAAGAAGAATCGAAGATCAAAAATTTTTCAGAAAAATTTCCCAAGCACTGTTTGTCTCCCTCACACAGTTTAGAATTCATCTGAATAAGCCGAGCAGGTAGTAAAATCTAATTTTTAGGGTCGACAGCTCTACTTAATAAAAACTCAAAAAAAAAATCTGCAAATTTTGCCATTTTGTAATGAAATGCCTATTTTTACATATTAATGGCTATAGCTCAATAATTTTACGATATAAAGTAGATAGTATGGTACTGTTTTAGAATCCTTATGAAGTAGGATATTTTTTTAAGTAGTTGGCCGCCACAACTCCGATACATTTTTTTTACACCACAGGTGCTCAAACTTAGCAGTAATGTAAATTTCAAAATTAAAATTTAAGTTTAGCAACTTCTTGTAAACTACTATTCATAGTAGTTGAGTGTTTTGAAACATAATTAAGGAATAGGATTATTAGGGAACACTTCAAAGAAAAAAAATCCAATCTAGGCCTCAAATAGCGGACGTGGTGCCCACAAATGTGAGAAAAATTGGGATTTTTCTAAATTTTACAAAAAATGGCATAGACCGCGAACTGTTTGAGATAAAAAAAAATTTGGTTTTGTAACGCACCTCCACCACCGCATATACGCACGTTCAGGATTATCCATTCATTACGGGGCAGCCTGTATAATTATATATATATATATATATATATATATATATATATATATATATATATATATATATGTAGTTTCCATCTGCCTGTATGCGTCTTTGGTTCAAAACCAACTGTCGTTGAATAGACGCAAATTTTCAGTTGCGTTGTATAAACTAGGTACACATCTCAATGGAATGATTAATTTAATAAAATAGTCTTTTGAAAATCATGCAGATTTTTCTAACGTTTTTGTTTAATATATAAAACTTGTTACCTCGTTGGCAACGTCTTGTGTTTTGACTTTACTTCGTATTTACATGCTTATATATTTATCATTATCATCATAATTCAGCCTATCGCAGTCCGTTGCTGGACATAGGACTCCACAATTTCGCCTAAAAACCATAGATAAGTATAATATGGTGTACACTAAAAACGGCGTGAACCCATGTGTGTTGCCCGCGTAGTCACCACGCTGGGCAGACGGGTTGGCAACCGCAGGGCCGGCTTTGCCGCACCGAAGACGCTGCTGCCCGTCTTCAGCCCGTTCCCGACATCCACCAACTGATATGGTTATCCCACCATCGGTCAGCTCTACAAGTTCCAAGGTGGTAGTGGAACTGTGTTATCCCTTAGTCGTCTCGTACAACGTCCACGGAAAGAGTGGATGTGGCTATATTCTTTACTGCCGTAGCCAATATAGTTGTAGTATGATGTAATAGATGTTGATTTCTACTAATAATAATATTCTTTATTGTACCACCAAGTGAAAAACGTTTTGTAAACTTGAATAAAGAAAACACTAAAGTGTATTCAATAATTTAATTTTTTTATTTTGTGTAGGTACCTAATCATATTTTTTGGAATACTCACCACCATGTAAGCGTCTCCTATTGTTTCCACTTTGTAAACATCGAAATTTTCTAAAATTGAATCGAAGCACGTGTAGAGATCGTTGAGGAAGTCGACTACCTGTAATATAGAAATAAATGTTTTATTTTGTATTACGACCGAGGATTTCATTAAACAATATATATAATCAGTATGTCACAAATATTAAGTATTTGTTGAAAAAATAAATGTAAAAAATTATATCCTTTTAAAATATGATAATGGGTATAAATGATAATGTAGGTAACTAGGTACATACGTACAAGTAAGTATATAGAGATACTCAACTTAAATTCATAAAGAATTGGTCACGTATAACCTATATACCAGCACATTTGTATCCCATACTGCAGAAGAGCTTAGATACCTACATTACCTAACATGATTCAAAATTTAGTCTAGTCAACAAGTTCAAAAACGTGATAAATAGAGATAAAGCTCCTAAAATATGAGTCATAGCTACAATAAATTGTAATCTGTCTCGCCGCTACCCACCCGAGAGGCATATTATATTAACCGGCCAATGTAAAAGTCTCGTAAGTAATACTCGTACTGTCATCAGCATAGCAACGAATATTGCGGTTTTCCAACATCTCGTAACGTTTGCAGAATAAACAGTGTGGGCGAAAGCTCTGAACCTTACTTGCAATGGGGGTTGTCCAGCGAGAGCTCAACAGCCAAGTCTTATATGCTAGCTTGTAGGTACCATCATACTGCTGAGCATATATAGGAATATAGGCTTTTTTCTCTACATAAATATATATTTTTCTCTATGTAAGTGATGTTAACATACTCTCCTATAGGCATTATAGTGGAAAAACCACAAAGATAAGAAGACATCTTGACCGGAAAAAATATTCATACAAATAAGTACAAATATCAGCTGAAATCAAACCCACACGGCTGATAGTGTCTTACGTGCACTACACGTGTATACACAAGAATAGTTGTTTTATTAGAATATAAGTAACAAATAGAAATGCTATCAGAGTAGTATTATAATTTCAAATCTATTATCATAAAATAATAAGTTATCTGTCAAATATTCGCATCGTTTCTCGCGAATGAATTTTAACTGAGGTAGGGCACAGCAGGAAATTTCCTGCTCAAAATATGGAGCAGCCCGACTGGGGTAGTACCTTACAGAAAACCACAGCTAAATAATGCTGTTTTCAAGCAGTATTGTGTTCCTGTTGGTGAGTAAGGTGACCAGAGCTCCTGGGGGGGGATTGGGGATAGGGTCGGTAACGCGCTTGCGACGCCTCTGGTGTTGCAGGCGTCTATAGGCTACGGTAGTCACTTACCATCAGGCGAGCCGTACGCTTGTTTGTCGACTTAGTAACATTAAAAAAAAAATGCGAATGCGAATATTGAAAAATCGCAAATATTCTCGAATGTAAATGTGCGAATGCGAATATTCGGTACATCAATAAGTATTAAGTAGATACGGTCATGTTAATGTCCAACACACGTCTATCAAATATAATCGGTAGAGGCTGACCTGCAGCGGCGTGCTCTCCGCGGACATGGCGGTGAAGCCGACGATGTCGCTGAAGTATATCGTGACGGAGTCGTAGCTCTCGGGCATCACGCGCCGGCCGCGCTTCAGCTGCTCCGCCACGGGCGCCGGCAGCATTTCCTCGAGTAACGCTTCTGTAAACACACGTAGGATTTCTTATCTTAGGAACGTCTTTCTATTTAACGGTCGAAAATTTATAGCGACTTGTAAAAATAACATTTATCAAGTTCGAATTTTTTTTTAATTATCATATCAAAATTTCGATCCAGCGGGATTCGACCCCCGACATAGCTATCTATGTCCCATATCAAAAGTTTCGATTCGGCGGGACATAGATCCATAGCTTAATGGCTAGAGCACCGGACACGGTATGTCTGGGGTCGAATCCCACTGGATCGAAATTTTGATATGATAATAAAAAACATTTTCGAATTTCCTCATGTGTTGTTTCAATGAGTATACCTACTTATCTCTATGCTCCATGCTACTTATGTACACATATGTACGTAGTTTTATTTAAGGTTTTAAGGTTCTTAGTTTCTTCTACACAGCAGTTCTATAGGTGCATTAAATAACTAATAGCTATAATGTACTAGATCGTTCAATAAGTCCCGAGACTAACCTGGAAATGGCGCATATATTAAAAACTCTTTTGATTTTTAAATAGTACTGGCTATCAATACAAGAATATGTGTCAAATTTTAAAAAATGGATCAATAAAATTATTGATTTTGAAACATTTAAGTGACGCTACGGTTGTAATTTCGATACAATGGAAAAAAACGAGTTTCGCGTGTTGATAAAACATTGTTTTTTAATGGGAAAAAATACCGTTGAAGCACAGCAATGGCTTATAAAATGTTATGCAGGATCAGCTCCCTCTAAAGCAACCATTTGTCGGTGGTATGCCGACTTCAAACGCGGTCGCATGGACACCAATGATGGGGAACGCTCAGGTCGTCCAAATGAAGCAGTGACTCAACAAAATATTAACCAAGTCCTCAAAATCGTATTGGAAGATCGGAAGGTAAAAGTGCGAGAGATAGCCGAGATAGTGAAGATTTCAGCTGGTAGTGTTTTCACTATTTTACATAAAAATTTGGCCATGAAAAAGCTTTTTTCTAAGTGGGTGCCGCGTTTGCTTACAACTGATCAAAAGAAACAACGTATCAATGATTCAGAGCGATGTTTGGCGCTGATGAATCATGATAAAAAGGATTTTTACGTCGGTATGTAACAATGGATGAAACCTGGATATACCATTTCACTCCGGAATCCAATCGGCAAGCAGCGGAGTGGAGAGCGGCTAGTGAAAGCCGCCCGAAGCGTCCAAAGACTCAGAAATCGGCCGGTAAGGTTATGGCGTCTATATTTTGGGATGCGCATGGAATACTTTTCATCGACTACCTTGAAAAGGGGCAAAATATAAATAGTGACTATTACATCTGCTTATTGGAGCGATTGAAGTACGAAATTGCGAATAAACAGCCTCACATGAACAAAAAGAAAGTGGTGTTTCACCAGGACAACGCGCCTTGTCACAAGTCCGTGAGAACGATGGCCAAAATTAACAAATTGGGCTTCGAATTGCTTCCTCATCCCCCTTATTCGCCAGACTTGGCCCCCAGCGATCACCTACTGGCTGTTTGCAGACCTCAAAAAAATGCTTCAGGGTAAGAAATTTGACTCAAATAGTGAAGTTATCGCAGCAACAGAGGCTTATTTTGAAGCCAAAGACAAATCGTTCTACACACTTGGGATAGAAAAGTTAGAAAAGCGTTGGAGGGACTGTATCGCTCTTGGAGGAGACTATGTTGATGAATAAAAATTAATTTTATAAAAAAGACCTTTTTTTAGTACTTAGTCGAGGGACTTATTGAACCACGTGTTAATTAGACATTGAATTTTAATTTACCTACTAATAAATTATCGGTAGCGTATGAAACAAAATGTAGTAGATAGGTAAGTTTGGGACACGATCATAATTTTTACGTTAAAAATTGACTCGTTGATGTTTTCGTTCGAAATTTAAAAGTAATTTAAATAGGTACTTGTATAAAGGCAAATCCACATAGGTTCGTATAATAATTTAATTAATAAATACTAAATAGGTAAAATATTTCTTTATGAATCGAATTAAATTGGAACTGTCTGTAAAATTTCCAGTGTCGGGTAAAGGTCTTTTCATTGTAATTATACCTATATATCGGCGAAAGTTTGTTGATCGCTGAACTTCCGTTATCATCAATCATCACCATAAATAAAAAAAAATTCTTATAACATTTAAATTTTATAAATCAATAGTTATCTAAACTTGCAGATGATTGTTAACATAACTGGATCGCGTAGATCGTGACATTCATATAATATCGAGTAGAACTAATCGTTATTCACAAATGGTCAGTGGACCAGACAAATATTCAAATCTAGTGTCCAGACCCGATCGTGAATTCGTGACGGAAATAGTTTAAGTTGCCATCTCCAGTCTTGAATGGACAAGGAAGCGAACGACGGTTTTCGATTAGAATAATTTTAAAAGTAAACGTGATCAGATTGTGTCGAAAATTATATATCTTGATATAATATTCCAAACAAGGGGCGTAGTCACTGCCGTATCTGCCATGTTAATCAAACGGAGCCCCGAGCTAGCGGGAACCAAAAACGGTTATTTAAAGATATTTTATAAAAGGCAAGATAAAAATTAAGAAGCAAAGCCTCGAGTCATTACGTTACGAAATTGTTATTATCAAGAAGATCATGATATAAATAAATAAACGATTAATACTTATATTATCTTTTTCTTTTTTATTTTAAATCAAATCCTTCTCCTACATGGGGAAGAGGCCCTATGCCCAACAGTGGGATATTACAGGCTGAATCGTATCGTATCGTATCGTATCGTAAAATAAGAGAGTTTTGCCAAATACTCGCTTTAATATTTAGCCTGGTCTTTTTCTGGGAAATCTATGTCTTTGAATAAACGTTACGCGTAAAATATACCCACTTACTTATTTTACATTAGATACATCATACACGATAATTATTATCTTTTACAGTTATTTGATTATTTTGATTTTTAAAACAGGCTATCAGTTTGTGTTAACGTCATAAGCATAACGTTAAAGTTTATAGTATCATAATACTATTTAATTTTATTGTGTATCCTGCATGGTGTGTAAGAAGAGTAGATATGTGTTAGTTTTTATTTATAACTTTTAAGTGCTATATGCAATTTCTTATTTGTGTGTAGCCTGTGTAGGTAGTAGGTATATATAGTACAACTGCTCTGGTATAGTGGTGCGTGCGCAAGATCGTACGTGCGGTACGGTACGGTGCACGTACGGTACGTGCGTGTGGATGGATATTTGTATTTGTACAAATATTTCTTCCCACTTTGGATGTCTGTCCTTGAGGTTTCCCCACTGTTCCTCGGAGAACACGTTAAGCGGTCGGTCTCGGTTATTATCATTACACACCTGATAGCGATCGATTATATAGGTAGTTAGGTACTCATAGTAGGGAATATGTCCGCCAACCCGCAGTGGAGCAGCGTGGTAGATAAAGCTCCCATCCTTCTAAAATTACCAATTTTTCAGGAGAACGACAAAATTGTATACTTTTATGTAAACACCGTTTTATTCTTTTTTTACACTTAGTTACTTTGTTCTTTATTTTACAAGTTTTTATCGGGCGATGATTGTTTCCGAATATAATTATCTTCGACTGACTTTCGATTTTCCAGTGAATTGTATCAAACCGCTATGATTTTCGCGGTTTGAAAACTTTACCAACCATCATCTCAACACCTTACAATACTTGTAATAGTGATAGGTAGGTAGGTAAAGGTAGTCGTGTGATTGTGTTAACGTTGTATTTACTTTTTTTTTAATTAAAAATAATTTTCAAAAGATATACATAAAAAATTATATTAGTAAGGTTAAACGGATGACTAGCAGGTTTTTTTTTGTTATTGTTATTATGAGATCTTACCGGTTTTCTTCTTTTCCTCCTGCAACTGATCAGTGCGCTCGTCTACAAGCGCTTCTAAATTGTTTGCGTACTTCTCCATCATAGCTATCATGTTATCAAATATATTTGGTTTCCTGAAATAAAAATAAACTTTAGTCAATAGGTATTTAGGTACTTTTGTATGAGTTAAAATATTTGAAATGTATATATATTTTTTTACAGTGTATGTATTATTTAACATTTTTTTTGTTCTCTCGCACTTCTGTAGGTACCCCGCGATAACACCAACATTCACTCCCATAGGTAAACTGGTAGAGATCTCTTTTAGAGATAAGTTCGCCCTTGCCAACTACCATTGTACTAATGTTTTTGTACTTAGGGGGCGTTCAAGTATTACGTAACGCTAATTGGGGGGGAGGGGGGGTCTTGTTAAACGTTACGATGCGTTACTGGGGGGGGGGGGGGTTCGAACAGCGCGTTACGTAACGTTGTTTTTTGTTTAATTAAAAAAACTAGAGTATTAAAATCTATTGTTTTATTTATTTATTACTACCACAAACGCGATTAAAACAATAACGAAAGTAATTTAGCGACTTTCAGGTTAGTTTGCGCAACAAAGTTGTGATATTTGGGTAAAAATGTAGTAAAAATGGTCAGTTGGGTGTTACGTAACGTTTATAGGGTAGGGGGGGGGGGTGTACAGGAAAACGTTACGGCGCGTTACATAGGGGGGAGGGGGGGTCAAAAATCTTCAAAATTTGCGTTACGTAATACTTGAACGCCCCCTTATGCGTTTTTAACAGCAATAAAGAATATACATATCTATATATATAAAAGAGATTTCCACCCATATATTGACTCATTACGATATCTCTGGAACCATAAGGCGTAGAGACTTGAAATTTGGTAGGAATATTCCTTTCGCCGAGTAGAGGTCAGCTAAGAACGGATTTTACGAAATTCCACCCACAAGAGGGGTTTACGGGGGTTAATAACATATATAGCAAAACAACGTTTGCGGGGTCAGCTAGTAATTATATATAAGTATATTTTTATACATTTTAAAGTTAAAATTTTGGAAAAACGAATTAAAGGAATAATTTAAATAAAAACAGTTTTGTCTTTAGACTTTTTCTTTCTTTCTTTTAGGTTTTTACGATATGAAATCCATTATACTACCAATCTGTTCGTGGTATCGCACCACTAAAACAGAAAAAGCATCGCCTGGCCAGTATTCTATGTGATAGGACCATTAGATCTCGAGATTAGCGCGTCAAAAATATAGAAACTTTTAAGCTTTATAATAAAAGTATATATGAGTATTATTATTATTTTCATCAAAAGTAGCAAAACAGTCTAGTTTTTTTTCAATTAAATTTTGCCGACGATAAAAGGAAAGGTAAGTAAAGTTTAATTCGTCTTTTGATTCTCGACTGGATTCGTTCACCAATCGGTCAAATATCGGGAATTTCAAAATGACAATTAACTTTAACTTTTGACTCAAAGTTTAAGTTGAAGTCAAAATGAAATTCTTGTTTTAAATAACTTACAAAGGAGTGAATTTAGCTGAAAATGTTAGAGATGTTTTTTGTTGGGGATTAAATTCCCTTCAACAATTTCTATTGGAATTTTTTTCGGATACTGATTTTGTAGTTAATTACAAAATAAAATAGTTATAAAATTAAAGTGTGAAATCATACCAATTTTCAAGGCGTGCTTATGAGAAAACGGTTCAACTGACAAAAATTTTCAATCAGACTTTTTTGTAGAACATTTAAATGTCTTGAAGTCAATTTCATTCACCTCGATGGTTTAGGAGTTATGAGACAAAAATCTGTTCCGGTTTTTTTTTTTAAATGCGACGATAGACCACCAAGAGACTATTAATATTAAGGGCTCAAATTTTCACAATATTTTTTTTTCATTATAATTATAAATACATATATTATCTATACTTATCTATACTAATATAATAAAGCTGAAGAGTTTGTTTGTTTGAATGTTTGTTTGTTTGTTTGTTTGAACGCGCTAATCTCAGGATCTACTGGTCCGATTTGAAAAATTCTTTCAGTGTTAGATAGCCCATTTATCGAGGAAGGCTATAGGCTATATATCATCACGCTAAGACCAACAGGAGTGGAGTCCACGCCGACGAAGTCGCGCGCAGAAGTTAGTAATATATAAAGCTGAAGAGTTTGTTTGTTTGGTTGTTTGTTTGTTTGTTTGAACGCGGTAATCTCTGGAACTACTGGGCCGATTTGAAAAATTCTTTCAATGTTAGATAGCCCATTTATCGAGGAAGGCTATAGGCTATGTATCATCATGCTAAGACCAATATTAGGAGCGGAGTCCACGCCCACGAAGTCGCGCGCAGAAGCTAGTATTGTATATTTTTGTATTAAGCAAATGGAGAAAGTAGAATTAACGTTGTTTAGGCGCAATTTCATGAGACAATCTATCAAATATGTACTGAAATATGTATGTATTATCTTAAACATGTACCTACTGGATCATTAATCACATGAATGCATACCTATATTCCTAAGCCAGATCTCGTACTATATCGGGAGTTTGGAAACGACAATCACGGACTGGGACTTATCCCGTAGAATCAACTGTTCAATGACAGAGAAAGTTAAAAAAAAGTTTCTCTGTGTAGCTACGGCAGTAAAGAATATAGCCACCCGTTCTCTTCCTGTGGCTGTTGTAAGAGGCGACTAAGGGATAACCATCCAACTGCTGGCTTTGATATACACAGGCCGAAGACGGGCAGCAGCGTCTTCGGATCGACAAAGCTAGCCCTGCGGTCACTAACCCAGCGTGGTGACTACGGGTAATACACATGAGTTCACGCCATTTTTGGTGCGAACTTGTGGAGGCCTATGTCCAGCAGTGGACTGCGATAGGCTGAAGTGATGTGATGATGATGATGAAAGTTTAAAATCATAAAGCGAGTCATACATGCCCTTCCGGAGCGGCCTGAGGCGCGCTCGCACGGCCTTGAAGTCGGGGCGCGCGGCCGCGTCCTCCGCCCAGCACTCGGCGCAGCACTCGCGCACGCAGTCGAACCGCCCCGCCAGCGCCTCCAGCGGCGGCCTGGCGCACCAACACACACTTTAAACGACTACTGGCCTAGTTGGCCTTCATTAATTTGTTCTTATGTTTTTTATGTTTTTGTGTTTTTTTATGTTTTTTTTATCTTCTTCATTTTCTAATCTTGCCGCTGTTACCTTTTTCTTTTTTTTTAATTTATTACTTGTTAATTGTCTTTCCGAACAAGATGTAATTATTTTATTATTATTATTTGAGGCCAATAAATAACAGAGCGGCAACAAGCGAACGGCTTAGCTTATACACGCCAGCAGCTGCAACACCAGAAACATCGCAAGCGCGTTGCCGACCCTACCCCCGACCCGCCCTAGGAGCTCTGGCTACCTTACTGACCAAAGGAACACAACACTGCTTGAGAGCAGTATTATTTAGCTATGATATACCGGCTATTTGAGACGATAACTGTCAAATGGTTTATAGAGATGCACGTTTCTCTGTCACCGTCACTTCTAGACTGAAATACAAAACGCCATACACAAACTTAAGGTTTTTACCGTTATACCTACTTGATAATTTTTAATAACAGAATGAACCACAAAAATCTATCTAAGTGGTCTTATAATCTAACCAGTTTTCACAACGTAATAGAACTTTAGTAACTAATAGCAATTTGCCTAATAAGTTTTGTTAGGACATAGTAGAAGTAGTACGACGAAGGTAGAGACTGTGAGAGAAAGAGGGATAGTGGAAGTAGGGATTGTAATCCCGCAAAGCGAGATCCCGCTCCACTTATTAACCTACGGGATTCCACTGCTCGAAAAAAGCGATCTCGCAAGTTTCAAAATTAGTGCTAAATCTTTTGGGTAATATGCTTAGAAATAAAAACAAAATAGTATAGTAGTAAGTCACTGTTGAAGATAACTAGGAGTATGAAAGCGACATTTTCGAAAATACCCTTTAGTCAGAATATCTGTAACTGTCTAAAGGTACAGTTCTCTTGTTAAAGGGAGAGTTAGAGAAAGAGCAAGGAAGATAGGTATTAAAAGTTTGTCATACCTTAGACATATGTAACGTTTGACCATATTTTACCTAATCGTAAGTATTTCCGATTGACAGGTTATTTTTCCGATTGGCCTGAAAACTCTAATTACTGTTTTGTAGTTGATTATGATTTAATCAGTAATTTGTTATGAAACAACTTATGATTGTTAAATTGTATATGAAGTTTAAAATAAAATTTTGTTATATCCAATACGATAGTCGATATGATATACAAAACCTGTGGTTAGAATTTGATTTTATAATATTACTAGCAGCGAAACCCGGCATTGCTCGGGTTAAAATACAATGCAGAAACTTTCTAGACTAATCTAGACCATTACAGAAATTTTAAGATCTTTTCAGATGTCCTAATGTGTTAGAAAAGGACAGAAATATATGTTTTAACATTTTCACCTTCTACCACCACCCACTTTCACTAACCGCGACCAAACTCCCTTACTACCACCTGGAGACCAAGGGGTATTTACCACACCAACGTGAAGTTGATTGGGTTTGGTGGTGATAGAGAAAACTGTGTCTTTACGTACTAACAAAGCATTTTATACATATATTTAGATTTTAAGTGCGGGATCGATCAATCCCGCGGAATCGAATGGGCTGCGGGACTGCAATCCCTAAGTGGAAGAGCGCGCGGGCGGAGACATGGACACGCACCTACCTGTAGGGCGCGGGCAGCGGGTGCGCGAGGCGGCGCAGCAGCGCGGGCGGCGGCGGCGCGTCGGGGCCGAAGGGGCCGCGCCGCGTGTGCAGCTCGTACAGCAGCAGCGCGAACGCGTACACGTCCGCCGCCGGCGAGCCCGCGCGCCCGCCCAGCGACGCGGGGAAGCTGTCCCTGCCCCAGCCCGCCGCGCGCAGCAGCTCCGGGGACAGGTACGCGAGACCTGCACCACACCAACCTATTCACTTTTTGTTACGGCTGCTGCGCCTGATGGTAAGCGATTACCGTCGCCTATAGACGCTTGTAACACCAGAAGCATCACAAGTGCGTTGTCGACCTACACCCGACCCTCCCCAAGAGCTCTGTGATCTTCTGTAAGCTAGAGGTACTTCCTATAGTTTGGAAGGAAGGAATAAGTTTTAATATTTTTCTTAAAACTAAACAAGGATACCTAATACCAGAAGTGTCTTGTATAGGTATAGGTTGTTTCTATACATCGACCGATCGAGAATGCTTAATTGGTAGATGTTAATGTGTCTAACTTCAAACTAAAATAATATTGTAAAATGTAAATGATCAATATATTAGGAAGACAAGCTGTATTCGCAACAAAGTTTTAGTTCAAACTGTTTTCAAGTGTTATTGCATTGATTGCAATCGATAAGGTGTAATAAATAAGATTAAGATTCATGATGATGATTCATTTTGTAACATCTCACTACTGGGCAGACTACTTTCTCCATGTATGAGAATGGTCGAAGCTTAGTCAGCCACGATGCTCCACCGCAGGTTAGCGGTTATATTCCCCGCTATCTATAGATTACATGTTTATGATAACAGACGGAAACGACAGTTTAACGTGCTTTCAGATGTATGATAGTGAGACCCATAAGGACAGTCATCCAAACAAGAACAAATATTAATACAAATATCCAGTCCGAGCGGGAATCGATCCCGCGAACACAGGTTTTTAGGGCTTCTTAGGGAATTTAAATATTCGTAACGTCACTAATGGTGTAGCTTATATATATGTACTTGGAACGAAAAGAAAATAAAATTGTTAATACAAAATTCTTATATAAATAGACTCATAAAATTTGTGGATTATATTTAGCACTGCCTTAAGTTGTATTTATGAAATGTAGAGCGTACTGATCGTGATGGCCGA